>OY288261.1:11987776-12587776 GCA_958450325.1 Agrostemma githago
TCTTCTTGTCACATAAACCCTTGCAAACCCCTTAAATCTTCAACACAAAAACACAATCTTCAATAAAGATGGAAGCTTGATTACTAATTATAGAGTAGAATTAATCTAATAATAAGATCTACTAATTGTTTATGGAGAATTTTTACTAAGGAGCTTACTACAATCTACTACTACTACTACTACTACTACTACTAGAAATCCTCTAAAACTACTCCTACTCAAAAGGCTCACTCAAGGCACAAGAGTGGCACAAAACCCTAGGTTAAGTATTTATAGAGTTTCTTAATGGGTCACACAAGCTTAAGGCCCATAATCCAATTCCTCTTCATTTAAGCTACACCTTCACCCTTTGCATCTTCATGGGGTGAAATTTTGCCCCGCGGCTTGACGAACTAATCCCACCGGGTGAAATTTCGCCCGGTGAGATTTTCTTCACTTTTTGCGTTTTCGGCTCGGTTTCTCCATCAGGCGAAATTTCACCCGGTGGGCAAAATTTCGCCCGGTCGTTTCGCCCCGGTGGAGAGTGTCATGAAAATCATCGGGGGTAGAAAAATGTCGTCGGGCGAAACTTTGCCCGGTGGTGACTCACCGGGCGAAACTTCACCCGGTGGCCTTCTGCCTCTTTTCCGGTCTCTTTCTTTGTCAATCAATTGGATTACTCGAACTTTCAGTTGTGCGCTTTGCTTTTCGGACTGTATCTCTCTCTTTTATGCTCATAGAAGCTCGGATACATCTTCGGTCGAAAATCCTATCAAAATAGACAGAAAACTACCAAAAACACGTAAAATACAAAAGAGAGACACTAATACGAGAATTACGCAAAATACGGCGATATTCGCACTCAAGTCGGGGGGAAAACGGGTCTAAACGGAGGAAAAATGGTCCAAATTTGGCACACAACATCTGGTCCAGAGAAGCGGAGCAAGAATCTGAGAGGAGAGCAGAGGCAACAATACTCTCAGCAGCATAATTAAACTCAGCGTTCCCCTGATTAAGAAGCGTCTGAGGAAGGCCGGGGGCATGGCGTTTAGGCTGGGGAGTGCTGACCTCAGCCTCCAAGTCTATCAATTGTTCAACACTCACCAGCTCTTTGTCTTTCCTATTTCTGTGAAGGAGGGGACGCTCTCCTCCGTCTTCTCAGAAGGAAAAGGCCCTGCACCAACAGAGGGACGGGGGCGAGGCGAGTAGCTCTCACACCCGGCAGTTGAAGGAGGAGCATCCTCTGGATTCTCCCTCCTCTCTGTTGCAATGGAAGCAGGAGTCGAAGGTGCCGAGTGCTTAGAAGTTTGCCTAGGTGGAGGGGGAAGCTTGGTCTTATTTGCTGAAATACTCTTCACATGCCCCTCAAACTCTCCTTCTCATACTCAGGAGGAGTGACAGGATGAGGATTGATGGGCTTATAATCCTTACCCAACCCAAGGGCCTTCAGCTGCTGGACAGTCCAAGAACTCTCGAAGGTGTCTGCAAAAGACAAGAAATTAACCAAGTTAGCACACAAAAAGCTAACCTGAGGGAGACGTGCCGGTACTGAACCCCTAAACTACCTGTGGGGCGAGCAGGATTCAACCCCACTCGGGTGAAAAACTCGACAGTCGCTATGAGGTCTTCTGGAGGAAGCCAATTAGTGGGGCCAATTTCACCTTTCCCAAATTTGGAGCAAGCAAACAACTTAACGTGGACTTGCTCCATCTTATTTAGTTTCACCTCGAAAGCCCTCCCACTGACCTTAGGATGGTACTCCTCACGGGTTTCCAAACGAGTGTGGACATGATTCCTAAAATGACGGGGGACAGACCAACCCTTCTCATGATGAATATACAGAAAGTTATTCTTCCAGTTCTTGAGGCTGTTCATTGATGGCCAAACCGGCGAATAACCCTTCTGCCTGAGCATGGAGATGTACTTTGAAGGCCCCTCATCTGAGGAGACCATCTGTAGGCCTATCATGTATCTAAAAACGTCTATCAAAGGCTCGTGCTCTGTGAGTAGACAGACCAAGGTATAAGCCACCAACGTCCTGACAAATACGGTTGTCAGCTGCGCAATGGCAACGTTCATACGTCTGAAGGCTTCCGCGAGAAAGGGGTGAAGTGGGAACCGGAGGCCAAACTCCAGACACTTATGGTAAACGGAAATACAGTTCTCTGGAGGGTTACAGACTGTATCTTTCTCCCTAGGAATAATGACCGAATAACCGGCCCCAAAATCATAATGGTCGGCAATAGCCTCATCAGCGTTTTTCGCCAATATCATCTCCCGTGCCCTCGTCTTAGGATACGTGTGCAGGGGAACTCTCTACTTTACCTTGTCTAAAAAGTAAATACGTCCAGGCACCCTAGGTTTAAGGGCGCCAGCGATGGAGAAGGGGTCAATCTCCATCGCCTCGTCATCTGTATCAGGGACATCAACTGAGGCAGGATCAGGAAAATTGGCGCCCCCACCATTCTCTAAGGGCGGTCCCTGGCCCACGGTAACCAAAATCCCAGTAGAGAAGGAGGGAAGACTAGTGTTAGCCTCCTCGACATCCCCTGATGGGGTTTCGACAAACGGTTCGGTAAAGGATAAAATTCGACGGCGGTTTTGCGTCATAGTCGTTGGAAAAGCAAAATAGGCAAGAATTAAAGAAAAATGAGAAAGCTAAGGATTAGGGTTCTAACCTAATCAGGTCCTTCAGAGGTTGCCGGAAGCAGACGCAGAAAAGATCCTCAATTTGATCGCCCGGTAAGAAAGAGGGTTTGAGAGAGATGGAGTTTTTGAAGATTGAAAATGTGAAAAGGGGGAGTGGAGTAGGAGGGAGTCTTTTATAGGGAGAGGAAGCTGAAAAGTACCTCCTTTAAATTTTACTGTCAGGCTCCTTTCCCATAAAAACCCGTACACGTGTCACACAATCAACTAACCTATCCATCACATCCCAAAACTTCGAAAACACAGAAAGGAAGGAAGAAGAAGAGTCACATTCCATTACCCAAGAAACAAAAAAGCAAATCAAAGTCAATAAAAAACGAAATCCGTCACTCTTCCATTAAGAAAAAAGCCCAATGGGCCGGAATTACAAATCGAGGGCAGATTCAAAAGAAGATATTACAAACAGATATTTCTAGTCAAGTTGCGAGCAAAATAAGACCTGGAGCTCAGCTCGATCAAATAAGGAGCAGGGGAAGCTTCAGTCTTCGTTAGAGCTAGGGAGGGAGTAGTCCTCAGGGCTGCTGCAACCTTCACCATCAGACCCTCAATCCCAGCCACCCGGGCTGTCCATGGGGTTACCAGCCCCCTCCTCTTCACTCCTCATCGCTCCACAGCCTGACGAGTAGCCCTTGTCATCACTATCCCAGAATCATGGCTACTCACGTCCCAATCCTCCCCAAACTCAGCCAGCTTGGTCCCTTCAGGATAAGCGAGGTCGTCCTTCAATATTTTGGGTGCAGGGGGAGAGGATCCTGAGTCCGGAATGTCAGGATCGATGTTCTCTGGCCTCATCCAGGGAAAACACCGGCGCCAACCCCGGTATGAACAACCTCTTGCCCGGGTGCAGGAGTCAGACCTCCGCTTCATAAAGAAAGAAGCTTTTCTGGGGCGACGTATGGCTATGGGCAATTTGTTCGCCCCGGGGGCAAATGGAGACCGGCGAGCAATCAACTTACACCGGATAATGATCGTCCTCACCACCCTGGGATATTTGAACCTTGGGGAGGGACCTGTGTGCTTGAAAGTGTTAACCAAGACCCCCCTCTTGAAAATCTTATCATTAATCCAACCCATTATTATGGAGAAGAAGGTAAAACAGGCTTTCGCGAAGTTTTGGGGGTAAGTCGAGCAGAACCCAGCCTTTTATATTCATAAGAAGTGGGAGGCCGAGCATTAAATGAGGCTCTAACTACCCTAACAGAGTAAGCCAAGTGTCGCTCAGACACACGACTCAAGAGATCTCCTGAGAAGAATAATCATGACGGAGGATTTTCTGACTCCTCGTGTGTTTATGCAGTTAAGACATTCCCCCTAGGGAATATGCATCGTATTAAATACAGGGAGGCTCGAAAGACAACTTCTCCCTAGTCCAGTTGAGAAAATCGACAGTCAGCGCGAGCCCCCCCAGGCTGCCGAGAGGCAATTGATGGGGTCAGATGCTCAACCCGGGTCGCCAACCATGTTAGGCCTCCGCCGGACCCGGTCCTGATAAAGGCATGAACCCAGGAGTAGCTGACCATATCTCGACTGGAGGCCAGAGTGATCTTTTGATTCGTTTAAAGACATCCCCAGATAGCCCGCCAGGTCCAGTACCCCAGCCTTTGTCCCCTGCAGGACAATTCGTACCCTCGAGCTCCCCGGAACAAAGGTCAGGGCACCCTCGGCCTGCCCAGCCGACCTTAGGCTGGGCGATGCAGGCCCTTCTAGCCCAGCCAAAAGGTAAAAAGTACATGTGGGAGATGCGATCCCACATGTCCTATCTCTCTCTCTCTCTCTCTTTCTAAACAAAACGTATAAATACCTTACAAATCCCTTTGGTTAAAGGTAATTAATTTTCCCTCACTAGAACTTCACTCTAGAAAACGCCACCTTGCTCCTCACGAGTAAGGTTCGTCAAGTGCATACATGGACTGACTTAGGCATCGGAGAGGGTTCCCTCGGACACCTCCGAGGCCCTGTGCATTTCCTGTGCAGGCTACAGACCCCCTCCGCCGGGAAAAGTCCGACCTCTAGAGGAGAAGGAAAGTGAAGCGTGTGGATCGAACCAGGTCCAAGAAGGACTAAGAACCAACCCAAGACCCGGACCCGATTCGGGCAAGATTGTTTCCATACCGGAACAGTAGTAGTAGTAGTAGTAGTAGTAGTAGTAGTAGTAGTAGTAGTAGTAGTAGTAGTAGTAGAAGATTAGTAGTAGTAGTAGTAGTAGTAGTAGTAGTAGTAGTAGTAGAAGAAGAAGATTAGTAGTAGTAGTAGTAGTAGTAGTAGTAGTAGTAGTAGTAGTAGAAAAGTAGTAGTAGTAGTAGTAGTAGTAGTAGTAGTAGTAGTAGATTAGTAGTATTAGTAGTAGTAGTAGTAGTAGTAGTAGAAGAAGAAGAAGATTAGTAGCAGTAGTAGTAGTAGTAGTAGTAGTAGTAGTAGTAGCAGTAGTAGTAGTAGTAGTAGTAGTAGTAGCAGCAGCAGCAGCAGCTAGTAGTAGTAGTAGATTAGTGATGTGTGCCAAATTTGGCCCACTTTTCCACCCATTTAGACCCGTTTTCCTATCGCTTTTGTGATATTTTTGTGGGATTATTGCCTTATTTGACTCTTTCTCACTCAAGCGACCTCTCTTGTGCATTTTACGTATTTTTGGGTAGTTTTCCTACTATTTTGATAGAGATTAATTGTTCAAGAGCATGTTCGAGCTTACATGGGCACAAGAGAGTGGAATATCGTCCCAAAGCATGATTAAAGTCCAAAGTCCAAACCCAAGAGGTGAAACCTTGAGCAAAGGTAAAAGTCAATGATATGGCAAAACTCAAGTCCATTGGGCAACTTCACATGGTAAAGTCAAACTTCAAATGGATATATCTAGAGTTCTAGACCTCGGATCGAAGTGATTCTAGTTGGAGGCGAAAGCTTATCTTCTTAGATTTTCAGCGACATATCACATGCCCCAATCAAAGATCAAACGAAAGAGTTATGGCCCTCTGAAGTCACAAGGAAAAGTTTCACCCGATGAGATCTGACCAGGCGAAATTTCATCCTACGAGATTTTTGAGATTTTTTTTTTGAAAACTCGAAACTTGGGATTACATAGAATCAATGACTCGGCCACAATTAGATCCGAAAGATATTCCGGTAGGCCGTCCAACCAAACCATTGTCTGGACTCGTCCATAGAAGAACCTAGGAAGCTCGTGAGCCACGCTATTACACTCTCTAAGGATAGCCGTCCAGTTCACTTCCTCGAATTCCTTGCTTAACTCCTTAATCTCGGCCACCAGTCAAAAGAAGTCATTTCTACATTGCGTTCCGTGCTTTATAATGTCTACAATTTCCTTGCAATCTGTTTCCATGTCCAAACATCTAATGCCTCACCTTCGTGTTTCCTTCATACCAGCAAGGATCGCTTTGGCCTCCGCTTCCCGAGCTTCCCATCCCCCTCTTTTCCCCATACTCTCTCCCCACAAAAATTGTCCTTCATCTCCCTTACAAACGAACCCTAACGCAAAACCTCCACCCCATAAACTTGCATCGCAATTGACTTTGAATCTTTCCCCCCTTGGTTTTTTTCCACCGTGTCACCTTCTCTGCCTCAAGGCCAGCCCCTGTCCGAGCGTCACGATCCCTACCCTCGACACACTCCCCTGCTAATTCCCTCATCACGTCCAAAACCCTATTGACCACCCTATCGTCATTCACCCGAACCCCATCAAAAACCCACTTATTCCTCGCCTCCCACATAGCCCAACATCCTATCATTAGCTTCCCTAGCTCCCTTCTCTACCTCCATCTCCCTCCACACATCTTCAACCCACTCCCTCACCCGCTCATGCCCATCTTCCTTCATTGTCCCCACCCTCAACCCATCCGATACCCCTCCCCCCATCCACACCCCTTAACAAAATGGTGACTAGTCTCCACATTGCTATAACAAATAGGACGTAAGGCATCATCGAAGGCATTACTTTGAGACAAACGCCGGGCAATATTGAAGTTAGTGGGAAGCGTGTCGGAACACAATTGCCAGAAGAACGCTTTGATACGAGGTAAAACATTGGCTTGCCAAATGCCCGTCCATAACATCTTTTCTTTCTTATAATCTGATGGCCCTTGTTCATCTCGAATCTCACCACACAAGACTCTGTATGCTGACTTAACAGCATATAACCCCGTCTTTTCTGGGTTCCAGTACCATATATTTACCTCGGCTTGGGGACTTATGAGCACCGCCCTCAGCTCCTCACAAAACTTCAAAGGAAGTTTAAATACGCTCATCGTATAGGTTGAGATAGATTGGGCCACTACCTTTTTGAGATTTTTGTCAGATTTTTCATCGGGCGAAACATTACCCGACGAGATTTTGACCGGGCGAAACTTCGCCCGACGGTATTTCCTCCCCAGATCCATTTCGAACAAAAAAGGTCACTGGACGAACCTTCGCCCCAAAGGGCGAAACTTCGCCCGACGGTATTTCGTCCATATTGGAGAGAATCTGTAGGGCAAAACTTCACCCTATGAAGATCCAAAGGGCAAAGTTTCATTTCAAGGGCAAAGATTAAAATTGGGCTTTGTTTTGATGACCCAATTAAGACTTTGTATATATAGTTAACCCTTGATTTCTACCACCATGCTTCATTAGATCTAGTAACTCTTCATTAGCTTAGACTACTCTCTATCATTCTAATCGAGTAGCAACATTAGTTTAGTCTTAGATCTAATTGAAGATTGAAGGGTTTGCAAGGATTTGGTGATAAAAGTTCTTGTATTTCTTTTTCTTCAAGCTTATTAATTTATGAATCTTCATCTACTTTGTAGTGTCAATTCTCCATTGCTGGTACTTTTCTCTCCTCTCTCTCCCCCCCCCCCTCCTCTAATTAGTTTCCTCTCTAGTTTTTCCTCTAATTTATTGTCTTTCTTGGTTTTTCTTGCTTTGTTATTGTTTTTCCTAGTAGAGTTTATTCATGGTTTTATTTTTCTCTCACTTGTGTTAGATTAATTTCCCCTCTTTTTGTTAGTATGGATTGTTTTTGCCTAATTCTTTTTTTAGGGGCTTGTTAATTTTACCATGATTAGGAGGTTAGGGGAGGATGGATTTGGGTAATATGGATTAAGGATTCTTGTGATTGAATGCACTTAGGTTGGCTTGTCTATTTTGGAATTTTTTTATGCTTGTCGACTTTACTTGATCAATTTAGTTTACTCGTATTCACCCTCGTCAATATGGGGAAACTCGGGGCTTGGGTAATTCCGACTTAGTGACCTAGCTTCTTCGTCATGAAAGCGAGTCTTAGTGAGGTCGGTGTAGAGACCAAAAGGTGACCCATCCCTTATCGATCGTGTGTCATTTGCTTGATTCTTTGTTTTATGTATCTCATTTTCGATTCCCCGACTCCCCCTAACACTTTTCCTATATTGACTTTCGTGTTAGCTATTAGACCGACCACCTTAGTCTAGTCATAATTATACTCAAACCCCCATTACAACCCAAACGTATTTAGACTTTTACTCGACCGACTTTATATAGTTCCGTCCCTTGGATCGATCCCCACCTACCACTACTACATTAGTTAGGTTCGTCGGTGTTTATAAATATTGTTTGATCGTGCGGGTCGTGACGACCACGCATCAATTAGTAGTATTAGTAGTAGTAGTAGCAGTAGTAGTAGTAGTAAAAGATTAGTAGTAGTAGTAGTAGTAGTAGTAGTAGTAGTAGTAGTAGTAGTAGTAGTAGTAGAAGATTAGTAGTATTAGTAGTAGTAGTAGTAGTAGTAGTAGAAGATTAATAGTATTAGTACTAGATTAGTATTAGTAGTAGTAGTGAAGTAGTATCTACTACTACTAATATAATACTACTAATTTGAAACTATTTTGTTAATCAATGAAATTCCTAGATTAAGCTAAACTAATTGACTCTATATTTTAATTTTTCACAAACATGCTTCTCGTAGAAGTGAATATGACAGGTAATAATGGAGTCGTTTGGGTTACGGGTAGTGGTAGTCGTAGTAACGCGACCGCTATGGAAGAAGACGAGCCCGTTCATGGAGTGGACGCTATACAGGAAGTTAGGGCAAGGAAGTACGTGTCGTTGGCTTCGAAACCGTACCTTTCACGGCGACGTGTTCCGGGCGCGACTTGGTAAGTTTCTATTGTTACAATCAAGTGTTTTTCTTTATTTCATTCATTTGTCTGCTTAACATCCAAAATTACTAATACAGGTGGCAGGAGTAACAATACTCTCAGCACTTGCGTGATTATATAATCATGCCCTACATGTCCACTCCGGGCGGATACCGAAGCTGGACGGAGGCGTCCCAGCGAGCGAGGGATGACATTTACATGCACTTCACGGTAATCGCCACATTTGTCATTCAAAATTGTACATCCTACGACTTATATATTAAATTATGACAAATTTTGTTTTGGATGAACAGAGGAGAGTGCGTATTGACCTGGGATACGACCTGATGTCCGACTATGAGAGTCAGATAAAGAAGCTAATAACGGACATATTCCGAAGAGCGGTTCCTAGGGTTTAGAGGCCGGAATGGATTCCGGAAGAGAAGTGGACGGAGCTAAAACGGAAGGCCGAAGACCCTAAATTCAAGAAGAAGGTGGTAGTGAAGAAGGTGAACCGCCGATGTGGGTAAGCAGACGGAGTGGCCAATCCCACCTGCTGCCTTGGTAGTAGGAGCGCAACAACTACTTTCAAGGAAATGGTAAGTGTGTAAAAGATAAGTAATCAATTTAATTATAGTTCAATATATTTTGGCTAAATAATTGATGAAAGTTCTAACACTATTTTTTGAAGGTCCTAACCACAACCCCGGTCCAGCTTCTGGAGAAGACAAAGAAGGGAAAGGACGGGAAGTGGATAGACCCCCGAGCGCCGGAGCTCATTGTGAGTACTTGTACTACACCTTTTCAAAAATTAATACTCCTATCAGAAATTATGTCAAAGTATACGATGTTTTATGTGGTAACAATCTGTGGACGTCCGTCCGCACCGCCTGGCGTCCCGCGCGAGACAGACCTGGTTTCATCGTGGAGGCCACCCACGCGGCCCCCTCCCGGTCGGGGGCCGATCCGATCTCACGTACGGGGCGAAGGACTCGAACCTCGATTCGGATGACGATCCGGACTTGTACTAGACGGGCGCATGCACCCGCGTTTCCGTTTAGGGTCGATCGAGTCGTGGTTGTAAATGTTTAAAGGCCGATATGTTTGGTAAGGCGACCTTTTTAGTGAACCGAATTCGTTGCCATTTTGTGGAGTCGCCACCGAGTCAAATATGTGGACTCGGAAACCGTTCAAGTCAACTTTGATCCCTAACTGGCTCAAAGTTGAGTGGCACAGGACCTAAAGATAAAGACTTGTACCCTTAAGAACTCAATGCCTGGAATGACGCTCATTGCCAATGGTTTCGGACATTCGGAAACCGTCAATTCTGAGTAAGGGGTGAGGGTACGTATTGGGAAGCCAACGTTCACTAGACATCGACACCCAATCCCTCCCGTACAATAGCGGCCTCTTCTAATCAATCGGTGGGCTGATAACTTTGTTCCTCTGTTGTGGCAGAAGTACTATAACATATATGTCGGTTGTTTAAGGACAAGTAAGCTTTGTCGTCGAAGTAGTTGTGTTTACATTCTTTGCATGCGATTTCACGTGACAAGAAGGCCATGAAAAGATGCATGTAGGAGAGTAGAGAGTACTAATATTATAGGTATTAGCAAGTCAGTTTTAACGTGATAATACGGGTATTAGTCATTCTCATGGTATACCTTACCTGGTATGCTGCTTAAGATGCGTCGGCTCGGTATTAGTAGGGATGCATCGAACCTTGTAAGGTGTGTATCGGGACTAATACGGAACCCGGCCATTGCTTTGTTCAGTTTTAGCTTGTTTACGTTTTGATTTTCGTGTTAGATGATTTAGCATGCGATTAAAAGGTCATAAAAGCGATAAATCATACGAAAAAATGTAATGCGAACGTAAGTAAATCACATAGTGATGAGTTGCACCCTCAGAGTATACACTAAACGAGACACGATGCATAGATAATTTGAGGACGGATCTCGGAATTACTCGAGTCTATTTAGTGTATTTTAGTGTTTGCGATTGAAGTTGGGACGTTACGTATTTTAGTGAGTGCTTACGGACCTAGAGTTTGACATTATCGTAGTGCATAGTAAAAGTACAAGAATGTAAAATTTTGTTTAGATGACAACCTAGTGACGATTCGAATTCAAAAGGCGGATCCTCCTAGCTTGCCTGGTGATTTCGGCAGAGTTCCGTTACCGTTGGCCCTTCATTCGGCTAATCCGGCAGAACTTCGATACTTTTTGTTGGTTCTGTGGCTAATCCGACAGAACTCCGTTACTAGACTCGAAGTAGCTAGTCGATCACAGGCACCTCGGTATCGAGTGGGGAGCTCGAAGGTGAGGAATAGCGTCGATTTTCCTTTTTCGGAACTACGATCGAGTGGATCGTTTGCCTCGGGTGTCGGAGTGCGAGCCCTTAGCGAGAAACTCTTAACGAGTAAAGAGAGAAGGGAAGATGTGTCGAATAAAGGAGGTGAAGGGGGGTATTTATAGTCATTTTCGGCTCTCATCACCCGGACGGACGCCTGAGTCCAGGTGCACCAGAACTCAGGCGCCTGGGTTTAGGCGTGTGAAGGCTAAGACGTGCAAGGTGAGGTGCTCGGAAATTTGAAGATACGATTTTGATACTTTCTAAAACCAAGAGTTTGTGTATTATTCATAACTTGGAGACTAAGCTTCTTCCTCCTTGACCTAGCGCCGTGGTGCTTAGTGGGCCTCAGGTGTGCATCCCGAGGTTCAATTGGCTCGGTGCTGACTCGGTTCGTGTTGGGACCGATTCGGAGTCCCGATGTCGGAATTGACTCAATTAGTGTCTATGCGACCGTAATGACATGACTAAGGCTGCCTTGATTTTAATTTAATCTTTCCAAGTAATAATTTGATCTGTTTTATAGAAAAACTACCTAAAGCATCGTGTTCTCGCGTCGCGTTGCAATCCGATCGTCATCGGGTGTTTGTTGGGTACCCCTGCAGCCACCAGGTCCAAATCTGGGTTTCTACAGAAGCCTTCACTTTGACTGAGGCTTGGACAAGGCGAAAGTCAAAGTATAGTCGCTCAGGTCAATCGAGGATTACGATTTGGTGGTTGTCCGGTCGGGTCGTTTCAAGTCCGTTGGACTACGTGTTGAGGCTCGCCAGCCAGGGCTTAGAGATCATACCTGAACCTTATGCCTGCGATCGCTTACCGGAGCTCGGGTCCTTACTCGCCGTCTGTCATGGGTTTTGCTTCGTTCGTGGGTCAAGAATCTGTACTTCCTTTCTAATCCTTATGACTCGGTGGGCATGGGGATGCTTGCTTTGCCTTTGGAATGCTTGCGACTTGTTAGAGTTGAATTTAAGGCTTGCCTTCTAGATGCCTATGATCTGTCGGGCTTCGTAAATGCTAGGGAGGTATAAGACTCCGTTGCCTTCAGGATAACTAAGACCCATTAGGCTCAAAAATATGTTGGGGAGGTATAAGTCTCCATGCCCTAAAAGCGCCTAGCGACTCGTCGGACTTAAAAAAAAGTGCTGGGGATGTATAAGAATCCAAAATGCTAGAGAGATATAAGACTCCAAAATGTTGGGGAGATATAAGACTCCAAAAAAATGCTGGGGATGTATAAGAATCCGAAATGTTGCGGAGATATAAGACTTCAAAAAATGTTGGGGATGTGTAAGACTCCGAAATGCTGGGGAGATATAAGACTCCAAAATGCTGGGGAGATATAAGACTCCAAAATCCTAGGGAGATATAAGACTCCAAAATGTTTGAGCGTGTCAGTATCCGCTCGAACATAAATTACTGGGGAGATATAAGACTCCAAAATGTTTGAGCGTGTCAGTATCCGCTCGAACATAAATTACTGGGGAGATATAAGACTCCAAAATGTTTGAGCGTGTCAGTATCCGCTCGAACATAAATTGCTGGGGAGATATTAGACTCCAAAATGTTTGAGCGTGTCAGTATCCGCTCGAACATAAATTGCTGGGGAGATATAAGACTCCAAAATGTTTGAGCGTGTCAGTATCCGCTCGAACATAAATTGATGGGGAGATATAACTCCAAAAAGTTTGAGCGTGTCAGTATCCGCTTGAACATAAATTGCTAGGGAGATATAAGACTCCAAAATGTTTGAGCGTGTCAGTATCCGCTCGAACATAAATTGTTGGGGGATATAAGACTCCAAAATGTTTGAGCGTGTCAGTATCCGCTCGAACATAAATTGCCGTGGAGATATAAGACTCCAAAATGTTTGAGCGTGTCAGTATCCGCTCGAACATAAATTGCTGTTTGATGTGCCTCTGGGATAACTAAGACCCCTCGGGCGAAATACGTTTGGTGAATATTAGTTTGTTTGATTATATTCGTTTTTTGTTTTGTTCGATGTTGTTCGGTTTATCTTGCTTTACCGGTGCTTGCGTGTGATCGCTTTTTATTAGTCGTGGTTCTTCATGCATGCTTGTCGTTGTTGCTTTGTCAGGTAGGTCTTGTTTAGAGAGCATTTATGAGCTCATTTTGTCGGCATTTTATTCATTTTGTTTAGATTAAATTTGTTTTTCAGATTTGCCTTACTTTGTTCGGATTTGCTCTTCCTTTGTTCTGATTTATTATGTGCTTGGATTCGCTCGAACTTTGTTTAGATTGGTTTTGTTTTGCTTGATTTATCGCGTGCCTAAGCGTGAGCACTCCTGTTAGTCGATGTTCTTATGCTTGCTTTATTATTGTTCATTGTTCGGGATTGGCTTATTGGCTTGCTTACCAGTATCGATTAGTAAATCGTCTTGTCGTCGTTTCTTTTGTCGAGTTTATGGGTGTGTACGTTGTGAGTGTTGGATAGCGTGTTTCGTTTGTTCTCGTTTTGGTTTTGAGTCGAGCAATTCGACACGCACCCTACTGCGCCTCAAAATTCAGGCGCCTAGCCCCCAGCGGTCCAGGATTTGGATGCGGCCTGAGGCGCCCGGATTCTCGTGGGTCAGGTCCCTTTAAGTTCAACGAAGGGGAGGAATGAATAATTTATTCGTCCCGAAACTCAAACGCGCACCCTTCTTCGTCTTTATCTTGCTTCTTCGACCTATTCAACCGATTTCCATCTCGATTTCTGCCATACACGATAATGTCGACATCAGGTACGTGTTTATTTCTTGTCTATTGTCGATATTGTTAATTTGGTTGAATGTGAGTTTAACTAGTTAAAACCCTAGAAAATCGATTTGGGTGTTTTGAATTTGCTAAGTTTCGATGTTTATGCTTGGTCCCATTGTTCAATTAAGGTCGGATAGAGCTTGTTAAAATAGTTATAAGCTTGATTGGAGGTTTTGAGGTACGACAATGGCCTCCTACGGGGATAAATTCGAAATGCTAGGGTTAGGGACCGTTCTCCCGGTTATTCCCATACTTGTTCTTCGTAATCTTGCCCGATTAGTGTATTTGATGTTGTGGGTGCTTTCTATGTCGACCTTTGTGAGCTAGAACGACCTCTAGGGCCTTCCGTGAGGTTTTGTGTGACTTACGACGAACCAAAAGATGTCGTAATGATGTCGGATTTTATCGAAACCACTTTCATTGTGTCCGGGATCGAAAATAGGTGTTAGAGGGCTGTTCTAAACTTTGATATCTCTATCCAAAATTTTGACCTTGTTTTGACCTGTTTAAGCTGTTTTAGCCTGTTCTGAGGCATGAATTTTTGTATTCTGCTTGGTCTTGCAGCTAGAGATGATACCGAGCGTCCTGAGGGAGCTTCTTCGGTTGGCACTAGTGGCGAGGCCGCCGGGACGAGCTCACTGACTCCCCGCGGGATTCGTAGAAGACGACGAAGCGTTCCATCGCAGAGTCGTGATCCAGGGGCCACAAATGAGGCCGACTTAGATAGAGTAAGGGAGCGTATGCTTCTCGAGACAGTTGCTAGGAGGGCTCATGTCCTGATTCCCGTGCCACAGAATGAGGAGATCGGCTATGAGGATCCCGAGTGGCCCTGGGACTGGGATGGCCATCAGTTGTTGTTTCGTCCTGACTTGCACGTTTCTCACCGCATTGTGCGGGGTCTGGTGAGTATTTTACCTCGTGCTTTTTTTTGTTTTACGCTTTAAAATTGAGTTTCGTTTGACTCGGTTGGGTTTAGCTTGTTTTGTTTATATCTGTATTTTCTCGACTTGCAGCCCCCAGGTCCGATGAGGACCTTCTCGAGTTTTACGACATGGCTTGAGATCTATTCTTAAAAGTTAACCCCCGCGACAAAGGGGATTATCGCGAAGACCACTCTGGGTCTCATGATCGAGCAATGGGGCCGATTTGTGGGTTGCTAGACCAAGTGCAATCTTATGGTGACTAGAGCGATGGTAGATCGCTTTCACGACACTACCTCGACCTTCCATATGTCCTTTGGGGAGGTCGGGATGACTCTAGAGGACTTCGGGGTTATTACAGGTTTACCCTGGGATCCAGAGAGGATTAGATGGGCAGCCGAGGGCCCTAGGTTAGATAGTGATGAGGTCTGGGGCCTCATCAGGGATTGTTTGGAGCGTGAGGCTTTCTGTACGCCTCATGCTCTGGTGAGTTCATACATTATCGACCATTTTGAGAGAGTGGCGGTTTTAGAGGGTCAAGCACCCAACACTCCGGAGCAGGATGCCCGGCTGTGGTTGTGGCACTTCCTAGGATCGGCCCACTTCTCGGATAAGGGCGAGAGGTTTAGTACTAGGATTTTGCCTCTCCTGGCTGATCTAGATCAGCTGGGACGTTTTGATTGGGTGACCGCGGCTTTCGCGGAGATGACTCGTTGTTTGCAAGTCATGGTGAGGCCGTTGCAGGTGGAGTCGGCCTCAACTTTGCCCATTGTGGGCCCAGGCCTTGTGCTGGAGGTTAGTTGCTATTCCCGTCCTTGTTTCTTTGGTTTCACTTAGTGTGGCTTAGTTTGGCTAAAGATCTTTTGGGGTTTTGCAGGCCTGGATTTATTCCTACTTCCTTTGCTTGGCACCTAAAACGCTGCGGGTTCGTCCGACTAGATTCCCGGCGAGGATCGAATGGAGGCTGGCTCAGCCTAAGAGTACGATCAGTCATTACCCGTCAGAGAACGTGCTGGTGAACCAGCTGCGCCTTGAGGACGTAAGTTTTATAGTTTATTTTATTTAGTAGCCCCCTAGGGTTTAAGGTTATTAAAAGCTAGTTTCGTTTATGTAGTTCGTGGCCCGTCCTTAGGCCGACTAAGAGGGTGTGTCCGGGTATGCGACGACAGAGTTGAGACCTAGGAGCTAGAGGAGGATGCTTCTTCATGTGTTGTTTCGCCCGGTTTGGTATCTGGGCGAACGGTAGGTGCGTCAGTGCTTGTACGACGACTTTACGGTGTTGGTTGATCCTCCCCGGACCATGTTTAGGCCGCCGACCGCCGCAGGTCCTCGAGTGTAGGGAGGGAGAAGGAGGTGATGTGCTATTGGTCCTTGGCGCCTCCTATATATCTCATGTCAGCCAGCGGCTAGCTTGCCACAGCCTCGTGGTGAGTACTCGATCTTTGGTTCTAGGGTTTGTTTCGTTCTCATGACTTAGTTGCTTATTCGCACCTTGACCGGTTTGCTTTAGTCTCAGCTGGCCGATCCGGCTGATGCTATTCAGCCCCCAGACTTCCCTTTGACACTACTTAGGGTAGACGCACCTGGGGTAGCTTTCACTTAGCCTCTCCCTCCGTGTTCTGCCGAGGAGATGGATGCTGGGATAGAGTGGCGTGACCGGGTATACCGGGTAAGTTTCGATTTTTGTTTGGATTTGAGTTCTAAGGGTTAGGTTTTGTTTGGCTAACTTGTGTGGTTTTGCCTTCTAGGTTTCACCAGCTTGCCATCAGCGGTTGTGGCAAGCCGCCAACTGCTTCCGGGCCTATGCCTCGAGGGTCCCCCGTGATGCTTGGGGTTCTCGATCGGTGAGTATGTGTACCTACGGTTGGTTTTTCTAGGCTGCTTGCGTGCTTTCCTAAGGCTTAAGTGTTTTTGCAGGATTGCCAGGATATGGCGGGCAGCTGGAGACTCGGGTGACCGAGCTCGAGGCAGAGGTGGCTGATACGAGACATCTGATCTCCTTCGTTCTAAGGACGACGAGATTACTCGACTTAAGGATCAACTAGCTCGATATCAGGACGAGACCTCGGCGCGGGGCGAGGTTAGGCGAGAGATTGAGCTGGAGAGGGAGGTTGTGGCTGAGGTTGAAGGTCATGTCACGGGCGCTACCGAGGATGTTGGAGGGATTCCCGAGATGGCTACCCTGGATATTGCTGTCAGGGATGGACGGTAATGAGTCTCCTCTCTTGGATCTAGAGGATTTGGGTTTGGATGACAACATCGGTGAATTCGTGATGGCCATAGGTGCGGCCTCTAGGGGTCCACCCTAGTTTTTGAACTCGGTTTGTATATGGTTTTGTATATATTTAACTTTTAGTATTTGAATTGGTTAGTTTAGTCTTATGTTTTGGTTTTTGCGAAATGTTGAACTAGATTGTTAAGTAATTACTTCAGGTTCGGTTCGTACGCAATTTTGTCGTATTTTAGGATGTTTTAAATGCGCTAGGATTGCGTGAAAGTACGAAAGCAGTTTTTGGGATTTTTCTGAAACGCGTTAGTTTGAGCCGGGAATTGGATCAAATAATACGCCGATTAAAACGTATTGACTCGACACGTGTGGAACATAAAAAGTTGTCATGTCTTGACCGAGTGTGCCAGGAGACAAGTGTAGTGGTATCGACATTCGCAATGAGGCCGAAGCCAAAATCTAGGACACTTTTGAAAAAATAAAAGTTGGACCACTTTTTTGCATATTCATGACCATGTCGTACTGGGCTACAGACGTGACTTGACAATAACTGTTAAAGGCTACAACACGCCTAGGTGGGGTAGTTTATCCCCCTAAAAAAGGAAAAAAAAAACGTCTAAGTCCGGTGAATTCGTCGAGCGAAAATTGTTGTCCGCGTGACCTCGTAACTTTTGCGCGGGTATTTTGGTTTTTTGGAGAGAGTCTTAGAGACCTCGGGAGGTCGTTCCCGAAGCTCGAGGTTGTTAGGTGGTTGTCATTGCGGTAAAGCAGGGCCGGTGTCATAACTTTTGGGTGCTTTAGAAGCTTATGAGTCAATGTTCGGGCGCCAGGGCAATGGCGGCTGGTAGTGGGGTCACTTGGGTTCATGTGGCCCGATATCTGGGCGCTTGGGCTTGGGCGGTCCAGTCTTTGTTTATGGAAATTTTCGTAGTTTCCTAATTGTTGTGGGATTAATACTATATATGTGGGTTAGGGGTGCTTGTTTTAGACATACTAAACTACCCATAGTGTGTCTATAGCCTCCTCGTACCATTCGGAGCCATGTCGGGTTTCGGGAATCTTTTGACCGAGTGGGCGGGTTGCTTTAAGAAATGTAACCCCGAGGTTGGTCCAAGTGATGGTTTTTCTACGGTTATCGCGTTAAGGCAGGTCAAAGTACAAGATGACTTCTTGTTGGCATGCACTGAGTTTTGGGATGTAAAAAGGCATGTCTTTGCTTTTCCTGGGGGTCGGGTTTGTCCTCTTACCGAAGAGGTAGATGCTATTGGTGGATGGTCCTCGGTTCGGCCTTGTGTGCCTTTGGGAGATGATGGTTTTGTGGAACGGTTTCGTCACTTTTTGGATCTTTCCTCGTTAGAGGAAGCCAATATTTTTCTTCGGGGTTGATGGTATTGACCTAAAGTTCCTATTTAGGACGTTTTCTCAAATGGGTTCCTATGATATTTCACCTCTAGCTTGTAGACGGGCTTTCAATATTGCGGTGGCTTGTTATTATCTCTTTGAGGATGCGCGAGTGCATGACAGTTGGGGTAATCCTCGAGTTTTGGATGTTGTGATGGGGATGGAACATGAACGGTCGCCCTCTCTACTTATTTTGGGTGAGCTTATTCAAGGTCTTGACGCTCGTGTCCGGCTGCGTCGGACTCCTTTTCGGGGTTCTAGGATCATTTTGCAGGTATGTATAGGGGTGTTACTATTTCCTTTTTCGAAGCTTGCCTTAGTTCGAAATCGTGACATTGTGTCGTGGTTTGTGCAGGTTTGGCTAGAAGAGAGGCTTGGCTTGGTCGACCTTCCCGGGTCGTCAAAGGTTATAATTATAGGGGTTTTACGGGTCGTAAGGTGGTGCAGGCAAGGAGCGCTGGTTATCCCGAAGAGGAATGGCTTTCCTACTTGGACAATGGGAAGTGGCTATTAGGTGGGCCGTCCCGTAGTGGCATACTAGTGGACAGGCCGGGTTTCCCTTTTCATCATCGACTCAGGTTATTCTAATATTATCCCTACGGGACCCGGTTTACATTTATCCAGGCGGGTTGTCGAACCAAATGGGTGTGAGGCCGATCGCTTCGGATTTCACTAAGAGTTTTTTCATGTTCGACTCGTGGACTGCAAAGTTGTTCAGGAAGTTTAAGGTGTCTTGGAAACAGAAATTTTCATGCCCCGTTGTTATAGAGAGTGGTTGGCCGACCGACAATACATCCTTCCGGCAGGGGGTTCATGAGCACTTGTCAGGACAGATCAAGTCGAAAGTTAGGAAGACCACGGTGCTAGAGGATAAGGAGGCAGTTCAAGAAGACGTCGCTAAGTGCCTAACCAAAGATACCGTTACCGATCCTAGTGTCGTCAGTTCATCTATACAGGCCAAGATACTGATGAGACTCGTATTGAAAGTGTTAGTGATGAGACGAAACATGGTTGGCTGAGCTCGCCTTTGGTTAGGGCGGTGGAAGCTTGTATTAAGAGGGGTCGATGGTGAAAACCCGAACAAGCACACCCAGACGATGGGAAAAAGAAAAGTTGGACTGGTAGAGCCCAACCGTTTTGTACTATGTTCTATTAATTTGTATTATGTGGCGTATTAGTACTAGTTTTTGTGGTGTTTTGGACACGTTTTTATTTTCCGGGATAGCCGGGTTTCTAATGCTTGATGTAAATGCCTCGACAAAGGCTCGATTTATTTTTATTATTAATGAGAAGCACATTTTTTCTTTTCTTTACTATATTTTTTTTTTGTGGTGGCTCGCAACTCGATTGTTCATTTTGTCCGGAGGACCCTTTCGGGTTTTCACTCCGTCCTCGGCTCACCCTTTTTGCTTCTTTTTTATTTTTTTGTTTTGACGGCTCGCAACTCGTTTCTTCATTTTGCCCGGAGCGCCCTTTCGGGTTTTCACTCCGTCCTCGGCTCGTCTTTTTTTTTTAACGACGGCTCGCAACTCGTTTCTTCATCTTGCCCGGAGCGCCCTTTCGGGTTTTTACCTCGTCCTCGGCTCGTCGTTCGTGCTTCGTCATTAGAATCACTCATTAATTGGAACATTAAAAAAAAGTTCGGGTTTGTATGCAAATCGAGTAATCGATTTTGTTATTTGGTTGGTTGTACCCGGAGAAGGGTTGCCTACGTATCCGTGTTTAGACGGAATCAAACCATGTTCGTAGTTCTTTTAGATGTGAGTGATTTTGCTTTAGACTCATTATGCCAATTATCGATGCAAATTCTTTTTTTTTTGTATTCTTTGTGTAGCGCGGATCTTCACTCTAATTCGGAGATCAGGATGGGACTGTTGGGGTGCCTAGGGGTAGTATCGTTTGAGTTGGTCCATGTTGGTTGGGTTAGAAAACTCTTGACCTTCTAGGTCGGTAAGGATTAAGGCGCCCCCCGAGAGTATTTTCTTGACGACGTAGGGGCCCGCCCAATTTGGTTTGAACTTTCCTCTCGGGTCGACGAGAAGGGGTGCTCTAATGGATTTGACTACTAAGTCTCCCTCATGTATGTTTCGGAATTTCACTCGTTTGTTAAAGGCTTGTTGTATTCGTTGTTGGTAAGCCTGCACGTTGGATAGTGCGTGTATTCTGCGCTCATCTAAGTGTACTAGCTCATCGTATCGTTTTTGGTTCCACTCTTCCTCGGGAATGCCGCTTTCGGCTAGTATCCTTAGCGAGGGTATCTCTAATTCTATGGGTTGTACGGCCTCAGAGCCGTAGCTTAGGTAGTAAGGCGTTGCTCCGGTGGGTGTTCGGTAGGATGTTCAGTATCCCCATAATGCAAAGGGTATTTTGTTTGGCCAATCCCGGTAGTTGTCTATCATTTTCTTAATGATTGTGGTAATGGTTTTGTTTGCCGCCTTTATGGCCCCGTTAGTCTGAGGTCTATAGGGTGAGGATTTATGTCTTTGGATTTTGTATTTTTCGAGGAGTTTTCGGGTGTCGGCCCTGAAATGAGCCCCCCGATCACTGACGATTTCATGAGGTATGCTATATCGGCAGATGATGTTATTTTGTAGGAATTTGACTACTTGTTTGGAAGTTAGTATGATGTAAGAGGCTGCTTCTACCCATTTGGTGAAGTAATCTACGGGCACCAGGATGAAACAGTGTCCACCCGTTCCGGACGGGTGTATCTTTCCTATGATGTCAATTCCACAAGTAGAGAACGGCTAGGGTGTTGTCTTGGTATGGAGTGGGTATAGCGGTAGGTGTTGGATGTTGGCGAATATTTGGCAATTGTGGCAGTGGCGAACGTAATGGCGACAGTCTCCCTCTAGGGTAATCCAGTAGTAGCCTAGTCTCATTACTTTTCGGGCTAATACGTGTGCGCTCATGTGGGGTTCACACTCTCCGTCATGTACTTCCTCCATGACCTTCTCGGATTGGGTTTTGTTTATGCATCTAAGGAGGATTCCTTGCAACGTACGTTTGTATAGTAGTCCTTGGTTCAGGACATACTGAGTGGCTTGTAGTCTTAAGGCTATTTTGTTATTGGTGTTTGTGTTGGGTGGGTATGATCCGTCAGTTTTAAAGTCTAGGATGGCTTTGTACCATGGTTCTTTGGGGATATCGTCGGTTTCGAGGTTATGGATATCGGCTGGTTGTTCGCTTCTTTCTACACAGATAGGCATAGAGAAGAGGTGGTCAGGCATGTTTATTAATGAGGCTAGTTTGGATAGGGCGTCAGCGAATTGGTTTTCTTCACGAGGTATGTGTATGAAGTCAATTTTGGTGAATTCTCGGGATATTGTTTCTACTTCGGTTTGGTATGGAGCTAGGCTTTTGCTATAAACCTTCCAGGTGCCCGTGGGTTGGTTGACTACTAGGGATGAATCTCCGTGTACTCTAAGCTTCTCAACTCCTAGAGTTACGACGACTTTTAGCCATATTAGGCAGGCTTCGTATTCGGCTGTGTTATTTGTAACCGGGAAGTCTAGCTTGATTGATATGGGTATGTGGTCACCTATTGGTTATAGGCGTGTGGTTGTTTGATTAGAGGGGTCAGTTATTGAATTTAGGGTAGTTGTTCCTAGTCTTCTTCTTTAGGGTGAAGTTGTAGTGGGCCATTTGTTGTAGCCCTTGCGCTTAGTTAATTGTCATCGATAAATGCCATAGTATCGAGTTTCAAGCGATAAAGTTTGTCATTAAAGAAAATCAAGCGATTGTTGAGGCATGTTTGTAAAAGAGTTGTTTTATTGATATAAATAGGCGGGCTATGTGCCCGTGATATTGTTTGGTGGGAGGCGGAGGACAGGTCCCCTCGCACCTCCCGGACTCGAAAAAAAAGACATTTATTATTATTATTATTCAGTCTAGGCCCTAAGACGAACTAGACTCGGACCCGGACTGGTTTCACACGCCTTTAGGGAGCGACCAACGTGACTCGACCATATCGCGGCAGTGTTGACAATGCGTCCTCTGGGCCTCAGAGTCTGTCATAGCCTTCCGAGGATGTCCCCCTCGAGGAACGCTTGGGAGGTGGCTCTTTGAGGCGACTCGTTGAGGGGTCTAAAGTTGCTCGTGACGACCACTGACGTCACTATTTCCTCCTCGGCAATTGAGAAGGTAAAGTATGCCTTTTGCCGTTTTGCCGGGGAGAATGTTCCCGCTTCGATTAGGTTTGGGATGACGTGTTTCAAGGTGAAACATGCCTCAGTGTCGTGCCCATTTCCTTGATGGAAAAGACAGTAGGCGTTAGGACTCCACGTTTTGCTTTGTTTACCAACCGGTGGGTCTGGAGTGGGACCTAAAGGCTTGAGCAGCCTTTGATCTATTAAGTGTTTAAGAGTTTCAGTATACAACGAGTTGATCTTGATAAACTCTATTCGGGACGTTTTTGTTTTGTTGGTAGGGTTTTGCGAGACATCGAGGTTACTTCTCTACTGGCCTTGGGGGATCTTGCCCTTTCGGAGTGCCGTGGCGATCCGTTCGGAGTGGATTTCTGGGTATGGTAATTGATTGAACTGGTATCCATCCCATTCTCCGTTCCTCCACTTTCGAGGAAATAATGTGGCGAACGAAGAGGGTCAGGTGATCCATCGAGGTGCGAATATCATGAACCACCTCGATCAGGGTATTGACGTTGATGTAGAGGTTTTCGATCACTCCTGGTTCTGAAGAGATGTTGGAGGATGATCTCTGCAAGATAACGTCGGAGGTCAGGACGGATTCATTGGACGACTTAGAGTTTCGAAGAATGCTCTTGACCTATCAACACAGAAATAAGGCCCTTGATTCGCGCGTGTTTGCGGTCATTGGTTTAGGGACTCGGGTGCTTTAGACTCTTAGTGTATTCTGCAAAGCGCCTAATGAATTATGTCTCTAAAACGAGACGATTTGACACAAATCTCGGAGGTGAGATTTAAAGAGGAATTCTCGGGGTAAGACGACCCAAAATGTGAGACCTCGAGCAGAGGTGATCCTAGTAGCTAACACAGACAGTTAATCACACGGTTGTTCGACGTACAAAATCGATCACGATCCCGGCTCAGAATCAAATATTTTGGATGTTTTCGAAACAGATGGTTTTCGAAAATAAACTTTTTTTAAAAATAAGAGTTTGCAAAATTGGTGTTACGATGGTTTAGTGACATCGTTCGTGATGTGTGTAGAGTGTTGCTATGTGCTCGTTGAGGACTCGACGATAGCAAAAGTGTTCATGGTGGCCTTACAAAAGGAGCGCGGTTCTACAGGAACCGGTAAATTTGGCCTTACAAAAGGAGCGGATTTACTCGTGCCGTTCGCTTAGAACCGCTCGCTTAGTAAATCCGCGGGATACGCGTTAGGCGGCCGGAGCGTCAACCGAGGATCTCTCCGCGTGTCCATAAGGATCTTACCGCGAAGAGGTCGATTGATCCTGATATCGGTTAGGGTCGGCTTTTTAGGGCCAAAACCTGTAGTGACCACTAGGGGTGTAAACGAGCCGATCTGAGCTCGAGCTCGGGTGGGCTCGGGTTCGGCTCGTAATTTAGAACTCGGACTCGAAGCTCAACGAGCTCAAAAAATTGAAGCTCGAGCTCGTACCAAGCTCGTTTACCATTATATTTTTTCGTCTCTTTATAAATATATATAACTAAAAATAACTTTTTTAGAAGACAAAAATATTGTTGCAAAATTTAAATGTATAATAATTATAAATATCAAATAAATATATATTTTGAATTATTAGAATTTAAAATAATTAAACTTACAATGTAAAAAACTATAAAAAAAAAAAAAAATGAGACGAAACGAGCTTTCGAGCCGAGACTTACTGAGCTCGAGCTCGGCTCGGATTTGAACAAGCTCGGCTCGAGCTCGAGCTCGTTTTGACCGAGCTTGAGCCGAGCTTTGACCGAGCCGATTCCGAGGGCTCTACGAGCCGCCTCAGATCATTGACACCCCTAGTCACCATAACTAGGAACTAGGAAATGAGCTTCACCGACCTCGTCTAAGTTACACCACCGCTAGAAATTTGTTTCCAAATCCCCAGCGGAGTCGTCAAACTGTGGACGTCCGTCCAAACCCCCCGGCGCCCCACACACACCCGCGCGGGAATGACCTGGTTTCATCGTGGCGGCCACCCACACGGCCCCCTCCCGGTTTCATCTCGCGTACAGGGCGAAGGTCTCGGACCTCGATTCGGATGACGACCCGGACTTGTACTAGACGGGCGCATGCACCCGCGTTTCCGTTTGAGGTCGATCGAGTCGTGGTTGTAAATGTTTAAAGGCTGATATGTTTGGTAAGGCGACCTTTTTAGTGAACCAAATTCGTTGCCGATTTGTGGAGTCGCCACCGAGTCAATTATGGGGACTCGGAAACCGTTCAAGTCAACTTTGATACCTAACCGGCTCAAAGTTGAGTGACGCGGGACCTAAAGATAAAGACTTGTACCCTTAAGCACTCCATGCCTGGAATGACTCTCATTCCCAATGGTTTCGGACATCCGGAAACCATCGATTCTGAGTAAAGGGTGAGGGTACATATTGGGAAGCCAACATCCGCTAGACATCGACACCCAATCCCGCCCGCACAATAGCGGCCTCTACTAATCAATCGATGGGCTGATAACTTTGTTCCTTTGCTGTGGCGGAAGTACAGTAACATCCATTGACATTATCCTTGGCACTATCCAATAAGGAGTTGAAGAAAATATGAAGTAAAAGCCAACTAGGAATACCGTGATGTGGGCACTTCGTTTGCAAGATTCGGAATCGTTCCCAAGCTTCATTTATACTCTCATTGTCACCTTGTTGGAAGGTTTGGATCTCCATCCGATATCGATTGGTCTTGGAAGGAGGATAGTATTTTTCTAGGAAAGCATTGGTTAATTGATCCCATGTTTGAAAGGTGTCATCGGTGTGGCTTTGTAGCCATCTCCTAGCATCATCACGAAGGGTTTTGGGGAACAATAGCCTATGGAATTGACACGAAGTAAGTCTGTTCAATCTCATTCCAACTAGCTTTTCTTTGAATGTCGATATGTGTTCTAGAGCATCTTCTTGTGGTAGTCCTTAATAGGTGTCTTGTTGGACTATGGCAATTAAGGAAGTTTTGAGCTCAAAATCGTTAGGTATAACTCCATATGCGACGCGGGAGAAGAAGTTTGTTCATTGGTGGGTTGGAAACGAGATCCTAAAGTAGGCATGTTTGTTTGTTTGTGGAGGTAATTTTGAAGGGAAAGAATAGAAGGGAAGATTTTGTGAGAGATTTAAGAAGGTTGGATGGATGATGGGTTGGTGTAAGATATGGATGAGGTTTCACTTTGGTTGAGTTGAGGACTGAAATAATAATATCGCCTCGCTTGTACCAGTATGAAATAAGCAATGCCGAATCTAACTGTTCCTGAACACAACTCAATTCAAAGGTGAGACTTCTAGCACCGTGCGGTACTAGGGTAGAAGGGGAAAATAAAACTAAAACAATTAACCAAACACAATTAAAACAAAAACTCAATCAATTAGCTACCGATGTCCTCGGCAACGGCGCCATTTTGGCGCGCTCCTATTTAAGATCGGTCCTTACGATGGATAGGGGGTCAAACAATATTTATATGACTCGTAAATAACACAAAAACAAATAAATGTAGTCGTGGTAAGTCGAGGTCGGTCCACAGGGATGGCGGAGAAATAATTGAATAAGAGCTATGCGTTTAGAGTCTAATTGTTGGGGGTCTTGAGGGTCGAGTCTATGCTACAAAATGCGATAAATAACAAGAGATAATCAAATAAGGAAGAGGTGTTAGGAGGAAGTTGGGAATCGGAAATTGGGGTCTAGGAGTCTCGGAATCAGGTCGGTCACAACATTGGTGGAGGGAGAATGTCACCTTTCGGTTTCTTCACCCAACTCACCTAAAATCCCGCTTTCGCGGCGAAGGAGGGTAAGTCTCAAGTAAAAATAATTTCTACCCCGAGTTTCCCCATATTGATAGAAATGAGTCAAGGTCGATCTAGCCGACCGATCTAAGTCAACAAAGACACAACAATCTTAAGCAAGATAAAACAACAAGCATGCAACCAAACCTCAATTCCTCGATTCAAATAATCGAAGATCCTCCTCCCTAAACCCCCCAACAAGAAAACTACTCACACTTCATGATGGAAACTATAAAAAACAATAACAATGAAAACAACAACAAAAACATGCATAATGATTAAATCTAGAGAAAATAACCACAAGACAAGAAGGAAAATAGCGATCAACAAAATAAACTAGAAAACGATCTAAAACAACATAAATGAAATCTAGAGAAAATAACAACAAAACAATGAAGAAAATTATGATCAACAAAATAAACCATAAAACGATCTAGGAACGATACAGATAAAAGAAATAGAAACGAAACAATAAAGAAAGAACGATATTGAATCTAATCTAGAGATGGGGGAGAAGAAGAGAAATATACCATCAATAAAAGGAAAGACAATAATAAAGGAGATTGCATAAAGAAATAAGATGAAGCTTGATGAAGAGAATAAAGGATTTGTCACTAATCCTTTGATAATCTCCAAGAATCTTCAATAAAAACTTGAATCCTTACAAAGCTTGAATATAAATCTAGAGAATTGATGAAGAAATTGATGAAAACTATGAAGAACTACTACTAGCTTACTATCTAAGCTAATGGATGAATAGTGAATTAAGATGATCTAATGGAGTGTCTCCCAAAAAATTGGGGGCCTCCTAGATGAAAACCTAGGGTTAACTATAGAGTGTAAGAAGGCACTTATTTGTAATTTGGTCAAATTTCAATCAATATACTTACATTTGCACCCAAAAAAAAACTATATATACTAAACTCTTTATGGATCACATAAACTAAAGCCCAAATCCAATCTTCCTTCCTTAATGAGACTTACACCCTATGCATCTTCATATGGCAAAACTTCACCCTGCAATTAAAGGTCGTCCACGAACTAATACCGTCGGGTGAAACTTCACCCGGTCATTTCACCCGGTGAAATCTTCTCCAGATATGCAATTTGGCGCTCCTTTACCGTCGGGCGAAACTTCACCCGATGGGTGAAAGTTTCTCCCGGTCATTTCGCCCGGTGGTGAGTATTTCTCGAAGATCTTCGGGGAGGTGAAAATGTCGTCGGGCGAAACTTCGCCTGGTGGTGACTCATCGGGTGAAACTTCCCCCGATGGCTTTCTGCCCTCGTTTCTGGTCTCTTTATTTATTGATTGATCGGATTACTTGAACTTTTAGTTTCATGCATTGCTCTTCGGATGGTATCCCTCTCTTTCGTGCTCATAGAAGCTCGGACACGCTTTTGGTCGAAAATCCTATCAAAATAGATAGAAAACTACCAAAAACACATAAAATGCAAAATAGAGACGCTAATGCGAGAAAGAATAGAAATAAAGCGATAATCGCACTCTAATCCCGCAAAACAGAGGAAAAATGGGTCTAAATGAGAGGAAAAATGGTCCAAATTTGACACACATCAGGGAGACGCTAAAGCAAGAAAGACTCCAATAAATCGCACAAAAATCTCGCTAAAGCAATAGGAAAACGAGCTTAGATGGGTGGAAAAATGGTCCAAATTTGACACACATCAGGTTTAACTCGGTAGACAAAGATGGTTTTGCCCCCGGTGGCGATTTTGGCTCAAAGTAGCTTTATTTTATTGGAAATGACCCACTAAGTTTGGATTTGGAGTCGGTTTTTAGATATTTGTACTCCGCTAAGTGCCCACGTCGGATACTATTTATTCCGAGCCCGTATTAGAGCGTATTGATACATGTTAACGTCCGATCCTCATCGAGTGTTTTGTTGGAGATTGCTACAGACACGAGCGGGCAAATGCGGGTGTCTACAGTAAGGTATCTAGTATCTGCTCAGACGCTCTCACCTGCTTCACAGCACGACTATATTTATCCTAAAATAGAAGAAACATGATTATTAATACATATAGCATCATATTTGCAAATCCTATTCTGTTTCGAATGTATAGTAGAAGAACTCACAACCAACTCTGGTGCTCGGGGAACTTTTTCATGTTTTAATGCACGGTTTTTTGCATCTACTACATGGACACCTAAGTTGCTCTCTCGTGTAGAGGGGATTATTAGTTAACGAGAACTTGATGAATTCATCCACTCCATCTCTAAATTCAATTTTCGGCCACAGACTATCATCTAATCTCTCGTACATTCACCTTCTTTCTACTTTATTCATTCTATATGAATTCAATATATAAATGTTGGAGGTACGTATAAATATTGAAATTAGCGTGGGGGAAAACATTCAACATCTAACAGTATAATATTATTTTAAAAAGGATACACCTACATGAACAATGCACAATCAATTAAACATGGTCTTTGTCCGTCAGTTTGGACTTTCATAACCATCAATTCTGAACTGATTCACAACCGGGAGACCTTATCACTCCAACCTAAACCCGCCCTTGTAGGTTCCATGTCACTGATAAATACAAAATTGTGTTTTGTCGATAAGAATAAAATTCAGTAGCCATTCGCCTCAGTTCTCCAAATACACAATGTAGTGGAATATATGAATACTCTGCATGTGCATTCAGAGAACAATGAAGGAATTGTCACCAAACATTTTTCTTATCAACACAACACAATTTCATGTTTATCACCTAAGTGACATGAAAAGTACAAGGACAGTCCCAAGATGGGGACTATTCATGAATTACTCCTAATGAGTCATTCTTGAACGGATACTAGGTAGGTCTGAGAAGATAACATGCTTGATTAACAATACGTAACGAAAACTAAAAACAACCACAATCATATATCACAACCCATCGAAAACAACATTATTCTCATCTTACTACTTCTCCTAAGAAAATTTAAATCTACTTGCTATTAGACATTAATACTTAGTAATAACACTACTACTAACTAATATAACTACTACTACTACCACTACTACTACAATATATACTAACAACAACAACAACAACAACAACAACAACAGCAACAACAGCAACAGCAACAACAACAACAACAACAACAGCAACAGCAACAACAACAGCAACACCACCACCAACAACAACAACAACAAAAATAAATAAACAAAACAATGAATTTTCCTCATTTTAGTAGCTAGTTGTTTTATTTAAACCTTTTTAGTAGCAATTTGTTATATTTCTCAAAGGTCTTGTAGAATATTAAATCATTCAAGTCTAACAAAATTCACTACTACTACTAATACTACTACCACATTGCTATTATTACTACTACTACTACTACTACTACTACTACTACTACTACCACAATTACTATTATTACCCGTACAACATACCTCATACTCCTAATACAACTACAACTACACCAACACCAAACACTACCACAGCTACTAACACCAATACCTATCACTTAATACTACTACTACCACCACCACCACAACACCAAGACCAACAAAAACCACAACACCCACCAACCACCACCTCCACAACCACTATAAGAAAACCAACAACATCACCAACAAAAACAACAACATGTAGACACCCACATTTGGCTGTTAGGTGTCTATAGCAGTTTCCAAAGAACACCCGATGATGATCGGACGCAAACATGCTTTAACGTACTTGAATATGGGCTCGAAATCATTAGCATTTGGCTTGGGCTTTTTACGGAGTACAAATCTCACAAAACCAACCTCAAATTCAGGCCCAGTGGGTCATTTTGAGTCAAATAAGACTAATTTGGGTCGAATACGACACCAAGGGCAAAACCGTCTTTTAGCGACCGAGTCGAACCCCTATCAAAGACGTTTCCGAGGCATAAATATCTGCCGTGTCACCCCACAAATTCGACTTGAAGTCGAGTACTACAAAAACCAGCTACAAAAAACATTAAACAAATCCGTTAGAGATAGAATTCGATCTCTAAAGAGGAATTCTACCCGAGCTAGACCCACTCGATCGAGTGGACCGGCCCACTCGGTCGAGTGAGCTCACGAAACACGCTGAACCGGTATCAAAACCGGGCACTCGACCGAGTATCAGACATCACTCGGTCGAGTGACTCTTTTTTCAGCCCGAGGAGGATTTCTTTCCCACCAAGCAACAGAATCCTCCTTCTTCTCGAATTGTCGCTTTTCCTATCCAGAGCGGGATTTCTTGTCAACCAAGCAAGGTTACCTCTCCTAGCTACAATCGAGAACCTCTACTATAAATAGACCCCCCCTTGCACACATACAAATCATCTATCAACAACTAGAATCCCCGAGACAATCAACAACACACATCAACACACACACATACCGACACACCCGAGAAAGCACCATCCAAAGCCCCAAAAAACCGGTCACCTCGGCAGCCTCACCGATACACCTAAACCACCATAACTCACCCGCATTATCGCGACGCTCCTGTGTCTAAGCCACATTCCGACGAGCCCCGTTTCGAGAATATAAAGCATGTAGGTTGAGGGTGTAAATCAAAACCCCGTCTTCTCCTTTCTCTCTCTCTTCCTCTCGTTTTTTTTTTTGTGTTGTCCGTCCGCCTTCGTATGGGTCATCGTCACATCTTTTCTCTAATACCGATATTATCGCAACTATCTAATTTTTTATACAAACGGCCATTCTTAAAATATGATACCGACTCTATAGTCGAATATCGTATCTACAAAAATCAAATTAATCTCGTTGATGCTAAGATAATCGTCACATAGTCCTAAAAAAATACGACGATTTCAATGCGGAGAGAATCTACATCGTTTTTTAGTTCAATTCTCAAACGATTTACAAAACATCTTTTCTAAAAGTCGCTCCGAATATTCGATATTGATTCCATAATCAAGTGTCGAATATGACGAGTATCACAAATTTAAGTTGAGTAAAAATCGCATTATATTTTTACGCGGCTTAACAAAGTTGTCGACTTTTCAAAAAACAGTGACGAGAACAAAAACAAACCGGACAGCAGTCTGTACAGGGGGCACTCGATCGAGTGGCACCCCAAAAACCGAGACAAAACCCTTTTTTCGATACCACTCGGTCGAGTCCCGCAATGACTCGATCGAGTGGCTCCTGATTTAGCATAACAGCGAGCTTTTCAGCATGTTTCGAGTCCCGATAAAATATTTTTAACGACTTCGGTCAACACGTGTCAAGTCTATCACGTGATTCATCTTTTCAAAACCATGCATCGCATCATATTTACATCGTTTATTCAATTTGCAAACATTACTAACCCGTTTGTTCCTTGTCTTTGTATCTTATTTTTCGTTGTTTGTTTTATTATACTAAAACGGATCTCGCATGCTAAATACAACTTCGACATAGAATCAAAGATGCATTAAACGACGTAGATCAAACATAATTCACATGTTTAGTCTAAAAATACTGTTTGCATATCATTTAACCGAACTACTAACGCGCGTATTTCAAAATCAAACGATATCTTAGTAGAGGCCGCTAAGGTGCGGGCGGGGTTGGGTGTTCTTTGTGAACTTCCCAACACGTACCCTCACCCCTTACTCAGAACCTCGGTTTCTGGATGTCCGAAATCGTTGGCGCACGAGAGTCATTCAATACACGGTATCCCATAATGTCGGTATCGGTATCAAATGCAAAGGGACGAACCCAATAAACTCTGAAATCGGAATGGGCCGTATTTTGTTCACGGCCCACTACGACATAGAGTGGGTTTGAACGGACCTGAACTCCCACAAAGTTCGGTGGCGACTCCACTTCGATTTAAATTTCAATTCGACCCATCTCATATAGAGATTCATTCGCCTCCCAAAAACCCGCGCGTGGCCGCGTCGGGGTGGACCTATGTCATGTCCACAATTTGTCGACTCCGCTGGGGATTAACTGATGCGTGACTTACCATCGGCATCCTCAGGGTGAGACTTGAATATAAATCGTTTCTAGTACAATACGCGTTTTAGTTTTACGGTTCATGCATAACCTCATCTTTTCCCGGGCCGGTACTGGTGACCGACGTCCCACTATACTGTTGATGTAGTCCAAATTGGATATGTCAAAGGTGTCCATAGTCGATTCGTATGGGTTTCACGGCATGTTCTAAGCTCAACTCGACTTAGGTAGTCCGCCCCGATTCTCGGATAGGCTATGTACACTGGTATAGACCCTTTATAGACCGACCGAGACTTAGTATAGAGCATACATGGTGTCGTTATAATGCTTGCGTGACTATATGCTACTTGGTTTCTAAGGTCGTTTTTCAAAAACCGTCATTTTCAAAACTTGCATCCTTTTCAAAACATCCAATTTTCAAAACCCGGGACACATACCGAATTTAGGACTTATGATTTTACTCAAAATAGCCTGTTTCTAGCTGGTATTCTCCCCGACATTTTCGAACTTTCAAAACCGTCACCCGGTACACTTTTCCGTTTTTTTGGAAAAGTCGGGCCCTCCCCCGAATTTTTCGGGCTTTCAAAAAAAATCTTTTTTCAAAAACTTCATCTTCTTAGGACTCCCCGTATTTAGCAGTGTCGGGTCGTGTCGTAAGTCGTCGAGGTCTTTAGCGTCAAAACTCTGTCGATCTTATATCGCGGATTTCCTCCCTATCCCAGTCGGCCTTAACTCGAATAACCAACAATACCATCCACACAGAGAATGCCCGCGCATATTCGCCTCTGAATGATGAATTGCCCGCCAACCTCAACTTGACGAGCCTGCCGATGTTTGATGGGACGGAAGACCTGGCCGGTACTCCATATCCGGGCTTTCAAGGAGTTCATGGCTGTCAAGGGGGTTAAGTGGACTATGTTCAAACATCTCTTTGCTTCTTCCCTTGAGAAGCACCCAAAAGCCTGGTACTACAGGCTTGATTCCAAGAAATACAAAACTTGGGACGACGTCGCAACAGAGTTCGCTCGGAACTACGCAGATAACACCGAGATCCAGACTATTATATGCGTACTTTGGAAGTCATGGCCCAAGAGCCCAAGGAAGGTTTCACCAAATACCTTCAAAGGTGGAGGGCCGAAAGTGTGAAGCTGGTTGACAAGCCCAGCGAGAAAGTCTTAGTGGAGGCCTTTGTCAAGAACCTCCTCCCTTCTTACCGGGTCCATCTCCGGTACGCCGTCATACCCAATTTCGCCACCTTAACCGAAATGGGTACAAGAATCGAAGACGACTTGAGGTTAGAGAGCCTTTCTAAGGCCTCTGCCAAGGGGCCAGTTCGTCCTCCAGCAAGCCCGCAACTACAACTGCGACCCGTAGCATCTTCGACGAGGTCAATCTACTAGATACCTCATCCAAAAAGAATACTCCGACTCGGGTATTCACTTACATAGGGACCACCTATACTTACGCCTTACAAAGGCTATCTTCAAAGGGCCTAATCCAACCGATAGGCCCGACTCCGGAAGTCCCGGTCGAGAAAAGGTCTAAAAGCTATAACATCCAGGCCTATTGCCAGTATCACCGAGGTAATGGGAACGACACGAAAAAGTGATGGAAGTTAAAACATCTTATCCAGGACTTGATCGAAAGCGGGAAAATACCATTGCCTGGAGACAAGCCGAGCAACAAGGAAAACCCGTTCAGTACTCATGCCGTCTTTTCCGGAGACGTTATCGACTGTTCTCATCTAATTTCTCCTCTCGTCCCACAAGTTAACGGGATATGGAACGATGATGAAGACAACGTTTACTTACCCAAAGGGGAAGCTGTCCCTATCACCCCTGAGGAAGTTCGGAAGGCTAAATCCAAAGCCTTGGCCAGCAGCCACCACGTCACCGCCGGACGTTCCATCCCGGAAGCCGTCGCCGAGCCTGTCCTTGAAGAGTCAAACACTGATACGGCTCTAATCAAACAACTTAAGAGGGCTCGGGTTGATCTCACCATATGGCAGCTTTTGGTTAGTTCACAGGTACATCAAGAGGCACTTACTAAGGCTCTCGATCAAATCAAGGTCGACTCGCTGGTTACCCCGACTGAAATGGTAGCCACCATCATGCCTCATCTCAAGGGCAAATCCAAGGAAGAAGGCCCTCTCATCACCTTCTCAGAGTCCGACTTGCCACCGTTCGGGGCCTCCCACAACTTAGCCCTCTATGTTACGGTGATCTGCCAGGGCAAGTATCTCCCGATGACCCTGATCGACGACGGTTCTACTGTCAATGCCCTTCCCTTAAGGACCGCTAAGGCCCTCGGCATCACCGAGGCCGATTAACTCCCGACAGCACAAACTATCCAGGCTTTTGACGGAAGCCCAAAATCGGTTGTTGGGGCCGTTAAGTTAACAATTATAACAAGCCCGATCAAAAAAGAGCTAGAATCCCAGGTGATTTACGTCACCTCCTCTTTCAACCTACTACTCGGGAGACCATGGATTCACGTGGTCAAAGCCGTATCCTCCACACTCCACAGGAAAGTCAAGATGCCTCTACAAGACAGTGTCATCACTCTCGAAGCCACTCCCATAAGCGTGGCAAGCTGCAACACAGCAGGCCAAACCGACCCACGAGGGTTCGACTTCGTGGGAATGATTGAAGAAGAATACCTCGTCAAACCCTATTTCACCACTAGCATCGACACGATGCTACAGAACTTGGGCTACCTGCCAGGGGCTACTTCAAGACCATATCTTCCAGCTGGGAAGATTATCGAGGTCCTAAATGACGGAGGGTCTCGGTTCAGTTTGGGTTACACTATGACCCCTAGAAATGTGGACCGGACTAATGCAATCAAGTTTGTCACTCCAGTATTCGAGGCTATTCAGGTGGGCCTCTACCAGCCCACCATCACGTATCCCGAGACCAAATTGGCTCGGGAATGCAATTTCATCCCGGATGACATCTTTGCCCTCGTCCAGGCTGAATCAAAGGAGGGTGAGAGCAATGTCGAGCCCATGTTGGGGCTTCTATTCAGGGAAGACAAGGCCGTCCCGACCCCCAAGGAAGAGCTAGTAAACTTGATCCTCCGCAGTAGCAGGTTCGATCCAACCAAGTTGATCTCTGAAGTTGGTGCTGACACAGGAAAAAGGGCTTGGAGAAAGACTATCAAGTGGACCGACAGCCAGGGTCGAGTCTACAAGCTGACTACCGGTAAAGGAAACATGCCGGATACTTAGTCTGAGTCCGAGTCTGAGTCTGAGTCAGAGTCGGAGTCTGAGTCAAAGTCTAGAGGGTCCAGTACTAGAATTGAGTCTGTAACCCCCCCTTCCTTTAGTCACACCATTTGGAGTCTCGGAATCTGTCCCGAGAGCACTCCCTATCCCGCGATCAGATGGCCGCTCTCTTTGAGCTGTTTTCAAAATTCACTATCAATAATAACGATAACCGTTCTGCTTACGACTTGTCTTATTTTCAAAAATCCTATTTGCAATGACATTGAGAAACCCGACGAACAGGTACCATTACCTCCGCATCTAATCGAGCAACTCGAACAAAGGGAATCCCGAGATCCGATATTTGAGGAAACCGATTCCATCAATGTAGGAACCCCTTTAGAGCCTCAGATGCTTAAGTTAGGTTTATCCTTAGATCCCGAGGAGAGACAACAATTCACGGATCTCCTCCAAGAATTCAAAGACATCTTCGCATGGTCCTACAAAGACATGCCAGGAATAGATCGGGAAATAGCTGAACACCGTATACCCATCAAAGACGGGTGTAAGCCGGTAAAACAAAAGCTCCGAAGAATGAGACCCGAATGGTCTCTCAAAGTCAAGAAGAAGTCGACAAGCAATTCAAAGCGGGCTACATACAAGTGTCTGAATATCCAGACTGAGTTGCAAACATCGTTCCGGTACCCAAGAGACGGCAAGGTACGGGTATGTGTAGACTTCCGGGACCTTAATAAGGCCAGCCCCAAAAGACGATTTCCCATTACCACACATCGACATACTGGTAGATAACACGGCCGATCATGCCCTTCTATCATTCATGGACGGGTATGCCGGGTACAATCAAATCAAAATGGCGGAAGAAGACATGAGTAAGTACACCTTTATTAAACCTTGGGGTACTTACTGTTACACCGTTATGCCATTTGGGCTTATCAACGCCGGGGCCACTTATCAACGACCCGCCACTACTTTATTACACGATATAATGCATAAAGAAGTGGAAGTTTACGTGGACGACATGATCGTCAAGTCCAAAGACCGAAGTGGGCACATTGCGGCCCTAAGGAAGTTCTTCACCCGATTACGCAAGTATAATATGAGGCTAAACCCTCAGAAGTGCAGCTTCGGGGTAACATCGGGCGAATTGCTGGGCCATATCGTCAGCCAACGCGGAATCGAGGTCGACCCGGCTAAAATCAAGGCCATCACCGAGATGCAGCCACCAAAAACCGAAAAAAGAAATAAGGGGGTTTCTCGGGAAAGTCCAATACATCAGTCGATTCATCTCAAAGCTAACCATGGTATGTGAGCCCATTTTCAAGACACTGAAGATAGGAGAACGGGTACTATGGGACGATAAATGTCAAGCGACTTTTGATAAAATCAAGGAGATTCTGTCTACCCCGCCAGTGTTAATGCCACCTCAACCCGGACTGCCTTTGTCGTTATACCTAACAACGATCGAGACAGCCATGGGGGCTATGCTGGCCCAGACAGTTGATTCAGAAGAACGGGCTATTTACTACATCAGTAAGAAGTTCCTGGAATACGAGTGCAAGTACACAATGCTCGAAAAGACGTGCCTAGCTTTAGTTTCGGGCACTAAAAAGCTCCGACATTATATGCTTAGTCACGAAGTACATGTACTATCCAAAATAGATCCTATCAAGTACTTGTTCGAGAAGCCCATCCTTAACGGCCGGATATCTAGATGGACTTTGATGCTAGCAGAGTTTGACCTCAAGTTCGTACCATTAAAAGCTATTAAAGGCCGAGTAGTAGCAGAGTTCCTCACCGATAGTCCGGTATCCGAAGAGGGTCACACCGATACTTGGGCCTTCCCAGATGAGGACATATTCCATACCGACACCGAGACATGGGATTTTTATTTTGATGGGGCGTCCAAATTCCGAGGATTTGGGGTCGGGTTCTGTTAATCTCGCCACAAGGGGAGCACACACCGTTATCCATTAAACTGGACTTCGACGTGACTAACAACGCAGCCGAATATGAAGCATGCATTCACGGGTTGCAAGCCGTTGCCGATTTAGGAGTAACGAACCTCCGGGTCCACGGTGACTCATCTCTAGTCATTAATCAGGCTCTCCAAAAATGGAAAACTCGGAACGCCAATCTCGTGGCTTACCAAGCGCGAGTAAGGATTCTAGAGAAACAATTCCAAAAGGTAGAATACATCTATCTACCTCGAGAGGAAAATCAATTCGCAGATGCACTTTCCAAGTTAGCATCTTTATTGAATATCCCGGAGCACCTAACTAGCAGGCCAATTTGTGTCGAAAGACGGTCCGAGCCGGCATATATCCATGCCATCCAAGACATAGAAATAACTGATCCAGAACCTTGGTACTAGGCTGTTCTGACCTACTTAACATCGGGAGAATATCCTCCGGGGGCTGAAAACCGGGCCAAGAAAGCCCTCCGAAGGTTGGCCACCCAATTCATTCGTACGGACGACGGGCAGTTATACAAAAAGACGGCACAGGGAGCTCTCCTCCTATGCATCGACAAAACACAGGCCGAAAAGGTTTTGCCCGAAGTACACGATGGTGAAAATGGCCCGCATATGAATGCCCATCATATGCTAGCCCGAAAGATCATGAGGCTCGGATACTATTGGAACAGTATGGAAACCGACTGCCAGTTATACGTCAAACACTGCCACAACTGTCAGATTTTCGCCAATGTACAGCATATGCCATCATCCCTGTTATATACCATGACGTCACCATGGTCGTTCTCGACATGGGGAATCGATATAATTGGGAAGGTGAACCCTTCCGGGACGGGAGGTCACTGTTTCATTTTGCTGGCTATCTACTATTTCACCAAATGGGTCGAAGCCGAGTTGTACCGGATCTTGAACGCCAAGCATGTGGCCAAATTTATCCAAAACAAGATCATATGTCGATACGGGATCCCGCACGAATTTATCAGTGATCACGAGACCCATTTCCAAGCCGAAACCGCCGCGTTGTTAGCGAAATACAAAATTCAGAGGCATACATCTTCGCCTTACCGTCCCCAAACAAATGGAGCGGTAGAAGCGTCTAATAAAACAATTGTCACCATACTTAAAAAGATGGCTGAGAATTACCGGGATTGGCCCGATAAAATACCTTTTGCCCTTTGGGGGTATCGGACATCAATTCGCACCGCAACCGGAGCAACTCCATATTATCTGACAGATGGAATGGAGGCGGTCCAGCCGGTCGAGCTAGAAGTGTCGTCCCTCAGAATTTTACTTGAGAGCCAAGTGCCGGAAGCAGATTGGGTACAAGCCTGATATGATTCGTTGGTTCTCTTGGACGAACGACATTCCCGGGCCCTTAACAATATTCAGATATACCAAAAGAAAATACAACGGGCTTTCAACAAGAGGGTTAGGCCCAGAAATATCAAAGAAGGGGATCTAGTTCTAAAATTCGTCCGGGCCTTACTACCAGTCGACCCAAGAGAGAAATTCAAACCCAATTGGGCTGGGCCGTATTTAGTAAAGAAGGTCTTATCGGGAGGAGCGGTGATGCTGACGGACTTGGATGGGAAAGAATTCGTCAATCCGACCAACTTGAACCAGTTTAAGCGCTACTACCCATAAACCTTATCTCAATGTCATTTGCAAAAAGTTTATAAATATTTATCTTTTTTATAAATTTCCAAATTTATGAGCAAGTCAATAAGTTAGGATTACTTATCCTACTGTCACACATCTCGAACTAATAGTCTTGATGTATTTCGAAGATTGCAAAAAAATCCATGTTTGAACTACGTTTGGTTTGATTCCAATAATCGTGGATACGTAGGCAACCCTTCAAAAGGGTACAACCACTGCAATAACGAAAAGACGGAAACGGTATTCACTAATATGTCTTTTATTAAAAAACTGATAAGTTCGGAAATTTCAAAAAATACATCACACAAAAACAAAACAAAAAAATCACACCACAAAAAATAGTAATAATACTTAAATAATAAAAACTAAGGAGACTAGTGTTCGTGCATTTTGCCCTTTCCCTTATCCTTTGGGTCACTGTTGTGTGTCAAATTTGGACCGTTTTTCCTCCCATTTAAGCCCGTTTTTCCTCCGTTTTGCGAGACTTGAGCGCAATTATTGCCGTATTTTGAGTAAATCTCGCATTAGTGTCTCTCTTTTGCATTTTACGTGTTTTTGGTAGTTTTCCGTCTATTTTGATAGGATTTTCGACCAAAAACGTGTCTGAGCTCCTATGAGCATAAGAGAGAGGGAAACCGTCCGAAAATCAAAGCACGCAACTCAATATCCAAAGTCCAAACCCAAGAGGTGAAACCTTGAGCGAATAGGAAAAAACTATAAGTCCATTGGGCATCTTCACCGGAGAGGTCGAACTTTAAATGATAATATCTAGAGTTATAGACCTTGGATCGAAGCGATTCCAGTTGGAGGTGAAATCTTATCTTCTTAACTTTCCAACGACATATCACACGCCCCAAACGAAGTTCAAACGAGAGAGTTATGGCCCTCTGAAGTCACAGGGCGAAATTTCACCCGATGAGAATTTGACCGGGCGAAATTTCGCCCGACGGTGTTCCTCCCCAGATTGCCATTTTGGACAAAAAGTTCATAGGGTGAAATTTCACCCTATGTGTTGACCGGGCGAAACGATCGGGCGAAATTTCGCCCACCGGGTGAAATTTTGCCCGATGGAGAAAAGCGCCAAAAATCGCAAAATGAGAAGAAAATCTCACCGGGTGAAATTTCACCCGTTGGTGTCAGCTCGTCAACCACAGAGCAAACCTTCACCCTATGAAGACTTATTGAGCAAAGTTTCATCTCAAAGAACAAAGTCTCACTAATGGGCAATGATTAGATTATGGGCTTTAAGATTGTGTGACCCATTAAGGGCTTATTATATATAGTAATCCTAGGTTATCATTTCAATTTGTGTCGTAAGTGTGCCTCCTTAGTAGTAGTAGTAGTAGTAGTAGTAGTAGTAGTAGTAGTACACATAGTAGAAAAACTCTATAGATTAGTAGTTTCCATTAGTTTTAGATTAATCTACTCTATAATTTCTACAATCAAGTTCCTACATTAGTTGAAGATTTGGGTTTTATTTGAAGATTTGTGGGGATTATTGAAGGATTAGTGACAAGTTCTTCATTCTCTTCATCAAAGATTCAATCTTTATTTATGCAATCTTCTTATTTATTATAGATCTTCATAGTTGATATATTTCTCTTCCACTCTCTAATCTCTAGTTTAGATTTAATGTTGTTCTCTCATTATTGTCTTGTTTAGATTATCTTAGTGTTGTTAGTTTCTCTAGATTTTATTTATGTTGTTCTGGATTATTCTCTAGTTTAGTGGGTAATTGTTAGATCGTAGTTTCCTTATCATTTTGTTGTTAGTTTCTTTAGATTTAATCATTATGCATGTTTTTGTTATTTTCTCTATTGTTATTGTTTTTGTAGTTTCCTTCATGATTAGTGAGTAGATTTTTATTAGGGGGCTAGGGGAGGATGGATTTAGGCAACATAGATTAAGGATTCTTGTGATTGAATGCACTTGGGTTGATTTGTCTATTTTGGAATTGTTGTATGCTTGTTGACTTTACTTGATCAATTTAGTTGACTCGTATTCACCCTCGTCAATATGGGGAAACTCGGGGCTTGGGTAATTCCGATTGGTTACCTAGCTTCTTCGTCGCGAAAGCGAGTCTTAGTGAGGTCGGGTGTAGAGACCGAAAGGTGACTCATCCCTTATCAATTGTGTATTGTTTGCTTGATTCCTTGTTTTTGTGTCCCGTTTCCGATTCCCCGTCTTCCCCTAACGCTTTTCCTATATTGGCCTTCTTTTTAGCTATTACACCGACCACCTTAGTCTAGTTTAATTACCTCAAACCCCCCTTAGAACCCAAACGTAGTTAGACTTTTACTCGACCGACTTTACGAAGACCGTCCCTTGGATCGATCCCGACCTAACACTACTACGTTAGTTAGGTTAGTCGGTGTTACAAATATTGTTTGATCGTGCGGGTCGCGACGCCCGCCCATCAAAATGGCACCGTTGCCGGGGACGGCGATTAGTTGATTGAGTTTTTGTCTTTTTGTGTTTGGTTTTGCTTCTCTCTACCCTAGTGCCACTTGGTGCTAGGTGACTCACATTCTATTTGAGTGTGTTCCCAGGGACAGTTTATTTCTTCTTTGGTTCGATCCCGAGCCAGAGATATTTTCTAAAGCTATGAGATTCCGGGGAAATAACTCAACAAAGGTGATTCCACATCCATACCTCACACCACCAAACATTCATCTTATCCCCCCACCTCCTCCAAATCCATTCATATCACTAACTACTACCACTCCCACCACTAATAATCCACCTACACCTTTCACTCCACAAATTTCTCTAACTACATCACCTCTTATCACTCCACAAGAAATTTCCCCACCTTCTACACCTCCTATTTCACCACTACCCCTAAGAAACTTCCAAGAACCCATCATGCCACCTCTTGATTCACATTCCCAATCCTTGGAAAGCACTTCCATGAATAATGATTCAAAGCTCAAATTAAAATCGGAAGAACTAACCAAGAGGTTTGAAGGTATAACTTCTAATTCTAACTCAAGGGATGTGAACCAAGTTCAATCAAGGCCACCAAGATGACCTCCACTACCAAAAATCCCTTGTGAGTGTTGTGGAAACTATGGTCATGAGTCCAACAATTGTCCTTCTCATGAAGGAATGTGCTATCAAAAATGCAATGAAGTCCAAGTGTTTCAAAATATCAATCCAATGCCTCAAAATGACCCTTTTCCAAACACATACAATCCCGAAACTAGGAACCATGTGCGACAATACAACTCTTATGCAAATCATGGTGTGCAAAATCTGGGACCAATGTATCAAGGGGGACAACAAGAAATGTCATTCAATTCACACCATCAACAAAGTTCTTTCATTCAAGGGCCTCCTCCCTACTTGCCTCTTCAAAAGGAAAATTTTAACAATCAAGGAGGCAATTATTTCCAAGGCCAAGGTGAATTCCATAATCAACACATGAATCAAGGAAACAATTACCAAAATCTTGAAGGTAATTTTCGCAATCAAGGGAATAGCCACGGTTTTCAAGGTTATAATCAAGGTATTCAAAGCTTCAATCAAGGGGATTATATCAAGGGTATCATTCCAACTCCAATCAAAGTTCCCAAGGATACAATCCCGAATATAACCAACCTCCACCTTTCCATGGTGATTACCAACAAGGTCAATGGAATGACCAATGTGAGCGTCTTATTGATGCGCGGGCGTCGTGACCCGTACAATCAAACAATATTTTTGCTCCGACAAACCTAACTAATGTAGTAGTGGTAGGTGGGGATCGATCCTCAGGGAGATGGGTTAAGCCGTATTGGTCAAGTCTAGAGTCAATTCGTGGTTGGGATTGAGATGGGGGTTTTGGGTCGAGAGAAGTCGAGAGAGGTCGAGAGAGCGTAGGCTAAGGTCAATAAATAGAAAAAGTTTTGGGGAGAGTCGGGATTCGGAAATGGGGTCTTAGAGTCTCGGGATCGAGTTTTTGTTACAACGATAAAAAGGGAAATTTCCACCTTTCGGTTTCTTCGCCCAACCCACCTATACCCGCTTTCGCGATGAAAGGGTAAGTCTCAAATTAAAGCAATTTCTACCCCGAGTTTCCCCATATTGGTAGAAATAAGTCAAGGTCGGTCTAGTCGCGATTCTAAGTCAACAAAGACACAAAAACCTTAAAGTTGATAATTATCAAGTAAACAACCCACCAACATCCCTAACATCAAATAATCCAAATCCTCCTCCCTAATTCCCCAACAAAGAAATCTACTCACTAATCATGGTGAATAACAATAAAACACTAATAATTGATGAATTGTCTAAAACATGCATAAAAACTACACTAATAATTATACTAATAGAGAAAAGGGAGAGGAAAGAATTTACCAACTAAGGAGAAGATTAAAGAGGAAGATGAAGATTAATATAAAAGATTGAATCTTGGAGAAATACACAAGAATTTGTCACTAATCCATGCATAAATCTTCAATCTTCAATATAAGAAATATGAATCTTCAAGAATAAAAACAAGAGTTTTTGTCACATAAACCCTTGCAAAAACCCTTGAATCTTCAAAATAAAGCAGAATCTTCAATAAAGATGGAAACTTTACTACTAATTATAGGAGAATTATACTAATACTAGTAGATCTACTAATTGTTTTTAGAGGTTTTTACTACAATCTACTACTACTACTAGAGAGCTTTCTACCCTACTCCTAAGAGGCACACTTAAGGCTCAAGGAGACACAAAACCCTAGAAGGGGTATATATAGAGTTGCTTAATGGGTTGCACAAACTTCAAGGCCCAAATCCGATTTCTCTTCATTTTGCTAGACCATCACCCTTTGCATCTTCATGGGGTGAAATTTCGCCCCGCGGCTTGACATAATAATCCCACTGGGTGATATTTCACCCGGTGAGATTTTCTTCGGTTTTGGCGTTTCCGGCCCGGTTTCACCATCGGGCGAAATTTCACCCGGTCAAGTCGCCCGGTCATGTAGCCGTGAAAATCTTTGGGGATGAAAAGAAATGACGCCAGGCGAAACTTCGTCCGGTGATGACTCACCGGGCGAAACTTCACCCGGTGGTCCATTGACTCTTTTCCGGTCTCTTTCTTTGTCGATCAGTTGGATTACTTGAACTTTCAGTTGTGTGCTTTGCTCTTGGACCGTATCTCTCTTCTGCTCGTAGAAGCTCAAACACGTTTTCGGTCGAAAATCCTATCAAAATAGACAGAAAACTACAAAAAAAACACGTAAAATGCAAAAGAGAGACACTAACGTGAGAATTACGCAAAATATGGCGATAATCGCACTCATGTCTCACAAAACAGAGGAAAAACGGGTCTAAATGGGAGGGAAAACGGTCCAAATTTGGCACACAACAATTTCCCCACATTAAACCGTTGCTCGTCCTCGAGCAATGACCCAAAAAGAAACTAGCTACTACTACTAAGCTAGACTATGCTAAGCCGATACGAGGCAATTAACGGGCCCGCTCCGTCCCTTCAACTCACATCGAGATACCCATGAGGTAAGGTACCTTCATGCAAGGCAAGTTGGGTCTTGCTCAAAATTGGGGTTGCGACTAACACACACACAAACACATAACAAAGACACATAAAAAGATAGTCGCAACCAAAGAGAAAATAAATCACCGAATCCCTCATCGAAATGGCGGAGAAAGCACCGATTCGAGCTTAAGACAAGCGAGAACACTACCAAGCTTGTAACACAAATTGACATGGACAAGATCCTAATAGGATGACAATCAAACAATAAAAACATTGAAAATTTACCAAGGTCCCTCTAATTCCACTAAAGATGCCTACAACGGGACGATAGATGGAGTGGATAAGTGAGAACCATGGAGTTAGTAAGCACTGTAGGTAAGTGTTATGCCGTCTCCTAAGCTAAGCCTAGAGGGTCGTTCCAAACTCGAGAAAGCCAATTAGACCAAAAAGATGAACAAGTGTTTGCAAATGGTAAGGATTGCCAAATTACCGCTATTTTCCTTCCTCGGGACTCGGTCCTCTAGTAGGCATTTCACGGCAATAAGACAACCAAGGGATTATTTGGGTTTGGGAACGGTTTTTGAGATTTTGCTTTTCTTTTCGGTTTTTCTTTTCTTTCCCCATTATTTCGATCGAGGGCTTTTTTTTTTTTAACATTGATTTGCCCTTCTTCTTCATTTTTCCCTCTTTCTTTTGAATAGCCCATTTTTGGCTAGATGTTTCATTTGAGATCAAGGTAAAGCACATTCTTGCAAACTTATTTGTGGAAATGGGTGAATGGTAGAGAAATAGGCTAGTCGGGTGTGCACCCCCTTCGAACCCATAAAAGGATGAAAGTTTTGGACTAAAAGTGGCTTCTCAAGTAAGGTCACCTAAGAGAACGGGGAACGGTAACCAAGGCCTTATCACTCCATGGGTGGTCAAGGTGGTCAAATGCAAATCCCGATGTAGACTCCTAGTAGAAAAGATGGACTCATGGTAAAAATCCAATGCAAAAATTGGTTCAAGGTCATTCTACTAGAACTATGTCCAAAAATCAAAAAGGGTCCCAACAAGGGAGTAATAAACACTCGGCCTAATCTCAAAATCGGGTTTTCGAAAACTTTACCTAGACAAGCTATACACAAAATAAAAAAGAACACAAAAACGAACAAAAACACAAGGAAACAAGACAAATACACAAGTATAGCCAAGCACTCCATACTCCATTAAGTCAACACAATCCACAACCACCAATTCCAAAATGTTCACCAAGTGAACCTCCAAATAGCATATATGCCCAAACTCCATGCATAAGAGAAAGGGATAAAACGAAGGTAGAAAGTATTACCGCGCGGTCTTCATTTCATTTCCGCTACCTTTCGTATCCATGCTAAATGGTTGGCGGTGTACCTACAAGAAGGAGAATGAAAGACAATACAAGTGACACAAAAACGAGAACAAAGGAAAAGAGAACTAAAAAGATAGAAAAAAATGATTTTTTTTTGGATTTTTGGTTTTTAAAGGAAAATGAGAAAGAAAATGGATAAAAGGATAGTAGATCCCTCCCCCACACTAAAACTGTGCATTGTCCCCAATGCACGAATAGGAGAAGAATCGAAAGGAATAAAAAGAGAAAAATTGGAAAATCTTTTTGAATATTATGGTTTTTCAAATGTTTTTGGATTTTTGATGATTTTTCGAATGTTTTTGAATTTTTGATGATTTTTCAAATGTTTTTGGATTTTTCAAAAATTAAGGGGATAAAAAGAAAAGAAAAGAAAAATGAAAAAGAAAGAGGAAAAATAAGAAAAATCGATAAGGGAAGAAAAAGGACGTAGGTGTAATCACATCACCTCGCCTGGATTCTGCACAAATCGGGAAAATCAAAAGAAAAAGAGAATTTTGGATTTTTCAAATGGTCTTGGTGCGATCAAGTCACCGAAGACCGGGAGCAATAATCAGGTCCTTCTTCTCTAAGGTACCTGCAATAAACCTCACGTGTGTAACGATCCAAGTAGGGTCACGGAGGGGCTTACAATTCCTCAAATCAACAAAATAACTCATTATAAATCAACCAACAACATAATTTATCAAATGCCAAAAATTGGCGCTGCAAGGATAGATAGTGAACGAGATAACTGAGACAAGAGAACAGACGACCGACGACTGACAATGACAACTGACACCCCCACACTAACACTGACGACACTCGACCACTCACATAGGACCTGGGGGACGAGGTGGTGGTGGGTAGTAAGACCCAGGCGGAGGCATACCGAAAAATTGATCAAAATAGCTTTGTTACTGCTGCAACATCCTTTGGTTCTCCTCTGCCGCCAACCTCGCCGCTTGGGCATCCCTAGCGGCGTCCCTAGCCATCTCAAAACTGATCCGGGCGTACTCAAAACCATCCCTAGAGTACGCGTACGAGCCATGCGCAGTATCGCGCGCATATCGGGCCAAATTGTAGGCATCCTGGCCAGGTTTAGTGAGGTTGTAGAGTTCTCCCAAGTCTGATGTGTACGATTATAGACTTCCCCCCATTGGTTGTAAAAGTCCTCTGATCCAAAGAACGAGGAGTGTCGCAGAGGACTCATGTTGACATCCTCCTGAAAACCAGGGGTAGACTGGGTGAACGTGGAGTGTCGGTGTGGTTCAAAGTCTGAGAAATTGGGTGTGAAAAATTGTGAGGTCTAGGGTTCAGTCTGATGGGAGGAAGAGGGTCCATGTGATGATGACGGTAAAGTCCTATAACCCTCATCCCGAGAGGTTCCAACCTCTGGTTCCTCCTCCGACACATCTACGACCTCTATATCATCGTCGTCAAAATCTAAGGGTCCCTCGGGGTATTGAACAATACGAAACTTACCTCAGGTGTTATCCCGAATTTATTCCCCGGACCTCTTCGGCATGCCGAAGTTCTCTTCAATATCTAGCCTAACCCAATTGGAGCTAGGCATGGCAATAGCGCGCAGCTCAGTAATCTTATATAAAAACAAACTGTTATAATCCCCTTTCTGGGGCCACACAAGAAAAGGACAATAAACTTCATCTATGAAAATTCCTGCTCCATCTACTGGTGCCAAATCGCTAAAATCGACTTTTAAGGCTTTAGTTAACATCGTTACAACACCGCCACATGAAATTCTCTTGCGGCCGCCCTTCGCAATATGAGCGAAATGAGTAGCTAAGGCCTCAGCCATATCGATCGACGGGCCTCTCTCCGAAACTGCATCCTCTAAAAGCTGAACAGTTAAAGCACTACAGTTGTGATGTGTATCATAGCTCGACAAGAATGAGTTGGCTATAATGCGCGCCACATACCGAAGGATGGGGTTTCGGATAGAAAAAGAACGCATTTTTCCTCCCTTGAAAGTCTTCTGGCGGGCTATTTTAAACCAGAATCGATCTCGGCCGAATTTATCGTCCCGAGTCTGGCCCGCCCTAGGCTTTCCAAGGACTGAAGAAGGTAAACCAAGCAGTGCACCGAAGTCTCTCAAGTTGAGGACGTAGGAAGTTTCTCGCAACTGAAAAGAGACAGTGGTATTATCATCACCACTTAGCTCAAAAGTTGCGAAAAATTCGCACGTCAATTTCTGAAAAGATTCCTCCTTAGAGGCATAAAAATTGATAAGACCAAGACTTCGGCACATTGCTCGTACCTGCGATTCTATGCCCATACACTCAAGTACATCTCGAGCCGCCTAACGAGTTGGCTCGAGACGACAGACCCAAAAAATTTTACATTTATCAACATGAGCTTTTTTAGCGAAATAGAGACTAGATAAAGGTTCACGAAAATTACGACGGATTTTCGGGTAACATACCTCGAGCGGAACAGGTTGTTCGCTCGGAACGGGTCCTTGCGTTTGAACAGGCATCGGGACAGATTCGTCCCGAGCCTCGGCCGGTTGCTCCTCGGACCTTGAGGATGATGTTGACCCCGAACTACGATTAAGCATTGAAGAAATCCTTTTCCTCGCCATTTGTTTCACCCTCCTCATCCTTGATGCTTGAAATTTGATGATTATGTGTTGACGGTCTCGATTTGGGGTTTGTCGGAATCGGAATAATTCCTCGAAACAAACTCCAAGGAAGTGTTAGGAATGTGGTAGGGATGAGGGATATATAATTTGATTGAATTTTAATGGAGGAATGAAGGGTTTAGAGGTGGTTTAACGTGGAGAATTTGGGGTTTGTTTGGGTTTTTGGGGTTTTGGTTGAGGAGAGATAGGAAAAGTGAATAATGAAGATGGGAAGGGGGGTTTGGTTGGGTAAGGCTGCCGCGGGGTGAGGTTTCGCCCGGTGGGTCACCATCGGGCGAAATTTCGCCCGACGGTATTCGGGTCGAATTTCGTCGTTTCCGCGCTGCTTCACCACCGGGCGAAATTTCGCCCGGTCAGACTCCACCGGGCGAAATTTCGCCCGGTCGGATTTCCGTCAAATTCCAAGTCGTAAAATATTTTCACCGCAGGACGAAATTTCGCCCGGTGAGATTCCACCGGGTGAAGTTTTGCCCGACAGATCTTCCGTCAATTCCTTAGGTTCGAGCAAGTCACCATCGGGTGAAGTTTCACCCTTTCGGCGCCAAATCCTATCAAAATTGATAGAAAAACTACCAAAAACACGTAAAACGCACAGGAGGGACGCTAATGCGAGAAATACTCAAAATAAGGCGATAATCGCACTCTAATCTCGCAAAACAAGGGAAAACGGGTCAAAATGGGAGGAAAAACGGTCTAAATTTGCGTGTTATCAGTATGATTAATTTGTTGAAGTATTCTACCTGAGATAAAGAATTCCTTCACTGCATTAGTAATGTCCTTACCAATGATGCTGTCAGCATCCTTGAAAAACTGAGAAGTAAATCCATCTGGCCCCGGCGATATATCACTCGAGATAGAATGGAGAGCATTCCTAACTTCCTCATCAGATACTTCCTTTGTTAAGTTGCTACTATGTGCATTGGTAAGAGTACTACCCTTCCTGATAACCCCAAATTCAACAGGAACCACAGGCGATGAGCTTCCTAACAATTCATGGTAGTAGTTGATGAAGGCATTTTCTATGGAGCCATTATCACTACACCACATTCCATTCATGTCTTCTATCGAAAATACCTTGTTTTGAGCATATCTGGCCTCCATAGAGCAATGGAAAAAATGAGTGTTAGTATCTTCTTCAGCAAACCATTGGCACTTAGCTTTTTGCGCCAAAAACTTTAGTTTTGCCTCAGTTAGTTCACGACATGTTGTAGACACCCACATTTTGACTGCCAGGTGTCTATAGCAGTTTCCGACAAACACCCGATGATGATCGGACGCAAACGTGCTTTAAATACTCAGAAACGGGCTCAAAATCATTGGCATTTAGCTTGGGCTTTTTATGGAGTACATATATCACAAAACTAACCTCAAAATCAGGCCCAGTGGGTCGTTTCGAGTCAAATAAGACTAATTTGGGTCGATTCCGACACCAGGGGTAAAACCGCCTTTTAGCGACCGAGTCAAAACCCGGTCAAAGATATTCCCAAGGCACGTGAGTCAACCGTGACACCTCACACGGATGATTCATACTCCAATCCTACGAAAAATCAGCTTCACAAAATATTAAACAAATCCCTTTAAGGATAGAATTCGATCTCAAGTAGGAATTCTATCCGAAAACCGCATCAAACACCCGACCGAGTGAAAATACTCGGCCGAGCTGCACAACCAGCCGGTTTCCCTTGCTTCCTCGACAAGCAAGCGGAATCCTCATGCCATCTGACTTCCTGTATTTCCTATCCCAAGCGGTAGTTCAAACTATCCTAGCCAAGGTCGAGAACTTCCCTATAAATAGCCCCTTGCACAACTCAAAATATATTCATCAACATTCAGAAATATTCATATACAACAACGAATAATTCTCATACACACTCATAAGCATAAAAACTTAGCATCGAGAAACCGATATTACAAAACCCGAAGGAAACCGGCCCGATACCCGACACCCTTCACACGTCACACCGAACCGAGTCACCGCAACTCAACGACATCCACTCGACGCTCTGGTGCCCAAGCCACGTCCCGATGAGCCCCGATCCGAGTAAACAGAAGCATGTAGGTTGAGGGTGTACCAAACACGATTTCTCCTTCTCCTTCTCTTCTCCTTCTCGTCGTTTTTTTACGGGTCCTTCGTCGCTTTTTTTTATTTATTTCTAATATCGATATTATTAAAACTAATTTCGCATAACAAACATTCCTAAAAATATAATATCAACTCTATAGTTGAATATCGTATTAAAGGAATTAAATTAAATCTCGTCGAAGCTAAGAAAATCGTTACATCTTTTTAATACAAAATACAACGATTTCAAACGCGGAGAGAATTAACATCTTTTTCGTTCAAATTCTTTTTTTTTTACAAAACCCTTTTCTAAAATTCATTCCGAATACTCGATATCGATTTCATAATCGAATATCGAGTACGACGAATATCGAAAACATGAATCGAGTATAAATTAATTCATATTTGTACGCGATTTATCAAATTTAACGATTTTCGAACAATGAGCGAAATTGGGACAGGCCCGCACGCGAGCCGCGCCTCTCACAGGCGACTCGCGTACGAGTCTGAAACCCGCGGCCTTTTTTTAGCCTTTTTCGTTCATTCTTTTTATTTATTCTACGAAACGATTTCTAAAAATTTATATCTTTTCTAAAACTATTCCGAGTATTTGATATTGATTTCGTAGTCAATTATCGAATATAACGAATATCGAAAATATTAGATCGAGTGCAAATTATGCGATATTTGTACGCGATTTAATAAAAACATCGAATTTTCAAAACACCGATTTCAAAACCAGGCCGTCACGCGACCCGCCGGCATCCCGGGCGAGCCGCATTGCCGGCTGTCACACGACACGCCCTTTCTTTTTTATTTATTTTTCGAACTTCGTTTTTTATACAAAACCGCGTCTTTTAGCAATATTTTCAGATTTCGATCTCGTATATTTATTTTTTTTGCTATATTATTATTCACAAAGATACTAACTCGTTTGTTTATCCTTTGTAGCAAATTCATATCTTTTTCTCATTATTTGTTTTATTATACTAAAACGAATCTCACATGCTAAATTCAACTTTGACGTTAATTTTCATACATTAAACCGACTTAGCAACCCATTCAATTCCTCGCATGTTTAGGAAAACAATGTTTGCATATCATTCATCGTATTACTAACGCGCGTATTAAAAGATCATTCGATATCCTAGTAGAGGCCGCTAATGTGCGGGCAGGGTTGGGTGTTCTTAGTGAACTTCCCAACACGTACGTACCCTCACCCCTTACTCAGAACCGTGGTTTCCGGATGTCCGAATCCATTGGCAACGAGAGTCATTCAATATACGATTAACCGATCAAGTCGGCATCGGTATCGAACTGCAAAGGGACGAGCCCAATAAACTCTGACATCGGAAATGGGCCGTATTTTGTATACGGCCCACTACGACATAGAGTGGGCTCGAACGGTTTCGAATAACCATAAAATTCAGTGGCGACTCTAACTTCGATTTAAATTTCAATTTGACCATCTCATATGGAGATTCATTCGCCTCCCCAAACCCGCGCGTGGCCGCGTCGGGGTGGACCTATGTCATGTCCACAATTTGGCGACTCTGCTGGGGATAGCTGATACGTTACTGACCTTCAGCATCCTCAGGGTGAGACTCGAATAGAAATCGTTTGACTAGTACAATACGCGTTTTAGTTTTACGGTTCATGCATAACCCCATATTTTCCCGGGCCGGTACTGGTGACCGACGTCCCACTATACTATCGATGTAGTCCAAATTGGATATGTCGAAGGTGTCCATTAGCCGATTCGTATGGGTTTTACGGCATGTTCTAAGCTCAACTCGACTTAGGAAGTCCGCCCCGATTCTCGATAGGCTGTGTACACTGGTATAGACCCTTTCAGACTGACCGAGACTTAGAATTAGAGCATACATGGCGTCGTTATACTGCTTCCATGACTACGTGCTACCTGATTTACAAGTCGTCTTTCAAAAACCGTCATTTTCAAAATAGCATCCTTTTCAAAATATCCAATTTTTAAAACCCGGGACATATACCGAATTTAGGATCCACGATTTTACTCAAAATAGCCTATTTGTAGCCGGTATTATGCCCGTATCAAAACTCGAAAATATTTTCGAAACTTTCAAACCCGTAACCCGGTCCACCTTTTCCGTTTTTCTTTTGAAAAAGGGCCGGTTCTCCGAATTTTTCTTTCGGGCTTTTCAAAAAAATCAAATTTCAAAACCTTCCTCTTCTTAGGACTTCCCGTATTTAGCAGTGTCGGGTCGTGTCGTAAGTCGTCAAGGTCTCTAGCGTCGAAACTCCGTCGATCTTATATCACGGATTTCTTCCCTATCCCAGTCCGCCTTATTATACTAAGACAAGGCCCACCTACGTAGGACATACTCCTACAAGGGTCGGCCCGTCTACACAATGGAGTCTAAAAGTCTGGGGAATGTCTCACGTGAACCTTCTTTCGAACAGGGCCCAGCCCACACGGCTGGATCCTAAAGGAGGCCCACCTTTCACGAGTCACCCGTCTAGGAGTCTTTTCCGAGTCGACCTTTTACAAGGCATAGCCCTATAACAAAAGGTTCGTGACCCTTACGTCTAAGGGTCACTCGTCCGACACTCGAGTCTTAAACCAAATTTTCGATCCCACTTGGGGGCTACCCTTCATCAGAGCGGTCAATCACGATTGCTCTAAGGGTCATGTCTTACACGTGTCTCACGTACCCCACTTTCGAACCACTTAGATGCCACACCATCTGAGTCCTGTCTGAGTCCTTAGCCTCACTTGGGGGCTATTCTCCGACGGAGCGATTAATCACAGTCACTCCGAGAATCGTACCCCGCACATTTATCTTAGGAGAATCTAACCCGAGCCAAACTGGAGTCGTCTCTCCCCCCGCGCTATTTCCTATGCCTTGGTGAATTTGAGTTCCGAAGCAACTTTCCTGATTACGCGGTATTCTTACAGACAGGCCGCCCTTCACCCGAACCATGACTAAGGACTCCATTGATCAACTGATGATAAGTGTAGTTTGTAGTGCCTATTTCGTAGTGTTTTGGTCCTATTTTCCTTGTGGAATCGCTCCTTGGGAGCGATTTATAAGTTACTTATGCTTCCTTTAGCTCGTTTCAGGTTCCCGAGACCATTCATGAAGAATTGGAGCGATTCCGTCTCGTTTCATACACTTTTGGAGCCAACGAAGAGAAGGAACGATCACTCGATGCCTTGGATTCGACCCCGAGACCTTGGGACCCAATCCCGAGCCTCTTAGACTCGATCCCGAGACTCGAGAGTCGGTGAGAAGCCCATGAGAACCAAGGAGGGACCAAAAAGATCATAATGGAGGCCTACAAGGTCCTTCCCGGGCGGGATAGTGGCCTTCCCGACCGGGAAGGAGTGCACAAAACCAACAGCTCCTGTCTTGAGCCCGTCCCGGCCTAGAAGGACTCGTCTCGGGCGGGACCATCTCGTCCCGGGCGAGACCATCTCGTCCCGGGCGGGATGAGTGAGCTGTAGCACGCAACTCATTCTTTTCTTCTCCTTACTCATTGTAACCCTATATATACTCTTCCCTTGTTATGTAAGCTTATGTTAGACATTATCCCTAAAACCCTAGACTACTTTAGGTTAGATTAGCTTAGATTAGATTAGATTAGTCGGTAATTAGTCTTTAATCTTAGTTTACTCTTGTATTATTGGATTTCTTGAAGAATCCATCCAAGATTGACAATCTTGGTGGAATTATTTGGGTTTTCTTCTATGCAAGTGTTCTCCTTTTCCCTTTCCTTTGTAGTTTGGTACAATCTTCTTCTCCTTTTACTCTTAATCCTTTATTGTTTATCAAGTTTGAATCTTTATTATTGTTTGTTCTTGTTCTTGTTCTTGTTAGTTTGATTGAGTTTGTTTATGTGTGTTTGTTTCTTATGATGATTCCTCTTGTTCTTGTTAGTTGTAGTTGGATTATGGTTGAGTAGAGTTTTTGCTAGGGTTAGTAGGGTGATTAGGGTGTTTTATGGATGATTAAGGGATTGTTGGAGATGTTGGTGGAAGATTTGGGATTCCTCTTGGTTTCCTCTTAGACCCCTAGGTCGGTCTAAGTAGCGAGAGCCCGTATTCGACCTAGGCCACTATAGCGCGCTAGTAACCCCGTTTGTCATGTGTATCGCCGAGATGGGTTTTAGGTGAAACCTCTAGGTCGGTCTACGTAGCGAGAGCCCGGACCTCACCTAGATTACCCTACTACTCCCTTCACTCTAGTTCTTCCTCGACCATTCCATTACCCCTTTGACCCCGACCTAATCCTAGCCCGTTTTCCTTGTTTGTTTCTCCGTTACCTTAGTCATAGTCTAGTTTTCTCCCCTTCTTATCATTGTTTAGTTTAGCTTAGCTCGTTGACTTAGTCTCGTTTTTAGGTGACCTTAGTCTAGACACCTCTTACCGTCCCCGTGGATTCGACCCGACTTACCCTATCTACCCCAGTTAGGATTAGCCGGTTTTATTTATTGATCGGTTGGGACGTGACAAATCCCCGCCATCAACTGACCGCCTCGTTGGCCAAGATCCGAGATCAACTGAACCAGATAAGGGGAGATCAAACCGCCATTGTCACCCGTTTGAGTGCCTTGGAACAAAGGACTCCTAAGGTCGGGAATGAAACCACTGGGCCCATAGCTGAACTGGTCCGTGCCGTTCGCAAACTCGAAGAACGGGTCCATTTGTCAACAAATAACTCAATCCATACGGAAAATGCTCGTTCCTATTCACCTTTGACCGACGAGCTGCCCGCTAACCTCAACCTGACGGGCCTACCAATGTTCGACGGGACTGAAGACCCGGTAGTACATATCCGGGCTTTCAAAGAATTCATGGCCATCAAAGGAGTGAAATCAACCATGTTCAAGCACCTGTTTGCTTCCTCCCTCGAGAAGCACCCGAAAGCCTGGTACTACAGGCTTGATTCCAAGAAGTACAAAACTTGGGACGATGTCGCAACAGAGTTCGCCCGAAACTATGCGGACAAGACCGAGATTCAGACTACCATGCGTACTCTGGAGATCATGGCCCAAGAGCCCAATGAAGGTTTCACCAAGTACCTTCAAAGGTGGAGGGCCGAAAGTGTGAAGTTGGTAGACAAGCCCAACGAGAAGATATTAGTGGAGACGTTCATCAACAACCTCCTACCTTCCTACCGCGTCCATCTTAGGTACGCCGGCATCTCGAACTTTACGATGCTTACCGAAATGGGCATTAGGATTGAAGACGATCTTCGACATAATGAAGATCTGGGTGAAGCTTCTACTAAAGGCTATACTGGACATCAGCTTGAGTCCTTAGAAGCTGAATTGACAACATCATCCGAGAGTCCGGATTTGATTTAAGTCCGAGTCTGAGTCCGAGTCTAGGATGTGCTATTTCTTCCAAAGTCAAAGTCAGAGTCAGAGTCTTTTGCATTCTGTCCTCTTTTTCAAAATTCAATAAAATCAGCTTTTCTATTGCTCATATATACTTTCCTTATGTATTTCCGAGAACATGATGAACACCGTCATACACTGTGAGCACATGCATGTGACTATAGGCACATCTATAATGACTGCAGGAAATCGAGACCCGTGTTTTCCTTTACCTGTTCCATGTCTGACATAGGAAGCCACAAAACTACACTTAGCAGGAGCGGTATCGAATCCAACGACGAATCTAGGTAGTCTCCTAGTTTGGGTTCAAGACGGGAGGCAAGCCCATTTCCCACAATAAACACCCCTCCGACAAGATCAACCATACCTACCTTTGGTGTTAGTCTGACCAACAGAAAAAAAAAAAAAAAAAAAAAAAAAAAAAAAAAAAAGATAAAAAAAACTGGACAAAAAAAAAATCAAAAGTCCAAGGAAAAAAAGCAAAAGGCCAAAACAAAAAAGCAGGCCATCATAAAAAAGAGCATCCACGACCAGAACGGTCAACACAAATGAAGATCCCATGCCCGGGGTTAAGAGGTCAACCAACAAAAAATATTCAAATGTCCATGACCGTGGTCAACGGTCCACTCAAGATCAATACTCATACCATCCAATAAGGGAGAAACAATCAAGCTGGTCAACTAGCACCACATTTAGCCTTCCCACATTACAACCCTCAAGACCTTCCCGAGACCCAGGCTAAAGACAGCCCGGAATTTTGAGGATTCAAGCTCCATAGGATACCCCTAACCATTAGGGCCAGACATGGAAACCAGATCCCGCATCATCAAACATATCCCGATCAAAGTTCGAGTCATTTTACTCGACTTCCCCTTTACATAACAGAATTCACAATCACCATATGCAAACCCGAGATCAAAACTCGTCAAAGACCCGAGATCAAAACTCGTCAAAGACCCGAGAGCAAAACTCGTCAAATCCCTTACCTAATCATACACAATCCCGAGAGCAAAACTCGTCAAATCCCCGAGAGCAAAACTCGTTAAAATCCCCGAGACCAAAACTCGTTAAAATCCCATCCCAATTCTTCTCATTCAAACCACTTACCAACCCCAAACACGGGAATTTAACTTGCAGTTGGCATAGAACATGCCCAAATAGTGCACACCACCTCTGGGGGCTATCCCGGAGAATGCTCACAGTCACAGGATCAATATCCTAACCATTCTAGCCCTTTGATCAAGACATCATTGGGAATGCACCTAGCCTACACCATTGCTATGGCTAGTTACACACAAAGTCCTATTAGACTAGGCACCATAATATATCTTTCAACACTGAACTACGGCTTGGTTTGATTTCACCACACGTGAATACGTAGGCAGCCTTTCAACAGAGGCACAACCACCCACACTGACACACATTCAAAAAGCGCCATCATTCCGGTCACGACACCATCATGTTCTTAACAGCTAGCTTTGTCGTCCTGGGGGTTTATCTTAGACAGAAAGCCTCCATCCACTCACAAAATCCAGATAAATTTAAAAAAATCTAGCCTCCTTTCTGTAGTGTGTCCTAGTACTCGGCTCAGTCGAAGACAAGAATCTATCAGGACTCGGAGCAATACCCACTTTGAAAATGTACCCTAAAATCAAAAATCCAGAAGAGCACTAGACTACAACAGTCTCATTACAGACTATCGCAATTCCCCCATAGCACATCCTTCCCATTCCGAGGATTCGACCATGTTGCCACTCGCCTAGGCTACGAAATAGCGCAACTTAAGAGTCTTGTTAGGTGGCCCACCCCCCTACCGAGTCACGGTCCAACTCCTCGAGAGTCCAGTCGTGTCTGTCAACTCGTCCGGTCACGTCCAGGGTCGAGTCTGTCGGTATACCTCTCTCTTCAAATTCTCATTTTTTAAAATCTGCAAAACTTAGCCATTTGAGAAAATCCTTTTCGACAAGGTCAAATTTCGGTCTATTTAAATTGCAAATTTCTTTTCTACCCATTTCAGTTTTGAAAACCTATTTCCTAGCACGTAAGCTGTTTTCGGGACTTCGACTTCAAAACTAAGCAAAAATCATTTTTATTCCCCAGCGCGAGTCATATTTGTTTCACCTACATGTTGCATGCAAAATTTTATGTAACTTATACAGGTACAATTCAAGACCGCGCAATTCACATAACTCCCCAACGGCATTTAACGGGATGGGCCCACATATAGGCGCACCCAAGACTTATACGACAAGTCCGATTCCCCACGGAGTTAGCATCATCAGCTCAGGTATGATTTCCAACTTATGGCTGGCGAACCCTTTTACGCAAGTCTACTGGACTATAAACGACCCGACCGGAAGTCTGCCAGGTCTTAATCTTTGATTGGCCTGGTAGCTACTCTGACTTTCGCCTTGTCCAAGCCTCAATCAGAGTGGGGGCTCTGTAGACACTCACATTTTGACTGCCAGGTGTCTATAGCAGTTTCCGACAAACACCCGATGATGATCGGACGCAAACATGCTTTAAATACTCAGAAATGGGCTCAAAATCATTGGCATTTAGCTTGGGCTTTTTACGGAGTACATATCTCACAAAACCAACCTCAAAATCAGGCCCAGTGGGTCGTTTCGAGTCAAATAAGACTAATTTGGGTCGATTCTGACACCGGGGGTAAAACCGTCTTTTAGCGACCGAGTCAAAACCCAGTCAAAGATATTCCCGAGGCACGTGAGTCAACCGTGACACCTCACACGGCTGATTCATACTCCAATCCTACGAAAAATCAGCTTCACAAAATATTAAACAAATCCGTTTAAGGATAGAATTCGATCTCAAGTAGGAATTCTATCCGAAAACCGCATCAAACACCCGACCGAGTGCAAATACTCGGCCGAGCTGCACAGCCAGCCGGTTTCCCTTGGCCTTGCTTCCTCGACAAGCAAGCGGAATCCTCATGTCATCCAACTTCCTGTATTTCCTATCCTAAACGGTAGTTCAAACTATCCTAGCCAAGGTCGGGAACTTCCCTATGAATAGCCCCTTGCACAACTCAAAATATATTCATCAACATTCAGAAATATTCATATACAACAACGAATAATTCTCATACACACTCATAAGCATAAAAACTTAGCATCGAGAAACCGATATTACAAAACCCGAAGGAAACCGGCCCGATACCCGACACCCACACGTCACACCGAACCGAGCCACCGCAACTCACCGACATCCACTCGACGCTCTGGTGCCCAAGCCACGTCCCGACGAGCCCCGATCTGAGTAAACAGAAGCATGTAGGTTGAGGGTGTACCAAACCCGATTTCTCCTTCTCCTTCTCTTCTCCTTCTCGTCGTTTTTTTTTACGGGTCCTTCGTCGCTTTTTTTTATTTATTTCTAATATCGATATTATTAAAACTAATTTCGTATAACAAACATTCCTAAAAATATAATATCAACTCTATAGTTGAATATCGTATTAAAGGAATTAAATTAAATCTCGTCAAAGCTAAGAAAATCGTTACATCTTTTTTATACAAAATACAACGATTTCAAACGCGGAGAGAATTAACATCTTTTTCGTTCAAATTCTTTTTTTTTCAAAACCCTTTTCTAAAATTCATTCCAAATACTCGATATCGATTTCATAATCGAATATCGAGTACGACGAATATCGAAAACATGAATCGAGTATAAATTAATTCTTATTTGTACGCGATTTATCAAATTTAACGATTTTCGAACAATGAGCGAAATTGGGACAGGCCCGCACGCGAGTCGCGCCTCTCACAGGCGACTCGCGTACGAGTCTGAAACCCGCGCCCTTTTTTTAGCCTTTTTCGTTCATTCTTTTTTATTTATTCTACGAAACGATTTCTAAAAATTTATATCTTTTCTAAAACTATTCCGAGTATTTGATATTGATTTCGTAGTCAATTATCGAATATAACGAATATCGAAAATATTAGATCGAGTGCAAATTATGCGATATTTGTACGCGATTTAATAAAAGCATCGAATTTTCAAAAAACCGATTTCAAAAACAGGCCGTCACGCGACCCGCCGGCATCCCGGGCGAGCCGCATGGCCGGCTGTCACACGACACGCCCTTTCTTTTTTATTTATTTTTCGAACTTCGTTTTTTATACAAAACCGCGTCTTTTAGCAATATTTTCAGATTTCGATCTCGTATATTTATTTTTTTTGCTATATTATTATTCACAAATCGATACTAACTCGTTTGTTTATCCTTTGTAGCAAATTCATATCTTTTTCTCATTATTTGTTTTATTATACTAAAACGAATCTCACATGCTAAATTCAACTTTGACGTTAATTTTCATACATTAAACCAACTTAGCAACCCATTCAATTCCTCGCATGTTTAGGAAAACAATGTTTGCATATCATTCATCGTATTACTAACGCGCGTATTAAAAGATCATTCGATATCCTAGTAGAGGCCGCTAATGTGCGGGCGGGGTTGGGTGTTCTTAGTGAACTTCCCAACACGTACTCTCACCCCTTACTCAGAACCGTGGTTTCCGGATGTCCGAATCCATTGGCAACGAGAGTCATTCAATATACGATTAACTGATCAAGTCGGCATCGGTATCGAACTGCAAAGGGACGAGCCCAATAAACTCTGACATCGGAAATGGGCCGTATTTTGTATACGGCCCACTACGACATAGAGTGGGCTCGAACGGTTCCGAATAACCATAAAATTCGGTGGCGACTCCAACTTCGATTTAAATTTCAATTTGACCATCTCATATGGAGATTCATTCGCCTCCCCAAACCCGCGCGTGGCCGCGTCGGGGTGGACCTATGTGATGTCCACACATGTCTGAGCAGTAGCCCATTCTTGTCTCTACAGGATAACATTTAGGGGGTCAAGGTGCAATTGTTTCTGGACTGTTTCCAGTAGGTCCCCAGCCACCACCGCGGTATTTACCACATCCCCAAAGTGACGCCTATTAAGTCCTTTCAGGGGGCGTTTGAGTAGTTTTACCTTTTTGACCACCTGAAACATTCGAACCCCTGAGATATAAGTCTCCCAAATATTCTGTATTATAGCCAGAAACTCCTCATGGCTATCCCACATGTTGAAGTATCTGAAACTTGGTTTTCTGTTTACACCAATATTCCATAAGTTAATCACACAAGGACTGTGATCATCGAGCCCCTCCGGAAGAAAAACGATATGACCAATAGGTGCATTCAATATCCAATCATCATTAGCCATAATTCAATCAATCCTGCTAAAAACCATATCATCTTCCTCATGTTTGTTGTTCCAGGTAAAGAAATGCCCTTGAAACAACCAAATCATGCAGGTCACATTCACCTACACATTCCTGAAAATCCCTAAGTTCAGCATCAGTTACTCTTGCTCCCACCCTCTCATCAGAGAACAAGATGTTATTGAAATCTCCCATAACAATCCACCAGGCCTTGAATCCTAGAACTCATTCCTTTATGGGAAGCCCACGGATCAGCTCTCTCAATCAATTTATTGAAACCATAGACAACAGAACAATAGAATTTAAAACCAGTAGGCAAAAAGGTAACATCTAAATGGACCACTTGAGCCTCTATACTAAGTTCCATAACATGAAACATACTCTTATTCCAAAGGCTCCAAATTCTGCCACTCTCCTTCACATTGTTATTCATGATATAAAACCAATGAGTACCTAAACCTTCCTTAACTCGCTCTATATTAACTAATTTAACTCGAGTTTCCAGTAAACCACAGAAACCCACATTATTCACTTGTAAAACCCTTCTTATATCACTTTATTTATTCTTATTATTTAATCTCAGACATTCCAAAAGCTAAGATTAACCATTAGGGGGATGAATGCCTTGCCCCTTACCAAAACTATTAAGAATATTCCTTCTGAAAGAATTACTTACTGTTTCTTTAAATCAGGGAGCTTCTTGTGCAAGATTCTCATTTATCTTATGCAAGTTTGTAATTAGCCTAGGCGTAGCATATTGTAACCGACCTTGGAATGGAGCTGGCGTAGAATCATCAGGCAATGGGGAAACTACTTGTACTACTGGTGCAACCTCAGGTATGACTTCGCTGACTGGTGTAGTAGGCTTAGGTGCCCATTGAGGTTTAGGCGCCCCTTTCCTCATCTCTTCCTTCTTCTTATAAGTAGCAGCATTATGCCCCAATCCTTGACATTGAGTAAATATTTTGCCTACTAACTTGACATGTCTCATCTAAGAATTCAATATACTCGGGTAAATTTTGGCCCATCTTAACTTCCACCATAAATCTCGCATAACCCAATAAATCGTTGGCCAACGTAGCATCATCGCATCAGATTGGCTTGCCAATTAGACCAAATAGTTTGGGGAGAGCAGTTCCCCAATACTTGAGGTCCAAATTGTAAAGTCCAATCCAAATAGGAACCAAATCAATATCAGACTTCAACAACTTACAGTTTGATGTCTACTCGCGCACAATCAAAGGTTTACTGTCAAAAAACTAAGGGCCATTCTACAAGATTTTAGTTCGATCTTCTACAGAAGTAAAACGGATAAGGAAAATACCATTTGTTTTTGCTGCAATTTTATCAATGGTCACTCCTTTCCAGATATAATGAAGGAAGCCAGTCATGACATGGCTTGGGAGGTTAGCTCCTAAGATGTAGCAGAAAATCGAAGTTGACCAATAGTCCAGCTCAGGTTGAACATCCTCCATTCCAATATGAAGAAGTGTCGGTTGCACTGGTGGTACTTGGGTCACCGATTGCCATGGGTGATCTTCACCATCATTCACATCAGAATCCTCACCATTGTTATCCAGCTCCTGATCAAGGTCAAATTCCTAAACTGGACCGGATGGCTCACCTTCTTCTAACAGTGAGAATGGATTATCAGAGTTGTTACTATGTGGAATATTACTATATTTTGTGGATTTATTATTTGATGTATTATATTTGCTAGTTTTATACCCGTGACACGTCACGGGATTGTACACTTTTACTTGTCATGGGGTTGTACATTTTTCTTGGTTAGAAAGAATTGATTGATCGTTAAAGATGTAGTAGATACTTTAATCACCTTGAATAAAAAACAAATCTTAACCCATATTGGCACGTAAACTAAATGACAATATTTAAATAACCTTGTGATATATTTGTAATTCTGAGTCGAGTTTTGACTTAACACAACTCGTGATGCATGTCAAAAATATTTTATGAGTTCAAACTCTAAAAAGTGCGCGACCAATCTATTGACCCGAGCCCATGCCAGTTCTAATTGGTATAAATGCGTAAACATTAACTAATTCTTTTATTCTATACAGACGGATGTTTATACTAACGCTAAGATGATCAAACGTAAAGACAAACATTCATGAATAAAATTTAAATCTAAACGGTTGTACTCATGTTTTTTAACTTTTTTTCATAATAAACACAAATAGACACGATTTGTATCCACTTTATAAGTGAATACTATTATTGACTGATTGACTCATGTTTGCAAATCTATACACGTACGTCAATTACTCCATAAGATAAACGCTTTGTATGATGACTGAAAATCATTTATACGGATCAGTAAGTGTAACACACCCAACAAAAAACGCACCAACTGTCTTCATTTAAGTAACGAAGATTTTATAAATAGATAAAATAAACACAAATTGGCTCATCAATTAATCATAAATTGATATGAAATTATATTATACCGACTTTATCTAACTTATCGTATAATTAATGTATTAGAACAATTATATACGGAGTAATGATTTTTTACAATCAGTCAAAATACTCAGTATAAAATAATCAAAAAATACTCCGTATATATTAGTTTCATCATAATTAAACCAATTTACACTCCATATTAAAAAGAATTACTGTATGTCAAACCAACATCGGCAACATGATACAAATTATTCCTTGTGACGGAAATATTCGTCACAAACTTATAATGGGTCAAATAGGTACCAAATAAGAGAGATAAAGCAAAATTAAAGTTTATGGGGAATAAGAAAACAAAGTTTATGACATTGTGTAGTTTACAAAACAACAATTATCACTCAGCATTAAGTATGGTACCTCGTTTTATGGTAGAGGTTTTGCCTTTTTTTTTAAGGAAAATGATATATACAATCCTTATATGTGTAATTTGGATTTAAGTGTCTATGTATTTTTTTACTATGTAAGATTTAGTTGCTTAAATACAATCATTTTTATTAATTACATTACCTTTTTTAATGTGAACTCAGTAACCAAGCATGTCTTTTTTTTGAGCGAATAGATCATTTCATTAATAAAAAGTTATACGACATCTACAACTTATATCGAAATTGAACGGATACAATACTATAAAATTTGAGTAAAATAAATTCTCGTTAAAACAAAGATCTCTCACTAAGATTTTGATCTCCGCTTTTGCACATCCTCTTTCAACACATTGCTGTTTAATGATACAGCTTTTCCCAAGAGGATCTTCGGATCTTTCAAGGTTCTGACGAGAATCAATTTCATCTAACCCAATAGATTGTAACCGCCGGTCTGACATAAATTGAGATACCACATGATGAACGATTATAGCATTGATGATCTTCTGCGTCCTCTCCACTATAATTGTGTATTTTTTTATTTTTTTTAGGACCCGTGAATTATTTTTTAAAATAATAAGAAGTTAGTAACAATGAAAGATATCCGATTTAGATTGATAGTGACAACAACAAATGTTATTACCAGTTTAGATCGATAGTGACAACACAAATGTTATTAATTTATAAAATTAAAAATATTTATATAATAGATTTATACCCGTGATAAATCACAGGGTTGAGCTTTTTTTGTTAGAGAGAATTATTTGTGTTATCATAGATGAAGTAGCCACATTAATCAACTTTTGAATAAAACAAATCTTTTACTCATAGTGACACGTAAGTGAAATGACGAAACTTGAATAATCGGACATATAACTATTTCTATAGCGTATTTTGACCTAACACGACCCTTGAGGAATGTAATCCGACACATATTTGAACGTCCTATATTCGACTCGACCCGTGAGGACCGTGACCTTATTCACCCGACCCATTTGACAGGTCTGATTCAACCCGTTTTAGAATTGCCTACCACTACACTTTATTAATTATGACCCAAACTCGAACTCCACATGATTAATAATTCGAAAAATCACCATATTCTCGATCGATGCTGAATTACTCAAACTATAAACTTGATTTAAAAAAGACATATGAGAGTGTTCACTTTAATTATAAAACTATTAAGAAAAGTGATTTGGTAATCTTAAAATTTATATATTACTGTATTAAACGTTACTATTAATCAATAATTTTTTTTATCTTACCGATATATACTCGGTGGTACAATATTCCTCCATTTTCTATCCGTATTATAGTATGATCATAAAAAAAAGAAAAGGAGAAGGCACAATAAACAATTCCTTACCTGTATTATAACAATAACTCGATCCACGATCCACATAACTGGATCATCCAACCCTTTTCAAATCAAATATTTGGCCCAAAGCAATTGTTTATGTCAAACTTGTAAAACGTAGATCTAATTTGCATAGGGAATAATTCTCAAATTACCCAAATCAGAAAAACCCTAAATCAGAAATCTCTAAACACCCAAATCACATTTCCCAGCCACGAAATAAAATCATCATATTCATTATCACTATCATCCTTGGCCACTGCCTCTTCTGTTCATACATGGTCGTTGAATTTGGTTATAGGTAGGTCCATTTCTTCTTTCTTAGTTCTTTCTCTTCTGTTGTTGTTGTATGCGGTTTCGGTTCGTCATATTGCTGCTGTTTGTTTGTTCGTTCATTCGTTTCTCTTTCATATTGTTGTTCGTCGTGCGTGAATGAATCTCTAGAGTTATTGATGTCGCTGTTGTTTGTCGTGCGTGGCATCTGCTATTGAACCTCGGTTGTTATTATTATAATAATAAACAATATTAATAATAATAATATTGTCATTCTAAAATAAAATAAGGTTTATAGATATTACTCATTTGTACTAAAACGTAATATTACCTTCTGCATTTGTTGTGTTTAAAATATTTTCGTTTCTGTTGCTACTATTGCGTGGTTGGTTGTTGTTGGTGCGTTATCAATGTCGTTGTTGTTTGTCGGGCGTGGTTTCCGTTGTTGATCCCTGTTTCGCGTTCCTCTCTTTACTTCAATGAATCTCAATCTGTCTCCTATTAACAATAAGAAGAAATCAAAATTTATCAGAAAAAATAGGAGGTGAAGAAATTTCAGATGTAGAAAATTTAGATTCTTAATGTAATTGCTCAAGAATACGAAAATGGATCCAAGATGAACAACTTATATAATGACAACATCAATTTTCATTACTTTGGGAATCTGAAAATTATGTATTGTGAATTGCATTTGGTTTATAAGAAATGTTTTGGTGGTGTTAACAATACTATACTCATAAATTAAGGAACATTAAGTATAGCACCTCATAAATTTTCATTACTTTGACTATTTTTTTTACTGCAAGTAAAGAAAAAGGCATCATCTAAACTATGCGATTTCTGGTGCAGTAATTACTAAGAACAACACATCCAGTGCACAATTGCGATTCACAAAGAGTAGGCTTTAATGATGGTGGAGATTACTTCTCCCCTAAACAACCTCATTTCCATTCTACTAACACTATGTACTTAAGCAATCTAAAACACTAAAAAAATGGACTTATTTCCAATTTAAGCTTTGTGGTTGTGACACCTCACTATGTTTAGTGTCTTCTTTTATATAAAGAAATTTTTTATTTGAATTACTAGGTATCTTATTGTTCTTCTTAGATTTGGCCATTGCTGAAATCCATGGAGAATTTAAAGCTTTCTCTCTCTATAAAGTATAAATTTTATTTAGTATGTTTGCATTTTATTTGAGTATGTTAAATCAAATATTATTCTATTATTCAATTCGACAAATCAAATACTCCTCCTATTGTGAGTTTTTCTTATTCTTATTGTCACTAGTTTATTTATCTCCTTATTTTCATTTTTGGGTTGTACTGTAATAAATTCTTTATCACTATATTATTTTATTCACAAACCCCACTATATTTTCACTTTATACTCACCTTTTCTTATTTTACTCAATTTTTTATTATCTTAATTTTTGTGTCCAAAAGAAAGACGAAGATTATTCGTAATAAGAGGGAGTAATGATTTTCATTATTCGACCAAATAAAACCAAATCAAACGTTGGCTCGAAATCAATCCAAATAATGTCATACTCCGTAATTTAATAAGGTTCAGCTCGATTATAGGCCTAACAGTGACATCATACCTTGTTAGGGAAATACGTAGTGCATGCAGACGTGGCAAAACTGGCTGACCCAGTCGAACTTGACCCGACACTCGAAGTGAAGACTAGAATTTGGAATTAGGTGAGCAATTTCACCCCAAGAATTGAAGTTTATGGGGAATTTTAATTTACATAAAATGGACAATCAAACTCCGTTCCAATTTATCAATTTATGAGAAGTTATTTTAACTCTCTAGATGACTTAAAGAGGGCAGCCAAAAATCCATTGGTAGAGGGCATTGGAAAAGACACTAGTAGAAAGGGAGGCTATGGCGGGATGCAATGGAGAAAGTAGAGTGCGGCATAACGAAGGAGGTTCAGCTACGGAGCCTTACCATGGCGATTTGAGTCAACAATGGCCCTTGTATTTCCCCCAAATCGAGCTCTCCTTCCAAGATTCCAGATACCTCCTCATCTCTAACCTCATCTGCTTCTTCGCTACTCCTTCTGCCCAACCTCTCCTCTCTCAGGCACTTCCCTAATTAATTCATCCATTACCTTCTTCGCCGCATTACTAAATACTCCCTCCGCTTTTAAATGGTTGCCATGTACGCGAGGAGTAAAAAGGACGATCATTTAAAATGCTGTAATTTCTGTACTTGTTTGTCTTCATTACATTTTGCATTGTGCTCTCAATTGATTAAGTGAATCCCATGGAGTCGAGATCTTTGCTGCCTATTCTATCACGTTTGACATCAAATCTATATTAGAGATGCTCCAAGTGTGTCGTAGCTAGCCGAGACGAGACGAGACGAATTCAGCTTGCCTTGGCATTACTGCATTAATGATAGCTTAATGTATCAGACACTGGATTGGATTGGATTGGATTCCTTGTCTTGTCTCTTCGTTGCATGCAAACTAATTTCATTCCCTTGTATCATATCTCTAAGCACGGTTGAGACTAGAGTGGGGTGTTGGGGGACTTCCCATAGTACTTTCCAGCGCATCTCGGAGCTAGGTTTTCCAAATCATATGGATACTGACATCTTAGATCATGCGCTAACAGCCTCCTGAAAGCTACTCTAGTCTCTAGGCGCTGCTTTGAGTTTCCGATCATCTAACACAAGTATACATGCAAAGATTACGGTAGATTTTGGTTTTATTTGTGAAAGACTATAATGCTCAAGCCAATGTGTAGGTTAAACATGAAGATGGGGTGTTCTCTTTGTCACTCAACTTTCAAGAGTTCAAAAAGATATGCGATCTCAAGTGTTTCTACATAAATCTAGAAGAATCCCCTAAAGAGGCGCTCTTATGCATGGGAATGGCCATTCAGAAGGTACAACCTCAGCGAGTCTTATCATAGCTACCCAACAATTTTTTCTTGTTTCACATCCATTATCAAGCACTTTTAAATGCATTTTTTTTTTAATTGGTGGCATGCTCCCTCAAACACAGGTTATGCCTCTCCAGGAGAAAAGAAAATTGGATTATCCTTATTTAAAAGTAAATATTCGACCTTATAACTACCCTGAATCTATGATTGCTTTGAAGAATCTTAAAGCTGCCTATATTGGTAAAGTATAAATCAACTCAAACTCATGGTTGTTTCGTGGAAAATCTCAAGTTTTCTCTGAAATTGGCAAATGTTTCAGTCAAAAGAAACTCATAATTTCATTTCATTTTTTGAAATGGCAGATAGGCTGGTATCAGTAAGGGGTACTGTAGTAAAGGTAAGCTCTGTTAGACCACTGGTGATTCAGATGACATTTAAGTGCATTCAGTGTGGAGCTGAAGTAGAACGTTTCTTTCCTGATGGGAAATACTCTCCACCAGCAACTTGTGTGATGCAATGCTGCAAAGGCAAAGCATTCTCTCCTATGAGATCAACCGCACGGTCCATTGATTTTCAAAAAATAAGGTGCGACCTTTGTTTCCGGAAATGAACGATCATGACCTTCCTTAAGATTTCAATATGTCTAATAATTGAAGTTGTCAAGTACTCATGTATATTATTTTCTCTACACCTAAGATCTAGTGTTATATAGTCAATTGTTAGGCTGCAGGAGCTTCTGAAACCCGAAAACCATGAAGAGGGACGGGTTCCTCGGACAGTTGAATGCGAACTTACCGAAGATCTTGTAGATGCTTGTATTCCTGGTGACGTGGTGACAGTAATGGGAATTATTAGGCAAATTAATAATTACATGGACCTTGGAGGAGGTATAGTCTAAGCATAAATGTAGATCTCTTTGTCTTCATCTCTTGTTGTAGGCATGTATATTATTTGTCGATGTCAATCTTTGTATCAGTCATGCCTGTTGATAGGTCTGAACTGCATCTTTCCAAAGATTATAATTGATGAGTGAGTGACTTGAGTCAGTGCATATAAAGTGCTATGTAAAGTTTCCTTTTTTCTGAGACATTCGTTGATGTGTTACTTGAACAGACATCTTAATTACTTCATGTGAAAATTTACAGGGAAGTCAAAAAGCAAGTACCAAGGACTGTATTATCTTTATCTGGAGGGAGTTTCTGTTACAAATTCCAAATCACAGTCTATTCCAGAGGGATCCCATTACACAACTGCTGATGCTAAACCGTCTGAGATGTCTGATTTATTTTCCTTCTCTCCACGGGATTTGGAGTTTATTGTGAAGTTCTCTGAGGAACATGGTTCAGATGTCTTTCGCCAAATAATCCAGTCTGTATGTCCATCTATATATGGCCACGAACTTGTCAAGGGTAATACAAATTCTTGCTGTTTCATTTTTAGCGCCACTCTATTTTATCATCTTGCCATTCTCAATATCCGTGTCATTTTATTAAGGAAATCCATGTGTTCTGCAATGCGTACATGCAATCCCGGTACACCGTTCCTTACAAGTCTCTTTATCACCTTTCTAATCCAGTTTCCTAGTCTCTATATATACGTGCATGCACTGCCTTATTATAAGATAAAGAACCATTTACGTCTGAACATGGTATGTCTGGTGGGCGTATTGAATCGTATAGGTAGAGTGGTAGACTCGTAGACTATTGTAATGAACTAATCCGGCAACCTCATTAGGGTTTAAGGGGAATACATGTTTAACGAACAGTTCTCGAAGCGGATTTCCAAATCTTGAAATTTAAGTGTGAATTAAGGCAACGATGACAATGAAGCCCTAATGGCCTAATCCCAAAAGGAAATATAATCTGCTAATATGACTGGTCATGTAGCACAATGTAATAATCATTTAAAAGGGAAAACAAGCTAAGAAGTGAATAGTGTGAAGAAAAGATAAGAGAAGGATAATTACAATTTGACAAAAATGTGCGGAGTATCAAATAATATTTTCAATCAAAAAAAATGAAAGAAAATTAATAAAAGAACGATAAAATAAAACATCTAATAACTAAACCAAAAAAGGAACGTTAAAGTGCATCGTTCACATGATAGTTTACTTCCACTCAACTATTCGAAGTGCCATATCCTTCAATCCCAAGTAAACTCTTCGCTTTGAGTCATCCTTATTCATGTTTTCTTCGGTGTTACCACTCAAAATCTTCACATCCTATCCTCCAAGCTCCTAATAGGCTCTTTAATTACCCTTCAATATAATGTTCTGTATGTTGGCCGGATTTTTATCCGGCTTCTAGGAGGGAAATGGCAGGATCCATTTTCCCTCCAATTCAATTTTGCTGACCAAATCAAATGTAGTTGTTCCCCTCCCTTGCTATTCAAATCTCCCTATCAAAACAAGGTTGTCTATGTGAAATTTATAAAGAACGGTTTGGGCCATGCCTTAAAACCTAAATAAGACCGTCCTATTCCTAGTCATACAAAAAAGATATTGGTTCTTCCTTTCTTCACTGTTACGTAAGATAAGTTTACTCTCTATTGTTTTAACAGCGGGAATAACTCTCTCTCTATTTGGCGGCGTGCGAAAGCATTCAATGGATCAAAATAAAGTACCTGTCAGAGGAGACATTCATCTCATAGTAGTCGGTATGCCCATCGTCATTTCTTTTTATCTTTTCACAAAATTGAACTCCAGAAACTCCTTTACACCTTTAATTCTAGTGGAAACTACAGCATATCATTGAAGCTTTCTTATACTCAGGTGATCCTGGGTTGGGCAAGAGCCAATTACTTCAAGCAGCTGCTGCAATATCTCCACGTGGCATTTATGTCTGTGGAAATGCTACGACAAATGCTGGCCTCACAGTGGCTGTTGTGAAGGACCGTATGACAAGCGATTATGCTTTTGAGGCTGGTACTAACTCTCTATACTTCTTTGACTGCATACATTTCGACCAAGTTTGACCAATATCTGAAAGTCTTACATAAAAGGGCTTAGGTATTACATTTTGTTCTGTGGATAATTTTAGAACATTTTCTGTGCTGCAAGTTCTTGTGTCTTATGACATCTTAGAGAAAATCATTTTTCAATGTACTGAAATTGGTTTCTATGAACATAGTACATGACAGCGATTTGCATTACTCCCCTGGATTTTAAGTAACATGGAAGAATCTGTAATTTCATCTTCTTGTGGCTGTTTCCGTGTCTGTTCTCTGAGAAGGGAGCCTTACAACCATTTGTCTATTCCTCTGTTGGTTTTTTTTTTGCATTGTTCACACTTATTTTCTTGGTGTTTTTTTATTCTGGACGCTTTAAACTCGTGTACGGTATGCATGTCTATGGTTGGAGTGTGGGAGCATGGAAATAATACATGGCATGGAACTGTGAGGCAAGAGTGTGTACTTCTGTAACGAGTCTATATGAAAGTTTAACATAAATCTTGCACTATATACTGTCTAACAGAAATTGTTAAATATACATGATATCTTGGTCCATTAGAATCTCTGAAAATGCTAGGCAATGGCTATTCTCAAAAAGGCAATGTCTGCCCAGGTGTTAAGGTGATGTCTTAGGTCTTATCATACGTAGGTACAATGAGAGTATGAGACCCTTATGCTTGCAGGCAATCAGCACTGTAGAGATGCATTTCAGAAAACCACCTAAAGTTATTTGAAATAGAAAGAAATAGAAGTAGCACAAGAAGTACTTCAAAAAACATTTGTCGAAATCAAACATAGTTGAATCCTGGAGTTCAATAATGAAGCTGCAACATTATAAATGCACTTGGTGGGTGAGGTTGATGCGGGGTGTAAACGAGCCGAGCACGAGCTTGGCCTTGCTCGACTCGTGCTTGTTAAGCAAAATTCGAACTCGAGCTTACCCGAGCTTGAAAAAATTGAGCTCGCAACCAAGCTCGCAAGCTAAAATGCGAGTTCGAGCAGAGTTCGAGCCCAACTCGAGCATCTATATAATTATTAAAATTTACGTTTTTTTACACCGATGTGTTTTACTAAATAGGGATCCAAAAAAACATATACAAACGTATTAGGCAAATCAATAAGAACATTTTATATGGTGAAAACACTATGTAACTATTATTAGTAAATTTTTAAATAAGAGCAAAATATTAACTAATTACATTACATTGAGCTGCTCGCGAGCTTTTCCAGCCCAGCCACACCTTGCCCAACTCGACTCGTTAAGTTGTCGAGCCGAGCCCGAGCCCGAGTCGAGCTCGCACGAGCCGAGCTTCTGCTCACGAGCTGTGTCTCGTCTCATTAACACCCCTAGTTGACGCACATAATTCTAAATAGCTAGACTACAACGCCCCAAAACTCTCTTGCTTGGGGCAGGCAACTGAGTCTTAGGCTAGATCATAATATAAGATTCATAACAAATTCCTGTATAAGGTATGTCCTTACTCCTCTGAGTCAGAAATCAAGTGCTGTTTTTGAACTCATCCAGGGAATATTTCTCATTTTCACCGTATGATTGATGAAGCTCACATGTCCACATCTCATACTATTTCATCTGAAATTGTATTCCTCGCAATAATGCACATCAGATAAGGCTTCCTTTGATTGATCATCTACATTTTACTTTGCTTTTGTTCGAGTTTTGTCCTCTCATCACATAGGAAAACTAATATAGCGTATTAATTACTTAGTCGATGGAAATAATTTTTGGATCAATCTGTTTGCTGCAGTGTTTAGGCCTGAGTATTAATAACATTATGATATTGACTAAATCTGGAATTGAGCTTCAAAACCCGTGTATAATGTTACATGTCTATTGTTTTTACCTCGAAAGTCATATTAGATTAAATTGTTACCCACTCCCTTTTAAATAATGTTTTTTGAAAGTTACTACTCTGTAATGTATTATTTTTTTTTAAAAAAAAATGATCAAACCCACTTATGTTCAAATATCGATACCATAATTTGCTTCCCGCAAAAAAAAGAGTATAGTATTTTCTCGGACCATTTTACTCTTTTACCTATGGTAAAGTCACCTCCCAGCAACCTACTCACTACCCACCAACCTACCAACACACCACCACCACCACCAGGCAGCACCACCCACCACTCACCACCAACACTCATAATCATAGTTATCAGACCCACCCTTTCTATAACTTACACCAACATCCCCACCAATCCACCATCCACAACCCTACCACCACTCATAGCCACAATCCCCACCACCATTGAACAACGCCCATCACGTCCTCATCCTTTAATTGTTTGACCCCACCACAAGGACACAAAGCCACCACAAGGTCCACAATAACATCCAACATGACCAGTGATGGAGGAGTGTCTGCTGGTTGACCAGATCTAGTCGGAGGCAAAGGTTTTGACATGGAGGTGATGAAGGAGACCTAGCCGGGGGTGGATGCTGAAATAATGGTGGTTGGCATTTTCCGCGTGTCCAATGAGTATGGTGGCAAACGAAGTGGTAATGTGTCCTGCTGCTTTGTGTGTTGGTGAGTGGTGACTGGATGTGGTAGTGATGGGGTGAGTACAACGTGTGGTTGATCTAGCGGTGAGGGTGGTGGCCGGTGGGAGGTGCTTCAGGTGTTGTGGGGGTGGTGGTTGTGGTAGTGAAGATGGGGGCTGTCAGATGGTGGTGGATCAAAAGTGTCAAAAGATAGCGTATATAACAAGGGGTCAGGGATATTCTGGCATTCAATTTTTTTTGACCGGAAACACATTATGGTATTAAATTTTGAACGTATGTCGTTGTATGGTAGTAAGTTTCTAAACCTTTTTACGAGGGAGTAAATGTTAAAAACGTTATTTTGCAAGGGAGTAATCAACAAATTTTCCTTCTTTGTATTCCAGTTTTACTTGGAGATCTCTAGTAAGCTTGCTCTGAATGCTACCATTTGTTACCTATAGGTGCTGTGGTACTTGCGGACCGTGGACTATGTTGCATTGATGAGTTTGATAAGATGACTGCAGAACATCAGGTTCGGTGGCCTTGCTAGTATCTGAGTTTCCCTTTTTATATTCTTATTTTTTTTATTATAATAATGATAATAATAATGCACTGTAATGACGATGATGGGTTTACAAAGAAAGCCGATCCCCTTGTGTATACGTAACGGCGTATATTTATAATTTCCCTTTAATTCATTGTTTAGATGCTGGATGAATTGCTCAAAGGGGAAAACAAATTTGAGCCTTTTTTTCAGCTGCCTTCCAAAAGAAAAATGGATATGGAAATGGCTTCCATTTTGGTGCTGTTAGATACTTCAAAGATTTCCTAGGGATATGGCTTTCCTTGGTCACATTGAGTTTTGATCTCTCGTCTTCTTTTTGTCTAATTAGGATTTCTATGTTGAAATTAATTTTAGTAGGTTCAGTTTAGGTTGAATCTTTTCAAACACATTGACTCTGAGTTATTAGTCATGTTCTCATATCTTTTTTGCTCTTTCCATGCCCTGTTTTTGTAGGCTCTGCTAGAAGCAATGGAGCAACAATGTGTCTCTGTTGCAAAGGCAGGACTTGTAGCCAGTCTATCAGCTCGGACTACTATATTAGCTGCTGCAAACCCTGTTGGTGGTCATTATGAGTAATATTTATTTTTCATCGTTCATTGGTCAACTGATAGCTCGAAAGAGTCCCTTGATGACTGTTACATCTCAGTAAAATCAAACTTACTGAATCCAGACAGTTTGTGATTTTTTTTCAGTCGTGCAAAGACTGTGAATGAAAACCTGAAGATGAGTTCTGCTCTTCTTTCAAGATTTGACTTGGTTTTCATATTGCTGGATAAACCTAATGAACATCTCGATAAACGGCTTTCAGAGCACATCATGGCTGTAAGAAATCTGTAGCTGTATTTTGCTTGTGTTCTTCCCTGTTCTAGTTTTATGTGAACCCGAGAGATAGACATGACAACAATCTCATCATTCTTAACTCTTGTTGTTTTGCCTGTTTATGTGTTTGGTGACTGATTTGTTCAAAATAAGCGAGTAGACAGGGAACTGGGAAGTTATTTGCCTTAAAGAGCTGTGAGAGCGGTGCTCTCTCTATAAATGGTAGGCTTTCTTAGAGAACGACTTGGGCCATTCTACTAATGATTACTGTAAAACATAAAATTTTATAACCTGCGATAATTAAATAACATATACAAAATAATATGGAATACGAGTTTTATTTGATAATCGAAAGATTGAGCGTTAAAACTTTCGTAGATCTCTTGATTCCAACCTCGAAGGTTAGGGTTCTTGATAATTCTGCAGGGTGTTATCGACTTAGATCCCGTAGGGGAAGATGGGGTCTTTTTGTTGACTTATTCCATTTACCTACAAAATGTTAGTAGGATGATGGGGTCGTTATGAGACTTATTCCATCTAACCTCCTCTAAACCTTGGATACCATACCATATTTATAGCCCAATAACTTAGAGAGGAAGCTAGCCCAGTAACTTAGGGAGGAAATTAAGAATATTCTAGAGTATCCTAAGATATTATCACAATATTTATTGATAGATATTATACATCAATGGATATCAAAATATATAAAATTTTGGTGTCTACAATTATATTTGTAAAGCTCTTAATGAAACGATTCCAGATTTGGATGATGGCTCTTGTTCTAGTACTATATCATTTGACAAGATTCCTCAAGACTTAAATTATTTCCTGGGAATAAACTTGGGATACTTTATGCTTACAAATATTGAGCTCCTCTCAAGAGATGGCAGATACAAATCATGGTCTTATTATAAGCATTTTCCAGTTTAATAATTTAAACATAGAGTTGCCAAACCATCAAAATTGTGATAGATGATGTTTATCTGTAAAAGTACTCTTGATGAAGCACCTAAAAGTACTGTGCAAAACCCATAATTTCATGTCTAATGCACTCTAAAGTAAGCTCTTTGGCGTAAGCAAAGACATATAGAGTATACACATGATGCCCTATTGTATTGTATTAAGTTCTCTGGTTATCTTTATTTGATTGATACCTTGGTCTTAGCATTTTGTTTTTTGTTTTTTTATTTGTTTGATGTATAGCAGTTTTTAGTAGACATAATCAAATATGTACATTTCTTTCTTTTGCAGCTTCATTCTGGTTGTGGAGATAAATCTTCCACTTTCAAAAAGCTCCATGGAAGTGGTATGTGCGTATGAGTTTGTAACTTGATAGTATCTCAACTTCTATCATGATGCTGATTGTTTTATACCTTAATCAGCATCGCAAAGCTTAGGCCAAAACGATGTCAGTGGAAAAAGTGAATCCTTGGTTTCAAAGCTGAGACTAGATCCAACAAAAGATAGTGAATTTGTCCCACTTCCCGCATCTCTTCTTAGGAAGTATATTGCTTATGCAAGGACATTTATCTTTCCTCGGTGGGTCAAAAACCCTTGTACTCTATTTGAGCCTTCTTTTCTCAGGACTTGTCGTCATACCTCATTTTTTTTCTTGGGTATTTTTCTCACTCAGGATGTCAAGGTCAGCAGCAGAAATCCTGCAATGTTTTTATTTACAATTGAGAGATCGTAACACTTCAGCTGATGGTACTCCTATAACTGCAAGACAGCTAGAAAGTCTAGTAAGGCTCGCAGAGGCTCGTGCTCGAATAGACTTGAGAGAAGAGATAACAAAGCAAGATGCTCTGGTAAGTAGAACCAAGAGAGTAACATCTGTGAAAATAGAGGAATATGACATAATAATTACCATGCTTCATGTTCATGATACTGAAAATTGAGAGAAGCGAATACTACTTATACACGTTCTAAAATCATTGGATTCATTGCTCAAATCATTAGAAATGTGAGAAGTCAAAGTGCTCACTGAAGTAATGGAGTTCCTATTCAATTAGCAGTTTTCTTGCCGAGCATCGATATATCATTGTTTGACAATGTATTTCTGTTGGAAATGACATGATACAAAAGTCTGATGATGTCGATAATGTACTTCTGGTGCTCCATGTCACACATTCCCTTGTATTAAAAGCTGTGCATTACATTGTATGGCACAATCAACTTCCATATGATTATTCTTGTTTAGTGGGTTCTCTCACTTTTATTTGTGTTTCAATGACATTACAGGATGTTGTGGAAATCATGAAAGAATCCTTGTATGATAAGTATGTTGATGAACATGGAATGATTGATTTTGCTCGTAGTGGAGGAATGAGTCAACAGAAGGAAGCGAAGCGATTCTTAAGTGCCCTAAATAAGCAATCAGAGTTAGACCAGAAAGATTGTTTTTCAATCTCAGTATGCAATTTTGTTTCCTAGTTTTTCCTACTAAACAAACTTTTATTGTTTATTATAATATGGAAAATGATGAAGAAGTCTATTATTCCTGACCCAGGAAATATATGGCTTGGCAGACAAAATTGGTCTAAGAGTTGCAGACGTCGATGTATTTGTGGATAACTTGAATACAGCCGGGTTTTTGATCAAGAAGGGGCCCAGGACATACCAGGTACTTCAAATGCTTTTGCTCTGATTTGATCTCAGAATGAATATCTCTCAAATATTTTTCACCTCCCGTTTGTTGCTTGAATATTATACTGCTCGAATTTTAGTCAGACTTCAACGTTCTTTAGCATTTGAAGATGTTTTTTTTTTTTTGCCATCGGACTAAAATCCCACCTTACCACGTACACATAACAGCTTTCGCCATATTATGTGCATTTGTGTTAAGGTTTCGCGATACATATCAAATCTATTGTTGTTGCAACCACCGTGTTCCGGGATAGTCTTATTATGACATAAAGAATATTAATCAAATCGTAAACACTCATATTTTGGGTCCTTTGTTTCCAGCTTCCATCATCTGCTTATTCGAGAAGTCAGTCATCAAGGTCCAGAGTCTAGACTTGGACGCCCTTTCAATATCTCTCACAAGGTGTACGATACTGTCCGATCAGAGATACTGGGTGGCCTCAACAGCAACAAAGCAGACCCCTTGTAACAACTTGCGTCTTCTAATGACATTAACTAACAAAGGTTGAAAATAATTAAGTCGTGAAAGTGGTAAAAAATTGAAGTGTCTACTCAAAGCGACTCATAAAATATTTGAACCGATTATTAACTTACAAAAACATAATCGGAACTACAAATTGTCAAAACGAGTTCGATAAAGTTGGTCAGGTGTTTAACAAGTTATGTCTTTAGTTTAAACCTTGTACGCATTCATGCCCCCAACTAACTATATACTCCTTCGACCAACAACATTAAAAACATAAAACTATCCCATTTGGTGGGTTAATATCACGCAACATAATATTTAGGCTTATCTAATTAACACATTACAGTTTGACATGTACACAATGTGAGATCATAATAAGAGATTTCATTTCATTACTTTGTTACTCCCTCTGTTTCCTTTTTTTTTGCCAACAACTAAAACACACCTATACTTTATGCAAAGCATGAGCACTAGTATTATGGTTTCAGGGTATATATTTAATAGCTACACAAAGAAAATTAGCAGAAACTTCTAGGAAAATAGAAATAATATCTCAGATGCAGTGATGTGTTTCTTGTACTTCAGCTAATTGCCAAACAAGTTGGTGGCAGTCCATTTCCAAAGTGATGGAAATAACCCGTCGACAGCGTCCATCTTAATGTTGTAGTTGCAGCTATAGCTTCAACTTGTAGTGGAGATTCTGCCATGAAATGAGAACTTCCAGATTTTCTCGGAGAATCTCCAGTAGTAATCAACTAGGTTGCACCGATACGGACACGGACACGGGACACGGCGCTCAGTTTTTTTTTCAAGACACGGGACACGGCAAAACAAGACAATATGTATATCGAAATAAACGGAATTTTAAGCTCTTTATAACGAACATTCAAATTTTGGTCACTTATAAGGTCACAAAGAGAGAAGTAATGAACTAATACATCACTATTGATTGTCGCAGAGGAGGACCGGTCAGGGTCGGCGTCGGGGTCGGCGTCGGGTTCAGGTGAGAAGGGTTGTTGAAACTTGAAAGGAGGTAATAAGGGATTGGTTGGTGGCGGGTGCGTTTGAAAAGAGGAGAATTTTATTTTATTTTTGTCCTGAACCGTGTCCTAAATGTGCCGGTCCGTGTCCAATACGTGTTCCTATTTTAAAAAAATCCCAGACACAGTTTTTGGTGTGTCCGACACGTATCCAGGCGTGTCCTAGGCGTGTCGGCTGATAACCTGTCCTGATAATGCACAATACTTCCTTAATACTCCCTCCGGACACTATTTTTTGCCCCATTTTATTAAAATACTCCTCACATATATTGAGGTAGTGGAGCGAAAAATAGTGTCCGGAGGGAGTAGTATTTTAAAATTATTTATATTATCCCGATTCCCTTTTAAGAAGAAAAGGGAGTCATCAGCAAAAAATAATTGAGAAATAGCTGGCGTTGCCTTGGCCACCTTCATTCCAATTACTTCCTTATTCTTGCTACTCTTAGCAAGGTTCCTTGAAAACACTTATGTGCAAATGATAAATAAATATGGTGATAATGGATCGCCTTATCATAATCCACAAGTAGGCTTGAAAAATTCAAGAGGGACTCATTAGTCAGTACAACATAAGAAACAGAAGTGACATATTGCATGTGATGCACGTATTTTATACACACTTTTTATGCCTTTTATACGCGCATTCTCGTGTTTATTGAATAGTGAAAACTATTATTTTGTCCCGAATTGGCTACTTTGTGGTGCGTATTGTCCTTTTGCAGGAACGGAAGACAAAGGAGCTAAAACGAACCAAAACCGAGCCAAAATGAACCAAAACCGAGCCAAAACGAAGATGGAAAAACTGTTCGCTGAACTGGGTGATAGTCGAACGACTATTCTGGAGCCTGCAGAGATCAAAATAAGTGAATGATTAGTCGACCGACTATTAAAATAGTCGGCCGACTATTTCCTGGGCCGCGGGCAGATTTCGTGTTCAGCAAAAAGTTTCCTAAATAGTTTTTAACTCATTCTAAATTGTATAAATAAGGCTTTTCAGCCACATTAGATTTTCACTTCTCCACTTCTCTATTTTTTAGACTTTTTCTCCTTAGACTTTTATTTAGATCTCTTCTCCTTATTCTCTTGGAATTATTTCTAGTCTAATTTCTTCCTTTAAAACTCGGCTATTGTAAGACTTCAAGATTCGAATCGCCTTCATTCCTAATTTTATCTAATCTTTCTTCCTTCTTCGTTTCTGATTGTTCTTCTTCTTCATATTTAATTATTCTTAATCGTTGTTTTATGTTTGTCGTAAATTTATTATTATTCATCATGTTTAATCTAGTAAAATCTTTTATTAATCTTGTTGTTTTCGATTTAATTATGAGTAGCTAATTTCCTTCGCTAGGATTTAGGGGATCTGCGAATTGAATGTGGTCGCTAAATAATTTATAGATCAGTCAATGATATTGTGTCTGAGTTGTCAATTGTAGCATATAGTCGCGATTAGTCAGTTAATGCGCATGATTGATTAATTGAATTCGGTAAACTTGAACCTAAGATCGGAAGCCTGGTAAAAGTTAGACCTGCTACAACACATTAGTTTGCCCTAATAAGATCGGAAGCCTTTAGACGCATGCTAGGGTGAATAACGGACCGGAAGGACCTTTTTCAATACCCCTTAGACCAATATCTGCGACAGACCTGTGACTTAGACCGTGACCATAAGAAATTCGTAGTGAACCGACAATCCTAGTTTTCTCTCCATATATAAATTCGTCCTAATTCATCTTATTTATTTTAGTTGTTTCTTCTCTTTTAAATTCTCTTTCCTTCACTACTTTAGTTTAGTTAACACAAAACATAAAAAAAAACCCCGATTGTTACTTAGATAGACTTTAATTGCAAGTAGAATTTATTTGTCTCCCTGTGAAATCGATCCCGACTTCCCTAGCTATATTTTTTTAGTTGGACCGTAGTTGGTTATTTTTGATAGGTACACGACTAGCTTATCAAATTTTGGCGCCGTTGCCGGGGAGACGGTTAATTTTACTTGTCGTTTTAGTTTATCTTTTGTCTCAGGGAACTTTCGTTCCTTGAAACGGTTCTCATATTTTCCTTTTTAGTTCTGTGTATGCCCAGGTCTAACAGGTCCAAGATTCATCCTTTTGATCCCGAACCCGAGAAGACTTTACGAGCTAGACGGAGCTTTTGGAGGGAAGTAAGTCAAGCGGAAAAATCTAACCCGCTTGACCCAGTTTCCACTAACCTAAAAGCGGAATATTCGTCCCACGAAGAGGACGACTCAAGCACTAAGTCAGACGCCGAGTCAGATATCTTAGTTCCGATCATGCCGCCGAAGCTTTCCACTCACTCCGAGCCGACTCAGGCTAACATCCCGAAAGGATGGAAGCTCCCGACTCCTACCACCGGTTCTTTCGAGATTCGTCCCGCTTATATCAATTTAGTGGAGTGAAATAGCTTCTTGGGCAAGAAAGATGAAGACCCCGGACAACATATGGAAACATTCACTGACTATTGTTGTTCGATTCCAGTTGCTCCCGGGCTAACACAGGAACAAGTAATGGAGGCCTTATTTCCATTTTCTCTTGCAGGTCCTGCCCGTAGATGGTATCGAGACTTGGATTAAAAAGGAGCCAATATTAATGACTGGAACTCGTTGGCGCTTACTTTTTATAAGCATTACTACCCTCCTCAACGTACAAATCAGATACGGAGTCAAATAACCAGTTTTAAGCTAGGACCGTTGGATGATCTAAACGAAACATGGACTAGATTTAAGGAACTAGTCCGTTCTATTCCTCACCACAGATTCCAACCATGGTTCTTATGTAATCAATTTTATAACGGTTTATTTGATGATAATCGTGCTATTCTTGATGGTGCAGCTAACGGGCGTTCCCAAAACAATGTTGATGATGACAAGGGTTGGAAATTGATCGAGGAGATGGGAACGCATCGAGCCGAGTATGGAAATCCGAGGGAAAGTGTTCGGGTAGCCGCAGCTGAAACTAGCGAGATTATGGCTCAATTTGATCATCTTCATGCCCGTCTCGATAAAATTCAGAATTCGCCTCATAGAAACGAGTCAAATCAGCAAACTGTTCATGCTATGATCAAAAAGGAGGCCATGTGTGAGCGATGTGGTACCGAAGGCCATAGCGTGGGGGATTGTATGACCGGGATGGAGCAAGTTCTAGCTTTTCAACATTACAAGCAAGGTAATTCCTATTCTAATTATTATAATGAGAGGACTAGGGAACATCTGAACTTCAGTTGGACAAGTCAGAATGTGTTGAACCCAGTTCCTCAGCCGAAGCAACAATCGTATGTTCCACCTCATCGCGGACAACAACAAGGCTTCCAAAAGCCTCTTGCTCTTCCACCGCCGACTCAACCTTTTGCTATTCTTCCTCCACCGCCTGTAACTCCGGCTCCAGTTCCTAGCGAATATCAGGAATTGAAGAGTATGATGCAATCTCTTATGATCCAGATGTATAAAAGTGACCAATCTAAAGATGCACAGAGCAAGATGTTGGAAACGCAGGTGGCGCAACTTGCCACAAATCAGTCTACTAGGCAACCGGGCACACTACTATCACAGCCGAAAAAACCGTACGATACGGCCAACGCGATTCTGCTTCCTAGCGGCCTTACTTATGATGAGCCTAAGATGCCTAGTTATGATAATTCTGTTATTGTGGAGGATGTAATTGATGATGTATCATTAAAAACTACTGAAACTGTTGTGAATGACGAATTGTTCAATAATAGTCGACCGACTATTTCAGATAGTTGAACGACTATCATTGACGCATTATCAGAAACTGCAGGTGAGGAAAAAAATAGTCGACCGACTATTGATAATGGTCGACCAACTATTATTAATAGTCGACCGACTATTCTAGAGACGGAATTCAGATCCGAGACGGTCGCTGCTGATAAGACGTCTGATGCTGAAGTGGAAACAGGTGTTCTACAAGATAAAGCTGTTGAACAGGTCAAAATTCAAGTTCCTTTTCCTAGCCGGTTGAAGAATAAGAAGGTCGAGAACTAGTTCAGTAAGTTTATGGAGGTCGTCAAAAATCTCCAGGTAACCGTTCCGTTCACGAAATTAATTACCCAGGTACCCTCTTATGCGAAATTTATGAAAGATATTTTGACCCGTAAGAGGAATTTTAATGAACATGAGACCATTGCTTTTACTGCTGAGTGTAGCGCTCTAATCCAAAGTAAGTTTCCACCCAAACTAAAAGACCCGGGTAGTTTTTCCATACCATGCACCATAGGCACCCATGTACTCGATAAAACTTTATGTGTTTTGGGTGCAAGTGTCAGTGGCATGCTCTATTCAGTTTGCGAGAAACTGAATATGGGTCAGCTAAAAGTCATAAGTGGGACTCTATAGATGGTTGATAGGTCAGTCAAACGCCCCCTAGGAGTCTTAGAGGATGTCCCCGTTAGGATAGGTAAATTCTTTATACCTGTCGATTTCATTGTTTTAGATATGGCTGAGGATACCCAGATTCCTATAATTTTAGGTAGGCCATTTCTACATACTGCAGGGGCTATTATAGATGTCAAGCACAGACGCTTGACTCTAGAGGTGGGGGACAATAAAGTGACCTTTAACTTGGCTAACACATTAGCTAAGCCTATGATCGAGGATACTTGTTATGCACTAGATATTATTGATGAAGTTATTCTTGATGTTTGTACGGGTTCCCTGAGTAGAGACCCGCTCGAGGCTTTGACATGTTTAGACACTTGTGCAGGTAATAAGACTAACGATGATGCTGTGTGGGATATTTTAGGAGATACACAGAAACTGACGAGCATCGACGAAGAAGTGGTAAATAGGTTGGTAGATACTTCTTATGCTGTAGAGGTAACCAAACCCGACCTGAAACCTCTTCCGTCTCATCTTAAGTATGTATTTCTAGACGATTCTGAGTCTTATCCCATCATCGTAAGTAATAAATTAGATGAGAACCAACTTTCTTCTTTGTTGGTCGTTCTTAAAAAGAACAAGAATGCATTAGGTTACAGTCTAGATGACCTTAAGGGAATTAGTCCCGATATTTGCATGCATCGAATTGAACTTGAAGAGGATCGTCGACTTGTTAGACAGGGTCAACATAAGTTGAACCCGAAAATGCAGGAAGTGGTAATGAAAGAAGTGATGAAGTTGTTAGATGCATGTATTATTTATTCTGTCGGTCACTCTAAATGGGTGAGTTCTGTTCAGGTCGTCCCGAAGAAAGGCGGGACGACCGTGGTAAAAAACGATAAAATGAATTAATACCTACTAGAATTGTAACGGGATGGCGGATGTGCATTGACTATAGACAATTAAATGCCGCCACAAAAAAAGATCACTTCCCTCTTCCGTTTATCGATAAAATGGTAGAAAGGTTACCCTCACATAAGTTTTTCTGTTATTTAGATGGTTATTCAGGGTTCTTTCAGATCCCGATCCATCCTGATGATCAGGAAAAGACGACCTTTACTTGTCCCCATGTGTTTTTGCTTATCGCAGGATGCCTTTCGGGTTGTGTAATGCCCCTGCCACCTTACAAAGGTGTATGATGGGGATATTTTCCGAGTATATCGAGTCTATTATGGAGGTATTTATGGATGGTTTCAGTGTCTACGGTAGTAGTTTCACTGATTGTTTAACTAACCTTGATAAAGTAATGCAGCGATGTATTGAGGTCAATCTAGTGCTGAATTGGGAGAAGTGCCATTTTATGGTCAACGAGGGAGTTGTCCTTGGGTATTTAGTTTCAGATCGAGGCATCCAAGTAGACAAAGCAAAGGTGCAAGTGGTCGAGCAATTGCCTCCTCCTGTTAACGTGAAGGGGGTTAGGAGTTTTCTTGGACACGCCGGATTTTATCGCCGGTTTATCAAAGATTTCTCTAAAATTGCTAAACCGCTTACACAATTGCTCCTTAAGGATGTCCCATTCATTTTTTTTGATGAATGTTTATCTGCTTTTAATAGGTTGAAGCAGACTTTGGTCACAACACCTATTATTCAGGTCCCGAATTGAGAGTTACCGTTTGAAGTTATGTGCGACGCTAGTGATTATCCGTTCGGAGCGGTGCTGGGTCAAAGGAAGGAAAAGGCAGTGAATGCCATCTATTATGCGAGCCGAACTCTGGATGAGGCTCAGGTGAAGTATACTACGACGGAGAAGGAGCTTCTAGCTGTGGTCTATGCATTAGAGAAATTTTGATCTTATTTAATAGGGTCGAAAGTCACAATTTATACGGACCATGCGGCTTTGCTACGATGGATCCTCCTTCTTCAGGAATTCGACTTGGAGATAAAGGACAAGAAGGGCGCTGAAAATTCTGTGGCGGACCACCTTTCTAGATTTCCATTGTAGGACGGAGGCGATACTTTGCCGATAGATGATTCTTTTCCTAATGATATTTTGATGGCTATTGGTATAATGGATACTCCGTGGTATGCTGACTATGCTAATTTTTTTGTAGGTAAAATAATGCCGCCTGATTTGTCATATCAACAAAAGAAGCGGTTCCTACATGATGTTCGACAATATTTCTGGGACGATCCATATCTTTTCAAGGAGTGTGCCGACAGACTTTTTAGGCGATGCATACCACAGTGGGAAACCAATGCCATCTTGGAAGCCTGTCATTCCTCGTCTTATGGTGTCACCACGGTCCCGCTAGGACCGTGGCTAAGGTACTTCAGTCAGGTTTTTATTGGCCATCTTTGTTTTCTGATGCCAAGTCATTTGTTTCAGGATGTGATGCTTGTCAGAGTACGGGAAATATCTCCCGGAGGCATGAGATGCTTCAGATCGGTATTTTAGAGGTAGAAATTTTCGATGTTTGGGGCATCGACTATCAAGGTCCCTTCCCGACAAGTCGAGGTAATAGGTACATTTTAGTAGCTGTGGACTACGTATCTAAATGGGTAGAAGCCGTTGCCTCGGTCCATTGTGACGCTAAGGCTGTCATCCAACTTTTCAAGAAGATTATATTTCCACGTTTTGGCGTCCCCCGAGTCGTCATCAGTGATGGAGGTATGCACTTTTAAGAAAAACAACTTATTGCCCTATTGTCTAAATATGATGTTATGCATCGCAAAGGTTTGGGGTATCACCCCCAAACTAGTGGACGGGTCGAAGTTTCCAATCGGGAGCTTAAGGACATTTTGGCAAAGGTTGTCTCGAAGTCAAGAAAAGATTGGAACCTGAAACTAGATTACACTCTATGGGCGTATAGGACCGCCTATAAGACACCGATTGGTACATCGCCTTATCGGTTGGTTTATGGGAAGTCTTGTCACTTACCCGTAGAGTTGGAGCATAAAGGTTGGTGGGCCGTTAAAGAGCTGAATTTTGACCCAAATTTGTGTGGCGAAAATTGACTTTTACAGTTAGATGAGCTCGAGGAGTTCAGGATGAATGCCTACAATAGTGCCCGTATCTACAAAGAGAAGACAAAAAGGTGGCACGATAAGTGTATCATTCCGAGGGAGTTTAAAGCGGGCGAAAAGGTATTATTGTTTAATTCTCGTCTTCGTCTTTTTCCTGGAAAATTAAAATCCAGATGGTCCGGCCCCTATATGGTAATTTCGGTTTCTAAATTTGGGTCGGTCGAGCTTGAAAACTCTTCCACGGGAAATTGCTTTAAGGTCAATGGTCACCAAATAAAGCACTACCACGAGAGAGGTGAGATAGGAGGAGAAGTCGAGGTTTTGTACCTCGAAATAGTCACCAACTGAGCAAGGTGACTACGGTCGTGCGGGACCTTAAACCAGCGCTGACCGGGAGGCAACCCGGGTTGTAAAACATTTGTACCTGCATTTAGTTAGTTAGAGCATATTTAATTTTCTGCATTATAGATTTTGTGAGGTGAGAACGAGGGTCTAAAGGTTTAAATTGAGTTTTGCAGAGAACATGCTGCTGACGGAAAACTGGAATGGGTCAACAATAGTCGACCGATTATTATTATAGTCGGCCGACTATTCTTATTGTCGGCCGACTATATTATAGTCGGTCGACATTTCTGCAAAAAATCGCGCACCTTGGCTGATTATTTCCGTTGTATAAGTCTTATTTTTCTCTCTTTACTCTACTTCGGTTCATTATTTTGAAAAGAAGCAATTAACTCTTAAACCCTATTCTCTCTCACTTCTCCCACCTACCTCCATTCTTAACATCCATCTTCTACCCATCAATCTTCATTTTCAACCTTCTTACCAACTCTCTCTCTCCATCACTTTTCTTCTCTAATATTGTCATCTTTTGCTATTTTCTTGTCTCTATTTGAAGTTGCAACTGCTTTCCGGTCATTCAAGTAATTTTCCTCTTGTATTTCTGTCTGTCCGTTAATACTGCTGTCCGCCGGAGTCTTCGCCGACCGTCGAAATAGTCGGACGACTATTACGATAGTCGGGCGACTATTATTTTGGTCGAACGACTATTGTTTTTGTCGAGCGACTATCGCGACTTTCAGGCGACATTCTGGGTCTTTGTCGCGACTCTACGGGGTCTGGTTTCAGCATATGGTTTCAGTTTATGACTTAGTTTGTGTCCGATTTCTGCTATTGCTCAAATTTCTTTAACCCAAATTAATTGATTTCTTTCACATTATCATGTTTTTACCCAAATTTCAGTTTTGGAATTAGGGTTTTGATTTCAATCAATTTGGGGTTTTTGTGTGAGTAGTACACTAGTCTGATTCTTTGCTATTTCAGGTCGAAATGAATGCAAAAAGACAACGTCGGGGAAGCACAAGGCGTCGGGTCGACATTAGCCGGGAGTCAGCACCGACTCAGGATCTCGTTCCATATTCCGAGCAGAGCATACCGGAATACCCCGATGTTTGGTTTACCTTGGAAGATCAGAGGGAGCGCTTCGTCCGGTTGGCAGCTCTTAAGGTAGTCCCGACATGGTTTCTAGACCGTGAGGTCTTGAACATGTTGGGCATTTATCAGCCTGTTATTGACTTACTGAATGGTACTGGTATGAGTGGGCTTATTTATATGCTTGAATTCACATATAAGAGTCTGACTCTAGAGTTTTTTAGTTGTTTTAATTTCTTTAGTGACACGAATTGGGACACACCATGCATATTTTTTAGACTCTTTAACACGAGTTTTTCTAGGACCGCTCGCGAGTTCGGTCAGTTTTTGGGTGTCACTAGCGAAGGGGACTCAATACATCCCCCTCGCCGTTTAGCCAACGAAATCTGGTCTTGTATTTTTGATTGTAATACGGGTCGTAAGCGGGGCAACGAAGTCCACCACCTGGCCATCTGATACTGGCTTCATCTTTTAGGGTGCACCATTTACGGACGTAGAGAGCCGAATAACGTTAATGCCGATGAGTTAGAGAGTCTAGCCAGCTATCTTAACATCGATATCGAGTGGCCATATGTCATGAATGTGGCCGCCCTTGTTGCCCACCATTTCCAACATATCGTAAATTGGCTTATAGCTGTCATACATTATGGGGGTCTCGTTTCCCACATCGGTTGTCAGCTATTCCCGACCTTCCCGTGCGGGAAGGAACCTATAGGACACGATCTTCCACCTGCCACGCGACTCGATAGTCGCCTTTTGAGCTTTTCTGTCCTTAGGGGTCTTCATTGGCTAGGTCCAGATTTGCGTTGGCGCATAGCAAAGGATGACTCGGTTATCCTCCCTTACAATCTACCACCTCTTACCCCCTTCCCCCATCTCCCCTTTGGTCCTGAAAGGGACCCTCCACCGTATCCCTTCTATTTGCTACCACTTAGGAGGGATATTCAGACCCCCACAAATTTCGCAGCCGAGATGGGTGGACCGTCTCGATCTTCTCGACAATCTCGAGGGGGTGGCCGATCGACTAACCGTGCATCACATACACCATCTTTTGCGCCTGGCCCTTCGGGCCCACCACGACCTCCTTATGCATTTCCATATACTGATTATTCTAACGTGCCTGCATATCCGGCCAACTTCGTGCCTCCTCCACCATATGTTCCACCTGCGGTCGTGGACCAAGCGGCGGTCCCTGGAATGCTTAATGAGTTGTGCCATCGGATAGCCACATTACATCTAGATCTGGCACTTTCCGACTTTCCATTTTACAACAATTCAGTATAGCTCGGCTAGATCCCCCCTACAGCTTGGCACCCGACTTACTACACCTATCCCGAGGGAGGCTATGGTAACAATGACGGGAATGAGGATGGAGATGACGATGATGGGGATGACGATAGTGGAAGTGGTAGTCAGGAGGAGAGCGGTGACGAGAGCTCCGATTAGGACGGTTTGGGGAGGTCTCCGCTTGTGTATACATCTTGTAAGTAGTTTTTTTTTCTTTTTTGCACTTCCATCGTTTTGCATTCCTTCCCCGTATTTATTGTTGCCTCTTATTGTTTGCTGTACACAATGAGGGCATTGTGTGATTTGGTTTGGGGAGGGTATGCTTCTGTCTGTTTTCATCCATCAGCATATTTCTTGCATTTCCGCATGCATATTAAAAAAATAAAAAAAATCAAAAATATGTTTTTGCATTTAGTTGAGTCTTAGTTGAGTCGGAATGCTATGTAGCGATGATGATAATGCTTCTATGTCTTCATTTAGTTGCTTATGCTAGTGCGCCGTTAGAGATTTTGTATATAATTACATGCGGCATTCTTGCATCTTTGGTTAACAGTACTGAACGAATAAACTTGACTCATTGTTGGCAAACTACTCAGATTTGTAAGGAATTAGAGCCTTTAAACTGATGACATTCATGATCAGTTTCATTTAGGTTGAGAGTAATACTCCCTATGAGACATGAAATATCAAACTGCATAAGCTTGACATTCGTCTCTTAGTACATGTACGTTTTTTACCCGTGGTTTTGACATATGCGAAAAAGGAAAATCATTTCTTTTAATTAATTTCCATGAGCCTCACATAGCCAAATTGACCTGTTTGACCCTTTTATTAACTACGTGCCATATATTGCCTACCCTAATCAAGCAAGTATATTAGTTGGACGGAATTGTTTTTTTCGGGTTAATTTTGGTATCATGATGATTGAAAAAAGGGGAATTGAGAAAAAAAATGAAATGAAAAGAAAAAATTCAAAAAAAAATAAAAATTTGAATGGAAAAAAAAAAGAAAGGAAAGAAGAAAAAAAAGAAAAAAAAAATGAAGTGAAACTAGAAGAAGAACGTGTTTTTGCTATGAGAAAAAAAATTGATCTCTCTAATTTCATAGTTATTAGTGGGAAGCGGTTTTGATAAGGCGCTTGTTGCTATGCCTGATTTCTTCGACCGGAGTTTGGTGATAACGGAATATTTATTATTGATGGGTGTAAGGAATACTAGCTTGGCTTTTACCTCCTCATATCCATATCGTTTTTCCCCGATTAGCCTCACTTTATACTATATGTAAGTCCTTGGCACGTGTCTTTTCCCGATAGAATGCGTATGTACGGTTAGTAGAGATTAGTTTCATGTTAGATTGCATGCATGTTCTTGTAAGTCGCAGTTTAGGTGAGTGTTTTGTCTTTCCGTTTTTACATAAACTCACAATATCACCCGTTTTGTGTGATGAGCGATCCGCGAGAGTCCGACATAGACAAATCTTGCAAGGTTGAAGGTTCAGTATTGTTGTCATTGGTCAAGCTTGTTGTATGTGGTCGTTTACATTAATTTTAATCGTTGCGTATTGGTTTGGGTAATTTTGGAGCATATTCCGCTATGAGTTATATACATTCCATTAGGATTGAGTTCATCGTTTTGTGCTTGCTTGAGGACAAGCAAGGGTTTGGTTTGGGGAGATTTGATGCGCGTATTTTATAAACACTTTTTATGCCTTTTATACGCGCATTCCCGTGTTTATTGAATAGTGAAAACTATTATTTGCCCCGAATTGGCTACTTTGTGGTGTGTATTGTCCTTTTGCAGGAACGGAAAACAAAGGAGCTAAAACGAACCAAAACCAAGCCAAAACGAAGCTGGAAAAGCTGTTCGTTGAACTGGGTGATAGTCGACCGACTATTAGGATAGTCGGCCGACCATGACGATAGTCGACCGACAATTACTATAGTCGGCCGACTATTCTGGAGCCTGCAGAGATCAAAATAAGTGAATGATTAGTCGACCGACTATTAAAATAGTCGGCCGATTATTTCCTGGGCCGCGGGCAAATTTCGTGTTCAGCAAAAAGTTTCCTAAATAGTTTTTAACTCATTCTAAATTGTATAAATAGGGCTTTTCAGCCACATTAGATTTTCACTTCTCCACTTCTCTATTTTTTAGACTTTTTCTCCTTAGACTTTTATTTAGATCTCTTCTCCTTATTCTCTTGGAATTATTTCTAGTTTAATTTCTTCCTTTAAGACTCGGCTATTGTAAGACTTCAAGATTCGAATCGCCTTCATTCCTTTTGGTAATTTTATCTAATCTTTCTTCCTTCTTCGTTCCTGATTGTTCTTCTTCTTCATATTTAATTATTCTTAATCGTTGTTTTATGTTTGTCGTAAATTTATTATTATTCATCATGTTTAATTAGTAAAATCTTTTATTAATCTTGTTGTTCTCGATTTAATTATGAGTAGCTAATTTCCTTCGCTAGGATTTAGGGGATCTGCGAATTGAATGTGGTCGCTAAATAATTTATAGATCAGTCAATGATATTGTGTCTGAGTTGTCAATTTTAGCATATATATAGTCGCGATTAGTCAGTTAATGCGCATGATTGATTAATTGAATTCGGTAAACTTGAACCTAAGATCGGAAGCCTGGTAAAAGTTAGACCTGCTACAACACATTAGTTTGCCCTAATAAGATCGGAAGCCTTTAGACGCATGCTAGGGTGAATAACGGACCGGAAGGACCTTTTTCAATACCCCTTAGACCAATATCTGCGACAGACCTGTGACTTAGACCGTGACCATAAGAAATTCGTAGTGAACCGACAATCCTAGTTTTCTCTCCATATATAAATTCGTCTTAATTCATCTTATTTATTTTAGTTGTTTCTTCTCTTTTAAATTCTCTTTCCTTCACTACTTTAGTTTAGTTAACACAAAACATAAGAAAACCCTCCGATTGTTACTTAGATAGACTTTAATTGCAAGTAGGATTTATTTGTCTCCCTGTGAAATCGATCCCGACTTCCCTAGCTATATTTTTTTAGTTGGACCGTAGTTGGTTATTTTTGACAGGTACATGACTAGCTTATCAAATTTTGGCGCAGTTGCCGGGGAGACGGTTACTTTTACTTGTCGTTATAGTTTATCTTTTGTCTCAGGGAACTTTCTTTCCTTGAGACGGTTCTCATATTTTCCTTCTTAGTTTTGTGTATGCCCAGGTCTAACAGGTCCAAGATTCATCCTTTTGATCCCGAATCCGAGAAGACTTTACGAGCTAGACGGATTGATAAGTGTAGTTTGTAGTGCCTATTTCGTAGTGTTTTGGTCCTATTTTCCTTGTGAAATCGCTCCTTGGGAGCGATTTATGGGTTACTTATGCTTCGTTTCAGGTTCCCGAGACCATTCATGAAGAATTGGAACGATTCCGACTCGTTCCATACACTTTTGGAGCCAATGAAGAGAAGGAACGATCACTCGATGCCTTGGATTCGACCCCGAGACCTTGGGACCCAATCCCGAGCCTCTTAGAGTCGATCCCGAGACCCGAGAGTCGGTGAGAAGCCCATGAGAACCAAGGAGGGACCAAAAAGATCATAATGGAGGCCTACAAGGTCCTTCCCGGGCGGGATAGTGGCCTTCCCGACCGGGAAGGAGTGCACAAAACCAACAGCTCCTGTCTTGAGCCTGTCCCGGTCGAGAAGGACTCGTCTTGGGCGGGACCATCTCGTCCCGGGCGAGACCATCTCGTCCCGGGCGAGACCATCTCGTCCCGGGCGGGATGAGTGAGCTGTAGCACGCAACTCATTTTTTTCTTCTCCTTACTCATTGTAACCCTATATATACTCTTCCCTTGTTTTGTTAAGCTTATGTTAGACATTAGACATTAAACCCTAGATAGTTTTAGCATAGATTAGCATAAATTAGTGTAGATTAGCCTTTAGATTATCGTTAATCATAGATTAATGCTTGTAATTTGGGAATTCCTCAAGATCTCCACCAAGCTTGACAAACTTGGATGTTTGTTTTGGGTTCTTCCATCTATGCAAGTTTTCTTCTTCTTTTCATCCTCTAGTTTGGTATAATCTTCTTTTCTCTTCTCCTAATCCTTGTTTTATCATTAAAGTTTGATTCTTTGTTCTTGTTATTGTTCATAGTTCATAGTTCTTGTTAGTTTCATTATGCTAGTTTGATTGTTATGTTGATTCATCTTCTTAGTGTTAGTTTTAGTATAGATATGTTAGAGTAGTATCTTGCTAGGGTTAGTAGGGTGATTAGGGTGTTAATTGGATGATTAAGGGTTTGTTGGAGATGTTGGTGGAAGATTTGGGTTTCCTCTTGTATGGTGCACATCACATGTTTGTCGAAATGCTTGAATGACTAAGTAGTTAAGAATGCTTGTTTTTCTTGCCTTTCTCCTGTGGGTATTAGTTTGTTTGTGGGTTCGGTTCCCTCACTAAGTTGCGAGAGCCCGGTGAGTACGACCCCTAGGTCGGTCTAAGTAGCGATAGCCCGGATTCGACCTAGGCCCCGATATCATGCTAGTACCTCGTTGTCGTTTGTGTAGCCGAGTTGGGTTCTAGGTGGAACCTCTAGGTGGGTCTAAGTTGCGAGAGCCCGGACCAACCTAGATCACCCTACTACCTCCTTCACTCTAGTTCTCCCTTGACCATTCCGTTACCCCTTTGACCCCGACCTAATCCTAGCCCGTTCTCCTTTGTTTGTTTCCTTGTTTTAGACCTTAGACTAGTCCTAGTCTCCCCCTTAGAAAAGCTCGTCTCGAACCTAGTCTAGAACCGTAGCATACCTTAGTCCATCCTCCCGTCCCTGTGGATTCGACCCGACTTACCCTAGCTACCCTAGTTAGGTTTTGCCGGTTTTATTTGACGGTTGGGATCCACGACAAATCCCAACCATCAAATTGGCGCCATTGCCGGGGACGGCGTAGTTTAGACTTTTGTTTGCTTAGTTTTGGACTTTGTTCTTGATTTTTGTGTTCTCTTCTCCTTGTGTATCTCCGTTTTTCTTCTTGTGTGTTACTCTTCCTTCCTAGTGCCTCAAAAGCACTAGGATACTAACGTTTGCTCAAGTGCTTCTAGCTCATCCTAGGTACCAAATCAACGTTATGGACATGGCACGTCCAAGCTACCATCAATCATCACGGGACAACTATGGGGCGAATTACCAAAACCCACAACTTTACCAACCATATCAACCTCATCAACAATCTTATGAACCCTCTTCTTATGGTTACCAAGAAAGTTGTCAAGGATCGTTCCCACATCCTAACAACTACCAAACACCCTCACATAACCCACAACTAAGTATCCCTAACTTTGAGACTTGTCAAATGTTGGTCCAAACGCAAGGGAGCCAACATGAGATGATGATGTTATTGCAAAAGGGCCAACAATTGATGTTGACTCAAATACAAGGGGTTAGGGAGGAGTTCAAGGTCCAAATAGAGGTGCAAGATGCTCGCATCAATGCACTCATGGCTCATATCACGATGTTGGCCACTCGAGCTCCACAACATGTTGAGGAAGGTTCATTTGGGCAAGAAGGTCGGGTGTCTCCACAAGAAAGTCAACCCGATTGTGAAGCTACAAATGAAGAAGAGGGGGTTAACCATGAGATCATTGTTGAGTGTTGCTTGGATAGTGAAGATATGAGAAGAATAGAGGAAGTAGAAGCTTCAAGGGTCGACAATGAGGAGGGATTTGAACATGACAATCAAGATAACTCTTGGGGAGCCAATGTATTGGCTATAAAGTTGGATTTGTTTGATTTTCTTCGTGATGAACCGGATGGTGACAATCCAAACCCAAGTGAAGAGATGACCCCTCATGACCGTTTTGACAAGGTGAGCGAAAAGGAGCGCAATACTTGGGAAAAAGAAGTAGACGCCTTGGAACTTGCTTTTTATGGGAAGTTGGAGGATCCTAAAGCCTCCAATGAAGAAAACTTGATGCCTTCTCCTCCTCTACCGCACTCGATGTCTAGCCCTTTGTCTTGTGAGAAGGTTGGTGAAGAGGATCCTTGTCGGGCGGTGGAAAAGAGTTCCACTCTCGACCTCGTAAAAGAAGCGACCCATTTAGGGTGTGATCTCCCCCATCATGACACCGAGCACGACTCTAGACCACTATACCTACCGGATGGTCATAAGAGTCGTAGCTATGTTGGTTCCGAAGACCCGGAAGATCACAATAACCCCGAGCATAATGAAGATGATCGCTTCTTCCCTCCGACTTGGAAGCTCTTAGGAGTGGCTAGGCTCGGCCATGTGAGCTTAATTGAAGATGTTGCTAGAGCATTTGACTTACTCCTTCGAGCTCTTGATGGCTATGGAGGTGTAGTTGGAGAGAGTATTTTAGTGTAAATATCTTTTCCCTTTCTTTTGTGCTTGTATTTGTGTTTATGTTTGTGTTTAGGACTTGTTAGTTTTTGTGGAATCCTTGTAATTTGGTATTTTGATGAGCGATGTGAGGGAGGGAATTTGATGTTGTATTTGAGCTTGATTGCTAGATGTGAAGTGAAGATGAAATCTTGAGGAGAATGGTTGTGGATAAAGCTTGGATTTGGGCATGGGAGTCGGATTTTTAAGCTTTTGACAAGCTTTTGGGAAGGAGATTTTAGATCTCGATATATTAGTGGCCTTGTGGGTGAAGCTATCAAGGAAATGAGGGCCTAGAAGACTCATCCCGACCGGGAACGATGTCATCCCGATCGGGATGAGTGTGCTGAAAATCGGACATTCTGGAGAGTCATCCCGACCGGGACGAGGGCTTCCCGACCGGGATGGGTGTGTCATCCCGACCGGGACCATCCATCCCGACCGGGATGGTTCCCTTCTCCTCTTTTAGCCTCCTCTTCATCATGTAAGCCCACCCTACCACTTTATACCCCCTCCCAACCTCCCTAACCTTCCTTGCTCGTATCACATGACCCATGTACCTCATTTGCATACCCCCACCTCATTTCTCTTCCCTTTACACCGAGTTTCACATCGAATCTTACCCCCCTCACACCATTACTACCTCAACCATGCGTTTTATCGAGTTTGAAGAGGAAAGCATTGACGAAGACAAGCCTTGTGCCTATATTGATCTACGAGACGATGGAGCGAGTGAGTTGCTATCCTATTGGTACGGCAACTATCCTTTCTTTTCCGTCTTTTATTGATTGTTTTCCTTTGTTTACTCCCCTTCCCTTATCATTTGTGTCATGGTGGCCTTCGAGGCCTTGGTATATGGTTGCTCCCAACTCTCGATGACGTGACTACATCGAGAGTCATTTCAAAATCCAAAATTTACAAGTTTTTCACCTTTTTTTTTGTTGGATTTAGTCGGATTTAGGCGGAATCCGGGCTAGGTGACTTGATTACACCTAGCCCTCCCCTCCCATTTCCTTTTATTTCCTTCTTTTTATTTCTTCCCCCATCCATATCTTTTTCTCGTCTCGGCCCATGGTGACTTGACTACACCCCGGCCGGACACCTTCTACCTTTTCTTCACTTTATTTTTGATTTTTAGTTTTATTTTCGTAGTTTCTTTTTCTTTCTTTTGTCGCTCCGCACCCTACGATCGAGCATGAGGACATGGCTCGATTTAAGTGTGGGAGAGCGATATTCTAGTGTAGTTTAGTTTATTTTCTTAGTTTTTTTCGAAAAACTCTTAAAAATCCTTAAAAATTTGAAAAAATTTCACAAAAATCAAAAAGATTTTCTTTTGTGTCTTTTCCTTTTTGTGTCGTATTTTTGTTTTGTTGTGCGTGTTTTGCCCCCCTTTTTTCCTTATAGGTTGCCTAATCGCCGTTAGCTTTGGTGAGCTTTCAAGACTTCCGGTAACATCTCTTCATCCCTTTTTCCCTCTTTGCTTCTTGTGAGTTTGGAGGAGATTTGTGATGATGTGTGCTCGGGAGGAGCTTTGTAAAGATTGTGGTGGATTTGGAGACTTGTTTGAAGATCGGGGTGATGTTTGTTTTGTTTATGTGTTGTTTCTCCTTGCTTTGTTTTGTTTTGTTTTGTTTTGTCTCTTTTTCTTTCATTTTCGTTGTGTCTTTGTTTTGTGTTTTGTTGTGTGTCGCGTGTGTAAACAGTTTTCGAAAACCCGGTTTAGAGGCTAGTGTGCGAGTGTTTACTTTCCCTTCCTAGTTGTATAAATCGAGTCTTGGACTGTACTTTAGTAGAATGACCCTAAATCAATGAATTCGTTGGTCCTTTACCTTGAGTCCACCTAGCTTACTAGGAATTTACTATGGGATTTGCATTTTGACCATTATGACCACCCACGGTGTGAAAAGGCCTTGGTTACCGAGTCTCGTCCCTTAGGTGACCGTGTTTAGGATCGTTTGATTAGTCCAAGTTTTCCCCTTTTTGTGAGTATGAAGGGAAGACGTCGTCCCGACATAACCATTTCCCTACTTCCTACACAAATCCACCCAATAAAAATGCAATTTGTTGAAACCTCTCTTTCTTGTTACGAAGAAATGCCAAAAAGCCAAACCTTGCCAAAAAGGGCAAAGAAAAGAAAAGAAAAAAAAATGAAAGAAAGAAAAGAATGAAGAAAAAGAAAAGGCACAAAAGCCAAAAATAAAATAGAAAAGAAGAAAAAGAAATGGCATGGCAACAAACAAAGCAAAAATGCAAAGAAAAGAGAAAATGCCAAAAGAAAACCCGTCTCACAAAAACAATCCCAACATCTCAAAATAAGCCTTTTACCGACTATTGCCGTGAAGAGCCTACCAAAGGACCGAGTCCCTAGGAAGGATGATAGCGGTAATGGTCGGTCTTCCCTCACTTTGCATTCATATCCACCTTTTTACTTGGGCTAGTTAGGCGGTTTTGGACATGGGACGACCCTCTTGGCTCATCGCTAAAGGGGGCAGGGTCTCACTTACCTACAGTGTCGACTAACACCGTGGTTCATCCCTTTCCCACTCCGCCGATCGTCCCGTAGTACGTTCTTAGAAAGTTAGGAGGACCTAGGTAAGTTACCAACGTTTTTGTTGCTTTATCGTCATACTATTAGGGTTTAGTTCACCTTGGTTTGTATGATTAGCTTGGGAACGTTGTCACTTGCCTCGAGTCCTAAACTGGTGCTTCTTTCACCGCTTGTTTGAGGGAAGCGGTATTTGTTTTCGTTTGGGTGCAACCGATTATTTGTTTGTTTGTATGTTTGTTTGTTTTTGTGTTTTGTGTCCGGTTGCATCCACGGTTTTGTCGCAAGACCCCACTTGCCTTGCGGAGTGCACTTTTCCTCCAAGTGTACTCGCGTGAGTTGAAAGGGCGTAGGGTGCGCTAATACCCACTCGGCTAGTTTAGTAGATAGTATGTGCTTACTCGAGGGCGAGTAAGGGTTAAGTGAGGGGGAGTTGATAAGTGTAGTTTGTAGTGCCTATTTCGTAGTGTTTTGGTCCTAAATTCCTTGTGGAATCGCTCCTTGGGAGCGATTTATGGGTTACTTATGCTTCCTTTAGCTCGTTTCAGGTTCCCGAGACCATTCATGAAGAATTGGAACGATTCCGACTCGTTTCATGCACTTTTGGAGACAACGAAGAGAAGGAACGCACTCGATGCCTTGGATTCGACCCCGAGACCTTGGGACCCAATCCCGAGCCTCTTAGACTCGATCCCGAGACCCGAGAGTCGGTGAGAAGCCCATGAGAACCAAGGAGGGACCAAAAAGATCATAATGGAGGCCTACAAGGTCCTTCCCGGGCGGGATAGTGGCCTTCCCGACCGAGAAGGAGTGCACAAAACCAACAGCTCCTGTCTTGAGCCCGTCCCGGCCGAGAAGGACTCGTCTCGGGCGGGACCATCTCGTCCCGGGCGAGACCATCTCGTCCCGGGCGGGATGAGTGAGCTGTAGCACGCAACTCATTTTTTTCTTCTCCTTACTCATTGTAACCCTATATATACTCTTCCCTTGTTTTGTTAAGCTTATGTTAGACATTAGACATTAAACCCTAGATAGTTTTAGCATAGATTAGCATAGATTAGTGTAGATTAGCCTTTAGATTATCGTTAATCATAGATTAATGCTTGTAATTTGGGAATTCCTCAAGATCTCCACCAAGCTTGACAAACTTGGATGTTTGTTTTGGGTTCTTCCATCTATGCAAGTTTTCTTCTTCTTTTCATCCTCTAGTTTGGTATAATCTTCTTTTCTCTTCTCCTAATCCTTGTTTTATCATTAAAGTTTGATTCTTTGTTCTTGTTATTGTTCATAGTTCATAGTTCTTGTTAGTTTCATTATGCTAGTTTGATTGTTATGTTGATTCATCTTCTTAGTGTTAGTTTTAGTATAGATATGTTAGAGTAGTATCTTGCTAGGGTTAGTAGGGTGATTAGGGTGTTAATTGGATGATTAAGGGTTTGTTGGAGATGTTGGTGGATTTGGGTTTCCTCTTGTATGGTGCACATCACATGTTTGTCGAAATGCTTGAATGACTAAGTAGTTAAGAATGCTTGTTTTTCTTGCCTTTCTCTTGTGGGTATTAGTTTGTTTGTGGGTTCGGTTCCCTCACTAAGTTGAGAGAGCCCGGTGAGGACGACCCCTAGGTCGGTCTAAGTAGCGAGAGCCCGGATTCGACCTAGGCCCCGATATCATGCTAGTACCTCGTTGTCGTTTGTGTAGCCGAGTTGGGTTCTAGGTGGAACCTCTAGGTGGGTCTAAGTTGCGAGAGCCCGGACCAACCTAGATCACCCTACTACCTCCTTCACTCTAGTTCTCCCTTAACCCGTTACCCCTTTGACCCCGACCTAATCCTAGCCCGTTCTCCTTTGTTTGTTTCCTTGTTTTAGACCTTAGACTAGTCCTAGTCTCCCCCTTAGAATAGCTCGTCTCGAACCTAGTCTAGAACCGTAGCATACCTTAGTCCATCCTCCCGTCCCTGTGGATTCGACCCGACTTACCCTAGCTACCCTAGTTAGGTTTTGCCGGTTTTATTTGACGGTTGGGATCCACGGCAAATCCCAACCATCAACGGAGCTTTTGGAGGGAAGTACGTCAAGCGAAAAAATCTAACCCGCTTGACCCAGTTTCCACTAACCTGGAAGCGGAATATTCGTCCCACGAAGAGGACGACTCAAGCACTAAGTCAGACGCCGAGTCAGATATCTCAGTTCCGATCATGCCGCCGAAGCTTTCCACTCACTCCGAGCCGACTCAGGCTAACATCCTGAAAGGATGGAAGCTCCCGACTCCTACCACCGGCTCTTTCGAGATTCGCCCCGCTTAAATCAATTTAGTGGAGCGAAATAGCTTCTCGGGCAAGAAAGATGAAGACCCCGGACAACATATGGAAACATTCACTGACTATTGTTGTTCGATTCCAGTTGCTCCCGGGGTAACACATGAACAAGTAATGGAGGCCTTATTTCCATTTTCTCTTGCAGGTCCAGCCCGTAGATGGTATCGAGACTTGGATTCAGAAGGAGCCAATATTAATGACTGAAACTCGTTGGCGCTTGCTTTTTATAAGCATTACTACCCTCCTCAGCGCACAAATCAGATACGGAGTCAAATAACCAGTTTTAAGCAAGGACCGTTGGAAGATCTAAACGAAACATGGACTAGATTTAAGGATCTAGTCCGTTCTATTCCTCACCACGGATTCCAACCATGGTTCTTATGTAATCAATTTTATAACAGTTGATTTGATGATAATTGCGCTATTCTTGATGGTGCAGCTAACGGACGTTTGCTGTAAATTTCTTAGATAATTTATTCTTATCTTCTTCAGATAGAATATTCTTCACTTGTTCGAAGAACTCGTAATTCTTCTGATAATACCTATCAAATTCTTCTCTTTGCTTATTAAATCGGAAAATATATTGGAAGTACTCTCTGAATGTTTGACGAACAATATCCACATCTTGTGTCCAAGAGTTATTGACGGGCACCCCGATCGGATCGGCCGTTTAGCGAAGGATGGGGGTCAAACAATATTTATAGACTCGCAATAACACAAAAACTACTAGAGTAATCGTGGTAAGCCGAGGTCGGTCCACGGGGAACGGAACGTAGTATCGGGTTAAAAATAACGTGTTCGGAATCTAAAGGGGGGGGGGTTTCTAAGGGTCGAGTCTACACTAGAGAAATAACAATAAAAATAGCTAGGGGAGATTAATCTAGGGAAAGGTGTTAGGGGGAAGTCGGGATTCGGACATCGGAGTCTAAGAAGGTCGGAATCGGGTTTTACTAACAAAATTGATAAAGGGAGAATGCCACCTTTCGGTTTCTACACCCAACCCACCTAAAAACCCGCTTTCGCGGCGAAGAAGGGTAAGTCTTTAGTTAAGGTAATTTTTTACCCCGAGTTTCCCCATATTGATAGAAACGAGTCAAGGTCGGTCTAGTTGGCTGAACTAAAACAACAATGACACAACAACCCTAAACAAGATAAACCAACAAGCAAGCAACCCACCAACATCCCTTAATTCAAATAATCCAAGTCCTCATTTCTAAACCCCCCAACAAGAAATCTACTCACTAATCATAATGGAAAACAACAAAACATTAACTAAGGAGGAAACAACTAAAGAATGCATACTAACTAAATCTAAAGAAACTAACAACAAAACAATAAGGAAACTACGATCTACCAATTTAACCACTAAACTATAAAGAAATTACGATCTACCAAAATAAACTAGAGAATAATCTAGAATAACATAAATAAAATCTAGAGAAACTAACAACACAAGGATGATCTAAACAAGACAATAATGAGAGAAAAATAAATCTGAACTAGAGATTAGAGAGTGGAAGAGAAATATACCAACTATGAAGATCTACAATAAATAAGAAGATTGCATAGATAAAGATTGAATCTTTGATAAAGAGAATGAAGAACTTGTCACTAATCCTTCAATAATCCCCACAAATCTTCAAATAAAACTTGAAACAACAATCTTCTACAAACTTGGATGGAAATCTAGAGAATTGTTGATGAAAACTAGGAAGATCTACTACTAAATTACTATGTAAACTACTAGATTTGTAGATAATTACTACTAGAATACTACTAAATAACTACTAAAGTGTTCTACAAAAAGGATGGAAAATGGTGGAATGGATGGAGTGACTACACTAATGATGGGATATGCCTTGGGCAACAAACTAGGGTAGACATATATTATATAGTACTCCCTCTGTTTCTTTGATATCTTCCACATTTTCTTTTTCAATCATTTCTTTGATTTCTTCCACTTTCCTTTTTTTCTATCACACTTCTCTCTTCCCTAGGTGGCCCACTTACTTTACTCCCTCTCTACTTTTACTTATTTTATTGTTTTTCTTAAGAAATGCGCCACTTTTAAGGTGGAAGAAATCATAGAAACGGAGGGAGTAATGCCTTAATGGGTCTCTTAACCTAAAGCCCAAATCCAACTTTTTGCTTCATTAGTGAGACAATCACCCTTTAATCTTTATGAGGTGGAACTTCACTCTATCGTGCACAGACCAACACCGCCGGGTGAAAATTCACCCGGTGGTTTCACCCGGTAAACTTCTTCCAATTTTGCGATTTTTGGACGCTTTCACCATCGGGCGAAATTTCACTCGGTGTGCGGTGGACGGTTTTTGCTCTTTGGACGGTATTCCCATCCCTTGTGCTCGTGGAAGCTCGATCGTGATTTCGGTGCCAAATCCTATCAAAATTGATAGAAAAACTACCAAAAACACGTAAACCGCACAAGAGGGACGCTAATGCGAGAAATACTCAAAATATGGCGATAATCGCACTCTAGACTCGCAAAACGAGGGAAAAACGATCTAAATTTAGCACACAACAATTCCCCCACACTAAACCGTTGCTCGTCCTCTCGAGCAAAGACCAAAAAAGAAATTACAAACTACTACTACTAGCTAGAATATGCTAAGCCGATACGGGGCAATTAACGGGCCCGCTCCGTCCCTTCAACTCACATCGGAATACCCATGAGGTAGAGTACTCCCATGCAAGGCAAGTTGGGGCTTGCTCAAAATAGTGGATGCGACTAAACACACAAAAAAACATAACACGAAAGAATACACGTATCCAAAGCAAAAATAAAACACCGAATCCCTCATCGAGACGGCGGGGAAGACACCGATTACTTACCTAAAACAATAATAAACTTCCAACATAAATCACCCATGTAAACAAGGACCAAAGCCTAATACTATGACAATTAAGCAATAAAGATGTTGATAACTTAGCTAGGTCCTCCTAATCTTCTAAAGAGGTACTACGGGGCGTTAAATGGAGTGGAAAAAGTGAACCATGGATTCGTTCGACACTGTAGGTAGGTGCAGTCCCGCTCTCTTTGGCTAAGCCAAGAGGGTCGTTCCAAACTCGAATTTCCTAAATTAGCCCAAATAAAAGGTGGAGTGTTTACAATTATTGGGATGGATCGACTAATCACCGCTATCTTCCTACCTCGGGACTCGGTCCTCTAGTTGGCACTTCACGGCGACGAATCGATCAAAGGGCTTTTTTTTGAAGGAGACGTTTTTGATGATACGATTTTCATTTGAAGCTCATTTTCTCTCCTTTGTTTTTCATATTTTTTGTGCCCTTTTCTCTTGCTTTGGTTTGCTCTTTTTGGCTTTTTGATGTGGTTTGAAACCAAGCTTGGAGATTATTTTTGTTTAAACTTATTGTGGTGATGTATAGGTGGAGGAAAAATAGGTAATCGATAACGCGCGCCATTCCCGGATAACCCACTAAGAGGCGGAAAGAATTTGGACTAAAGGTGCAATGGTCATTCGAGCAAGGTCACCTAGAAAACGGGATGCGGGAACCAAGGCCTAGCTCCTCTATGGGTGGTCAAGGTGGTCAAATTCAAACCCCGAAGTAAACCTCTAGTAGAAAAGGTGGACTCAAGCTAAAAGATCAACAAATTCATTGCCTTAGAGTCATTCTACTAGATTAAGGTCCAAAATCTACAATGGAATGTAAACTCTTGTAAAAGGTTTGTAATCGGGTTTTCGAAAAGTTTTAATCCTAGACACACTATACAAAAGCAAAAGGAACACACGAAAAGGAAAGGGGAAATAAAAAAAACACAAGTAAGGTCATGTACTCCATACTCCATCTTCATACAAGCACACAATCAACCACAACACCCAAAATGCTCACTTCGAGAGCCTCCAATAGCAACAACCTATCCCCTCTACAAAAGTAAAGAAGAAAGAAGGAAGGAAATTACCAAGCGTGTGCTTTCATAATCTCTTTAAATCGTGCTATTAAGGTGGTGGTTACCTGTAAGAGAAGAGAACAAGACCGTACACGGGACACGAAAACATAACGAGAAACAAGAGAAGAAAAGAAAAAGAAAAAGAAAAGAAAAATGTTTTTGATTTTTCGAATTTTTCAAATTTTTATGGATTTTGAAATGATTTTTGAAAAATAAAAGATAGTAGACTCCTCCCCACACTAAAACAGTACATTGTCCTCAATGGACAAGTAAAGAACGAAAAAGACGGAAAAGAAAAATAAGAAAAAAAATTTGGATTTTTTTTATTTTTCTAATGTTTTTGGATTTTTATAGTTTTTTGTGAATGTTTTTGGATTTTTCGAAATTTTTTGAGAAAAGAAAAAGGAAATAACAAAAAGAAAACGATAAAGGGTGGCGGGCCTCGGTGCAATCACATCACCTAGACCCTAGCCAAGTGGCTAAGAAAAGGAGAATGAAAATGAAGTAGAAGAAAAGAAATTAAAATGAAAGGGTGGAAAATTGGGCGTAGGTGTAGTCACATCACCTAGCCCGGATTAAGAAATATTGAGAGAGATGATTAAAATTTGGATTTTTCAAAAGGTCAATGGCGTAATTACGTCGCCTAAAGACCGAGAGCAAGACCAAGGCCGCTTCGGCCGCAAAAATTGGATAGTGGGACAATTGGACAACTTGCAAATTTGGTTCGAGGTAAAACAATCACAATGATTATAACAATGATGAAACAAGGAACAAGGAACGAAATCAATCCAACGACATGCAATTATAGATGATTAAAGACTCACCGACCCAATCCACACACATACACAACACACACACACACACCACACTACCTACCGACTCCGGGAGAGGGTCTAAATTGGATAATCGTTCGACGCGAAAGAAGCCGTCAGAGACCTGGGATAGGGTTGTGTGCCCTCGGTGGGTTCTAACTCACAAAGGTCGTAGATCGTACAACCCTCGGGTAACGTGTAGTGCGCATACTCCCAAACTTTCATTCCTCCCAATTCAGTCTCGTTCAGTCGGAATTCACCGGGACCTAAAGGTAGGTCCCAATTGTGTCAATTATAGATATTGGTTCGGTGTGTGTTGGGGACTATTTAAAGCACGATCATGGCTAATAGAGACAAGGCGATGATCGGGTACATTAAAGATCCAAGTCGGAAGATAGGCCTCGTCAAGCCAGACAGAGTTGTCAAGTGGAATAAGGTGGTTGGTCGCATAACCCAAGTTGGCCTCAATTAAGGTCACAAGACCTCCACAGTCTACAAAAGGGCGTTGAGCAACAATAATTCGGTGAAAATGCAACGCTACGACAAGTGGTAGGTCTAAGGGGTTAGGGTTACCAAGCAAGGAGTCACAAATCAATTGCAAGAAGCACACATCAAGATTAATAATATTATCGGTAGATGGTAACAGGCAGTGGGAGAGTATTTCGGAGAAGTAACGAATTGCGGGGTTACGGATTTCGGAGGTAAAGTTTGAATCAGACTCGAAATCTCGTTGACCACGTGCTATGCACCTCCAAAGGTATCTTCTAGACGCACTAGCTTGTAAATCACTCGGAGGTTTACTAAATCCGGTACCCGATGAGGGTAAGCCTGAAGCTAGGCCAAACTCGGAAGTAGTCAAACAGTGAGTTTTACCGAATAATCTAAATTTAAACTCTCTTGGTGTGGTCGGGTTATCGATAGTAAAGGTTCCCAGGAACTCGCTATTCCTAAATTTTCCATTGTGAATGGACAAGACCACCTAGTACTCTGAAAGGTCATTTCAGAGAAGGTTTGAGCTAAAGGGGTATTTGACAAGGTAAATATTTGGGCTTAGAAGATTTAGAAAGTGTAGAAGTCGAAGCCATACCTTGCTTTCGAGCGGCTCGTTGAGCCCTTGTCTCCATAATAATATTAACCTTGCAAGAATCTTTGCTTCACCTTCTTCAAGAACCCAAAATTATCACCCAAGATGGAGTAGAAATTATGAATGGAGGTTTGAATGTAGTTGGGGTATGGAAGGTGGTTGTGATATTATGAGGGGTTAAAAGGTGGAATGAAGAGTGAGGTAAAAAAGTGATATAAATAAGGGTGGTTGAGGAGGGAAATGAAAAGTTTTAAAGTGATTGGTAAAAATTTGGTGTAAAATTTTTGGAGGGAAAGTTATGTGGGGTAAATGTGAAGGAGGGAATTGATAGTGTAGTGAGTAAATAGGGTATAGGTGATCGATCCATGTCGCCGGGTGAAGTTTCACCCGGTCAAGCACCGTCGGGTGAAATTTCACCCGACGGGTTTTCGTCGTGAAAAGCAATTCTGCCAACGTTTTCCACCGGGTGAAATTTCACCCGGTGAGATTCCCATCGGGTAAAATTTCACCCGACGGGTTTTCGTCGTGAAAAGCAATTCTGCCAACTTTATCCACCGGGTGAAATTTCACCCGATGAGATTCCCGACGGTGACTTCGTCAATCCTGGCAAATATGGCAATTTTTCGTAGGGCGAAGTTTCGCCCGGTCAAGTCTCACCGGGCAAAGTTTCGCCCGGCGGTCTTCTTCGCTTTGTTTTTCCGCCTTGCCATTTCATGGCTCTTCAATAATTACCTAGAGATTCAAATAGCAACACAACTCACATTGCATAATCAATATCTCCCACAAACATGCTTGTGGTCTTTAATTTAAGCTCCATAACTCCTCCAGAAGCTTGATCTTCATCCAAATAAATGCTCCATTGTGAAATCCAAGTTCAACCATTCTTCTCAAGCTAACAAAACTAACAAACTCAAAGAAATATGATACATATATACAAGGTGGTTGTTGAGGATACCACCAAACCTACATCAATTTTGAGAGGGGGTTAAACAACGCTCCCCAATGGGAGCTCACCAAACTTCACGGTAGCAAAGGTCTCACGAACGTGACCGGGATGATAAATCTTCAAACGTTGCCCGTTAACCATAAATTTCCCGGTTTCCGGGCTAGATATCTCTATTGAACCATATGGTTGCACCTTGGTCACTTTGAATGGACCCGACCATTTTGATTTCAACTTACCGGGGAAGAGCTTAAAGCGAGAGTTTAAGAGTAATACCTTATCACCAATGGAGAAGTCCTTACGAAGTATTCGAGAATCGTGCCATTTGCGTGTTCGTTCTTTGTAGATCTTCGAATTCTCGTAGGCTTCAAGTCTTACTTCTTCCAATTCTTGTAGTTGGAGAAGGCGATTATTTCCTACAACACTCTCATCGAAGTTTAGCTCTTTGATTGCCCATTTGGCTTTGTGTTCTAATTCCACCGGTAGATGACAAGTTTTACCATACACAAGACGATAAGGAGTGGTTCCAATTGGCGCTTTGTAGGTCATTCTCAATGCCCAAAGGGCGTCATTTAATTTTAATGACCAATCCTTTCGGTGTGTATTCACAACTTTTTCCAAAATTCCCTTGATTTGACGGTTGGAGATCTCGGCTTGCCCATTTGATTGAGGGTGGTAGGCTAAGGACATCTTGTGAGTGATACCATATTTCCTAAGAAGGTGTTCAAAGGTATCTTTCCTAAAATGAGAGTCTCCATAACTAATTATGGCTCTAGGCATACCGAATCTCGGGAAAATTACATTATTGAAAAGCTTGATTACAACCTTGGAGTCATTGGTGGGGGAAGCTACGGCCTCAATCCATTTTGAGACATAATCAACTGCTACTAGGATGTACTTGTTACCAAAAGAGGATGTGAACGGACCCATAAAATCAATGCCCCAAACATCGAACAATTCAATTTCCAAGATAGGTTGAAGGGGAATCTCATTTCTTCTTGTAATATTGCCACTTCTTTGACATGCATCGCATGTGAGAATGAAAGCTCGAATGTCCTTGAACATGGAAGGCCACCAAAACCCGCTTTGGAGAACCTTGGCAATTGTCTTTTGGTTGGCCAAGTGTCCACCATAAGATGTCGAGTGAAGGTGCTTCACAATATTATATCCTTCATCGGCCGTAACACATCGTCGGTAAATTCCATCTACACAACGGCGAAACAAATAAGGCTCGTCCCAATAATAGCGTCGGGCTTCATAACGTATTTCTTCCTCTCTTGCTTGGAATAATCGTCCGGAATATAATGAGACACTAAGAAATTGACGATATCGGCATACCAAGGTGTAATAGTATCAATGGCCATCAAGGCCTCATCTCCCATTGCTTCATTGATGGGAATACCATCTTCTTCATTGCTTTCTTTACCAACCGTTAGTCTACTAAGATGATCCGCTACCAAGTTCTCCGATTCGGCTTTGTCTTTAATCTCAATATCAAATTCTTGTAAAAGGAGCACCCACCGAAAGAGTCGGGACTTTGTCTCTTTTTTGGACATGCTGTAACGAATGGCCGTATGATCGGTATGAATAATGACTTTGGAACCGGTAACATAAGTTCAGAATTTCTCCATGGCATATACAACGGCAAGCATCTCTTTTTCAGTTGTTGTGTACCTCGATTAGGCTTCATCTAGTGTTTTGCTTGCATAATAAATCACATGTAGCTTCTTATCAACTCGTTGTCCCAGAACGACACCAACGGCAAAATCGGATGCATCACACATGATCTCAAATGGAAGATTCCAATCGGGAGCTTTGATAATTGGTGTGGTAGTGAGAGCAGTCTTTATCCTGCAAAAGGCCTCAAGACACGAGTCATCAAAAACAAAAGGTGCATCTTTCATAAGAAAAGAAGTCAAAGGCTTGGCAATCTTAGAAAAGTCTTTAATAAATCGTCTATAAAAACCGACTTGACCTAGAAAACTCCTCACTCCTTTGAAATTTGTAGGCGGTGGCTAGTTCTCAATCACGGAGACTTTCGGCTTATAACCTTCAACTTCTCTATTAGAAAAAATATGACCTAGGACCTTGTTCAACTCCTCTATTAGAAACAATATGACCTTGTTCGACCATAAAATGACATTTCTCCCAATTTAAAACAAGTCTTACTCTTCACATCTAGCTAACACTTGATCAAGATTTTCAAGGCAAGAATCAAAAGATGTACCATGGACACTAAAGTCATCCATAAAAACTTCCATGGATTTTTCAATAAAATCGGAGAAAATAGCCATCATACATCTGTGAAACGTTCCCGGCGCATTACACAATCCAAATAGCATCCTTCTATAAGCATAGGTGCCATAGGGACATATGAAAGTGGTCTTCTCTTGGTCATCGGGGTGAATGGGAATTTGAATAAATCCGGAACGACCATCGAGGAAACAAAAATAAGAATGATGCGCCAATCTTTCAAGCATTTGATCAATAAAGGGAAGGGGAAAATGGTCTTTTATGGTGGCTGTGTTCAATTTTTGATAGTCTATACACATGCGCCAACCGATAATAGTCCTAGTAGAAATTGACTCACCCTTTTCTCCTTTCACAACCGTCATTCCGCCTTTTTTCGGCACAACTTGTACGGGGCTAACCCATTTACTTCCGGTTATAGGGTATGTAATGTTAGCCTCATACGACTTGAGGACTTCCTTCATGACAACCTCTTTCATGGTGGGGTGGGGTTCAATCTACGTTGACCTCAACCGAAGGACGGTGGTCATCATCAAGGATGATCCTATGCATACAAACATTTGGGCTTATGCCTTGGAGGTCGGCAATGCTATACCTGATGGCCTTTTTGTGCTTTCTCAAAACAATCAAAAGTTTTTTCAATTGAGGACCATCAAGTGTGGCATTGACGATAATGGGATAATTAGTTCCTTCAAGAAAAGCATATTTGAGGGAAGAGGGGAGTGGTTTAAGTTCAAGATTAGGAGGAGAAGATACCATACTCTTACCCACCGGTAGTGGTTCTACCTTTTCTTCATGCATACATTCTTCTTCAAGAGGTGGAGAGTCAAATGGCTCATCTTATTGCTTATCATCATCTATCAAGCTATACTCAACCAAACTATCAATAACTTCAATGGAATGCATTTGTTCAATCATTGGTTGTTCAAGAGCTTGAGAAAGGGAAAACTCTACCGACTCGGATCGTTCCCTATGTTAAATGACAACTTTCCATTCTTAACATCAACTATAGTACCTCCGGTAGCCATAAAAGGTCGACCTAAAATAATGGGGGTAATAGTGTCTTCGGGAATATCCATGACAACAAAGTCGGAGGGGATGAAAAACTTACCAACTTGCACGGGTACATCCTCAAGTATTCCAAGTGGGTACTTGACGGACCTATCCGAAAGATGAATCGACATGCTAGTAGGTCTCATCTCCCCCACACTAAGTCTCTTGGCAATAGAATAGGGTAACAAACTAACACTAGCCCCTAGGTCACACAAAGCTTGATTAACAACAACATTTCCAACCCGGCAAGGGATGGAAAAACTACCGGGATCCTCTAGTTTCTTTGGCATTTGATTCAAAAGAATGGCACTACATTGTGTCGTGAGAGAGACACATTCTTTGTCCTCTATTGTTCTCTTTTTGATCAAGACTTCTTTCAAAAACTTAGAATAAAGGGGCATTTGAGAAATTACCTCGGTGGGTAAAGCTAACTCCACTTTCTTCAACATATCCACAAAACGGCTAAATTGGGCATTCTCCTTATGTGTCTTAGCTCGTTCGGGAAAAGGAAATGGTGGGACAAAAGGGGGAGGCGGTGGAACATTGGATTCTTCTTCTTCTTCAGATAATCGCTCCGCCTCTTTCCTTTTTGCTTCTTCCGCTTCCATTTGCTCTTTCTTCTTTCTTTGTTCTCTTTGTTCATTCTCCGCATTTTGGAGGATATCAAACTCCGCTTGTATTCCCCGGTTTTGTTTTGGGGAAGTGGGAGATGATGCTTGTGGTGCACTTGGTTGATTCACTTTGGATGTGGTGGTTTTGGTATTCAAGTTCAAGTTCTTGTATGGGTCCTCAAGTTCTTTGCCACCTCTCAAAATGATGGCATTTGCTTGGTGTGAAGGGTCTTTTGGGTTTTGGGGTTGCCCGGGCAAACCATGGGGTGGATGGATTGGGGCGGCTAAGGCTTTTTTTGCTTCTTGTGATTCCCAAACCTTTAGCCTTGCCTTGATATCTTGATGCTCACTCCATAATTGCCCAACGGCTCTTTGCAAATCATTAATGTTATCCCATTGAACTCCTCCTTGACGAAATTGAAAATTGCTTGATTGGCCATAAGATTGAGAGGGTTGATTAAATGGTTGTTGATTGTAACCTTGATTTCCTTGAAAATTGCCTTGGAACCCTTGATTGTATCCATGCTTGAAATGATTACCATGTTGATTTGGTAATTTTTATAATTGTTGGGAACATGGAAGTTGCTACCTTGTTGATTGAAGTTGCTCCTTTGATGAGGAGGCATGTATGGGGGCATCTTTGGAGGACCTTGGCTAAAGGGCCTTTGTTGACTTTGATTAAATGGCCTCGGTTGATTCCCTTGGGCACGTGGCATCGAATTTTGAACATTTTGATTTCCATGAGAAAAGTTAGGATGAAACCTTGTGTGGGCATTGTAAGTATTAGAAAAGGGATCAAATTGAGGTCTTTGCCCATACACTTGTATAGCTTGGACTTCATTTGGCTCTTCAAAATAAGTTTCTTCATTAGGAATACAAGAGTTAGAGTCGTGGCCGTAATTGCCACAATGATCACATTGAACTTCCCATGTTAATTGCTTTGGAGGTGATGGTTGCCTTGGTGGAACACTCCCTTGAATTTGGTACATACCTCTAGGAGTAGGCTTAGAACTCATGACATCCATTCTCTTTTTCAATTCTTCAACTTCCGCTTGAAGTTTCAATTCACTAGAACTCTTAGATGAGTTTACTTCAACTTTCTTTCTAGAATCCCTCGATTGATCCATTCTAGAATCACTCATTGACATCTTCTCAATAAGATTCTTAGATGCCTCATCGGTGAGGGAAGAGAAATCTCCTCCGGCAACCCAATTGAGGTTCTCCTTGGTTCTCGATGAAAAGAGTGTTATAAAATGTTTGGGTTGTTAGCCAATCGGGTATTCCATGATGTGGACATTTGCGCAATAGATCTCTAAATATTTCCCAAGCCTCACTTAGGCTTTCAAATTCATCTTGCTTGAAGGTTTGTATCTCCATGTGATATTGGTTAGTCTTCTACGGCGGAAAATATTTCTCCAAGAAGGCATTAGATAATTGAGTCCATGTTGTGAATGTATTAGCGGGATGACCTTGAAGCCATCTACGAGCTCCATCTCTCAAGGTCTTTGGAAATAGCAAACGGTGCAATTGGCATGAAGTTAATCCATTAAGACGGGCTCCTACTAATTTTTCTTTAAATGAAGCAATGTGCTCTTGGGCATCTTCTTGATAAAAACCGCGAAAAATATCTTGTTGAACCGCGTTTGTCAAAGAGGCTTTCAATTCATATCTCTCGGGAATCTCTCCGAAATCAACGGGTGAAGGTGTTTCTTCTTGTGTAAGTTGAGAATGGGAACCTAGGGTCGCCATTGGTTGGATTGGTGGTGATGGTGGATTTGAATTTAGTTGATTTGGAAGGGGATGGATTTTGATTTGGTGGTAGTGTTCTTGGTGATGGCGGGGATGGTGGTGATTTTTGTGAAGTGGAAGGTATGGAAGGATTACTTGGAATGGGGTAGTGTGATGTAGAAGGTGTATGTGGTAGGATGGGATTAAGGTTAGGAGGTGATAATGAAGGATGTGGAATGATGATTGTTGAGTTATTTCCCCGAAAACGCAATGCTCTAAAAGTCATTTCCGGCTCCGGATCGAACCACAAGGACGATGACGTATTCCTGGGCATAAAAACTCAATTAAACGGTATGAGTCCTAGCCCCTGACGGTACTAGGGAAGAGGGAGAAGAGAAAAGAACCAAACACAATAACTAAAAACAAAATAACTAGCCGTTCCCCGGTAACGGCGCCATTTTGACGTGCACCCCGATCCGATCGGTCGTTTAGCGAATGATGGGGGGTCAAATAATATTTATAGACTCGCAATAACACAAAAACTACTAGAGTAATCGTGGTAAGTCGAGGTCGGTCCACAGGGAACGGAACGTAGTATCGGGTTAAAAACGACGTGTTCGGAATCTAGAGGGGGGTTTCTAAGGGTCGAGTCTACACTAGAGAAATAACAATAAAAATAGCTAGGGGAGATTAATCTAGGGAAAGGTGCTAGTGGGAATTCGGGATTCGGACATCGGAGTCTAAGAAGGTCGAAATCGGGTTTTACTCACAAAATAGATAAAGGGAGAATGCCACCTTTCGGTTTCTACACCCAACCCACCTAAAAATCCGCTTTCGCGACGACAAGGGTAAGTCTCTAGTTAAGGTAATTTTTACCCCGAGTTTCCTCATATTGATAGAAACGAGTCATGGTCGGTCTAGTTGGCCGGACTAAAACAACAATGACACAACAACCCTAAACAAGATAAACCAACAAGCAAACAACCCACCAACATCCATTAATTCAAATAATCCTCCCTAAACCCCCCAACAAGAAATCGATCTACTCACTAATCATAATGGAAAAACAACAAAACATTAACTAAAGAGGAAACAACTAAAGCATGCATACTAACTAAATCTAAAGAAACTAACTACAAAACAATAAGGAAACTACGATCTACCAATTTAACCACTAAACTATAAAGAAATTACGATCTACCAAAATAAATTAGAGAATAATCTAGAATAACATAAATAAAATCTAGAGAAACTAACAACACAAGGATGATCTAAACAAGATAATAATGAGAGAAAAATAAATCTAAACTAGAGATTAGAGAGTGGAAGAGAAATATACCAACTATGAAAATCTATAATAAATAAGAAGATTGCATAGATAAAGATTGAATATTTGATGAAGTGAATGAAGAACTTGTCACTAATCCTTCAATAACCCCACAAATCTTCAAATAAAACTTGAAACAACAATCTTCTACAAACTTGGATGGAAATCTAGAAAATTGTTGATAAAAACTAGGAAGATCTACTACTAAATTACTATGTAAGCTACTACTAAAAGGATGGAAAATGGTGGAATGGATGGAGTGACTACACTAATGATGGAATATGCCTTGGGCAACAAATTAGGGTAGACATTTATATAGTAATGCCTTAATGAGTCTCTTAACCTAAAGCCCAAATCCAACTTTTTACTCCATTAGTGAGACAATCACCCTTTAATCTTCATGAGGTGGAACTTCACCCTATTGTGCACGGACCAACACCGTCGGGTGAAACTTCACCCAGTGGTTTCACCCGGAGAACTTCTTCCAGTTTTGCGATTTTAGGACGCTTTCACCATCAGGCGAAATTTCACTCGGTGGGCGAAATTTCGCCCGGTGGAGTAGTCTCGGAAAATTTCGGGGAGGCAAATTTACCGTCGGGCGAAACTTCGCCCGGTGGTGTTTGATCGGGTGAAATTTCACCCGGTCATTTTCTGGTCTCTTTTCTTGTCTCATTCTTGGTCGTAGGATTGGATGGCTTTAAACTTTAAGTTGTGTGCTTTGCTCTTTGGACGATATTCCCTTCTCTAGTGCTCGTGGAAGCTCGATCGTGATTTCGGTGCCAAATCCTATCAAAACTGATTGAAAAACTACCAAAAACACGTAAAACGCACAAGAGGGACGCTAATGCGAGAAATACTCAAAATATGGCGATAATCACACTCTAGACTCGCAAAACGAGGGAAAATGGGTGTAAATGGGAGGGAAAACGGTCTAAATTTAGCACACAACAGTTATCCTGACATTTGATGCTTAAAATGTAATTACGATTTCGCATTCCTTTAACATAATTAAAGAAATACTTCGTACATGTATCTCCCTCTGTAGCCCATTTAATCTTGGCTCTTTGCCTCCAGTAAACAGCTGATGCCTTGGCAAACTTCTTTAGTCTGTTATTGTTTATATATAACTAATTTCTGAGCCTCCATTAAAAATATTTTCTAAATTATCTGTCAGAGCTTCATCAAACTCATTCCAGCTTTTACCCCATTCTTTCTTCTTGTCAAGAGCCTATCTCATAAGCTGTTTTCTAACCCGTGCCAGTTTTCTCATTCCTTAAAACCTCTTGATCCTTTTGAATCTCGACTCCAGCATTGTTTAATTATCTCTAAACCTCCTTCCATATCAAGACTCCAATTTTCCAAGTTATATGGTCTCTTACTTTTGTCCTGAATGAGATCAGTTTTAAAAATAATGGGATCATGATCAGATATTTGAATAGGGAGATGAACAACTCCCGAGTCTGGGAAAAGTTGGTGCCAAGATTTTGAGGCATAAGCCTTGTGAAGTTGTCATATACCTCCGATTGGCCCTCGCAAATCTGATGAGGGATTCTCCATCTGGATTCTCACTTGACCAGAAGCTGAAGGGTTTCTGCAAAAAATTGCTTTCGAAATTAAATGGACCAACAAAACTGAAATTTTTTTTTTGAAAATTCTCAACAACGCTCTTCCTATAGGAGAGGAATTCCAAAAGAGAAATCTTCCCTTTTCCTATGGTTGCTCTCTATGCAAACAGGAACACGTTATTGAAATTTTGGATCATCTCTTCCGAGATTGCCCTGTCTCTAACCGGATATGGTTTGGGTCTAATCTCGGTATCAGAGCGAAGATGCTGGTTTCCGTGAACATTAGGCACTGGATTGTGAACTGGATCTCTTACCCTTGGGCCCTCGATAGCGATCGATCCCGGGCTACTGAATTTACGATCATCCTTTGGACCATTATTTGGATAGCTCGAAACAAGGTCAAATTCGATGGTTCTCAAATCCCGGATTCGGGGATCGTGGCAATCCTTAATGCTCAGCAACTTGATCTTGCTGGGATGATCTCTAATATGAAGTTTGACATTCCCGCCGACTCTGTCCGCTCCGATGATTCTCAAACTAAAAATAGGAGTTCTATCAAGATCATTGGTTCTGGTACTGATTGTTACTAAATCTCCATCAACACGGATGGGGCTTGGAAAGATTACTGCAAAGCTGGAGGAGGTTGGATTGCCTTCTCGAAAGATGGAAACTGTGTGACAAGAAATTTCTCCCACTTCTGTGCTGCCTCCCCCCTTCATGCCGAAGCCCTTGCAATGCTTCATGCCACTCTCTGGGCTCAGTCACATGGTGTAGACACCCAAATTTTGCCTGCTCGTGTCTATAGCAGCTTCCAACAAAACATTCGATGATGATCGGACGTAAACGTGCTTTAACGCGCTCGAATATGGGCTCAGAACCAATAGTATCCGGCATGGGCTTTTAATGGAGTACAAATCTCACAAAACCGACCTCAAATCCAGACCCAGTGGGTCGTTTCCATTCAAATAAGACTAATTTGGGTCAAAACCGACACCGAAAATAAAACCGTCTTTTAGCGACCGGGTCAAAACCCGGTCAAAGACGAACTCGGTACCAAAAATCACCCACATGCATTTCTAGAAGGAAACCCAACAACCAAAATCTCTTCAAATTAGGATAAAAATTCTTTCCTAAAAACCCTCCGTGCAGTTTGATCCACTCGATCGAGTGGTTGAGGCCCACTCGGTCGAGTAAGCTAGCGAACGACCAAACCGACCTTGAACCGGGCACTCGATCGAGTGCACTTGCACCGCTCGATCGAGTGGCCCTAAACTGGGGATTTTTTTTATAAATACCCCATCATTTGCACAACCGTTGACAACTTTCATAACTCCACAACTTCAACCTTTTTTACAACTTCTTCCTACCTTCAAACACCTTCAACCCTTCACAATTCTAACCATCTACACATTCAAAGCGATCCCGAGATCAAAACTCGTCATAGACCGAGAGCAAAACTCGTCAAATCCCCTCCCTAATCATACACACAATAACTTGCCTACATATCTCGACGCTCCTGCGCCTTTGCCGCTACTAGACAAGCCGTGTTCCGAGACTAAAGCATGTAGGTTGAGGGTGAAAATTCAAATCCCGACGTCTCCCTATCTCTTTTCTCATCTCCAATTTTTATGTATTGCACCTTTTTTTATTTTATTTCTTTTACTTTTCGTCACTAGAATTATTATCACGTCACTATAAAATATTCGCCTATATGTGTCGAATACGAGGGATGATGGGATAAGGAAACACGAATACGAGAGTATTGCACTCGATGTTGCCGGTCGCTTATCCTATTACCCCGAGTATTTGGTTGTTGAAGCGAATCAACCTTAAAAAGAGCGTCTTTTATTTATTTCATTTCATCGTCGCGTCTAATATTGTTAGTATTTTTTTATTTATCGTCACCATTAAATAAAACCACGCATAATTATTAAAGCGATCCGAGTCGAATATGCTTAACAACAAACCCCGTTCAAGATCCTCTTAACCCCTTTACAAATTGTAACGGAGGTGACACCCTTTCGAGGAGCGCCGCCCCAAACACTTAAGGGCATAATGAGATCGCGGATGTTTGTCGTTAAATGTGTTTGATTCCTCTTTTTTTAGGTTAGTACGAAACCTGTTGATGCCGAATCGAACACCACATACTCCGTAAGGATTAATAACGGTGCCGCGACGCGGAGGGAATTAATTTCGTCCTAATCAAATTCAAAACAATTTTACGACACCTTTTTCAAAATTCCCGATACCGGTCTCGTAATCATAATACATGTTACGAATACCAAAAACCGAGTTGAATATAAATTATGCCATATTTTCATTCGACTCGGTAAGCTATCGATTTTCAAACAAAATAAAATTCGAGACAGCCACTTATTCGAATCGAGCAGCAGCTCGAACAGGGGGCACTCGATCGAGTACCATAGCCCACTCGATCGAGTAGCACCCCAAAAAAGAGGCAGGAGGTCCGTAGCAGGATGATCGAGTCCCTCCCATGACTCGATTGAGTGGTCCCTTTCACGCTAAAACGCGAGCTTCCTTCATCAATTTAGCATCGTCAAATATTTTTACGACCTTGGTCGTTACGTGTAAAGACAATCACGTGTCCTTTCTTTTCAAATCATGCATCATCATATCGTCTTCGAGTCGTTTAATCCATTTGCATTACCGTTATTATATCGTTATTTCTACTTTGCTCGTTATTTCGTTTTGTCTGGGTTGTATTTCCGCCCGTGTAACTTGTAATCTTTTCTCATTTCACTTTGCTTTATTTGTTTGCGTTTTACCGTATTACAAATGAATCTCGCATGCTAAACCACTTTGACGTAAATTAAATGCATTAAAGCAACGTAGCAACCTACTCAATTTCTATATCTCGTAAAATGTTGTTTGTATAACATTTCACCGAATCACTAGCGCGCGTAATAAAAAACCGAACGATATCTTAGTAAAGGCTGCTATGTGCGGGCGGGGTTGGGTGTCCTTTGTGGGCTTCCCAACACGTACCTTCACCCCTTACTCAGAACCTCGGTTTCCGGATGTCCGAAACCGTTGGCGCACGAGAGTCATTCGATATACGATACCCGAAAACTCAACATTGGTATCGTAATGCAAAGAGATGAACCCCACAAGCTCTAGTATCGAAGTGAGCCGTACTTTGTGCATGGTCCACCGAAATATAGAGTGGGTTCGAATGGGCCCGAACTCCCACAAAGTTCGGTGGCGACTCCAACTTCGATTTAAATTTCAACCCGAGAACCATCTCACATGGGAAACATTTTGCCGCCCAAACCCGCGCGTGGCCCGTCGTGGTGGACCTATGTCATGTCCACACATGGTTATCTTCACATTCACCTTTCCACTGACTGCCTCTGCCTAGTTCAACAACTTGGGGGCATGGCGGATGTCTCTCCTGAAATTTTCAGGATTGCAACTCTTATCCATAACACCTTTGCTCTTTTCCACTGCGTTTCTGTATCGTACATTCCTAGAAGTCTAAGCAAGGATGCCCATGGCTTAGCAGCCATGGGTTTCAAGAACTTGTATCCCGTTTTTCTTTCTTAACTGGCAAAAAAAATAAAAAAAATACCTCCGTTTCTTTGGAATTACAACATTTGCTTTTTGCACATGAAATAAGGTTGTGAGTATGGATAGTGGGTCTTACTACTAAAGTAAAAATCTCTCACTAACAAAAATATATCCATTATAGAAATGTGTTAATTCTAGTGAAACTATCCTAAAAGAAATATGTTGCAATTCTAAAGATCCGGAGACAGTATTAGACATGTGAAAAAGTATAACACACTTAGTGAATCAACTTATTCAAAGGGATAACGTAAACATGTGAAATATATTACGGAGTAGGTAACATCAGCGTTCATTATCTGTTCGTGTATATAACTAATTTATCATGTGAGTTTAGAATAAGATTTTTTTTGTCAAACACTACCTACAATTTAGGTCACTTTGTGAGGAACTACCTAAAATTTTATTTTTATTAAACACTACCTAAAGTTTATAAAGTATATTTTTTGTCAAACACTACCAAAATCACTCTTCATGCTTGAATATGTGAAATAAGTGATTTTAATTTGTCGATACAATAACTTTGAAGTTTATTTTGCTAAGTTATATTAATGTTTAACATCTTTTGTAAGAAAATAGGCTCGTGTAACTATAATGAACATATTGATCGATATTGGAGGTCAATAATTATTAAAGTAATTTCGTACCAAATAGGTTGAAAATTACTAACTTAGTCTGTTTTGATGAAATCAACCTCAAGGCTATGATATATTGATATCGACACTTAAAATTGCTTATTTTCACATTTTTCATGATTAAATAATGTTTTTTTGTAGTGTTTCACAAAAAAAAAAAAAAACTTTAGGCAGTATTGACAAAATTTAAAATTTTAGGTAATTCTTCGCAAAACGACCTAAATAGTAGATAGTGTTTCACAAATTACTCTTTAGAATATAAATGAATTGAAACCAACATGCGAGTTCATAAAACTGAAGTCATTTCACTTTTAAAAACAATTTTTTTACCCAAATGCACGGGACGTGACCAATAATATTGCATGCATACTTATAGCTTGCATCTCACCACAAGTATGAATGAATACATCAGTTTCGTCAATCATATCGATACCACGAGGTTTACATTTCACCTCTAGTGCTGAATATGATCTAACAATTAAATTGACTCAGTTTAGAACTTTAACCGCGTGGTAGAATAGACTGCTAATGAAGCCGATACTCACACACCACAACGAGATCCACTGAAAACACACATAAGTTACGCGAAAAAAGAATCACATGCACAATCGTGAATATAAGATGCCAAGATATCAAAAAAACAAGTAGAGTGGATGAGGCATTGTCAAATAAATGTGCACGTACCCTCAACCACGGGTCCACAACTCTTGAACTCTCGCTAGACCTCGGTGATAACCGGTGAATATTACTCTTACGACGATCCAATCATGCGCAGCTTCAGGATATGTTCTCTGTACTCTTATAAAGAAACTCTCCGAGCAATCTCCCAACATATGATATCTAAACCTTATCAAGGTAACGACCAACAAGAAACGATTCTATGATAAGAATTGTCCCTAGGAGACACAAGGATGTCGAATACTGAGACTCCGAAACGCTTAATTGTTCGGTTAATCAGAATGATAGCATACCATGCCGAAGGTACATTATGTTAGATGCGAATAAGGAAATTATTGAAAACCAACACCGAATCGACTAAACGTTTTCCTAATAGAACAATTCGATCCTTATTTCAGTGCAGAGTTGTACCGAATTTTCTACTGAGATAAGACAGTGTTCCTTTGAATTTGCACAATAAATAGAGATATAACTATGGAGTATTTTGTGCAGATTTTGCTTCTGTTTTCGGATTTGATCAAACCTCTATTATATATATGGTTTGAAGGAGCAGGGATACGAGTTGAAGAGTTGCAACTCTTCATAATTTCCCACCAAAATCTGTTCAAATAGATTTGGCGCCAAAAATTCGCCTCGGGGGCACAACCACCGTAACCAGGGCGCTTCGCCCCTGGAACCCCGACTCACTGACCGGGCAACGAGACCCCCATCATAGTGAATCGTATGAACCTGGTACCGTGAATTTGCAATTAATTATATATAAGCGTACACTTCGTACTTACCCGAACCTATATTGTATTATATTATATTGAATTCACACATCCGTAAACCAAACCCGAGTACGCTAAAATGAACCGGTATTTACACTTAAATCACCAACACATTAGCCACATATAACTCAACTAGTATCGAACTATTAGACTCCCGCTCAACTAGTAGAGGACACTATGTACGAGCGGGTTAGGCATCTGATTAAAGGACTTCCTATCCTCGCCTTTGCTGTAATGTTTTGGTTTCCAGATGTCAGAACCATCAAGGTACGAGAGTCGTTCGATTTTGTGCTTCAATTACCTAGGCGTAAAGTGAGTTCAAATGGGCTTGAACTCTCATAAAATTCGGTGGCGGGTGTATTGCCATGTTCACAGTGATCTTCTTGATTATTTTCATCACCTTCTTGAGAGTCTAGAAGAAAATAAATTTCCTTTTTTTTCTTCTTCTTGAATAGTACTCCATAAGAGACTCATTTTCAATTTGAATCACCTTTAAATACTTCATCTTTGACTTTTTTTTTTATCAGGTAAGGTTGATACATAAGGTGACTTTGATGTGCCCTCGAAGTATATCTAAGAGTTGATCCATCTTATCTTGTAATCAAAATAAATGACCCTCGATGAACCGTCAATCAACCTCTTTTTTATGTAGGGTTATTTAACATGAATAATACCAACTTTGGGTGATATTCCATAAGTAAACCAACTTTAATTAATATAGGAATAAAACCATGTATGAGACATATTATACGCGAATGAAATTGCTTCTTAAATGACCGGATGAAGTCGGTTTTTTTGGGTCACATACTATTAATTAACACACATCTTCATCTTCTTCATTGCCACACCAAACTCGATTTTCCCCAAAATCAAATTCTTTCTCCTAAACTATAATTTCTCCAAATACATGGGTGACCCATCAAATTCATGTTCTTCGAATTCATGGGGGTCAAACTCAAACCAATTAAAAAGAACCCTAATTGGACACTCAAACCCCTAAATTAAACCAATAAGAAAACCCTAAGTTAAACTCAAAAAAATCGAAAACCCTAAGTTAAAACTCAGAAAAATCAATTTAGGGGAAATGAAAACAATACTCACTGTTGGCATTGCCGACGCAAAGGATTGATGAATGAACTTGAAAATACCCCTGAAAATTGATTTTCAACAAAATTATGATAATTAATTATAAAGACGGACGTACAAAAGTTTGAGAAAGATAAACAAACAAAAGTTTCGAAAAAAAATATTGAGGAAGAAGAAGATGAATTGAGGAAGAAGATGAATTGATGAAGTGAACGATGAATTGACGAAGAAGATGACGTTTTGAAGTGAAGCAGAAGAAGATGAAGTTTAAAATTTGAAGTTTTACAATTAAGTTAAAAGTGTCAGCCAGTAAAACTTGTATTAATGAAATATTGACGGGGTAGGCATTAGCAGGTAAGAGTATTACATTCTCGTATAAAATGTCTCCTACATGATTTTATTCCTATATTAATTAAAGTTGATTTTATTTATGAAATACACAAAGTAGGTATTATTCCTGTTAAATAATTTTTGTTTGTAATCATATGTTCCAAAATTTCTTGGAAAAAAAAGTTCCAATATTTTTATATCTATAAAAATGCTTCCCGAAATAATTCGTTTAGGAACGAATTAAAATCTGACTTTGATACCAATTTGATGAATAACTGAGCGAAAAAAAATCAAAAATAATCTCGTGTCAAAAATAAAGATTGGATTTACTTGAAATCTATATATATATATTAATTGAATGCATCATTTGCCACATGGCAATGCATATGAACATCAATGATGACGTGTCAATAGTAGGTTCATTATCCATAATTAACAAGATGTTAAAAGAAGAAAATTCTTTTACGGTTTAGATTTATTTCATTAAATAGGATGTATTTATTTTTCCATAAAAGTTTGTTTATATTTGCCGTCTAGATAATATATATAAATATTATTACAACATTTCTCATTAATTCATTTAATCATGCATAAAGTTGTGAACTTATTATGATTGATAAAAATTGGATTGTTCTATAACTTTTTTACCTAACAAGAAGCAAGATATTTTTAAAGAATTAATCAGTTACTGTACAATAGTTTTGGGTCATTGTATGTAACATATATTTGCAAGAAATAACAGGAATTTATTCATCGTTTTCACTTTCGGTAGTTTAAAAAAATAAATTCAACACAAACGCCATCAACTACATACATCAAGCTGAACATCTTAAGTAGAATTTCTACACCATCACGTCATTAACGAAACTCTTAATTCAATATATGAAATGAGATCACACAATCTGCCGTGATTTTTTTAAAATAAATTAACTATTATAATTTTTTTATTGGTAATAATGTCATATATATATATATATATATATATATATATATATATATGTTGATATTATTAAATTATTTAGTAATAATACTCCGTACTTATTAGTGTTATATAAATTATTTCACTATTTTTTTTTAAAGAACTTTACATGATTTTGAGCATACTCTTCTTTTTATCTATAAATAATACTTTTTTTACGAGTTTGGTCCAAGGCAAGAATAGCAAGTCGGGATCCCTATCAGTGGCCCCACCCACCTATAAAATTACATGAATTATCCTTATCTATACACCAATAACCGGAAAAACACCTGACATTCCGTAGAATAATTTTTAAACTTATTATTTCGCAATTGTTTTATTAATAATAAGGTAATACAAATAGGAGATTATTTTATTGGAAATTTTAGAAAAATACTCCATAATAACTTTCCTAACATGTACCGTATATATTTGAACAATTCGTTTCCCTGGGACTAGTTATTGGTCGTATTCTTATTATGGGTTAAATATTATTTACTTCACTAATGATTATCTAAATGGATAACTACATGTGCCTTATAAATTAAATAAAAATGTATGATATTCAGTTAGTCTCATAAATAAGAAATAAACATATTTATAGTAATGTTATACTTTCCGTTTTGTAATGTTTGCCCCATTTCTTCAATATATGTGAGCAATATGTTATTCAAACGGGACAAACATTACAAAATGCAGGGGTTATATATATGTTGATAATACTGAATTATGTATCAATAATAATATTTTATGTGATTAGGGGTACATAAACAATCTCAATTTTTTTTTATAAGTGACCTGCCTATTATAAAAAATATGGCACTCCGTACTTTTTATTTAATTTTGACTAATAGATATCACAATTAAAGTGACGTATTTTGTTAATAAAGTAACAAGAATACCATTTAGTAAAGTAAAAAAAATACTTAGGGCTGTATAATTGATGTGAACGTCGCTCTGAAAGGGATTTACTTGAATTACTTATGAGTGAAAATGTGAAATATACATGAATGTGTATAATATCGAGTGACACTAATAATAAGTGATATATCTGATTCACTTTTAACTAGGTATCTCAAGTACAACTTTTGAAAAGGTCCTGCAGTTCGGTCATACATGTCAGGTTATACAGGTCATGGGTCAGGTTAAGCTCAGAATACAGGTACTAATTTTTTGTCAAAAAATTTCTATGTATATTCTATTGTTTTTTTAATTTTAAAGTTTATTATTAATTTTTTTTATTATAAATCCAGATGTACTCACTCCCCTTCTCAACAAATTTTCACATTTTGGGACACTCACAACGATCTTCCACGTTCCTTTTCGGTATATGATTTGTGATTCTCATTTTTTGTGATCCCACATTTTTCCCCTACTTTGAATTTCTTCACATATTTTCATTCTTTGTATTTCCTGCCAAAAGCAATGTACAGGTTTCGACCACAAATTAACGGATTATTTCGGGTTCAGGTCAAACGGGTCTCGGGTAAAAGAACGGGTTCATGACCCTAAAAGATGGGTCGGGTTTGCGGGTCAGCTTGAATTTTGACAGGTCTAAGACTCAAAAGTCATTTTTTTTCTTAACCTGAGGAGACAACTTTAACAATGTCGTCTAACAACAAACTATTTCAGATATTATATACGAGTACATATCGCAATTTCATATTGCTGACCCGTGAATTTCACGGGTTGTAAAACTAGTTAAGATGTGTAACAGTATATAAACATTTATGGACCCTCCAACCACCGGCTTAAGATTTTGGTTAAATTGCAAAAAGATTAGACATACAATGGGTGTATGAGGGGGTTTGTACACCACCAGCAAAAGGTTGCCACGTGTCCATTTTAGAATTTTTTTTTTCATTTAAATTTTGTAGATTCCCTCATTAAATACACCATATTAAATGCATTGGGAGTATTTATTAACCTTTTTTTTTCTTTTCAGTTTTTTTAGTATTTCGTATTTTTTACTTTTACCGTATATGTACGTATATTCTGCTCGTATATTTCTAATCTCTGTATTTGTATTCGCTGTACATGTATGCTTTATGCTTGTACCTTATCTTTACGTATTTTATATTTGTATGTTGTAAAATGTTGTGTTGTGGAATATTTTTTTATTTTTTTATATGAATTTGTTTGTACGTTTCAGTTTGTATGTTACGGTAGACAATTTTTTTGTTGATTTACTGTGAACGGGTCAATCGCGTGAGGCAATTTTTTTTTACGGAAAAAATAAAAAAATATGTAATCAGGTTATATAACTAAGTGAATAAATATTACGTACGTACTACAAATTGTGTAGTCGTGGAAATTTACTGACGATATACAATCTCCCCGAAATTCATTTAAAAGTAATCTAAATGTCATTAGTAAAAAAAAAAATCTCGTGAGACCGTCCCGACAATTTGAAACGTAATTAGGGGTTTCGAACCAACAAAACAGAAATAAAATGTAGAAACAAAATCAATTTAAATGTTTACATATTTTATATTTAATGTTTTAAAATGTTGTGTTGCGGAATATTTCTTTTGTGTAATTTTTTATATGAATTTGTTTCTACGTTTTAGTTTGTATGTTACGGTAGACTATATTTTTGTTGATTTACTGTGAACGGGTCAATCGTGCGAGGCAATTTTTTTTTACGGAGAAAATAATAAAATATGTAGTCATGTTATATAACTATGTGAATAAATATTACGTACGTAGTAAATATTGTGTAGTCGTGTAAATTTACTGACGATATACAATCTCCCCGGAATTCATTAAAAAGCAATTTAAATGTCATTAGTAAAAAAGAATTTAAAAATTTACGCCTTGTATATATTTTTAGGCCAATATTTGTACGCCTTGACGCCTTGTATATTTTTCATATGTATTTTTGTATAATTTTGTAGTTTGTAGTTTTGTACGCCGCCTTGATGTTATATATTTGGTGTAGTTTTTTTACGATTAGTTATACGATATCAATAACATATTATAATAATACGATATGTTTGGTGTAATTTTTCATTTGTTATACGATATTATTAACATATTATAATTTTGTGTTAATATATTATTATGTTAAAAAATAGTTTTAGTATTTATGTATATACATATGTTATATCTTAATTTTGATATAATTTGTAATTCTTATTATTATATTCCAACAAAACATTTAAGTAGTAAAGAATTTAATTATAGTGCACATTTGCCTTTTAATCTGCTTTTGTGTTCGACGATACTTAAGACGAAACACCGTAATTTCTGATGCCCAACAGGCCCGTAGGCGTCAAAAATTACAAAAATATATATTTATTATATATATACACCTTAGCTGTCAAAAATTACATATATTTATTTAAAAAGTATTTTGTGTTAATTTTTTACCGATGTAAATACCTTCTACTTAGGTATTTAACCCGTATATGACACTCGTTTTTCAAACATTAAGTATATAAAGTACAAGTAACGAGACATAGTATTTTCAAATATTAATACAGTACTATCCACATTTCATACGGAGTAGTATAATATAAGTCGCTTTATGGATAAAAAAATTTATAAGTCTTTTAATCATTTATTATGATTTTACATTCTCAATAACACTAATGAGTTAATAACAAGAGAAAAGGTAATTCAAACACTATGATTGGTTAAAAAAAATATATATATTTCCAAGGATCATTAATTGGACAAAAAATATATATATTTCCAAAGATCATTAATTGGACGTATTTAGAAAATGGAATAAAGAAATCTGCTGGAATTGGGATTCGATCACGCGACCTCCATTACAAGGCTAGCTTTTTACCACTTGACCAAGAGATAATTATTGCAATTAATTATGCATAAATAGTCTATATTATGAGGCCGTCTTGGCTTTGTGCCGGGTGAAAAAATAATACTCTCTCCGTTTCATTGAAAGCTTCCACTTTTCCAACAATGTATTACTGAAATAATTTGCACTTGAATTATATTTCACAAACTATCTCGGGCTACGGCCAAGTGTAAAAAAATAGTAAACTTAAGAATTTACATAATTAAAAAATTAAAGAAAATTAAAATTAAAGAACAAATACTTTCAACCCGTATACATCCGGAATACACCTAATATAGTTACACTACTAAAAAAATACCTTCCGAAAATATTGTATGTAAAACATCTTAATTTTTTTTTTCTATAAATTTTTTTAAATAAAAATAAAGTGCAAACTGAGTTTACAAAACGTGATAGAGCATAAATAAAAATGTATAAATAATGTATAAATACACTACAAATGTGTATTCGGGTATACATACACAAAAGGTATAAATAAATTATACTAAGACGGTATAAATACATAACTATAACATACATATAAAATACAATTTAATAATGCGTAACAAAATATATTTGGGTAAAAAAATACACCAATATAACACTAACGTATAAATACATTTACAATACAATACCGTATAAAAATACACGTATAATATGGGATATAAAAATACATGTATAAAAATAAGAAGTATTAAATTTGAAGTTAATAAAATAACAATAAAAAAAAAGTAATTAGGTGAGAAAAGTAGATAAGAGTTAGGTGGGAAGATCAATTAATAAAGAATCTTTCAAAAAGGTAGATTCTTTAGAGTGAATAGGTGGCATGCATATATTGGTGGTGTACAAACCCACCCATACACCCATTGTATCTCTATCACTTGCCGTTAAATTGATTCAATAACATGATATCAGAATCAGCGTTACAAAAGGTCGCAGGTTCGAATCTCCGCCCCTCGTTTGCCTAGTGTGTAACTATGGCTCTTTTGTGGACCTAAATAGATGATTTTGTTAACTCACAGCGTCATAGAGAAAGAATAAAGAAAATAATTTTCAACCGCGCAAGAACATCCCAAGGAAGAAATAACACCCATAAACTTAAACTTACAAGTTTATAAACAAACAACCATACTACGTTCAATTCAATTTCAATTACTCACTCTGTCTCGGTTAAAGGACAGCAAATAATCAAAACGGAAAGAGTATAATTTTATCCAAAACCGTATCACCTCTAAATCTCTAACGCTATACTGAAACACTGGGTTTGTTTGTTTGTTTGTTTGATTGATAATCTGTGTCAGTCAGTGGAATTGGAATCAACACCACTCCATTCACTCCCATAATACTCGTTGGGCAACCCCAACCAGAACTTGAAAGCCTCGGCAGCTCTCTTTCTCTCGCGCCTCCTGTCCTGCCTTGCTTGGGATGCATGCTTACTAGTGAACATCCTGGAGTGCATCTCCACATAAATCCTAGTGAATTTGGTCTTATTGGGTGAAATTCCGTTGTCTTCCATGCACGCCACAATCTCCAGCGCCTTCCTGAAAAAGGCGGCTCTCACGCAAATATCAGCCAGAGTGTCCAGCAGCCCCTCGTCAGGGTATAACTGCGTAGAATCTGTTGCAGCACACCTCGCCTTCACCTCGTTCCACAGAAGCAACGCTTCACCCGGTTTCCTAGCCAATGCAATCCCGTTGGCAAGGCTACCGTATGTAGACACATTGGGCTGAAATCCGTGCTCCCTCATTCTCTCAACCACCTTGTTGGCTTCTTCAATCAGACCCAACCTACAATACCCATCAACCAACATGTTCCAAGCTACTTGATCGACTTTCACCCTCGCATCCTTCAACATCTCATCAAACACCTTGCTACCCAACTTGGGTTGCCCCGACAAAGCGAATGCCTTCATCAGAGTGGTGTAACTAATCTTAGTGGGGGCAATCCCCCGCGCTCTCATCTCATTAAAGTACTCCAGAGCTCCAGCACTATCATCCACCAATATGCAACCATCAATCAGTGTATTATACGAAACCACATCAGGTTCTATACCCACACCATCATCCATCATCTCCTTCATCAAATTCTTCGCCTTTTCAATCTGCAACTGCTGGCAATAACCCTTGAGCAGAATATTGTAGGTTACCAAATTAGCCGCTACACCGGACTTTTTCATCTCGTACAAAACCAGCTTAGCTCTGTCCACCGACCCTGCTTTGACAAGAGCAGATATAACCGTAGTATATGAAACATGATCAGGGTGACTTGCACTGTCTTTCTGATGCCTCATAGCCTCTAACATTCGCACAGTATCGGCAACTCTCCCTACCTTCATATACCCTTTCATCAAGGTCGTATACATCCTAGAATCTGGCTTATACGTTCTTGGCATCAACAAGTTTTCTGAACTATCACGAATCGACCTAGGAATAAGATTCTCAAACAAATCTTTTTCAGGCTCAATTCCTCCTCCTCCTCCACCCTCCTCATCATCATCAATAACAGTCGAATTTGCATCCCTAAGGACTTTACAAATGTCCCTCCTGCCCTCGCGCAATGCTTGAATCAACTTCTCAGCAGTCCCTAAATCAGCAAAACCGACGTAAGCGGCCACAAGGGAATGCAATGTAGTAACACAGGGCTCAACCCCTTGACTCAACATCAGCTCCAACACACAAACAAGCAAGTCTTTCCTACTAACCCTACCACACAGCTTGATAAGCACATTATAAGTCAAAGCATCAGGGACCGCCCCAAATTCGGGCATTTCACTGAAGAAGTGGCAGAACATAGCCACATCCCCAATATTAGCACAGGCATTAAGCACGCCATTAAATGCAGCGGTGTCAGGCCGAGAACTGGCAACAAGGGTATCATCGTCTAGACGTACGAGACGAACCCGCTTAATGACGGAATTAAAGAGCTTAAGGGCATTACGAGGGCCATCGTCAGGGGACGCAGCGAGCTTGCTGACGACGGCACTCCAAGCCTTGACATGAGGCAAGTAATTGGACCTTAACATAGACTTGATGATGGAAATGGCGTAGAGGGTGTGCCCGAATTTAACTGCAGAAACAACAAGCAGGCCGAGGGAGTTGGAATCAAGGCGGTGAAGCTGGTTCTCATGGCGGAGGCGCGTGATGATGGACTGCGCGCGTGAGAGAGATTCAAGGGTGTTTTGGTAAGAGAGCTGGGAGACTAAGCGGCTAAGGCAGGTGGGATCAGGGAGATGAGGGGTGTTTTGGTAAAGTAGCCAAGCTTGCTCGGTTTTTCTATGGCGGAGGAGAGAGAGGAGAGAGGGGTTGTTTTGTGGGCTGAGGCTGGTGGTTGTCGGGGTGGCGCGTGGGCTGCCAACAACGACAGATTTAGTATAAAGGGATAAGGGAGTGGAGGTTGATAATGGTGAAGCTGGCAGTAGTGACAATATTGTGTTCATGGCTCTTGCTCCATTGGGGGATAATAATAATAATGATACTACTCCTATGAAAGACGGGGTTTCAAATTTCAAGTGCTTTTGGTGGTCATGGATGTGTTACGTTCAAGGTTTGGTAGTCTCTCATTTTCCTTGTGACACCCAAGTGCAATTAGACATCTTAAATGGGTCAACCAAATCGGGATTAGGTTTTGGGACACTTTTGGGTTATAAGAATTAGCTTTACTACAGGTCAGGTCTGAACATTTCGGATTCGACTCATTTTTCGGGTTTGTTATTTTCAACTTTATTTGGGATATCGACCAATTTTCTATAATAATAGTTGGGTCAGTTTCGGGTTAGTTCGGGTCTTCAGTTCGGATGTCGGGTCGGATTCAGGATTGACTTATTCAGGTCGAGTCATTTTTGTCAGGTCTAATGCAATGGTAATCTAATACTACCTCTTGTTCAATCCAAGGTTACATTGGATTTTTGATAACTTTTAAGAAAGTGCGTGAAAAACGAGGATACTATTGATAAATTGAATGATTTTATGGATCCACCTAAATTAAAGTGGGTAAAAAGTGATATATATATTTTGTGTAAATAGAGAAAGGATACGAGAATTATATGTAAAATATTTTGCCATAAAATAACGGAATTGTTAAATCATACCTACATTTTACTACGTTGTACACATTCTGTCATTTAATTTTCCGTGTTTACCTTCCCCTAAAAAAATCTCTTTTTTCTCTTTTCCTCTTAAACTTAAACAATCTAAACAAAAACTTAACGAGTATCAAATTTAATTTGGGCATGGAGTTTTGTAAGAATATTTTATGCTATAAATATATTACGGGATATGCAATATTGTGGACATGACGTAGGTCCACCCCGACGCGGCCACGCGCGGGTTTGGGTAGGCGAATGAATCTCGTGGTAAGATTGTTCTCGGGTTCGAAATTTAAGTCAAAATGGAGTCGCCACCGAATTTTGTGGTTATTCGGAACCATTCGAGCCCACTCTATGTCGTCATGGGCTGTACACAAAGTACGGCCCACTTCGATTTCAGAGTTTATGGGACTCGTCCCTTTGCATTGCAATATCGATACCGTTTACACCGGCTTTCGTATATAGAATGACTCTCGTGCGCCAATGGTTTCGGACATCCGGAAATCAAGGTTCTGAGTAAGGGGTGAGGGTACGTGTTGGGAAGCCCACTAAGGACACCCAACCCCGCCCGCACAATGGTGGCCTCTACTAAGACATCGTGCGTGTTCGTGTACGCGCGCTAGTAAAATGACTAAATGATATGCAAACAGTGTTTTCGGGCTAAGCATGTGAATTATATGTGAACTACGTCATTTAACGCATCTAATCATTGTCGGAGTAGTTTAGCATGTGATGTTCATTTAAATAAATAAATGACAGACATCGAAAATAGAAAACTCGTAAATAAATTACAAATTACACGGGCGGAATACAACCCGAAATTCACAATACAACGAGCAATAAAATAGAATAATTGAATTATAAGCAGCAAATGCTAACTAGAAACGGATCCGTATATAATAAATATAGACAAGACCGTAAGTTGTGCTAATGGACGAAATTCGATTAATTACGCATTATATTGCGTATTCAGCGAAGGACGGAGATATGGAACCTAGGCGTGGTGCTAGCCCGATCCCGAATTCCGATGCCTTGTCCCGACTTATCACATCGAGGAATAGAGTCTAAAATAATCATGTGCCGGATACGACAAAAGAGTCGTCGACAAAAGATTAATAGTGCGAGACCGTCGATCAAAGTCGTTTATGTGAAGTGATATGCATGAGTTTTGAAAAAGGAGATCACGTGATTGACTTTACACGTGTCGACTAAGTCGTAAAAAAATGACGAGGCTCAAATGTTGCATTAAAGCTCTCGGATTTCTGGGCTACAGGACCCACTCGACCGAGTCATGGCATGGACTCGATCGAGTGCGTACTCGAAGCAGCTACTGCCCAGTTTTTGGGGTGCTACTCGATCGAGTGGCCTATGGCACTCGGTCGAGTGCCCCCTGTATGAGGCATGGCTCGTTTTGCTTTTATGTTTTAAAATCGATGGTTGACCGAATTGAAAAAAAATATTGCACGATTTAAATGCAACTCGGTTTTCGGTGTCATAATCGTGTATTATACGATTATGAGACCGTCATCGGGATTTTATGAGAATATGTTATTATTGGATTAAAAAAGTTTGGTTAGTGACGAAGTTGTAGTCCTCCGCGTCACGACATCGATACTAATCCTAACGGATTATGTGATGTCGATTTTCGCATCAACGGATTTCGCACTAATCTCATAAATGGAGTCTTACACGTTAAACTATGAACGACCACGATCTCGTTACGCCCTTGAGTACATTGGGGCGGCGCTCCTCGAAAGGGTGCCACCTCCGTCGTGACTCGTAAAGGGATTAAACGGACTTGGAGCGGTGTTCATAGTCAAACGTGTCCGATCCGATGTTTTATTATTATTATATAAATATATATACACGGTATTAGTATTATGACGAAATGTAAATAAATAAATAAATAAATGTTAGTGGTTAGAGTACATAAATAAAATGTTAGTATACAAAAATAAATTAAAAAGTTAGTATGCACAAAATTAAAAGTTAGTGTTAGTAAATAAAATATTAGTGTCGTTAATATCGACTAATAATAATAGTACATATATAATCGAAAAAGAGAAGGGAGAAAAGGAAACGGGGTTTGATGACACCCTCAACCTACATGCTTAAATGGCCTCGGAAACGAACTCGTAATAGCGACGGGAGCGCGGGAGTGTCGAGATATGTAGGGTGAGTTAGGGTGTGTTTGGTTAGGGAGAGGATGCTCTCGGGTCTTTGGCGAGTTTTGATCTCGATTTTTGATTGTATGTGTATGTGTATGTGTAATGGATGATTCGTCGGTTTTCGAGGGACGAAGGACTCGGTTTTTGTGTGTATTGCTTAGGGTTGCAAAGGGCTTGTGGCGTAGTGTAGTATGGTAGGATTAGGGTAGAAATGTAGACTAAGAATGCATGGAAAAAGCTTGTGAAATGAATGGGGTTAAGGGGGTATTTATAAGCTTTACCCCCCGACCTAGCGTCACTCGATCGAGTGCCCTTCAGAACAGGCCTGATCTACTGAATGATGCTCCACTCGACTGAGTGGGTCTATCCACTAGATCGAGTGGATCAAGTGAATCGGGATATTTTAGGAAGGTGTTGACCTTGTTTGATTTGATTGATTTTTGAATTCTGATTTTGTGCGCCAGTTTTCGAGAATGAATTTGGCTGATTTGTGAGACGGTTTCGTCTTTGACCGGGTTTTGACCCGGTCGCCAAAAGACGGGATTTATTTTTGGTGTCGGTTTTGGCCCAAATTAGTCTCATTTTATTGGGAACGACCCACTGGGCCTGGATTTGAGGTCGGTTTTGATAGATTTGCACTCCGCTAAATGCCCACGTTGGATACTATTGATTCCGAGTCCGTATTCGAGCGTATTAAGTCATGTTAGCGTCCGATCATCATCGGGTGTTTTGTCGGGAACTGCTATAGACACTAGCAGGCAAAATGCGGATGTCTACAGAGCCCCCACTCTGACTGAGGTTTGGACAAGGCGAAAGTCAGAGTAGCTATCAGGCCAATCGCAGATTACGACCTGGCAGCCTACCGGTCGGGTCCTTTATAGTCCATTAGACTCGCGTGAAGGGCTCGCCAGCCATAAGAAAAGGGTCATACCTGTCTTGATGATGATAGCTCCGTTGGGAGTCGAACTTGCCTTTGGAGTCATAGGTGTACCCGTATGCCGACACATCACATCTTGGATGTAGCATTCCAGGAGAGAAACCGACTCATGCTGGGGAGTAAAGTAGCTGCGCAGGGACTTGCTTCTGAAGTCTTGGGTGTACCCGTATGCTGACACATGACAACTTGCATGTAGCATTTCAGGAGAAACACCGCTTTTGTTATTCCGTTGGAAAGCACTAGCTAGCACCTGAAATGTTAGACACATAGGCAGAAATAGCAGACATAGTATATAGCAAGATAGCACATAGGAAATGCAGTTAGCAACTATAGACTGACTTGCACTGGGGAAAATGATTTTTGCTTCATTTTGAAATCGAAGTCTTGAAAGCAACTCACGTGCTAGGAGATAGGTTTTCAAAATTGAAAGGGTTAGAAAAGAAATTTGCAGTTTAAATAGACTGAAATTTGACCTTGTCGAAAAGGATTTTCTCAAATGGCTAAGTTTTGCAAATTTTAAAATGATAATTTGAGGAGAGAGGCCTACTGACAGACTTGACTCTGGACGTGACCGGACGAGTTGAAAGACACGACTAGACTCTTGAGGGGTTGGACCGTGACTTGGTTGGGGGTGGACCACCTAAGATGACAAGACTCTTAAGTTGCGCTATTCCAGAGCCTAGGCGAGTGGCAACACGGTCGAACATTGAAATGGAAAAGATATGTGGTAGTCTGTAAAGAGACTGTTTCTGCAGGAATTAGCAGTAGCAATGCTGTAGACTAGTGCTCTTTGAATTTTTGGTTTTGGGGTACATTCCCAAAGTGGGTGTCGCATCGAGTCCCTGACAGATTTTCGTCTTTGACTGAGCCGAGTATTAGGACACTTTATAAAAAGGAGGCTATCTTTGAAAATTTTGGATTTTGTGAGTTGATGGAGAGCTTCTGCCTAAGATAAGCCCCCAGGACGACAAAGCTAGCTATTGAGAACATGACAGTGTCGTGACCGGAATAATGGTGCTTTTTGAATTTGTGCCAATGTGGGTGGTTGTGCCTTTGTTGAAAGGCTGCCTACGTATTCACGTGTAGTGAAATCAAACCAAGCCGTAGTTCAGGGGATTGGAAGATATTATTATGGTGCCTAGTTTATTAGGGCTTTGTGTGTGACTAGTCATAGCGATGGTGTAGGCTAGGTGTGTTCCCAATGATGTCTTGATCAAAGGGCTGGAACAGCTAGGATGTTGATCCTGTGACCATGAGCGTTCTCCGAGGTAGCCCCCAGAGGTGGTGTGAACTATTTGAACATGTTCCATGCCGACCGCAGGCCGAGTTCCCGTGTTTGGGGTTGGTAACTGGTTTGGATGTTTTTGGACATTTGGAGCTAGGTCGAAAATGGCTTTGATGTTTCAAAATCTGGAGCTCGATTTTGTGGAGCTAAGGCTTCGAGGGTAAGGTATTGTAATGTGGTAGGAAAGGGGGATGTCGAGTAAAAATGACTCGGACTTCGATTGGGCAGGTTTGATGATGCGGGATCTGGTTTCCATGTCTGGCCCTAATGGTTAGGGTGTATCCTATGGAGCTAGAATCCTCAAAATTCCGGGCTGTCTCTTAGCCTAGGTCTCAGGAAGGTCTTGAGGGTTGTAATATGGGGAGGCTAAATGTGGTGTTAGCTAACCAGCTTGATTGTCTCTCCCCTATTTGATGGTATTGGTATCGATAATTTTGAATTGACCGTATCCCGGTCAAGGGACTTTCACTTGAGTTGACCGTTGATCACGGTCATGGGTATTTGAATTTTTTGTTTTTTTTTTGTTTTTGGGTTGACCTCTTAGCCCCGGTCGTGGGATTCTTCATTTGAGTTGACCGTGCCCCGGTCAAGGGATTGACCGTATCTGGTCGAGGGATGTTGATCATGGCCAGCTCTTTTGTTTTGGCCTTTTGCTTTTTCCTTGGACTTTGGATTTTTTTTGTCCAACTCTTTTTTTCTTTTTCTTTTTTTCACGGTAATCCCCTCCTATGGTGTTGTGGGTGGATATGGGGGTGGGCCCATCGGTTGGATTAGGCTTGTGGAGCTAAACCTTTGTAAGGTGTAAGCCTAGTTGGTGTTTGTGTGAGTGCAACTCGCGGTGGAGTACTCTACGGTAAGCATGGTGATTTGGATCTCGGTATTGTCATCATAATTCTGAACAGGCTTGGTGGGAGTATCGTCCCGAGTTGGGTATTTTTGGCATCAAGTCTATAGAGTCACGATGTTTTTTTTTTTTTTTTTTTTTTTTTTTTTGCTTCTGGTCAGACTAACGCCTAAGGATTGGTCAGTTTTATTGGAGGGGTGTTTATTGTGGGGAGATGAGCTTGCCTCCCGTCTTAAACCCAAATTAGGAGACTAGCTAGATTTGTCATAGGATTCGATACTGCTCCTACTAGGGGTAGTTATGTGGCTTTCTATACCAGACATGGAACATGTAATGGAAAACACGGGCCTCAGTTCCTGCAGTCATTAAAGATGTGCCTATAATAGTCACGTGCATGTGCTCACAGTATATGATGGTGTTCATCATGTTCTCGGAAACACATAAGGGAAGCGTATAGTAGAGATAGAATATTGAAAGCTGATTTTTTTGTTGAATTTTGAAAAGAGGACAGAATGCAAAAGACTCTGACTCTGATTTGGAAATGCGGATGTAGGGTATCCTAGACTCGGACTCAGACTTAGACTCGAATCAAATCCGGACTTACGGATGCTCGGTTGGTTGTTTCTTTTTTGGTAAGGTCTTTGATTGGAGAAAATGACAGGTGCCACGACTCGCCTAAACTCGACTTTGCGCAAATGCAAGAGAGGGAGTCAAACTAGACATATCCCAAGGTGACGGGTAGACAAAGATTCTTGGACCGGGATACTCGAACGTTGACCTAGACGAGGTAATGACCCCGGCTCGGACTCGACCATGAGATCTGAGCTGCATGCAAGTGAGTCCGAAAATGGGGCGATCGTGTTTGACCGCGTCACGGGTTCGGACCAATCGTGGCAACCTAAACCTTTAGGAGACTCGAGTGTTCGTAGCATAGGCACGACTCGAAGAAGGCATTATAAGGACGCCGGTGTATGATGAACGTAAGGTACCCCATAAGGTGACTGTGGTCGAATGCTCGGGTGGAGGACAGCCCCCGGTTGAGACAAAAGACTCCGACAAGATTCAGATGGTGCGGCATCCGAATGACTCGAAAGTGACATACGTGAGACACCACGTGTAGGACAAGACCCTTAGAGCAACCGTGATTGATCGCTCTGCTGAAAGGGTAGCCCCCGAGTGAGACCGAGGACTCTAATGGGACTCAGATGGTGTGGCATCTAAGTGACTCAAAAGTGGGGTACGTGAGACAACACGCGTAAGACATGACCCTCAGAGCAACCGTGATTGATCGCTCTCCTAAAGGGTAGCCCCCCCAAGTGAGATTGTAGGTTTTGCTAAGACTCGAGTGTCGGATGAGTGACCCTTAGATGTAAGGATCACGAACCTTTAGCTACAGGCCAGGGTTATGCCTTGTAAAAGGTTGACTCGGCCTCGAGGAAAGGCAGACGGGTAAGGGAAGAAACTTGCGATGTAAGATCGGCAGAGTTTCGACGCTAGAGACCCTTGACTCGACTTGAATAAGGATAGACCCGGTGATTAGGGTAGACCCTTAAGTTAAAGGACTTGAATTGGGATGACTCGACTAACGGATTAAAAGACGGGCAAAATTCCTCTAGGAAAGGTCGTGGGGACCGTCCTGCTAGAGGGAAAGATCGCGTGGGACTTTCTTAGTTAGGACTCGAGTGTATGGACGAACCTTCCATTGACGACTGTATGACTCGTGTTGGTTGGTTGTGCCTTTAGGATAAGGCGGACTAGGATGGGGAAGAAACCCGTGATGTAGGATCAACGGAGTTTCGACGCTAAGACCTTCGACAAATTATGAAAAGACCCGACACACGGGTTACGGTAGGTCCTATAATAAGGAAGGTTTTGAAAGAATGATTGAATTTTGAAAATTGAGAGGACGGTCCAGAAATTGGTAGTGGGCCAATAGGACCGGGCATTTTGAAATGTTAGAATGGTTGCGAGTAAATTCGCGTTTTGAAAAATTGTGAGACGGTCCCGACTTTTGAAATTGGCAGCATGGCGACAGGACCAATTTTTTTTGAAAAGTTGAATATTTGGAATTTTGAAAATTTGAATATCGAAAATAAATTTCCGAAAATTTGAAAATTGAAAATGAGATCCCGAAGATTTGAGAATCGAAAACGACATCTCGGAGATTTGAAAATCAAGAATGGAATCTCGAGGATTTGAAAATCGCGAATGGCATCACGAAGATTTGAAAATTGAAATTGAATTTTGAAAATTCGAAAATCGAATGGTGGATCGGAAATTCGAATTGAAATGGATAGCATGCCGGCTAAAAAAAAAGGCTTGTTTTGAGTTAAATCGTAAGTCTAATTTTCGACAGCATTCCGAGTTTTTTGAAATTGGATATTTTGAAAAGACGGATCCCGAAACGGACAGTATATCGGGTTTTTCAAAATTTGGTATTTTTTGAAAGATGCAATTTTGAAATGACGGTTTTTGAAAAATGACACGGAAACCAAGTAGCACGTAGTCAAATAAGCATTATAACGACGCTTATGTATGCATTACGCTAAGTCTCGGTCGGTCAAAATAGGGTCTATACCAACAACGATGGCTTTCTCGTAAATCAGGACGGACTCCCTAAGCCGAGTTGGTCTTAGGACATGCCGCAAAACCCATACGAGTTCCACCATCGAAGTCTTTAGCGCACCCATGTAGGAATGCACCGCGGTATAGTGGGACGTCGGTCACAAGTAACCGGCCCGGGCAAAAATGGGTTATGCATGAATCATTAAACTAATGCGCGTACACTAATATACGAACGATTTCTCTCCGAGTCTCACCCTGGGAACCCCGATGACATGTGGTACATCAGGTATCCCCAGCGGAGTCGCCAAATTGTGGACATGACGTAGGTCCACCCCGACGCGGCCACGCGCGGGTTTGGGTAGGCGAATGAATCTCGTGGTGAGATTGTTCTCGGGTTCGAAATTTAAGTCAAAATGGAGTCGCCACCGAATTTTGTGGTTATTCGGAACCATTCGAGCCCACTCTATGTCGTCATGGGCTGTACACAAAGTACGGCCCACTTCGATTTCAGAGTTTATGGGACTCGTCCCTTTGCATTGCAATATCGATACCGTTTACACTGGCTTTCGTATATAGAATGACTCTCGTGCGCCAATGGTTTCGGACATCCGGAAACCAAGGTTCTGAGTAAGGGGTGAGGGTACGTGTTGGGAAGCCCACTAAGGACACCCAACCCCGCCCGCACAATGGCGACCTCTACTAAGACATCGTTCGTGTTCGTGTATGCGCGTTAGTAAAATGACTAAATGATATGCAAACAGCGTTTTCGGGCTAAGCATGTGAATTATATGTGAACTACGTCATTTAACGCATCTAATCATTGTCGGAGTAGTTTAGCATGTGATGTTCATTTAAATAAATAAATGCCAAACATCGAAAATAGAAAACTCGTAAATAAATTACAAATTACACGGGCGGAATACAACCCGGAATTCACAATACAACGAGCAATAAAATAGAATAATTGAATTATAAGCAGCAAATGCTAACTAGAAACGGATCTGTATATAATAAATATAGACAAGACCGTAAGTTATGCTAATGGACGAACTTCGATTAATTACGCATTATATTGCGTATTCAGCGAAGGACGGAGATATGGAACCTAGGCGTGGTGCTAGCCCGATCCCGAATCCCGATGCCTTGTCCCGACTTATCACATCGAGGAATAGAGTCTAAAATAATCATGTGCCGGATACGACTAAAGAGTCGTCGACAAAAGATTAATAGTGCGAGACCGTCGATCAAAGTCGTTTATGTGAAGTGATATGCATGAGTTTTGAAAAAGGAGATCACGTGATTGACTTTACACGTGTCGACTAAGTCGTAAAAAAATGACGAGGCTCAAATGTTGCATTAAAGCTCTCGGATTTCTGGGCTACAGGACCCACTCGACCGAGTCATGGCATGGACTCGATCGAGTGCGTACTCGAAGCAGCTACTGCCTAGTTTTTGGGGTGCTACTCGATCGAGTGGCCTATGGCACTCGGTCGAGTGCCCCCTGTACGAGGCATGGCTCGTTTTGCTTTTATGTTTTAAAATCGATGGTTGACCGAATTGAATAAAAATATTGCACGATTTAAATGCAACTCGGTTTTCGGTGCCATAATCGTGTATTATACGATTATGAGACCGTCATCGGGATTTTATGAGAATATGTTATTATTGGATTAAAAAAGTTTGGTTAGTGACGAAGTTGTAGTCCTCCGCGTCACGACATCGATACTAATCCTAACGGATTATGTGATGTCGATTTTCGCATCAACGGATTTCGCACTAATCTCATAAATGGAGTCTTACACGTTCAACTATGAACGACCACGATCTCGTTACGCCCTTGAGTACATTGGGGCGGCGCTCCTCGAAAGGGTGCCACATCCGTCGTGACTCGTAAAGGGATTAAACGGACTTGGAGCGGTGTTCATAGTCAAACGTGTCCGATCCGATGTTTTATTATTATTATATAAATATATATACACGGTATATTATGACGAAATGTAAATAAATAAATAAATAAATGTTAGTGGTTAGAGTACATAAATAAAATGTTAGTATACAAAAATAAATTAAAAAGTTAGTATGCACAAAATTAAAAGTTAGTGTTAGTAAATAAAATATTAGTGTCGTTAATATCGACTAATAATAATAGTACATATATAATCGAAAAAGAGAAGGGAGAAAAGGAAACGGGGTTTGATGACACCCTCAACCTACATGCTTAAATGGCCTCGGAAACGGACTCGTAATAGCGACGGGAGCGCGGGAGTGTCGAGATATGTAGGGTGAGTTAGGGTGTGTTTGGTTAGGGAGAGGATGCTCTCGGGTCTTTGGCGAGTTTTGATCTCGAGTTTTGATTGTATGTGTATGTGTATGTGTATGTGTAATGGATGATTCATCGGTTTTCGAGGGACGAAGGACTCGGTTTTTGTGTGTATTGCTTAGGGTTGCTAAGGGCTTGTGGTGCAGTGTAGTATGGTAGGATTAGGGTAGAAATGTAGACTAAGAATGCATGGAAAAAGCTTGTGAAATGAATGGGGTTAAGGGGGTATTTATAGGCTTTACCCCCCGACCTAGGGTCACTCGATCGAGTGGCCCTAGTGCACTCGATTGAGTGCCCTTCAAAACAGGCCTGATCTGCTGAATGACGCTCCACTCGACCGAGTGGGTCTATCCACTCGATCGAGTGGATCAAGTGAATCGGGATATTTTAGGAAGGTGTTGACCTTGTTTGATTTGATTGATTTTTGAATTCTGATTTTGTGCGCCATTTTTCGAGAATGAATTTGGCTGATTTGTGAGACGGTTTCGTCTTTGACCGGGTTTTGACCCGGTCGCCAAAAGACGGGATTTATTTTTGGTGTCGGTTTTGGCCCAAATTAGTCTCATTTTATTGGGAACGACCCACTGGGCCTGGATTTGAGGTCGGTTTTGAGAGATTTGCACTCCGCTAAATGCCCACGTCGGATACTATTGATTCCGAGTTCGTATTCGAGCGTATTAAGTCACGTTAGCGTCCGATCATCATCGGGTGTTTTGTCGGGAACTGCTATAGACACTAGCAGGCAAAATGCGGATGTCTACAAATATATCTTCTCTATTATATATTATGCTAATATTTCTTCCCCATAATTGTGGTCTTATTGGAAATCGAATCTTTAAGAGATATGCTATCACATTAATATCAGACTAAATAAGGAGTTTTTCCATATTTACTCAACCTTGATGGAAGGTCGAGATTACCGTAATCTAAAACTCTAATAGGAATCTGGTCCTCTCTCTGTCTATATAATGGAGTCTTTCCCATCAGAAACTCTATACGTATTATTAAGGTAAAACTACACTTATTACGTTAAAGGACAAGACGGAGAAACCATACCTATTAATTATAAACCGACCTATTATTATTATTTTAAGATCATATGAAGATGTATTATTATTATTATTCGAAGTCGTCTTATTATTTATGAAGTCGTCCGTTCGTATTAGATTTCTACTTATTCCGTAATGAGGTATGTCTTAATTTCGTCTTAATTAATCTTTTGTGACCTTCATGTTGTTCAAAGATTTATGGAAATTATGTTTTATTTATGTCATGTTAATAATATGCTAACATGTGGTAACAAAACTAAGTAGAATGTAAAACGTAACTTTGTTATTACTTGATCAATACATACATCTACCAAGGCTCTATATATACAATAGGAGTAATAATCTAGAGCATAATAATCAAGATAAGTAAGGTAAATAGAATAATATACACCATAATTATCAAGATATTATACATCGTAATATTTGACGATATCGTAATAATATCGTCCAATACTCCCCCTCAAGTTGGAGCACTTGGTATCCCAATGCCCAACTTGGACTGAAGAAATTCAAACGCGTCACCACCAAGAGCCTTCGTAAAAATATCGGTAATTTGCTCTTTACTTCGTATGTGAGAGGTAGAAATTGTCCCATCAACGAGATAATGTCGAATGAAATGACAATCGATCTCTATGTGCTTAGTACGATCAAGAAATACCGGGTTTTTAGCAATATGGAGCGCAGCTTGATTGTCACAATAAATCTTGATAGGCCGTGTATGAGCTAGACCGAGTGATCGGAGAAAAGATTTCAGCCAGATGACCTCACTAGTTACCGCTGCCAAGGCTAGGTACTCTGCCTCGGCAGTCAACCTTGCTACTGTAGTTTGTTTTTTTGCTTTCCACGAGACAGGCGAGTGTCCTAATGCCACAAAATATCCGGTTAACGATCTCCTTGATAATGGACAACTCGCCTAATCCGATTCCGAATACCCACGCAACAGGAGGTTACAATTCTTGTCGATTACTATTCCTTTACTGGGGTTGCCTTTAATATACCGTATGACCCGTAAAACAGCATCCCAATGTTCCTTTCTCGTGGCATGTACAAACTGAGACAACACATGAACAGCGTATACAAGATCAAGCCGTGTAATCGTCAAGTAAATGAGTCGTCCTACCAACCTACGATACTTCATGGGATCGTTCAAAACATATCCTTCCGCCAACGCCAATTTATGATGTGGTTGGATGGGAGTATTAACCGGTTTCACTCCTTCCAATCCCGCTTCCATGATAATTTCCAAAGCATATTTCCGTTGGCTAAGAAAAAGACCCTTGGACCCGGTGGCAACCTCGATCCCCAAGAAATATTTGAGCCTTCCGAGATCTTTAATCCCAAAACTATGGTCAAGGAAACCTTTAAGACGACTACTAGCTTCTTCATTATTACTTACTACGATCATGTCATCCACATACACCAATATAGCAAGGAAAATACCTTCTGTATTGTAAGTAAATAAGGAATAATCTGCTAAACTTTGTATAAAACCGTACCTTGTCAAGGAATTGGTTAACTTGGCAAACCAGTTTCTCGAGGCTTGCTTCAGACCGTAAAGCGATTTTAATAGCTTGCAAACTTTAGTCGATTTACCCGCCTCGAAACCTGGTGGAATCCGCATGTATACTTCTTCACTTAAATCTCCATGTAGAAAAGCAATATTGACGTCTAATTGTGCAATTGACCATCCTTTTGCCACTGCCACGGCCAGTAAACAACGAATACTTGTCATTTTTGCCACCGGAGCAAACGTTTCTTGATAGTCGACTCCTTCTATTTGTGTGTATCCTTGAGCCACTAACCTTGCTTTGTATCGCTCTATAGACCATCTGCCTTGTATTTCACTTTGTAAACCCATCGACACCCGATTGGTCTTTTGCCTTTCGGTAAATCAACTACCTTCCATGTAGCATTTTTTTCGAGGGCGTCAATTTTTTTTGCCATGGCCTGTCTCCATTCTGCCTTCTTTGCAGCTTCTGCATAGTTACGTGGTTCTTTGATCGCATCGACTTTTGCCAAGAAACTCCTGTAACTATTAGAAAAACAATTGGTGGTGACATAATTGACCAAAGGATAACGAGTACCTTTCTTTTTGGATGTCGACAGGACTGGAGGAGCGCTTGATATGGGGTCTATAATTCGAGTCGACTTGCAAACATATTCCTTCTTCCAATATGGCTCGTATTTTTCCCGAGCACTGCGTCCTGCCGGTTCATTTACCATGTGCTGATCAACCAATTTTTCATCAGCATCTTTATCATCTTCATTACTAACTTCCCTTTCATTCACGTTTTTCAGGACAACCAATTTTTCATCAGCATCTTTATTATCTTCATTACTAACTTCACTTTCATTCACGTTTTCCGGGACATCATGCTCAGTTTCCACATATTCCGGTGGAGCAGGGGGATGTGTTAAGACATTCTCATGTTTATTAGTGGGCTCGGTGTCAGTAAAAGGAAAAACATGCTTGTAAAAAATCACATCTCTAGACTCGAACATAGACTTTTGTTTGAGATCGTACACTTTCCATCCCTTCTTACTATGTGGATACCCGACAAAAATACATCGTTTTCCCCGTTCATTAAACTTATCTTTAGGCCTGTCTTTATTGTGAGCATAACATAAGCTACCTAGAACTCGAATATTATCCAAGTTAGGTCGTTCTCCCTACAAAACCTCATAAGGTGTTCGGTTATTAAGTACTTTGGTGGGTGTGCGATTTATTAGATACGCAGCGGTCAAAACACATTCCCCCCAAAACTCAATAGGTAAATTACCTTGAAAACGAAGGGCCCTCGCTTTTTCTAGGATTTGCCTATGTTTCCTTTCCACTCTTCCATTTTGTTGTGGGGTGTCAATGTTACTACTTTGGTACACTATGCCATGCTCACCATAATAGTCCTTCATTGTCCCGGAAAGAAATTCCGTTCCGTTGTCACTTTGTACCACCTTAACCTGCTTTCCGAATTGGGTCATCGTCATTTTGCAAAAATTGATCATTAATTTACTCACTGCTCCCTTATCTCTCATTAAATAAACCCATACACTTCAACTTCGGTCATCCACGATAGTAAGAAAATATTGGGCTCCTGTGAGACTTTTTGTACGGTACGGTCCCCAAATGTCACAGTGTATGAGGCCAAACAAATTAATACTTCTTTTATTATTAGACTTAAAAACGGAACGAGTTTGTTTTGCCCGACAACATGGATCACAAACGTCACTAGAATTCCAAGATAAATTAAAACCAACTAATTTTGAGAAAAGAGGCAAAATACAACTAGATGGATGACCGAGTCGTTTGTGCCAAAGTCGCGCATCGCCACTTGTGTTTGTTCGTGCAACTATTTCATCTCGATCTCCCTTCAAATTATAGACCCCATCCTTATGCTCACCCCGTCCAATCTTCATCCTCGTAGATTGGTCCTGTATAACACAATGATCGGTATGAGTGTTTGTTGGCCACTTCTGCAGCCACCAGGTCCAAATCTAGGTGTTTACAGAAGCCCCCACTTTGACTGAGGCTTGGACATGGTGAAAGTCAAAGTATAGCCGCCTAGGTCAATCGAAGATTACGACCTGGTGGCTGTCCGGTCGGGTCGTTTTAAGTCCATTGGACTGCGTGTTGAGGCTCGCCAGCCAAGGCTTAGAAATCATACCTGACGTCTTCGCTTGCTGTTGCTTGCTTGGGCCCGGGCCGTTGCTTGACATCTCGTTCTCGATTTTTCATGCGCGCGCGCTTTGTCTTGTAACACCCGCTATTTTTCCTAAGCATTTTCATTCTTTCCGTTAAGACTCCGTCTTAACTCTGTCACTTTTGGCCTCATATTTCATCATTTTACTAAGCTCTATTTTAATTTTTGAGTTTGATAATTTTTATTTTTAATTTTAAAGATTTAAATTCTTTTTAAATTCATTTATTTGGTTTCTTCGTAAGTTAATTAATTTTTCCGCAAGGAATTCTATTTCTCTTCGAATTGACATTTTTAAGCTTGGATTTAAGTTTTTCTTTTCCTAAAAATGTTTGAATACGTTTCTATAATATTTCCAACTAGTAAATATTTTTATTTACAAAATTTAGTAGTTAATGATTTTTATTACGAAGCTTCGCGAATAATTATTTTCTTACGCGAGGTTTACTCGAATTACTTTGAAATGCCTTTAACTATTTTACGATTATACTTTTTATCAACTTATAAATTATTTGAGACCATTTCCTTACATTTTGGACCGACTAAGCTCTTGGTCACAAGTTTTATTACGTTTTATTTAAACGTTTCATTTTATCACGTTAAAACGTAAATGTAAGATAAATTTTTTTCATTCATTGTTGCATTATTATCAAAACTTTTCATACTCCTTTCTCCTTAAACTTGGCCGGCCACTTTGTCATTTTTGCACATAGTTTTCATCAACACTTTAATCTCATTTATATTTTGAAAACCATCCATTTCCATACTACACTTTATTCATTCATCAAGTTAAAAAAAAATCTATCTTCTTCCTCTTGGCCGTGGCACTCTTCCCCTATTCTAGGATTATTTTGCTTCAATTCTAGTCTTAATCGACTCAAATTCATCGTCAAATAATCCTCTTTCCGTTCTCTTCGTTAAGGTATTAATCAACGTCGTTTTCGATCAATTTTTACCTTGATTTTTATTAGTTTTCTCATGGTATTTTTCTGCCATGATTTTCGTATTTGGTAAGATTTTTGGACGATCCCGAAGCCGACGAATATATCGTTGATTCAGACTTGGAGTAGAGGTAACGATGTTACTCGGTATTGCATGATTTTATTTGTGTAATTGCATGTATATTATTATAATTTTATTTTTGGCAATATATGTATGTCACGAATTCTGTAAAATTTTTAAAAGTTGAAAATTTGTATGTTTCGGTATTTTTATCGCTTTTACGAGATTAACGATTAAATCGTCATATTAATTTGTAAAATCATAATATTCGGCCTAAACATGTAATATATGTTTACATTCTGTAAAATTGATATTTTTGATGATCTATAATAATTTAGGATTTTTCTGATATTTTAAATATCGATTATTGAATTATTACCGTTTACGGACAAAAACGATTAAAAGCCGATTTTTAGTTCTAGTACCTAAACATTTTATTTTAATCTGATTTTTGGCGTGGTGAAACTTTCTGGTGAAATAGAATTTTCTGAATTTTTCATAATTTTTTCGGAATTGTTAAGTGATGAATTAATTAATCATTTTAAATCATTGTTTATCGTTAAAACCGTGTTTGTTCTTTAAATTCTCGATTTATGATCTTTTGTTTAAATCTGGAAAAAATTATGATTCTGATGATTTCATATTAAAATGTATTTTTATGATTTTTAGTGCCTTAAAAAAATGTTAGGAACGATAAGTTTATTAATGAAATCGTTAATTGTGAAAACGGGTTTAAATGACGGTTTTGTTGGTATTTGTTGAATCTGGAATTTTGGAAAAATATGGAAAATTTATATTCTGGAAAATTAGGATTTTAAAGTAATAATTTTTGGATATTAATACTTAAATCGTTTTGTAATTACTATTTTTATTAATCGTTATTGTCGAGATTGGACGATTAACGAGAAAACGCTTTAAAAATCGAGTTTCATGATTCTGGAAAATTTTCTTTTCTGGAAAGAATGTCCATAAATACATTTTAACTATTTTACGTAATTTTTTTACTATTTATTAAAGTCTTTAATTAATAAGTATTGATTTTCGGACAAATTGTGCTTTATCGTTAAAATTCTTCGTCTTACCTAAAAGAATTATTTTTCCAGCTATTTTGAAAGTGTTTAAGTCTGAAACTTTAAGAGTTAAATCATCCGTTAACATATTCTAAATATATTCAATGGTTTAGTTAAATAAAAGACGTTAAAAGATTTAATTTGACATTTGCCGTAAAATTCTATTTATAATTCTATTGTCGAAACTAATAATAGTCAGAGAATTTTAGCTTTTTAACTTTTGAAAACACCCTAATTAGTATTATTAAAATGTTTAAGATATTTTTAATCATTTTGTAACGCTTATACGATATTTTAATAATTTCATAAAATTAAATGTTCACTCTAATAATTAATATCGTTAAGGCCGAAATTACTAGTTTTCTAAATCTATATCGTTTACTAAAAATGTTGTATTAGTTTAAACTAATATTTTGCTATTTTCATATGATGCTATTTTTAGTAAGTTTCTAAAAATAGAAGTTTCCTAAAATAGAAAGTTTCCTCTTTTGGAAAGTGATCCTTTTCTTTTTGTTCTCATATTGTTTATATTGAATACATCTTTTATATATCGATAATTGGTTGTTTTGGAGTTATGGAATAAGGACGAGTGTGAGGTTAGAGTAATATATTCTGGGGTTTACGTTTTTGCCATCAACTATAAGGCTGGCGTGTCTTTATGGGGCACACTGGTTGTTGAACCGAGCATATATGGTGTTCGGGAGTGTGTGTATATTTTCTTAAGCTCGTGCCTCGCAGTGTAAGACGCCGTCGGGTTGAACTGAGTATTTATGGTGCTCGGGAGGGGTGTACATATTATCTTAAACTAGGGCCACGCATTTATAAGTCGCCGTCCTATTATGGTTGAGTAGCCTAGTTAGAGACCGAAGTTTGATTTGTTTGAACTAGGTTCTCGAAACTAGTTTTTAGTATTCTCCTAGTGAAAGTCTAGCCGCCTACACTAATTCTATCCATAACGCCATTTTGATTATTTTATTTATTATCGATAAATTGGTTTGCAGGTTGGCAAATATTTTTATGTTTCTTCGGAAACCCTTTTTATTATTTTGTTTATGGTGAAAGCTTATTTTAATATAATGTTTTACTGTTTTCCATTTTTTACTATTTTTCTATAGTAGTAATTACAGTTTTAAAATCCTGTTATACGGCTGGGAGAACGTTGACGTTGCTCCTCACTGATTGTGGCTGTTGTGTTTTTAACATGACAGGTATGCATGTTTCTGGGTGTGGGCTAGCGGGCAGACATGATCCTTGCTCGATTAATTTTAATAATTTTGTTTTGTGGATTGTCAAACCTCTTCGTGGATTGTTTTTTTATTTTTGGCCTTTTTATTTAAGGCCTAACGTTTGACTTTACCATTTAAATTTTTACAAGACATAGTTACAGTGTGTTTTAATCCCGACTCTACAGTGTTTCCGCCACTGTATTGCGTTAGAATTTCTAGGGGATTACAGTCTTCTTTAGTTTATTTAAAATTTTGTTCAATTTTAAGTGTTTTTTTGTGTGTAGGTGACGCGTTAAGTGTAAACACGTTGGCTTTTATTTGAACAAGTGTTTTGGGATGCTCGTGAACCTTTGATGAAATAAAACATTCGAGGGCGTCAGTCTCCACTCGAGTAGCAATCTTTTGGGATGCTTCTGACCCCTAGGACAAAGTAAAAGAAGATAAACTATTCAAGGGCGTCAGTTTCCACTCGAATAGCTGTCTTTCGGGATGCTTATGACCCCTAGGACATGCTGTTGCTGTGCCTTTGGGATAACTAAGACCCTTCAGGCGAAATTGCTTTTGCTGTGCCTCCGGGATAACTAAGACCCCTCGGGCAAAATTGCTGTTGCTGTGCCTCCGGGATACCTAAGACCCCTCGGGCAAAATTGCTGTGCCTCCGGGATAACTAAGACCCCTCGGGCAAAATTGTTGTTGCTGTGCCTCCGGGATAACTAAGACCCCTCGGGCAAAATTGCTGTTGTTGTGCCTCCGGGATAACTAAGACTCCTCGGGCAAAATTGCTGTTGCTGTGCCTCCGGGATAACTAAGACCCCTCGGGCAAAAATTGATGTGCCTCCGAGATAACTAAGACCCCTCGGGCAAAATTGCTGTTGCTTATTTGTTTTAGTCAAGTTTTTTTTATTTATTTTATTTTTTTTTTTTGCGGGTTTTTCTTATTTAGTTCGGGTTTGCTTTTGCTTTGTCTTGGTTTGTGATGCATTTAGGATTTGTTCAGAGTTTGTTTAGGTTAGTTCGATTCGAATTGCTTTATTAAGCGTTCGGGTGCAGTGTTTAGGTTAAGTGCGGTTCTTATGCTTGTTTTATTATCGAGAGTGCATTATCGATGTCGCATAGTAATTATTCCATTTATTGTTATTTCGCTTGTCTTAAAAGATGTGTGTTAAGCCTCGTTTGTTTTTGTTTTAGACTGTGCTGGACTGTTTAGACGCGCATCCATCAGTGCCCCAATCTTCAGGCGTGCAGCCCCCAACGGTTCAGGATCCGAACGCGTCAGCTGAAGCGGTCGGGTTATTATGGACCGGGTTTGTTTAAGTAAACGAAAATTGGGGCGATCGTTCATTCAACCCCATATTCGAACGCGTCGCCCCTTTCGCCCCAAAGCCGATTTCTCGATCTTTCTTGCGATTTTTCGTCTCGATTCCCGTCATACATGACAATGTCAACTCCGGGTAAGCGTTCTTTACTTGTTTATTGTCGGCTTTGCTCGATTTGATTGGTTGTGAATTGGTTTTATTGAAACCTAGAAAATCGATTTGGGTGTTTTTGATTTACTAAGTTCCTATGTTTATGCTTAATCCTATTGTTAAATTAGGGTCGATTAGAGCTTATTAAAGTAGTTATAGGGGTTTTCGAGGTGCGACAATGGCTCCCTATAGTGATAGGTTTGAGGTACTAGGGTTAGGGACCGTTTTCCCGAATATTCTCGCATAATTTTGCTCAAATAGTGTTTGTGAGGATATGGGTAGTTCCCTCGTCGATTTTTATGAGTTAGGATGGCCTTTAGGGCTCTCCGTGAGGTTTTGTGTGTCTTAAGACGGACCAAAAGATATCGTAACGACGCCGGATTTTCCCGAAACTACTTCCATTGTGACCGGGATTGAAAATGGGTGCTGGCGGCTTTTCCACAATTTTGATATCCTTCTCCGAAATTTTGACCCTATTTTGACCTGTTTAAGCTGTTTTAGCCTGACCAGAGGTATGTTTTTTTTTTATTTCTTGTTTGGTTTTGCATTTAGAGGCCATGCTGAGCGTCCCGAGGGAACTTCCTCGGTTGGTACTAGTGAGGAGGTTGTTGGGGCGAGTGAGCATCTCGTCTCAGCGCCGCAACCCCGAGGTCATTAATGAGGCCAATTTTGATAGAGTGAAGAAGCGCAAGCTTCCAGAGACGGTGGCTAGGAGGGGTCATGTTTCGGTTCCTGTACTGGAGAATGAGGAGAGTGGTTACGAAGATCCTGAGTGGGCTCGGGACTGGGATGGTCATCAGTTGCTGTTTCACTTTGACCTTCACGTTTCTCACCGCATCGTGCGTGGTCTGGTGAGTGTCCTATTCGTGCTTATTAGTTATGTCTTAGATTTTTTTTTTGCTTGGGTTAGGTTAGGTTTGTTTTGTTTATTCTTGCATTGTTTTGGCTTGCAGCCCCCAGGTCCGATGAGGAATTTCTCGGGCTTCACTACGTGTTTCGATATTTATTTCCAGAAGTTGATCCCCGCGGTAAAGAAGATTATCGCGAGGACTGCTCTAGGTCCCGTGGTCGAGCAGTGGGTCCGGCTAGTGGGTTGTAAGACTAAGTGCAACCTTATGGTGATTAGGGCGATGATAGATCGCTTCCATGATACTACTTCGACCTTCCACATGGCTTTTGGGGAGGTCGGGATGACCCTAGAGGATTTTGAGATGATTACCGGTCTGCCCTAGGGTCCGGATATGATTAAATGGGCCGCCGAAGGCCTTAGTCTAGATAGTGATGAGGTGCGGGGCCTCATCGAGGATTTGTTTAGAGCGTGAGGCATATAGTGCGCCTCATGCTCTGGTGAGCTCGTATATCACCGATCACTTCGAGCGAGTGGCGGTGTTAGAGGATCGAGAACCCAACACGCCGGAGCAAGATGCCCGGTTGTGGTTGTGGTACTTCCTAGGGTCGACCCACTTGTCGGATAAAGGCGAGAGGTTTAGTACTAGGATTTTGCCTTTCCTAGCTGACCTGGCTCAGCTAGGACGTTATGATTGGGTGACCGCGGCTTTCGCGGAGATGACTCGCTGCCTGCAAGTCATGGTGAGGCCGTTGGAGATAGAGTCGGCTTCAGCTGTGCCCATTGTGGGTCTGGGCCTTATACTGGAGGTTAGCTGCTATTCTCACTTTTGTCTTTCAAGTTGTACTTAGTTTTGGTTTAGTGTTGCTAAAGGTATTCGAGATTTTGCAGGCTTGGATCTATTCCTATTTTCCTTGTTTGGCTCCTAAGACGGTGCGGGTGCACCCGAAGAGATTCCCGGTGGGGATCGAGTGGAGGCTGGCTCAGCCTAAGAGCACAATCAGCCACTACCCGTCGGAGAATGCGCTGGTTAACAAGCTACGCCTCGAGGATGTAAGTTTTCTTTTTATAGCCTATTTCGTTTAGTGGCCCCTAAGGTTTGGGATTCACTGGGATGTTGGTTCTATTCGTGTAGTTTGTGGCCCGTCCTTGGGCCGATTATGAGGGCGTGCCCGGGTATGTGACTGCGGAGCTGAGGCCTCGGAGTTATAGAAGGATGCTCCTTCCTGCGTTGTTTCGCCCAGTTTGGTATCTGGGCGAGCGGTTGGTGCGCCAGTGTCTATATGACAATTTCAGGGTGCCGGTTGATCCTCCCCGGTCCATGTTCAGACCACCGACTACCGCAGAGGTCCTCGAGGATAGGAACGGAGAAGGAGGCGATACTCTCTTGGTGCCTGGTGCCTCCTACCTAACTCACGTCACCCGGCGGCTAGCTTGGTACCGCCTCGTGGTAATGTTCTAATTTTGGTTCTAAGGTTTGTTTTGCGGTTTATTGTTTCCTTGCCCTCTGACCGACCGATCTGTCGTTTTCTCAGTTGGCCGATCCGGCTGATGAAATCCTAGCCCCCAGTTTCCCCCTGACGCTGCTTAGGGTGGACGCGGCCGAGATACCCTTCACCGAGCCTTTTCCTCTGTGTTCTGCCAAGGAGATGGATGCCGGGATAGAGTGGCGTGACCGGGTATGCCGGGTGAGTTTTGGCTTTCGTTCCTTGTTCGGGTCTTAAGAATTTAGGGTAGGTTTGCTTAACTTTTGTGGTTTCAACTCTCAGGTTTCGCCATCTTGCCATCAGCGGTTGTGGCAGGCCGTCAACTGCTTCCGGGTCTATGCCTCCAGGGTTTCCCGTGACACTTCGAGACCTCGATCGGTGAGTTTGCGTGACTAGGGCGGTTTTCTAGGCTGCTTGCGTGTTTTCCTAATGTTTGAGTGCATTTGCAGGATGTCTCAGATATGGTGAGACAACTGGAGACTCGGGTGACCGAGCTCGAGGCGAAAGATGTTGAGTCGCAACGGCTCCTGCAATCTCGGGCTGACGAGATCGCTTTCGTTAAGGACCAGCTGGCTCGGTCTCAGGGTGAGACCTCTGCGCAGGGTGAGGTGAGGCATCGGATTGAGAGGGAGACTGAGGCTGAGGCTGAGGCTACGGGTGCTACCGAGGAGGTTGGAGGAGTCCCCGAGACGGCTATCCTAGACATGCTGTCGGGGATGGATGGTAGGGCGTCTCCTCTTCTAGATTTGGAGGATCTAGGTTTAGATGACGACATTTTTGAGGTCGTGATAGCTTTTGGCGCCTCTAGGGGTCCTCCCTAGTCTCGACTTGTGTATGAATTTGTATATTTTGTATATTCGCTTTAGATTTTTAGTATTGGAATTAGTTGGATTAGTCTTGTGTTTGGCGAATTTGTTTACCTAGATTGACAAGTAATCATTTTTTCGTTCATTTGCTTTGCGATTTGACCTAGCTTAGGGCGTGTTAGCGTTGCATGAGAGTATGAAAACAGTTCCTTTTGGATGTTTTAAAATGCGTTAGTTTGAGTCGGGAATCGGATCAGGTAGTACGTCGATTAAAACGTTTTGACTTGAGATGTAAAATATTAATGTGCTTTGACCGAGTGTGTTAAGAGGTGAGCGTGGTTGTTTTGACATTCAGAACAAGGCCGAAGTTAAAATTCGGGCGACTTTTGAAAAAAAAGTTAGACCACTTTTTATACATTCATAATATTGCCTTATTAGGCTACAGATGCGGCTTGACGATAACCGTTAAAAGGCTACAACACGCCTAGGTGGGGTAGCTTATCCCCTTAAAAAAAACGCCTAAGTCTCGTGCGTCCGACGAGTGAACTCGCGTTCTTGTAGCTCTTGCGTGGGTACCTCGGCTTCCGGAGTGGGTTTTTAGTGACATTGGGATGTCGTTCCCGATGTCCGAGGTGTCGTGTGATAGCTATAGTGATAATGTGGGATCAGAGTTTCTATCCTTGGGATGCTCGAGATGTCGCCTGCCTGGCTACAGGCGCTTGGGCTAAGGCTTCCGGGTTCCGGGCCGCCTGGACTCGAGCGGCCGGAGACTCGGGCGCCTGGGCCGGGGCGGTTCGAGTCCGGGTTATGGAAATTTTTTGTTGTTTCCTAATTCTTGTGGGATTAGGGCTATATATACGGGTTGTGGGTGCTTGTTTTAGACATACTAGAATATCCATAGGGTCTAGAACATCCATATCTAGGGTCATGTCGAGTTTCGGGAATATCCTAACCGAGTGGACGGTTTCTTTTAAGAAATGTGACCCCGAGGTTAGTTCAAATGACGGTTTGTCAATAGTCGTTGCGCTGAGTCGAGTCAAGATACAAGATGACTTCTTACTGGCATGTTCTAGGTTTTGGGACTCAAAAGACCATGGTTTTCCTTTCCCCGGGGGTAAAGTTTGTCCTCTTCCCGAAGAGATAGACGCTATAGGTGGGTGGAGTTCAGTTCGGCCTTGCATGCTTTCGGTAGATGATGCTTACTTGGAACGGTTTTCTTACTTTTTGGACCTTTCTTCGTTGGAGGAGGCTAAAGGTTTCTTTAGGAGAGATGGCATTAACCTAGGGTTGCTTCTCAGGACATTCTCACAGGCTGGGTCTTATCATGTTTCGGCTTTAGCATGTAGGCGTGCTTTTAACATTGTGATGGCTTGTTATTATCTTTTCGAGGATGCGAGGTCACGTGAAGGTTAGGGTAATCCTCGGGTTTTGGATGTGGTAGCGGCAATGGAACATGGACGATTACCCTCTTTGCTTATTTTGGGTGAGCTCATTCTGGGCCTCGATGCTAGTGCTCGGTTCCATGAGACACCTTCTCGGGGCTCTAGGATCGTTTTACAAGTGTTTTTGGTGCCATGTTTCTTCGTAGCTCGCGTTTTTTGTTTGTTTTTTTTTTTCGGTTTTGTTTTTGTGGTTGTTTTGGTTTGGAGATGTGATGTTTTGTAGTGATTCGTGCATGTTTGGTTGAAGGAGCAGCTTGGTTTGGTCGACCCTCCCCGGGGCTTTAAAGATTATAACTATATGGGTTTCACAGGTTGGAAGACGGTGCAGGTGTGGAGCAAAGGTCACAAGGAAAAGAAGTGGCTTTCCTATTTGGCTAAAGGTGAGGTGATCATTAGGTGGTCTATCCCGTGGTGGAATATTAGTGGGCGTACCGGGTTTCCCTTTTCGTCTTCAACTGAGGCTTTGCTAATACTATCCATTAGGGATCAGGTTTATATTTATCTGGGCATGTTGTCGAATCAAATGGGTGTCAAACCTCCTGTTTCGAAGGATGCTAAATTTACTCCTAGTTTTGACCCATGGACAAAGGATTTGCTCAGGGAGTTCAGGGTGTCTTGGGAGCAGAAGTTCTTGCACCCCGTTGCTATTGAGAGTGTTTGACCGACTGGCAACGTTTCCGTCCGGCGAAGGGTTTGCGAACACCCGTCAGGACAGAGCAACTCGAAAGTTAGGAAGACAGCGCCGCTAAGAGGCGAGGAGGTGACTCGAGAGACTGTCACTAAGTGCCTGACCAAAGACAGTGGTACCGATCCTACTTCAGTTAGTTCATCTAAGCGGGCCAAGACTAACGAGACCCATTATTAAATTGTGAAAGAGGAAGGAAAGTGGGATTGGCTGGGCTCGCCTTTGGCTAGAGCGGTAGAAGCTTGCCTTCAGAGAATCGAGGATGAGAAACGCAAGCTGATACACCCGAACGGCAAGGGGAAGAAAAGGTTGGACCGGTAGAGCCCAACCATTTTGTATTATGTCTTACTAGTTGATATTATGTGGCGTATAAGTACTAGTTCTTTTTGTGGAGTTTTGACACGTTGCTTTCCGGGACGTCCGGGATTCTGATGCTTGATGTAAATGCCTCGACAAAGGCTCGATTTAACCAAATTTTATTATTAATGAGAAGCACATTTTTATATTTTTTTTGTGGTGACTCGCAACTCGATTCTTCATTTTACCCGGAGCGCCCTTTCGGGTTTTCACTCCGTCCTCGGCTCACCTTTTTTTATTCTTTTTTTTGCTCTTTTTTTTTTGACGGCTCGCAACTCGATTCTCCATTTTGCCCGGGGCGCCCTTTCGGGTTTTCACCCCATCCTCGGCTCGTCATTTTTTTTGACGACGGCTCGCAACTCGTTTCTTCATTTTGCCCGGGGCGCCCTTTCGGGTTTTCACCCCGTCCTCGGCTCGTTGTTTGTGCTTCGTCATTTTAAATCACCCGTCGGCCGGGACGTGGAAGGAGTCCCGGTTTGTACATGAATCGAGTAATCGATTTTGGTTTGTTTTGTTTGTTTAATTGGTTGTACTCGGGGAAAGGGTTGCCTACGTATCCGCGTTTAGACGGAATCAAACCATGTTCGTAGTTCTTTCAAAAATATGAGTGATTTTGATTTGGACTCATTTATGCCAATTATCGATGCGAGCTTAATTAATTTTTTCTTGTTTTGCATGGCTTCCCCCTAAGTCGGAGGTTGGGGTGTGGTTGCCAGGGTGTCTATGGGTAGTATCGTTTGAGTTTATCCATGTTGGTTGGGGTTGAGAATTCTTGACCGTCTAAGTCGTTGAGGATCACCGCGCCCCCCGAGAGTATTCTCTTAACGAGGTAAGGGCCTGCCCAGTTTGGTTTGAATTTCCCTCTAGGGTCGACGGGAAGGGGTGCTCTAATGGATTTGATTACTAAGTCTCCCTCGTGTATGTTTCGGGATTTCACTCGTTTATTAAAGGCTCGTTGGATGCGTTGTTTGTAGGCTTGTAAGTAGGATAAAGCATGTATCTTACGCTCGTCTAGGAGTACTAGCTCGTCATATCATTTTTAGTTCCACTCTTCTTCAGGAATACCGCTCTCGGCTAATATCCTTAGTGACGGTATTTCTAGCTCTACGGGTTGTACAGCTTCGGAATCGTAGGTTAGGTAATATGGTGTGGCTCCAGTGGGAGTTCGATAGGATGTTCGGTATCCCCATAAGGCGAAGGGGATCTTGTTTGGCCAATCCCGATAATTGTCTATCATTTTCTTAAGGATTGTGGTTATGGTTTTGTTGGCTACTTCTACGGCCCCATTCGTTTGTGGTCTATAGGGTGATGACTTGTGTTTTTGGATTTAGTATTTGTCGAGGAGTTTTTGGGTGTCGGCCCTGAAGTGAGCCCCCTAATCACTGATGATCCCGTGAGGTATACCGTAGCGGCAGATGATGGTATTTTGTAAGAATTTCACTACTTGTTTTGAGGTTAGTACGGTGTAAAAGGCGGCTTCTACCCATTTGGTGAAGTAATCGACGACCACTAAAATAAAGCAGTGCCCGCCAGTCCCAAATGGGTGGACTTTTCCTACGATGTCTATTCCACAAGTAGAGAAAGGCCAGGGTGTGGCTATGGTGTGTAGAGGATATGGCGGTAGGTGTTGGATGTTGGCAAATATTTGGCAATTGAGGTAGTGACGGACGTGATGTCGACAGTCTGCCTCTAAGGTAATCCAATAATAGCCCAGTCTCATTATTTTTCGGGCCAGTAGGTGTGCACTCATGTGGGGTTCGTTTGTATAGTAGTCCTTGATTCAGGACATAATGGGTGACTTGTATTCGTAGGGCTCTTTTGTTCTTGGTGTTGGTGTTGGGCGGATATGACCCGTGGGTTTTAAAGTCTAGAATTGTTTTGTACCATGGTTCTTCGGGGGTGTCGTCGGTTTCGAGGTTATGGATGTAGGCCGGTTGTTCGCTTCTCTCTACGCAGATAGGCATAGAGAAAAGGTGATCGCGCATGTTTATCAGGGAGGCTAGTTTGGACAATGCGTCGGCGAATTGGTTTTCTTCGCGGGATATGTGTATGAAGTCAATTTTGGTAAATTCCCGGGACATTGTTTCCACTTTGGTTTGGTATGGGGTTAGGCTTTCACTATAAACCTTCCAGGTTCCCGTGGCTTGGTTGACTACTAAGGATGAATCTCCGTGTACTCTAAGGTTTTTAACTTCTAGAGATATGGCTGCTTTTAGACCTATTAGGCAGGCTTCGTATTTGGTTATGTTGGGGCAGTTTGGTCGGATGGAGGTTCGTTCAGTACGAGCTTATTATTGATTGGTTATGGAGTTGATGACGGGTCGATCCTAGGGTTGTTGTTCCCGATCTCGTTTTAGGGTGAAGCTAAATGACCTGGTAGCCCTTGCGTTTTAATCAATTGTCATCGATAATTGGCGTAAAGTCGAGTTTTTAAGCGTTTAAAGTAAACTGTTGAAAGAAGGTTAAGCGATTGTCGAGGCACGTTTGTAAAAAAAAGGTTGTTTTATTGATAATATAGTAGATGGGCTAGATGCCCATGATTAAGTTTGGGGGAGGTGGAGGACATATCCCCTCGCACCTCCCTGGACTTGATAAGGAAGAAAAAGACAAGACATTTATTATTATTATTATTTTTGTCTAGGCCCTAAGGTGAATTAGACTCTGACTAAGACCGGTTATACGTGCCTTTAGACGAACCTTCGTTGATTGGGCTCTCGGTTCTCACGCGGGTCGCTCTCTTGATACCTGGAGCCAGTCCTCCTCCGAAGACACCCTACGGGGACGTAGATCCCCTTATCAATCAGGTCTTGCATTGCATGCTTGAGTTCGATGCACACTTGGGTCTCATGCCCCCGGCCTTGATGGTATAGGCAGTGAGCGTTCAGATTCCAACCCGCTCCCCTCTTCTCTACAGGTGGGTTTGGGGTGGGTCCCACTGGCAATAATAGCCAGGCCTCCTGCAGTTTCCGGAGGGCTTCAGCATAGGATTCCCCCAATTCGGTGAATTGCCTTGAGGGACGGCGAAGGCCTGTAGGTTCGACAGGGTACGCGAGCCTGGCGTATTCGACATATGGATCCCCACTAAGTACTAGTTCCCGGCCTATTGGTCCTTCCCGGGGTTTCCTCTCAGGGCCTTCCAAGGTCTCGAGGCGACGTCTAACATCGTCGATGGAGAAGGAGATTGACGACACTATCCCCAGTACCCCATGGACCACGTTCATCAGGGCGTTGAGTTGATCGGTGCCACTTTCGTTGCTATTTGGCGCCATTCTCGGGTCTAGTGAAGCAAAATAAAAGCATAAGGTCGAATCCACCCGATAATCTAAAGACTCGAAGAATGCTCGTAACTGAACGACGCGGGAATGAGACCCTTGACTCGCGCGTGCGTGCGGTCACTGGCTTAGGGACTCGGGTGCTTTAGACTCTTGGTGCTCGGCGAAACGCCTAATGAATTTTAGATCTCTGTGACGAGACGATTTGACACAAACCTCGGAGGTGAGGCTTAAAGAGGACTTCTCAAAATGAGAGGACCCAAAACGTAAGACCTCGAGTAGAGGTGATCCTAGTAACTAACACAGTTAATCACATGGTTGTACGACGTAAGAAGTTGTTCACGTTCCCGGCTCAGGATCAACGAATTTTTATTGTTTTTGAAAACGACCAATACTCGCAGAGGAAAGTCTTTTGGAAAGAAAATGATTTTGTAAAATTAGGGTGACGATGGTGTGGTGACACTGTTCGTGACGTAAAAATGTGTTGTTATGTGTGTGCGTCGGGAATCCGGTGATAGCAAAAGTGTAAATTTTTTTTTTTAAAGGAACATGGTTCTTAGGGGAACCAGTTTTGAAAATGATGACGTGATGCTTTTATCGAGAGTACTATTAATTAGCTAGTTCGATACTTGTAGCGGATGTGGTACTCGTGGTGGAGCGTGAAGTCTAATGATGGTGTTTTAAAGGTGTAATTAAATCCTTATTAAGGGTTTAGGTAGTGAATAGTGTTTTTAGAAAAAGTTTTTAAAACTAGTGATGCACGTTTGTCGGTTGCATTAACTAGCATTTGAGGGTGGGGAGTGATGTATTGTGAAAAGTGTTTCGAGAATGTAACCGTTTTGGATTCCTTGGCTTCATTAATTGAAGCTTCAGTTGTGTTAACGTTATGTGTGTAAAAAATATTTTTTTTGAAAATAAAAATGTAACCGTTTGGTGTACCTTGATCCCATTGATCGGGAGTCTCGGTGGCATTAACGGTATTTGTTGTTGACGGGTTTTACTTTGGCCAAGGTGATGGCACTAAAAACATACATTTATCATTTTTTGAGTGTAAAATTTGCAATGATGACGACATCTAAAAGTGATTTTCCTTTTTTAGAAATCATGATTTGACCGGAGTATCGCCGTTTAAGAGGCCGTTTTGAAAAGATGAGGTATTTTTCGAAAACGGAATTGGGTGCGGTTGAATATGTTGGCGTGGTTGAATCCAGATTTTTAGTGTTTTATTTGGGTTGTTTGCAAAGACGCTACACATAACTAGGAATGCGTACACTCATGCAGGATGCAGACACGGGTAGGTTAGGGTAGGCTACCGCCCACGAATAGTTTTTACTTAGGCGTTGACAATTATCTGGGGAGACGAGTGCCATACCGTCCGTTCAGAACTATCCGCTTATCATTTCCGCGGGGTACGCGTTAGGCGGCCGGAGCGTCAATTGAGGATCTCTCCGCGTGTCCCTAAAGATCTTGCCGCGAAGAGGTCGATTGGTCCTGATATCGGTTAGGGTGGGCTTTTAAGGGCCAAAACCTGTAGTGACCACAACTAGGAACTAAGAAATGAGCTTCACCGACCTCGTTCAAGTTACACCACCGCTGGAACTTGTTTCCAATTCCCCAGCGGAGTCGCCAAATTGTGGACGTTCGTCCGCACAGCCCGCGCCCCGCGCGGGACCGACCCGGTTTTTCAACCTGTGGCGGCGGCCACCCACGCAGCCCCCTCCCTGTCGGGGGCCGGTCCGATCTTGCGTACGGGGCGATGTGTCAGACCTCGATTCGGATGACGTTCCGGACTTATACTAGACAGGTGCGGGCACCCGTGTTTCCGTTTGGAATCGATCGAGTCGTGGTTGTAAATGTTTAAAGGCCGATTTGTTTGGTAAGGCAAACTTTTTAGTGAACTGAATTTGTTGCCGATTTGTGGAGTCCCCACCGAGTCAATTATGGGGACTCGGAAACTCTTGAAGTCAACTTTGATCCCTCATCGGCTCAAAGTTGAGTGGCACGGGACCTAAAGATAAAGACTTATACCCTTAAGCACTCCATGCCTGGAATGACACTCATTGCCAATGGTTTCGGACATCCGGAAACCGCCGATTCTGAGTAAAGGGTGAGGGTACGTATTGGGAAGCCAACATCCGATAGATGTCAACACCCAATCCCGCCCGCACTATAGCGGCCTATACTAATCAATCGGTGGGCTGATAACCTAGTTCTTTTGTTGTGGTGGAAATACTGTAACATCCGTTGTTTTAACCCTATACCTTTTGCTACGTCGGTTGTTTAAAGACAAGTAAGTTTTGTCGTCAAAGTGGTTGTGTTTACATTCTTTGCATGCGATTTCACGTGACAGGCAGGCCATGAAAAGATGCATGTCGAAGGGTAGGGAGTACTAGTATTATACGTATTAGCAAATCAGTTTTAACGCGATAATACGAATATTAGTCATTCTCGCGGTATACCTTTCCTGGTATTCTGCTTAAGATGCGTCGGTTCGGTATTAATAAAGATGCGTCGAACCTAGTGAGGCGAGCACCCGGACTAATACGGAACCCGACCATCGCTTTGTTCAATTATAGTTGTTTTACGTTTTGAATTCCGTGTTAGGTGATTTAGCATGCGATTATAAGGTCATAAAAGCAATTAATCATACGAAAAACTGTAAATGCGAATGTAAGTAAATCACATAATGAGGAGTTGCACCCTCGGAGTATACACTAAACGGGACACGATGCATAGACGGTTTGAGAACGGGTCTCGGAATTACTCGGGTCTATTTAGTGTATTTTAGTGCTTGTGGTTGAAGTTCGGACGTTACGTATTTTAGTGAGTGCTTGCGGACCTATTGTCCGCATCTAGTATTGTCGTAGTGCGTAATAAAAGAAAGTACAAATATGGAAAGTTTTGTTTAGATGGCAACCTAGTGACGACTCGACTTCAATAAGCGGATCCTCCTAGCTTGACCAGTGATTCCGGCAGAGCTTCGTTACTATGGACTGATTCTGCGGCTAATCCGGCAGAACTTCGTTACTAGACTTGAGCTAGTCGAACACAGGCACCTCGGTATCGAGTGGGGTTCTCGAAGGTGAGGAGTAACGTCGATGTCGCTTTTTTATCGGAACTACGATCGAGTGGATCGTTTGCCTTGGGTGTCGGAGTTCGAGCCCTTAGCGAGAGAGTAGGGGGAGGAGAAGATGAGAAGTTGTGTCGAGTGAATGAGGTGAGGGGGGTATTTATAGGTGTTTTCGGCCCTCGTCGTCCATATGGACGCCTGAGCTGAGGCGCACCAAGACTCAGGCGCCTGAGTTCAGGCGTGGGGAGTCTAAGGCGCGTGAGGTGGGGCGGCTGGAGTTTTGAAGATACGATTTTGATACTTTCCAAAGCCGTGAGGCGGGTGTATAATATGTATCTTGGGGGTTAAGGTTCCCCTCCCTTGATCTAGCGCCGCGGTTTAAGTGGGCCTCGGGTGTGCATCCCGAGGTTCGCTTGGCGCGGTGTTGACTCGGTTCGAGTTTCGGGACCGACTCGGGGTCCTGGTGTCAGAATCGACTCTAACTAGTGTCTATGCGACTGTAACGACACGACTAGGGCTGCCATTATGTTAGTTTAATTTGCCCGAGTAATTTATTTGATCCGTTCTATAGAAAACCTACCTAAAACATCGCGAACCTGTGTCGCGTTGCAGTCCTATCGTCATTGGGTGTTTGTTTGACACTTCTGCAGCCACCAGGTCCAAATCTAGGTGTCTAAAGATTGCTCCAACTTATAGACATAGCCGGTGGCTTGGAAGCCCTGAAGATCGTATCGTGTTTAAGTATTCCGTAGATGATGGGAAGGATTTGCCGTGGATCCCTTCCAACAAATAAAAACCAACTAATCCTAACACGTAGATAGGGTAAATCAGGTCGAGTCCACGGGGACGGTAAAGATGGTTTCGACTAAGTTTCACCTAAAGACTTGACTAGGTCACAAGGCTAAGGTAAACTAGAACGATAAGAAGGGAAAAAACTATGACTAGGGACGAACTAAGTATAAAAACTAAGGCTAAAGAATTCAACTAACTAAGGGAACAATGACTAAGATGACGAAGAAATCAAACAAGGAAAGAATAGGGTTAGGTCGGGTTCATAAGTGTAGTAGGATAGTTGGGAGATCGATGGTGCAAGGTTCACCTAGTTACTAAGGTTGGTCCACGCTCTCGCGTCAGAGCCAATGTCCCCACTCTCGTGCCAAAGATAAAACCCGAATACTTATGCAAGATATTACCCAATACACAAGGATTCAACCACAAATCAATCACACAATGAGAAGAGGAAGACAAGCAAGAGAAGTATTTGCAACTACTACTCTAACAAGCAATTCATCAAACACATGGTATGCATAACATGTGACTAGTAACAAAGAATCCAACTTTACCCACAATCAAACCCTAATCATCCATAATCAACACTTAATCCCCCTACTAACCCCACAAAAAGTCTACTCACACATGTTCAAAGTAATACTAACACAAAGAAAGGAAAACAACACAAGCAACAAAACATTCATAATGAAACTAGTAAAAACAATGAACAATGAACAAAACAATGAACAAAGATTAAAACTTTAATGATAACACAAAGATTAAAGGAAAGGAGAAGAGAAATTATACCAAACTAGTAAGGAGGAAAGATTGAAACTTGTAATAATAAGAAAACCCAAATACATCAACCAAGGTTGTCAATCTTGGTTGGATTCTTCAAGAATTCCCTTAATACAAGGATTAAACTAAGATTAACGATTAACTAAAGACTAATCTACACTAATCTAGGCTAATCTAGGCTAAAGTAGTCTAGGGTTTAGTGGGTAATCTCTAACATGTTTAAACAATACAAAGGAAGGGTATTTATAAGGTTACAATAGCAAAGGAATTGAAAGGAAGTCACGCGGTGCTGTATTGGGCCCTTCCCGGTCGGGATGGATGGTCCCGGTCGGGATGATAAGCCTTCCCACTCGGGAAGCTTCCTTCCCGGTCGGGATGGCCCATCAGAAGATGCTTCTTTCTTGCACTCCTTCCCGACCGGGAAAGCTACTCTTCCCGCCCGAGAAGAGTCTTGTAGGCCTCCAATATGATCATAAAGGTCCCTATTTGCTCTTCATAGGCTTATCATCGATTCTCGGTGCTCGGGATCGAGTCTAAGGGGCTCGGGAATGGGTTATAAGGTCTCGGGATCGAGTCTAAGCCACCGAGTGATCGTCGCTTCTCTTCGATGGCTCCAAATGTGTCGGAAATGAGTCGGAATCGTTCCATTTCTCCAATATTGGTCTTAGGAGCCTAAAAAAAACTAGAAGAAGCGTAAGTAGCCTCGAAAACGCTCCCAAAGAGAGATTCCACAAGAGAAACCGGGACCAAACACAAGAAATAGGCGCTACAAACAACACTTATCAACTCCCCCACACTTAACCCTTACTCGCCCTCGAGTAAGCACAAACTAACTAAAAGAAACTAGACTACTAACCAAGCGGATATTAGCGCACCCTACGCCCTTTCGACTCACGCGAGTACACCTAGAGGAAAAGTGCACTCCGTAAGGCAAGTGAGGTCTTGCGACAAAACTGTGGATGCAACCGGACACGAAAACACACAAACAAACAAACATACGAACAACAAGCAATCGGTTGCACCCAAGAAGAAATAAATACCGCTTCCCTCTACAAAGCGGTGAAAGAAGCACCGGTTAAGGAGTCAAGGCAAGTGACAACGTTCCCAAGCTAATAATACAAACCGATATGAACTAAACCCTAATAGTATGACAACAAAGCAATAAAGACGTTGATAACTTACCTAGGTCCTCCTAACCTTCTAAGAACGTACCACGGGACGATAGGCGGGTGTAGACACCCACATTTTGACTGCTAGGTGTCTATAGCAGTTTCCGACAAACATCCGATGATGATCGGACGCAAACATGCTTTAATATATTCGGAAACGGGCTCAAAATTGTTGGCATTTGGCTTGGGCTTTTTACGGAGTACATATCTCACAAAACCAACCTCAAAATCAGGCCCATTGGGTCATTTCGAGTCAAATAAGACTAATTTGGGTCGATTCCGACACCAGGGGTAAAACCGTCTTTTAGCGACCGAGTCAAAACCCGGTCAAAAATATTCTCGAGACATGCGAGTCAGCCGTGACACCTCACGTGGCTGATTCGAGCTCCAATACTACGAAAAATCAGCTACACAAAATATTAAACAAATCCGTTTGAGGATAGAATTCGATCTCAAGTAGGAATTCTATCAAAAAACCGAATCAAACACCCGACCAAGTGTAAGACACTCGGCCGAGCTCCACCAACCAGCCGAGATTCCCTTTCTTATTTGCCAAGTAAACGGAATTCTCGTGCTTCTCAGCTTCTTACGTTTCCTATCCTAAGCGGTAGTTCTCACCCTAAGCACATCTCCTAGCCAAGGTCGGGAATATTCCTATAAATAGGCCCCTTGCACAACTCATTCAAACAACACAGAAGCATTCACATATAATCTTAACACTACATATCAACTTTCATCAATCAAATAGCATCGAGAAACCAATAGTGCACCCAATACCCGAAGGAACCGACCCCCTATACCCGACACCCTTCACGTCCGAATCTACCACCACAACTCACCAACATCAAACTCGACGCACCCGTGCCCAAGCCACATTCCGACGAGCTCCGATCCGAGTAAACAAAAGCATGTAGGTTGAGGGTGTAACCAAACCCGACTTCTCTTTTTCTCTCTTCTCCCTCTCGTCGTCCGTCGTTTTTTTATTACGGGTCGAGTGTGGTCGTCTTTTTTGGTCGTTCGTTGTTTATTATTTCTAATATCGATATTACTAAAAACTATTTTCATATAAAAAACATTCTTAAAAAATGATATCAACTCTATAGTTGAATATCATATTAAAAGAATTAAATCGAATCTCGTTGATGCTAAAAAATCGTTACATCTTTTTTACAAAATACAACGACTTTAACGCGGAGAGAATTAACATCCTTTTTCGTTCAAATTCTTTTCAAAACAATTTTACAAAACCTTTTTTTTCATTCCGAATATTCGATATCGATTTCATAATCGAATATTGGATACGACAAATATCGAAAATATAATCGAGTATAAATTAGTTCGTATTTGTACGCGATTTATTAGCAATTTTCGAACAACAAGCAAACCGGGACAGACCCGCACGTGAGTCGCGCCCCTCCCAGGCGACTCGCGTGAGAGTCTGAAACCCGCGCTTTTTTAGCCTTTTTCGTTGTTTTTTTTTCCACGAAACAATTTTTCAAAATTTACATCTTTCCTAAAACTATTCCGAATATTCGATATCGATTACATAATCGAATATCGAATATAACGAATGTCGAAAATATTAAGTCGGGTGCAAATTATGCAATATTTGTATGCGATCTAATAAAATCATCTATTTTCAAAAAATCGACTTCGAAAACAGGCCGGGATGTGAGTCGCGCGCATCCCGGGCGAGCCGCGCAGCCGGCTGAAAAACACGACGCGATTTTCACTTTTTTTTTTTATTTTTTCGAACATCGTTTTTTTACAAATTAGCATCTTTTTAGCAATATTTTCAGATTTCGACTAATATTTTCTCAATCTCGCATATTCATCATATTCGCTATATTTTTATTCACAAATCGATACTAACTCGTTTGTTCATCTTTTGTAGCAAATTCATCTTTTTTTTTTCATCATTTGTTTTATTATACTAAAACGAATCTCACATGCTAAATTCAAATTTGACGTTAATTTTCATGCATTAAACCGACTTAGCAACCCATTCAATTCCTCGCATGTTTAGGAAAACAATGTTTGCATATCATTCATCGTATCACTAACGCGCGTATTCAAAAATCATTCGATATCCTAGTAGAGGCCGCTAATGTGCGGGCGGGGTTGGGTGTTCTTTGTGAACTTCCCAACACGTACCCTCACCCCTGACTCAGAACCTCGGTTTCCGGATGTCCGAAACCATTGGCAACGAGAGTCATTCAATACATGATATCCGATCAAGTCGGTATCGGTATCAAATGCAAAGGGACGAACCCGATAAACTCTGACATCGGAAATTGGCCGTATTTTGTACATGGCCCACTACGACATAGAGTGGGTTCGAACGGGCCTGAACTCCCACAAAGTTCGGTGGCGACTCCAACTTCGATTTAAATTTCAATTTCACCATCTCATATGGAGATTCATTCGCCTCCCCAAACCCTCGCGTGGCCGCGTTGGGGTGGACCTATGTCATGTCCACAATTTTGCGACTCCGCTGGGGATTAACTGATGTGTGACTTACCATCGGCATCCTCAGGGTGAGACTCGAATAGAAATCGTTTGACTAGTCCAATACGCGTTTTAGTTTTACGGTTCATGCATAACCCCATCTTTTCCCGGGCCGGTACTGGTGACCGACGTCCCACTATACTATCGATGTAGTCCAAATTGGATATGTCGAAGGTGTCCATTAGCCGATTCGTATGGGTTTTACGGCATGTTCTAAGCTCAACTCGACTTAGGAAGTCCGCCCCGATTCTCGATAGGCTGTGTACACTGGTATAGACCCTTACAGGCTGACCGAGACTTTGAATTAGAGCATACATGGCGTCGTTATACTGTTTCCATGACTACGTGCTACCTGATTTACAAGTCTTTTTCAAAAACTATCTTTTTCAAAATTGCATCCTTTTCAAAATATCCAATTTTCAAAACCTGGGTCACATACCGAATTTAGGATTTACGATTTTACTCAAAATAGCCTATTTTTTAGCCGGTATTATGCCCATTTCAAAACTCAAAAATATTTTCGAACTTTCAAAACCGTCCCCGGTCCGCCTTTCCGTTTTCTTTTTTTTCGAAAAAGGGCCGGTTCTCCGAAATTTTTTCGGGCTTTCAAAAAATTCAATTTTGCAAACTTCCTTTTCTTAGGACTTCCCGTATTTAGCAGTGTCGGGTCGTGTCTTAAGTCGTCAAGTCTTCTAGCGTTGAAACTCCGTCGATCTTATATCACGGATTTCCTCCCTATCCCAGTCCGCCTTATTTGACTAAGGCAAAGCCCACCTACGTAGGACATACTCCTACAAGGGTTGGCCCGTCTACACAATCGAGTCTAAAAGTCTGGGGAATGTCTCACGTGAACCTCCTTTCGAACAGGGCCCAACCCACACAGCTGGATACTAAAGGAGGCCCACCTTTCACAAGTCATCCGTCTAGATGTCTTTTCCGAGTCATTTCCTCTCTAGTTTCCCTTTTCCTTGCTCGGGATGTACTTTTGTTCTAGGATTTGGGCTAGTTGCTGATTACGCAGTGTTCTTACAGACAAGCCACCTTTCACCCGAACAATGACGCAACAAGCCATTGACGAGTTGACAGCTTCGTTAGCCAAGCTTCAAAACCAACTGACGAAAATGAGGGAGGATCAGATCGCCATCCTCACCCGGGTAAGCGCAGTCGAACAAGGAACTCCTAGCGCTGAGGTTGAAGACGATGGGCCGTTAGCTGAACTGGCCAGCGCGGTCCATAAACTGCAAGAGCAGGTCCACACGGCAACCAGCAACACAATCCACACCGAAAACGCTCGGACTTATTCGCCCCTGACCGATGAATTGCCCGCTAACCTCAACTTGACGAGCCTACCCATGTTCGATGGGACTGAAGACCCGGTACTCCATATCCGGGCTTTTAAGGAGTTCATGGCGGTTAAGGGGATCAAATCGACCATGTTCAAGCATCTCTTTGCTTCATCCTTGGACAAGCACCCGAGAGCCTGGTACTACAGGCTTGATTCCAAGAAGTACAAAACTTGGGACGATGTCGCAACGAAGTTCGCCCGAAACTACGCGGACAATACTGAGATCCAGACAACCATGCGTACTCTGGAGGTCATGGCCCAAGAGCCTAAGGAGGGTTTCACCAAATACCTCCAAAGGTGGAGGGCAGAAAGCGTCAAGCTGGTGGACAAGCCCAGCGAAAAGGTGCTAGTGGAGGCCTTTGTGAAAAATCTCCTCCCATCTTACCGGATCCACCTCCGGTACGCCATCATACCCAATTTCGCCACCTTAACCGAGATGGGTACGAGAATTGAAGATGATTTAAGGTTAGAGAGCCTTACTAAGGCCTCTACAAAGGGTTATCAAGGAGCCAGTTCGTCTTATGGCAAGCCCGCAACCACAAGTGCGGCCCGAAGCATCTTCGACGAGGTCAATTTGCTAGACACCTCGACCAAAAAGAATACTCTAGCCCGAGTATTCACCTGACATAGGGACTACTTATGCCAACGCCTTACAAAGGCTATCTTCTAAGGGCCTGATCCAGCCGATAGGCCCAATGCCGGAGGTTCCCATCGTAAAACGGTCCAAAAGCTACAACGCCCAGGCCTATTGCCACTATCACCGAGGCAACGGGCACGACACCGAAAAATGCTGGAAGTTGAAGCATCTCATTCAGGATCTCATCGAGAGTGGGAAGATACCGCTGCCCAGCGATAAGCCCAGTAACAAAAACAACCCTCTTGCTACTCACGCCATTTTTACTGGAGAAATAATCGATTGTACTCATCTCATCTCCCCTTTCATTCCTCAAATCAACGGGATATGGAATGATGACGAAGATGATGTTTACTTGGCTAAGGGGGAAACCGTCCCCATTACTATCGAAGAAATCCGGAAGGCCAGAACTAAGGCCCTGGCCGGCACACACGTCATCACGGCCGGACCTTCGGCCCAAGATCCGTCACTGAACCTGCCAGGACGGAATCTGCACCTGAAGAATCAAATGCTGACACGACCCTGGTCAAGCAACTGAAGAGGGTCCGAACCGATCTCACTATATGACAGCTTTTGGTCAGTTCTCAAGAACATCGGGCAGCACTTACTAAGGCTCTCGATGAAATCAAAGTAGACTCGCTGGTTACCCCCACTGAAATGGTAGCCACTATTCTACCTCACCTCAAAGGCAAGCCCAAAGGAGAAGGCCCACTTATCACTTTCTCTGAGTCCGACCTTCCACCATTTGGGGCCACCCATAACTTGGCCCTATATATCACGGTGATCTGCCAGGGCAAGTATCTACCTATGACCCTAATTGATGACGGGTCAGCTGTGAATGTCCTTCCTTTAAGGACTGCAAAGGCTCTTGGCATTACCGAGACTGACTACCTTCCTACCACACAAACTATCCAGGCTTTTGATGGGAGCCCAAAATCAGTTGCTGGGGCCGTCAAACTAACCATAATAACGGGCCCGATAGAAAAGGAGCTCGAATTCCAAGTGATCGATGTCACTTCATCCTTCAATCTGCTACTTGGAAGGACCTGGATCCACGCGGTCAAAGCCGTGTCCTCCACTCTCCACAGGAAGGTCAAGTAACCTTTTTCAGCCCTACTTCACTACTAGCATCGACATGATGCTGCAAAACTTGGGCTATCTACCGGGGGCTACCTCAAGGCCCAATCTCCCAGCTGGCAAGATCATCGAGGTCCTGAACGACGAAGAGTCTCGATTCGGGTTAGGCTATACCATGGCCCAGGGAGATAGGAACCGGACAAACGCAACCAAGTTTGTCACTCCCGTATTCGGAGCTTCCTTCCCGGTCGAGATGGCCCATCAGAAGACGCTTCTTTCTTGCACTCCTTCCCGACCGGGAAGGCTACTCTTCCCGCCCGGGAAGGGTCTTGTAGGCCTCCAATATGATCATAAAGGTCTCTATTTGCTCTTCATAGGCTTCTCATCGATTCTCGGTGCTCGGGATCAAGTCTAAGGGGCTCGGGAATGGGTCCTAAGATCTCGGGATCGAGTCTAAGCCACCGAGTGATCGTCGCTTCTCTTCGATGGCTCCAAATGTGTCGGAAACGAGTCAGAATCGTTCCATTTCTCCAATATTGGTCTTACGAGCCTGAAACAAAGTAGAAGAAGCGTAAGTAGCCTCGAAACCGCTCCCAAAGAGCGATTACACAAGAGAAACCGGGACCAAACACAAGAAATAGGCGCTACAAACTACACTTATCAGTAAAGTACAGCTCTAGAATGGCACGCCTTGTTTCATCACTGTTAATCTCGTCTGAACTTAGGTAAACAAATTCGTCTCCGGGTAATATGGATAATACATAAGCGTTCACCTTCTCAACGACATCGTGAGTTGGAGCAATTACTGCTCTTTCCTGCAGGTACTCAATGTCCTCAAATTGTTTTAACAGGTCTGGATATGTGCTACCAACAATAGCTGCAACGGCATCTGCACCAGGCCGATGTATGAGAAACTCGTCTGGTATTTTTATGGTTTCTATGTCGTTGTTAGGACCCCGTTCGAGACCATCACCTACATTCAATATCCATTCTGAAAACTCCCTAATTTCATCAACGTGACAGATAGAACGTCCGGTTTGAAGCCTCATATTTGTATTCAACCGAAGGACCTGTAAAGGAATATGACATTGCCGTCAGTATGATATCATTTACTCCCTCCGTTTCTATGATTTCTTCCACCTTAAAAGTGGCACATTTCTTAAGAAAAACAATAAAATAAGTAAAAGTAGAGAGGGAGTAAAGTAAGTGGGCCACCTAGGTAAGAGAGAAGTGGGATAGAAAAAAAGGAAAGTGGAAGAAATCAAAGAAATGGTTGAAAAAGGAAATGTGGAAGATATCAAAGAAACAGAGGGAGTAATTTCCAATTGGGTATATGATAGGGGAAGCTTACATGACTAACAAACACAAAACAAAAGCGTAAGATTTCACCTTCATATCTCTCCAAATGGGAGACGAACATATTGAAGCGTAGAGAATATCCTGTCGACTAACCTTAGAAACAACTGGTAGGATTTGCCTGAAATCTCCACCTAGCACAACAACCTTGCCTACGAATGGCCTGTCTGCAAACGACGGGTTGACAAATCTCATGATATCCCTAAGACTTATGTCCAGCGCTTCAAAACAATATCGACTAACCATTGGGCCTTCGTCCCATATAATTAGCTTCGTTTTGATGAGGACTTCAGCTAGGTCAGACCCCGGCTTAATTCCGGGACACATTGACTTCTCATTGACATTAATAGGTATACTAAACCTAGAATGGGCAGTGCGACCCCTGAGTAGTAGGGTGGCAGCAATACCACTTGATGCAACAGGTAGGACGATTCGGCCCTTGCTTCGCAAAAAGCACACAAAGAGTTTTCCAAATAAATGTCTTCCCCGTACCACCATAGTCGTATAGGAAGAAAAGACCACCAGATCCGGACTCAACTACACCGATAATTGAGTCATACACTGATCTCTGTTCAGCAGTAATGGTTGACATATAGGCTACATGCTCAGATTGCTGAGTGACGCGGTCGTATGAAAGTTCGTCCGAAATTAACCTATTCGAATCAACACAAAATAGATCGTGATCAGGTTGTGGCATATTCGGAAATTTCGAAAGCGAACTGTCGTTACCCAGAAGTATGGCTTCAATTTCTGATAACACGTAGTTCTTCTGGTCATCTGTCATTTGCAAATCTGTATTCACAAAGGAATGAGAGCACATCAAATAATTATAAATCAATATTTCGTTCCATAAGTTTAAAAAGGAAAACGGCAAACATCAGGATGGAGGATTAGTAAGGGCGAGAATAACTAACCAAAATTGAGGAGTTCCTTCCGTCGCCTGGATAGGATGTCATCGCAGAGATGATGCCAAGTCTTCTCCCAAACTTCCTCTGGTTTAACCAAAGTTCCAGTAAAGAGAAGGGTGGCAAACATGTTCCTTAAGTACATGCCAGTGCCCCAATAGCTGATTTCCTCTATTGCGTCCACATACTCCTTGTCGTCGCCAAGTAAGCCTAAAGCATAGCATGCATCTTTATATGTTTTGTATACGATACCCTTGACCGTACGAATGTTTGCATAACATGTTGGACCGTGAACAAAGTTCAGTAACAACCTCATGTAGTATCGTTCTCCGCTATTTGGCGACATGTGATACATTATGCCTAGACTGAAACCCCTCTTAAGGGGGGTCCAACACTTGCCCTCTCTCTGCCAAACATACTTGGTAGGAAACTTGGAGTATGTCAAACCACTGGATTCCAAATGGTTTGCATTGTACTCCAACCAAGCGGTGAACTTTGTTCTAGCACCGTTCGACCTTGCAACGATTTCTTCTAGAGGATCATCGTCGTTGTATACGACATTCTGCTCGTTCGGCAAATGGTACTCGAGACGAAGGACTGGAGGAGTCCTAAAGTGAATATCAAATGAGAAGATACGTCAGGTGGCCTCGTAGGGTGATACATATCGACAGTCGTAGTATTCCTGGATGTGATCTACTTCATCGGGGTTTCTCCTAAACGATGCACCAACAGTTACCCTATGATAACCCTTATTCACATGCTTGAATAGATATTTAATGGATCGTGCCTGATTACACCACTCAACATTTATGTGGGCATGGTATCTTGTAAGCAAATCGGCATTATAAGGGACAACAAATCCATTGTGCACGCTTACACCACCCTTTTCAACTCTAATACTGTTGTCCCTCCTCTGGTACATTGGGTAACCGTCACCATCAACAGTTGTGCGTTCACAGAACGCCTTCGGAAATCTTTTAGTACATACACCGTCAGTCATACACGGTGACTTCGGATTGGCGAGGCCACAGGGACCATGAATCATTAAATCCTGAACTTCCTCATGTAGGGATGGGTTCTCCGATGGATCAAGGATTTCTGCAGAAATAATCGAGTCGACATCTGCCGCCTCCGGGAACTTGTCATCCCTTTCGAGAAACAGCAAGATGTGGGCATGGGGCAAACCTCGCTTTTGGAACTAAATTGTGTACACCACTGAAAATTACAAGTTAATATTAAAATCAAAATAATAAATTACATAAAAAGACGATTTAAGAGAGGAACAATGAATGGACGGATGAGTATACCAACCTTGGTCCATCCAAAGATGTGATTCTCCCTTAAGTCTTTCATTAGAAGTTCCAACTTCTGCTTGAATACATGGGAAACTATATCGGATCTGTCCTCAGGCTGTAATCCTCTACTCTTTACAAACCGTGTAATTTCTAGGCACTTAGGATTGCACGTGAATGTAATAAACAAATCGGGATAACCACACCAACGACATATTGTCATCGTATCCTAATAAGTCTCCCTCATATAACCTTTACCTCCGAAAAAAACTTGACGGAAGAATGTACTTGACACCTTGAGATGATGTGTCTGTTTCTTCGTTATCAACTACAGTCCTCAGCTGCTTATAATTCTCGGATCTAAGTTTAGGCTGGTTGAACTTCAGGTAAGTTATTCATCAAGCTTCGACCATGGTGTATCCATCAACAATCAATTGCTGGAGTAACCTACCTCCCCGCAACAAAGTGTCAGGTTCTACGTGAGATGGACGATCCTGTAGACGAAATGCAAACCACTCTCTCAAAGTAAGCTTGTCATGGGCTGTTGCTGGATTACAACTGGATTCAATCAAAAGTTGGCAATGCTTAATTCCTAGTCGGTAATCGTCCTCCCCATGTGGGAAAAATAGTGGATACTGAAGTGCGAGATAAGATGGGTGAAATTCAGATATTCGTTGCAGACATCCGCTCCTTTCGACAATGACAATGTCTCTGTTCTCAATGGCCTCGCCAATGTCACCGACTATAAGCACAACTAATTCTGACACGGACGAAAGGTTGTATGTGCGGCCATCTGTATGACGGCCACCGATAACTCGTAGCCTAACCACAACGCTATCCTGCCAGTTCAATATGGTATCCCTCACCATTCGAAAGAACTTAGCTAGCGGATTGTATTCATCAATCATGGCCCTCAGATGAAGCATAAGGGCGTCATCAAACCTGTCGGCTCTTCCAGACTGCCCCCTAGAAGGTGGTACATTTTCAAATTAACGTGTGGATAACAATATATCAAAAGGATTTGCCACGAAATTGTTCAGCAGTAATGTTGTGGTCTATTACCTCAAAGCTCGTTTTCTGTTGTTCAGCTCGTCAACAGTATCGTAGATGTATAGGTGACAAAATTTTGGAGGTTCATCACTGTCCGGCAGTAGGCCCCCGATTAAATTCTTATTTTGACCGACAATCCTGTAGGTGTAAGGGTCCCTTCCTTGATTAACAGAATGGTCTATCTTGCCTCCGCTTGATGTGAATGAATGCGCGGAGTTGTACATCCGAATATTATCCTTAAAATGTCGTCTCTTGGGATGCACACCATGGAGTAGATGCTATATTAGCTGAGGGGGCTCCGTAAGGTATGGTAATTCCACCACTCTGTCTTTACAGCAGATCGAAAATGTTTGAATTAAAGGTCTTCGATCCATCCTATCACGCTCCCCGTACCACATTTGAGCAGAACATCTCTGACAGCTGTACACCGGATCCCCAATGTCCTCGTACCCTTCCCACCTTGCACGTAGTTGTGAAACTTGAAAAATTTATAGTAACGAAAATTATAAACTGTGGCAGAGCGGTGGTGTGTTTGGCGAACCTGTAATTTCTTGACTGTCCTCAGTGGATGGGCCGCCAAATATGTCACGTGCTAGGCTGTTAATTATCATATCACGATGACTGGATTAGTTGAACCTTTCGTTGGACACTAAATTCTGTGGCGTTCTAGAATCAGTTACGCAGGAGTCCCGTGTATAACGTCAACTACACGGCCTATCGAAGCTGACACATTTCATGCATAAATGCATTGGTTAACAGTTTGAATAAATTAGATCTGGCCAATACAGTACGAAGAAGGTCGTTTAAAATATAGTTAGGAAGATTACACTCCGTAAGTTCAGAAATAGGAGAACAGAACATCGTTTCCGGCGACGTCTATAGTAAGTTACGGTCTCTCCGTTCCCGAAACTTGATGACATGTTTACGACGTGCAAGTTTCGAACGCCACTCTCGATAAGGATCATTATTAGTGTACATGGCATCCTGATACGAATTATCCCCCTGCCTCTTATCAGCCAGAATATGTTTCATACCCCTTCACGGCTGCTGTGCTTTGTGATATTTAATGAGGTACTTCTCCAATCCAATTGCAGTGAATTTCTCAACATTACATGAAACGATACTTCAAAAAGAAAGGAAGAATATATAGAAAAATGTGATGATTTATGAAAGGTATACCGTCTTCAAAAAGGTCTTTATCTCGATCAAATGCTTCCAGCTCATCTTGGGGAACTGTCGAAGTTGAAGAACCTCAATTTCCATTCGAAAAACTATAGGAACATAAATTTATAAGTACAGTTAGGATACGCAAACAATGGATAAATGTATACAAACGACTGATTGTAGGACTACTCTACCTGAAACTTCGTCGCAGGATGCAGTTATATGGTCTGGAAACTCTGCTAACAAACGTTTCCCTGAAAATCACTACAAGAATGAACGTTCATTCCTACGGACCTGATTCATAGGAAACATGCCCATTTCTGTCGGAATAAGCACGTTCCTACGGAAAATATGTAGGAACCATTCCGTCGGTATACTTCGTCGGAAATAAAAAACTTCCTACGACATTTTGTGTAGGAAATAAATTTCCTACAGAATGTTCCGTCGGAATGGCTGGTAACGGGTATTTGTTGACAAAAAATTCGTTCCTACGGAACATCGGAAGGGTTCAAATTTCCTACGGAAATTCTGTAGTACAATATAGTTTCGTAGGAGGCATTGATTGAGAAAAAAATATTATTAAATATTTCGATTTACAAATTTCCGTAGGAAACTATAAAACTTCCGTAGGATAAAACCTTATTTAGACATAATTTCACAGCTTAATGTCGTCTTAGTATACGAAAACCCTATAAACATCAACGACATATGTTAACACTCCACCGCAAAGCGGGAGGCCACAATTCTATGAAACAAATGTGTGACACGAAAATGCAATTCAAATTTGTCATAAAAAAAATAATCTCAGATATCACATTACAATAAAACAAAAAGTATCTCATTCCAAAACTTCTAGCCATCGAAAACTTTCATCAGAATGTCCCGTTGTTTTTGCATCTTCAGGATTGTTTCATTCATTCTTTTATTCTCCTCTTAACACCTTAGCATTCTCCTCTCGCACCTTAGCATTATTCTCTAGCACCTCTAGCCAATGTCTAAAGTGCCATCGAGCTGATTACCCTTCATTGATATTTTAATAAAAGACTACTATCAGAACGGGCTTTATATATCTAGAGCAAATAAAATGCATCATTATTAGTCTCCTAGCTAAAAGATCTCAATTGTAACTAGTACCAAAAAAATTAAACAGCCATTAAAATAAATAATGATCAAAACCCACTAGAAAGACATATTGAAGTATTAGATAACAATGACTAATAGTCAAGCTCAATATATATAGATAACAAAATAATGGTTATTATTAGTCAGGCTAAAATTATCAGCAAGTGAAGGAGCTTAAAATATTATCCTAAGTTATTTCAAATGTTAACGTGGCGGTTCAAAGTTAAAGAAACTTAAACTTAACCCATTTCACTTAGGATGAACTACATCTAATATAAAGTGGCTAGCAAAGAAGAAAATTATCATATTTGACTAGATTATCTTCCAAGGACAAGATAGTTCCGATTTTTATCTGCACATTTAGAAACAATAACTTTTATCACTAATAATTTCATTCATGTTCGCTCGTTCATTGTATCTAAAAGACGTAGCAATGCTCAACAAATGATTCCATTCCCTTTGTACGTCTTTTCAAGTCACCAAACCTAAGAAAGTAAGAAGCCCAAGTACATTTAAGATCTATACTCTTTATTTGAATCATACACTAAACACCAAATACAACTCATTCCAATTATTTTATCTTTATGACTATCAAATAGTGTATAAACTTATGAACAAACCTGAATAACCCACAAGCTATTGAGATCCTGACATCATGTAGTTATTATATAGCTGAAAACCCCTTATCTCTCAGATTTCATCGAAACAAAACATGCAACCTTGCAAAGCTTGAAGATTACTTCTTATGGCCACTAGTCCAACATCTGTAATACCAGTAATAAGATAGCTTAGCAAGCATAAGAATAAAGTTTGGGTAACAAATATAAACTCCATCCTAGTATAGTGTCCTTTTATTTTTGAGTTCTAAGGAAATAAATGTCCCTTGATTATATTTAGTATATGAAATGCTCTGTAGCCTGTAAATACTTTTACTTGAGCCAAACATTAAACAAAATTCGGAGTAACAAGTTAAAAGACATTGATTCAAAATCACATAATCTTCTCCTAAAAAACGATATATCAAAGTGGAAAGCTAGTTAATCAAAAAGCAAAAAATGCCATCTAGAATTCAAATAATTAAGTACTCATGTTTTCTAATAGTACGTCATTATGCTTGATTAACATTTAATCTTGTATTTGACTACATATCGATATTGTGTAAGAAAAAAAAATCATTGAAAAATAGTACTCCCTCCGAGTTCCTATTATTGTTCCACTTTCCTTTTTGGGTTGAGTTTGATTTTTGTCCAACTTTCCTTTTTAGACCATCAATGTGTGGTTCACAATTACTCTCCTATTTCTCTCTCTTCCTCCTCCTTTTTGAGCCACTCATTTCTCCTTACTTATTTTTCACCCCAAATGCTTTTGGGACAATAATAGGAACTCGGAGGGAGTAGCTGAGAATTGACTAAGAACAGTACAACCTATTTGAGCTAGATCTAGATTAGCATTTACAATTTGTTTGCACCAACACCATGTTTGTCGTTGCATCAAACCCAAAAACACCAACAATAGATCCATATTTTCCCAAATACGGGCTCTAACTCGATTTGTACAAAACGTTCCAAAATTAATATACACTCTAATAGCGATGTTACACATATTTTTCTCTCATAAAGTTTCAAATATGTAGATGAACCCTAAAATAGTACACAAGAACGAAACTTCTGTATTACGGAGTATAAGATTAAGAACAAAAAAAACATATTTTGGAAATCACTATGGAAAACAAGTAAATCACAGCTGAAGGTTGAAAAAGAGACGAAAGAAAAATGACCACACTTACTACTACTGGGGGAGACGATTGACGACAATCGACAAGATTTGGAGTTAATTAATAAATGAAATCATTTTGGCTAATTGATGAACAAGATCAATAAGGAGAGGCGGCGAGACAATAGGTTAATTAGGTTTTGGGTGATGGGACTTTGGAACAATTAAGTTTAGGCGGAAGTTGAGAGAAGAAAAAAAAAGGTTGTTTTAATTTTTACACTTTTTTTAACACATGGGTTTGTTTCTATGATTCGCGGAACATTAATCTACATGACGCTTGCCCTAAGCGTCGAGCGCCAAGCATCATCAAATACATGTATTTGTAGTAGTGAGGATAACATCAACAACAACGAACCAGCAGTGACAGTGGACAACAACCGACGACAGCAGCACTAACATAAGTAGCAGACCAAACAATAACATCAGTAAGACGAGAGCAACCACATCGAGCACCATCATCAAACGCACATAAGTGTCGTGTGCTAAATTGAGACCGTTTTCCCTCCCATTTAGACCCGTTTTTCCCTCATTTTGCGAGTCTTGAGTGTGATTATCGCCATATTTTGCGTACTTCTCGCATTAGCGTCCCTCTTGTGCGTTTTACGTGTTTTTGGTAGTTTTTATATCAATTTTGATAGGTTTTGCTACAAAAATCACGATTGAGCTTCCACGAGCACAAGAGAAGGGAAAACCGTCCAAAGAGCAAAGCACACAACTTAAAGTTTAAAGCCATCCGATCATACAACGAAGAATGAGACAAGATTCGATGCCAGAAAAAATGACCGGGCGAAATTTCACCCGACGGTGAAACGCCTCCCCCGAAGAATTTCCGAGCTTACCCACCGGGCAAAACTGACCGGTGCGAAATTTCGCCCACCGGGTGAAATTTCGCCCGATGGGAAGAAGTGGCAAAAACGCCAAAAATGGAAGAAAATCTCACCGGGCGAAAATTTCACCCGGTGGGAATTATCGTCAAGTCCGCAGGGCATAGTTTCACCCCATGGAGATGCAAAAAGAGATTGTCTCACTAATGGAGCATAAAGTTGGATTTGGGCTTTAGGTTAAATACCCATTAAGAGATTACTATATATATGTTACCCTAGTTTATTGCCCAAGTCACCTCTCCATTGTGCTAAGGAGGGAAGCCATTACACCACTCTACCATCCTATTACACCATCCATTAGTAGTAGTAATCTAGAAAAATCCTCCAAAAATTCTAGTAGTTTACATAGTAATTAATAGTAGATCTACATAATTTCCATCAACAATTATCTAGATTTCAAGTTTGTAAGAACATTATTCAAGTTTTATTTGAAGATTTGTTGGGTTTATTGGAGGATTAGTGACAAGTAGATCTACATAGTTGGTATAATTCTCTTCCACTCTCTAATCTCTAGTTTAGTTTTTATGTTGTTTACTCATCATCATCTTGTCTAAATCATATTGGTGTTGTTAGTTTCATTAGATCTATTTAATATGCATGTTGTAGTAATTTTCCCCTTAATAGATATTTTGTTGTCTTCCATAATGATTTGTGAGTAGATTTCTTGTTGGAGAGTTTAGGGATGAGGGCTTGGATTATTTGAATATAGGGATGTCGGTGGGTTACTTGCATGTTGGTTTATCTTATTTATGGTGTTGTGTCATTGTTGTTTTAGTCCGGCCAACTAGACCGACCTTGACTAATTTCTATCAATATGAGGAAACTCGGGGTAGAAATTACCATGACTAGGGACTTACCCTCATTCGCCGCGAAAGCGGGATTTTAGGTGAGTTTATCAATATTGCGACAAAAACTCAATTCTGACCTTCTTAGACTCCAAGTACCGAATCCCGACTTCTCCCCGACACCTTTTCCCTAGATTGACCACCCTTAGCTATTTCTCTAGATATTCCCTTAGTTTAGACTCGACCCTAGAAAAAACCCCCCTCTAGACATCGAACACGACACTTTAAGCTTCACATCACACACCGTTCTCTGTGGACCGACCTCGACTTACCACGATTACTCTAGTAGTTTTTGTGTTATTCCGAGTCTTACAAATATCGTTTGATCCCCCGTCCTTCGTTAACGACCGATCCGATTGGGAGGCGATCAAAATGGCGCCGTTGCCGGGGAACGACTAGTTGTTGTTGTGTTTTTAGTTGTTATGTTTGATTATTTTCCCTTCTCTCTTTTCCCTAGTACTGCGAGGTGCTAGGAGTCTCACCGTTTAATTGAGTTTTATGCCCAGGAACACGTCATCACCCTTGTGGTTCGATCCGGAACCGGAAAGGACTTTTAGAGCATTGCGTTTTCGAGGAAATAACTCAACCACCATCATTCCACATCCTTCATTATCACCTCCTAACCTTAATCCCATCCTACCACATTCACCTTCTACACCTTCCACATCACACAATCCCACTCCAAACAATCCTTCCATATCTTCCACTTCACAAAATTCACCACCACCACCACCATCACCAAAAACACCACCACCTAATCAAGATTCATCCCCTCCAAATTCACCAAATTCAAATCCACCATCACCACCAATCCAACAAATGGCGACCTTAGCCTCTCATTCCCAATTAACACATGAAGAAACAACTTCTCCCGTCGATTTCGGAGAGATTCTCGAGAACTATGAATTGAAAGCCTCTTTGACTAATGCGGTCCAACAAGATACTTTTCATGGTTTTTCTCAAGAAGATGCTCAAGAGCACATCGCTTCATTCAAAGAAAAATTAGTAGGAGCCCTTCTCAATGGATTAACTTCATGCCAATTGCATCGTTTATTATTTCCGAAGACCTTGAGAGATGGAGCTCGTAGATGGCTTCAAGGCCATCTCGCTAATACATTCACAACATGGGCTCAATTATCTAATGCCTTCTTGGAGAAATATTTTCCGCCGTCAAAGACTAACCAATATCGCATGGAGATACAAACGTTCAAGCAAGATGAATTTGAATGCCTAAGTGAGGCTTGGGAAAGATTTAGATATTTGTTGCGCAAATGTCCACATCATGGAATACCCGATTGGCTAACCACCCAAACATTTTACAACACCCTTTCATCGAGAACCAAGGAGAACCTCAATTCGGCCGTCGGAGGAGACTTCTCTTCTCTCACCGATGAGGCATCTAAGAATCTTATTGAAAAGATGGCAAGGAGTGATTCAAGAATGGGTCAATCGAGGGATTCTAGAAAGAAAGTTGAAGTGAACTCATCTACGAGTTCTAATGAATTGAAATTCCAAACGGAACTTGAAGAATTGAAAAGGAGAATGGATGCCATGAATTCTAGGCCCACCCCTAGAGGTATGTACCAAATTCAAGGGAGTGTTCCTCCAAGGCAACCATCACCTCCAAAGCAATTAACATGGGAAGTTCAATGTGATCATTGTGGCAATCATGGCCACGACTCTAGCTCTTGCATTCCTAATGAAGAAATTTATGTTGAAGAGCCAAATGAAGTCCAAGCTATACAAGTATATGGGCAAAGACCTCAATTTGATCCTTTTTCTAATACTTACAATGCCGGCACAAGGTTTCATCCTAATTTCTCTTATGGAAATCAAAATGTTCAAAACCCGATGCCGCGTGCCCAAGGGAGTCAAATGAGGCCATTCAATCAAAGTCAACAAAGACCCTTTAATCAAGGTCCGCCAAAGATGCCCCCATATACGCTTCCTCATCAAAGGAGCAACTTCAATCAACAAGGTAGCAACTTCCATGTTCCTAGCAACTACAACAATTACTAAAATCAACATGGTAATCACTTTAATCATGGATACAATCAAGGGTTCCAAGGAAATTCTCATGGTAACCAAGGTTACAATAACCAACCATTTAATCAACCCTCTCAATCTTATGGCCAATCAAGCAATTCTCAATTTGGTCAAAAAGGACCTTCATGGGAGAACTATAATGATTTGCAAAGAACCGTTGGCCAACTATGGAATGAACATCAAGATACTAAGGCAAGGCTAAAGGTTTGGGAATCACAAGAAGCAACAAAAGCCTTAGCCGCACCAATTCATCCACCCCATGGTTTGCCCGGTCAACCCCAAAACCCAAGAGATCCCTCACACCAAGCAAATGCCGTAATTTTGAGAGGTGGCAAAGAACTTGAGGACCCATATAAGAACTTGAACTTGAACACCAAGACTACCCCATCCAAGGTTAATCAACCAAGTGCACCACAAGAATCATCTCCCACTTCCCCCAAACAAAACCGGGAAATACAAGCCGAGTTTGATATCCTCCAAAATGCGGAGAATGAATTAAGAGAACAAAGAAAGAAGAAAGAGCAAATGGAAGCCGAAGAAGCAAAAAGAAAAGAGGCGGAGCAATTAGCCGAAGAAGAAGAAGAAGAATCTAATGTTCCACCGCCTCCCGCTTTTGTTCCTCCATTGCCTTTTCCCGAGCGAGCTAAGCCGCACAAGGAGAATGCCCAATTTAGCCGTTTCGTGGATATGTTGAAGAAAGTAGAGGTAGCTTTACCTTTCACCGAGGTAATTTCTCAAATGCCCCTCTATTCTATGTTTTTGAAAGATGTCTTGACTAAAAAGAGAACCATAGAAGACAAAGAATGTGTCTCTCTCACGGGTCAATGTACTGCCATTCTTATGAACGAAATGCCAAAGAAACTAGACGATCCCGGTAGTTTTTCCATCCCTTGTCGGGTAGGAAATATTGTTGTTAATCAAGCTTTATGCGACCTTGGGGCTAGTCTTAGTCTATTACCTTATTCTATTGCTAAGAGACTTAGTGTGGGGGAGATGAGACCCACTAGCATGTCGATTCAACTTGCGGATAGGTCCGTCAAGTACCCAACTTGGGATACTTGAGGATGTACCCGTTCAAGTTGGTAAATTCTTCATCCCCTCCGACTTTGTTGTCATGGATATGCTCGAAGACACTATTACCCCCATTATCTTAGGTCGATCTTTTATGGCTACCGGAGGTACTATAGTTGACGTTAAGAATGGAAAGTTGTCATTTAACATAGGGAACGAGTCGGTAGAGTTTTCCCTTTCTCAAGCTCTTAAACAACCAATGATTGAACAAATGCATTCCATTGAAGTTATTGATAGTTTGGTTGAGTATAGCTTGATAGATGATGATAAGCACGAAGAGGAACCATTTGACTCTCCACCTCTTGAAGAAGAATGTTTGCATGATGAAAAGGTAGAACCACTACCGGTGGGTAAGAGTATGGTATCTTCTCCTCCTAATCTTGAACTTAAACCACTCCCCTCTTCCCTCAAATATTCTTTTCTTGAAGGAACTAATTATCCCGTTATCGTCAATGCTACCCTTGATGGACCTCAATTAGAAAAACTTTTAATTGTTTTGAGAAAGCACAAAAAGGCCATCGGGTATAGCATTGCCGACCTCCAAGGCATAAGCCCAAATGTTTGCATGCATAGGATCATCCTTGATGATGACCACCGTCCTTCGGTTGAGGGTCAACGTAGGTTGAACCCCACCATGAAATAGGTTGTCATAAAGGAAGTCCTTAAGTTGTATGAGGCTAACATTATTTACCCAATAACCGGAAGTAAATGGGTTAGCCCCGTACAAGTTGTGCCAAAAAAAGGAGGAATGACGGTTGTTAAAGGAGAAAAGGGTGAGTCAATATCTACTAGGACTATTACCGGTTGGCGCATGTGTATAGACTATCGTAAATTGAACACGGCCACCATAAAAGACCATTTCTCCCTTCCCTTTATTGATCAAATGCTTGAAAGATTGGCGCATCATTCTTATTTTTGTTTCCTCGATGGTCATTCCGGATTTCTTCAAATACCTATTCACCCCGATGACCAAGAGAAAACCACTTTTACTTGTCCCTATGGCACCTATGCTTATAGAAGGATGCCATTTGGATTGTGTAATGCGCTGGAAACGTTTCAAAGATGTATGATGGCTATTTTCTCCGATTTTATTGAAAAATCCATGGAAGTTTTTATGGATGACTTTAGTGTCCATAGTACATCTTTTGATTCTTGTCTTGAAAATCTTGATCAAGTGTTAGCTCGATGTGAAGAGTATAGACTTGTTTTAAATTGGGAAAAGTGTCATTTTATGGTTGAACAAGGTGTTGTCCTAGGTCATATTGTGTCTAATAGAGGAGTCGAAGTCGAAAAGGCGAAAGTCTCCGTGATTGAGAACTTGCCACCACCTACGAATGTTAAAGGGGTGAGGAGTTTTCTAGGTCACGCCGGTTTTTATAGACGATTTATTAAAGACTTTTCTAAGATTGCAAAGCCTTTGACTTCTTTGCTTATGAAAGATGCACCTTTTGTTTTTGATGACTCGTGTCTTGAGGCCTTTTGCAGGATAAAGACCGCTCTCGCTACCACACCAATTATCAAAGCTCCCGACTGGAACCTTCCATTTGAGATCATGTGCGATGCATCCGATTTTGCCGTTGGTGCCGTTCTAGGACAACAGGTTGATAAGAAGCTACATGTGATTTATTATGCAAGCAAGACACTAGATGAAGCCCAATCGAGGTACACCACAACTGAAAAAGAGATGCTTGCCGTTGTCTACGCCATAGAGAAATTTCGAAATTATGTTACCGGTTCGAAACTCATTATTCACACCGATCATGCAGCGATTCGATACATAATGTCCAAAAAGGAGACAAAGTCCCGACTCTTTCGGTGGGTACTCCTTTTACAAGAATTTGATATTGAGATTAAAGACAAAGCCGGATCGGAGAACTTGGTAGCGGATCATCTTAGTAGACTAACGGTTGATAAAGAAAGCAATGAAGAAGATGGTATCCCCATCAATGAAGCTATGAGAGATGAGGCCTTGATGGCCGTTGAAACTATTACACCTTGGTATGCCGATATCGTCAATTTCTTAGTGTCTCATTTTATTCCGGACGATTATTCCACGCAAGAGAGGAAGAAACTACGTTATGAAGCCCGACGCTATTATTGGGACGAGCCTTATTTATTTCGCCGATGCGTAGATGGAGTTTACCGACGATGTGTTACGGCCGAAGAAGGATATAATATTGTGAAGCACCTTCACTCGACATCTTATAGTGGACACTTGGCCAACCAAAAGACAATTGCCAAGGTTCTCCAAAGCGAGTTTTGGTGGCCTTCCATGTTCAAAGACATCCAAGCTTTCATTCTCACATGCGATGCATGCCAACTAAGCGGCAATATAACAAGGAGAAATGAGATGCCCCTTCAACCTATCTTGGAGATTAAATTGTTCGATGTTTGGGGTATTGATTTCATGGGTCCGTTCACATCCTATTTTGGTAACAAGTACATTCTAGTCGCGGTTGATTATGTCTCAAAATGGATCGAGACCGTAGCTTCCCCCACCAATGACTCCAAGGTTGTAATCAAGCTTTTCAAGAATGTAGTTTTCCTGAGATTCGGTATGCCTAGAGCCATAATTAGTGATGGAGGCTCTCATTTTAGGAAGGATACCTTTGAACACCTTCTTAGGAAGTATGGTATCACCCACAAGATGTCCCTAGCCTACCACCCTCAATCAAATGGGCAAACCGAGATCTCCAACCGTCAAATCAAGGGAATTTTAGAGAAAGTTGTAAATACACACCGAAAGGATTGGTAATTAAAATTAAATGACGCCCTTTGGGGATTGAGGACGGCTTACAAAGCGCCAATTGGAACCACTCCTTATCGTCTTGTGTATGGTAAAGCTTGTCATTTACCGGTGGAGCTAGAACACAAAGCCCAATGGGCAGTCAAAGAGCTAAACTTCGATGAGAGTGTTGTAGGAAATAATCGCCTTCTCCAACTACAAGAATTGGAAGAACTAAGACTTGAAGTCTACGAAAATTCGAAGATCTACAAAGAAAGAACTCGCCAATGGCACGATTCTCGAATTCTACGTAAGGACTTCTCCGTTGGTGATAAGGTATTACTCTTCAACTCTCACTTTAAGCTCTTTCACGGTAAGTTGAAATCAAAATGGTCGGGTCCATTCGAAGTGACCGGAGTGCAACCATATGGATCGATAGAGATATAAAGCCCGGAAACCGGGAAGTTTATGGTTAATGGGCAACGTTTGAAGATTTATCATCCCGGTCATATTCGTGAGACCTTTGCTACTATGAAGTTTGGTAAGCTCCCATTGGGGAGCATTGTTTGAACCCCCTCTCGAAATTGAAGTAGGTTTGGTGGTATCCTCAACAACCACCTTGTATATATGTATCATATTTCTTTGCATTGAGTTTATTAAGTTTTGTTAGCTTGAGAAGATTGGTTGAAATTCGATTTCACCATGGAGCTTAATTTGGATGAAGATCAAGCATTTGGAGAAGTTATGGAGCTTAAATCGAAGATCACAAGCATGTTTGTGGGAGATATTGATTATGTAATGTGAGTCAAGTCATATATTTGAATCTCTAGGTGATTATTGAAGAGCCATGAAATGGCAAGGCGGAAAAACGCAGCAAAGAAGACCGCCGGGCGAAACTTCGCCCGGTGAGACTCAACCGGGCGAAACTTCGCCCCACGGAAAAGTTGCCAGAATTGTCGGAACCGAAGAATATACCACCGGGCGAAATTTTGCCCGATAAGATTTTGATCGGGTGAAATTTCACCCGGTGGAGAAAAAGTTGGCAAATAGATTTTCACGACGAAAAATCGTCGGGTGAAATTTCACCCGATGGTGCCCGACCGGGTGAATTTTTACCCGGCGGTGTGACTTGACCGATCAACATAACTTTCCCTCCAAATATTTTTACAACAAACTTTTACCTCCAACTTTAAACTTTCACTTTCCCTCCTCAAACACCCTTATTTATACCACCTTTTTCACCTCACTCATCATTTCACCCTTTCAACCATTACAAAATCATTACACCACCTTCCATACACCACATTCAACCTCCATTCATAACTCCTTTCCAAACTTGGGTGAATATTTATTTTGGGTTTTTGAAGAAAGGAGAAGCAAAAGTTTTGGGATTTTTCTTGCAAATTATTATTATGGAGACAAGAGCTCAACGAGCCGCGCGTAAACAAGGTATGGCCTCGACTTCTAATCCTTCTACGCATTCATCTTCTAGTAAGTCCGCTAGGCCTAAACTTTTACCTTACCCTAATTCACCCCTTGCTCGTACCTTCTCTGAAAATAACTTTCAGACTACGAGATGGCCTTGTCCATTCTCAATGAAAACTCTAGAAATTAAGAACGATATTAGAGAGTTATCGTCTAGAATTGGTATTAGTAAACTCCTTGATTTTAAGCCTTGCACAAATAAAGACTTGACTTGTGAGTTTTTAAGTACCTTTACAATCGATAACCCGACCACACCTAAAGAGTTCAAATTTAATTTGTTTGGTAGAGATCACTGTTTAAATATTTCCAACTTTAGCTAAGCTCTAGGTTTGCCCTCATCGGGTACCGGACTAAGTAGACCCCTATGTGATTTGCAAAGTAGTGCGACTAGGAGAGACTTATGGAGGCGCATAGCGCCGGGTCAACGTGATTTCGAACCCAATTTTAGTTTTACCGCTGAAATCCGTAACCCAGCCATTCGTTATTTCGCTGAAATCCTTTCACACTGTCTTTTGCCATCAATCGACAATATCATTAACCTCAATGTGTGTGTCCTACAATTGATATGTGACTCTTTACTCGGTAACCCTTATCCCCTTGACCTACCTATTGTCGTGGCGTTACACTTTCATCAAATTATTATTGACCAACGCCCTACCGTCGACTGTGGTGGTCTTGTGACTTTAATAGCGAAAAATTTGGGTTATGCAACCGACCATCTTAAACCACATGACCCCCGTGTCTGGCTTGACGAGGCCTATTTCCCTACTTGGATCTTTCATGTACCTGACCACCGCCTCGTCTCTCTTAGCCATGACCGTGCCTTAATTGTCCCCGGCAAAAACCGAACCAATATTTATAACCGTCACAATTGGGACCTACCTCAAGGTCCCTGTGAATTCCGACTGAACAACTCGGGGGATGTAGGAGTTTGGGAGTATGCCGGTGAGGGAACTCCCACGGCCTCCTTTGCGTCAAATGACTATTCGAACTAGACCCCCCTACAAGAGTCGGTAGATAATATGGTTTGTTTGTGTCGTGGGTATATATGTGCGGAGTCGGTGAGTCTTAATCATCTACAATTGTATGTCCTTGAATTAATGTTGTTCCTTGTTCCCTGTCCCATCATTTTAATCATTGTGATTGTTTTATCTTGAACAAAATTGCAAGCTGTCCCACCGTCCCATTTAACGATTTTTGTGACCGTCGCGGCCTTGGTATTGCTCCCGGTCTCATGGTGATGTGATTACGCCATTGACCCTTTTGAAAAATCTAAATTTTTAAATCAAATCTTTCTCAATTTTTCTTAATCCGGGCTAGGTGACGTGAGTACACCTACGCCCAATTTTTCACCCTTTCATTTTATTCCATTTTCATTTTCTTAGCCACTTGGCTAGGGTCTAGGCGATGTGATTGCACCTAGGCCCGCCACTATCTTATTGTTTTCTTTATTTTATTTTCTTTTTCTTTTCTCAAAATTTTTGAAAAATCCAAAAACATTCAAAAAATTTTAAAACCCAAAAACATTCGAAAAATCATAAAAATCCAAAAAGATTTTTCTCCTTTTTCTTTTCCGTCTTTTTCGATTTTCCCCTACTTGTCCATTGAGGACAATGTACAGTTTTAGTGTAGGGGAGGAGTCTACTATCTTTTATTTTTCAAAAATATTTTCAAAAATCCATAAAAATTTGAAAAATTCGAAAAATCAAAAACATTTTCTTTTCTTTTTCTTCTCTTTTCTTGTTTCTCGTTATGTTTCGTGTCCCGTGTATGGTCTTGTTCTCTACTCTTACAGGTAACCACCACCTTAATAGCGCGATTTGAAGAGATTATGAAAGCACCCGCTTGGTAACTTCCTTCCTTCTTTCTTCTTTAACTTTTGTAGAGGAGTTAGGTTGTTGCTATTTGGAGGCTCTCGAAGTGAGCATTTTGGTGTTGAGGTTGATTGTGCTTGAATGGTTATAAAGTATGGAGTTCATGACTTTACTTGTGTTTTCTTTTAGTTGCTTTTTCATTTTCGTGTGTTCCGTTTTGTTTTGCTTTTGTATAGTGTGTCTAGGATTAAAACTTTTCAAAAACCCGATTACAAACTTATTACAAGAGTTTACATTCCATTGTAGATAACACATTGTAGATTTTGGACCTTAGTCTAGTAGAATGACTCTTAGGCAATGAATTTGTTGATCCCTTAGCTTTGAGTCCACCTTTTCTACTAGAGGTTTACTTCGGGGTTTGCATTTGACCACCTTGACCACCCATGGAGGAGTTAGGCCTTGGTTCCCGCATCCCGTTTTCTAGGTGACCTTGCTCGAATGACCATTGCACCTTTAGTCCAAATCCTTTCCGCCTTTTGTGGGTTATCCGGAAATGGCGCGCGTTCTCGATTACCTATTTTTCCTCCACCTATACATCATCACAATAAGTTTACACAAAAATAACCTCCAAGCTTGGTTACAAACCACATCAAAAAGCTAAATAGGGCAAACCAAAGCAAGAGAAAAGGGCACAAAAATATGAAAAACAAAGGAGTAGAAAAGGACCTTCAAATGAAAATCAAAATGTCAAAAATGTCTCCTTCAAAAAAAAAAAGCCCTTTGATCGATTCATCATCGTGAAGTGCCAACTAGAGGACCGAGTCCCGAGGTCGGAAGATAGAGGTGATGAGTCGATCCATCCCAATAATTGTAAACACTCCACCTTTTTATTTGGGCTAATTTAGAAAATTCGAGTTTGGAACGACCCTCTTGGCTTAGCCAAAGAGAGCGGGACTGCACTTACCTACAGTGTCGAACGAATCCATGGTTCACTTTTTCCACTCCATTTTACGCCCCGTAGTACCCCTTTAGAAGATTAGGAGGACCTAGCTAAGTCATCAACATCTATATTGCTTAATTGTTATAGTATTAGGCTTTGGTCCTTGTTTACGTGGGTGGTTTATCTTGGACGTTTATTGTTGTTTTAGGTAAGTAATCGGTGTCTTTCCCCGCCATCTCGATGAGGGATTCGGTGTTTTATTTTTGCTTTGGATGCGTCTATTCTTTCGTGTTATGTGTTTTTGTGTGTTTAGTCGCATCCACCATTTTGAGCAAGCCCCAACTTGCCTTGCATGGGAATACTTTACCTCGTAAGTATTTCGAAGTGAGTTGAAGGGACGGAGCGGGCCCGTTAATTTCCCCGTATCGGCTTAGCATAGTCTAGCTAGTAGTAGTAGTTTGTGATTTCTTTTTGGGTCTTTGCTCGAGGACGAGCAACGGTTTAGTGTGAGGGAATTGTTGTGTGCTAAATTTAGACCGTTTTTCCTCCCATTTAGACCCGTTTTTCTCTCGTTTTGCGAGTCTTGAGTGTGATTATCGCCATATTTTGCGTACTTCTCGCATTAGCGTCCCTCTTGTGCGTTTTACGTGTTTTTGGTAGTTTTTCTATCAAGTTTGATAGGTTTTGCTACAAAAATCACGATTGAGCTTCCACGAGCACAAGAGAAGGGAAAACCGTCCAAAGAGCAAAGCACACAACTTAAAGTTTAAAGCCATCCGATCATACAACGAAGAATGAGAAAAGATTCGAGGCCAGAAAAAATGACCGGGCGAAATTTCACCCGGTGAGACACCACCGGGCGAAATTTCACTCTACGGTGAAACGCCTCCCCCGAAGAAATTCCGAGCTTACCCACCGGGCGAAACTGACCGGGCAAAATTTCGCCCACCGGGTGAAATTTTGCCCGATGGGAAGAAGTGTCAAAAACGCCAAAAATGGAAGAAAATCTCACCGGGCGAAAATTTCACCCGGTGGGAATTATTGTCAAGTCCGCAGGGCAAAGTTTCACCCCATGGAGATGCAAAAGGAGATTGTCTCACTAATGGAGCATAAAGTTGGATTTGGGCTTTAGGTTAAATACCCATTAAGAGATTACTATATATATGTTACCCTAATTTATTGCCCAAGTCACCTCTCCATTGTGTTAAGGAGGGAAGCCATTACACCACTCCACCATCCTATTACACCATCCATTAATAGTAGTAATCTAGAAAAAACCTCCAAAAATTCTAGTAGTTTACATAGTAATTAATAGTAGATCTACATAATTTCCATCAACAATTATCTAGATTTCAAGTTTGTAAGAAGATTATTCAAGTTTTATTTGAAGATTTGTTGAGTTTATTGGAGGATTAGTGACAAGTTCTCCATTTTATTCATCAAAGATTCAATCTTTATTCATGATATCTTCTTATTTCTTATAGATCTACATAGTTGGTATAATTCTCTTCCACTCTCTAATCTCTAGTTTAGTTTTTATGTTGTTACTCATCATCATCTTGTCTAAATCATATTGGTGTTGTTAGTTTCATTAGATCTATTTAATATGCATGTTGTAGTAATTTTCCCCTTAATAGATATTTTGTTGTCTTCCATAATGATTTGTGAGTAGATTTCTTGTTGGGGAGTTTAGGGATGAGGGCTTGGATTATTTGAATATAAGGAGTTGGTGGGTTGCTTGCATGTTGATTTATCTTATTTATGGTGTTGTGTCATTGTTGTTTTAGTCCGGCCAAGTAGACCGACCTTGACTAATTTCTATCAATATGGGGAAACTCGGGGTAGAAATTACCATGACTAGGGACTTACCCTCATTCGCCACGAAAGCGGGATTTTAGGTGAGTTTATCAATATTGCGACAAAAACTCGATTCCGACCTTCTTAGACTCCAAGTACCGAATCCCGACTTCTCCCCAACACCTTTTCCCTAGATTGACCACCCTTAGCTATTTCTCTAGATATTCCCTTAGTTTAGACTCGACCCTAGAAAAAAACCCCCTCTAGACATCGAACACGACACTTTAAGCTTCACATCACACACCGTTCCCTGTGGACTGACCTCGACTTACCACGATTACTCTAGTAGTTTTTGTGTTATTCCGAGTCTTACAAATATCGTTTGATCCCCCGTCCTTCGTTAACGACCGATCCGATTGGAAGGCGATCAACAAGACGAGAAACAACAACAGCATACAGTTAACAGAAAAGCTGCGGAGAATGGTAGAAGAAGAAGAAGAAGAAGAAGAAGAAGAAGAAGAAGAAGAAAAGGGAACACACGCAGCAACCACAGTAACGACAAAGCGTCAAAACGATAACACGCTTAGACAGAAATGCAACAATCGAACAGTTGCAGATGGGCGACATAACAGGGAAATAGAACGATGAATTGTAGAAACGACTATTAACAACTACAAAGATGAACAAAAGCACAGCAGCGAATGATAAGAAGAAAATAGGACGGAGAAGGAGAAGAAAATGGGCATTACCGAGTCAGGCGACGCAGGACGACAACAGTAGCGCAGCCACGGTGAGAACATCGACGGCGCAGGTGGATGAGGCCTGAGAATTCGACGCAGAGAAGAGGAAAGGAAGGGGAAAGAGAGCGCAGGTGAGGCGAGGAGGATGAAGGCAGATTGAAGGTGTAGATTGATGGTGATTGCTGAAGGAGGATCGAATGGGAAGATGCAAGGGGAAAGTGACGGCTATTTGGTTAGAAACGAATTAGGTCGGAAATGGTACCATGAGACGGGTCAAGTAAAATACTCCGTATCATAGTATATATAATACTTATCAAAACAAAAATAAATATTTGAAATAAATAAGTAGTTTAGAGATACCACAAATTAGTTCGAGAGAATTTATGAAATGTATCTAAAAAGTAAAACAAACGTTTACGATAAAAATAACATTTCTTGAGAAAATTAACGAAGGTACGACGAAAACGAATTAAGTTGATTTCTCGAGTACAAATAATAAATGATTTAACGAAGCTTAATAAAACGAGTTCAAGTTTAAAAATATATAAATTAAAGCTTAAATCGAACGTGTTTAGAATTCAAATCGTCGAAACAGAAGTTCAGTACGAATTAAATGTATAAACTAAATTGAAACATGAATAAAAATATTTTTTAAATATAAGAAAAGTTTTCAAGACAAATAGAATTTTAGGAGTTTGAAACGATTAAAAGATAAATTCGTTTTATAATAATTTTAAGATTTACGAATTAAATCGTTAAATAGAATAAAAGTTAAATAAAATTTAATTTATAAAAAACAGGGGTGTTACACGAAGCAAACGACAGAATAAAACAACAACAACAACAATTCATGAAAACTAATTGTTACCCAAAATATAAAACGATTATTATGTAAAACGATTTAATATTTTCGAAAAAACGATTTATTATGTAAAAACTTCTTTATCGCTTATATACGGTTATTCTTTTTATACACTCAACAACATATTTTACCCAAAATATACACCACAACCAACTGAGATACTACACAAGCTATCTCTCAATGAACTCATTTTTATTTACTACCAACTGAGATACCACAACCAACGATTGTTGTTGTTGTTTTATTCTGTTGTTTGCTTCGTGTAACACCCCTGTTTTTTATAAATTAAATTTTATTTAACTTTTATTCTATTTAACGATTTAATTCGTAAATCTTAAAATTATTATAAAACGAATTTATCTTTTAATCGTTTCAAACTCCTAAAATTCTATTTGTCTCGAAAACTTTTCTTATATTTAAAAAATATTTTTATTCATGTTTCAATTTAGTTTATACATTTAATTCTTACTGAACTTCTGTTTCGACGATTTGAATTCTAAACACGTTCGATTTAAGCTTTAATTTATATATTTTTTAAACTTGAACTCGTTTTATTAAGCTTCGTTAAATCATTTATTATTTTTACTCGAGAAATCAACTTAATTCGTTTTCGTCGTACCTTCGTTAATTTTCTCAAGAAATGTTATTTTTATCGTAAACGTTTGTTTTACTTTTTAGATACATTTCATAAATTCTCTGGAACTAATTTATGGTATCTCTAAACTACTTATTTATTTCAAATATTTATTTTTGTTTCGATAAGCATTATATATACAACGTTACGGAGTATTTTACTTGACCCGTCTCATGGTACCATTTTCGACCTAATTCGTTTCTAACCAAATAGCCGTCAATTTCCCCTTGCATCTTCCCATTCGATCCTCCTTCAGCAATCACCATCAATCTACACCTTCAATCTGCCTTCATCCTCCTCGCCTCACCTGCGCTCTCTTTCCCCTTCCTTTCCTCTTCTCTGCGTCGAATTCTCAGGCCTCATCCAACTGCGTCGTCGATGTTCTCACCGTGGCTGCGCTACTGTTGTCGTCTTGCGTCGCCTGACTCAGTAATGCCCATTTTCTTCTCCTTCTCCGTCCTATTTTCTTCTTATCATTCGCTGCTGTGCTTTTGTTCGTCTTTGTAGTTGTTAATAGTCGTTTCTACAATTCATCGTTCTATTTCCCTGTTATGTCGACCATCTGCAACTGTTTGATTGTTGCATTTCTGTCTGAGCGTGTTATCGTTTTGACGCTTTGTCGTTACTGTGGTTGCTGCGTGTGTTCCCTTTTATTCTTCTTGTTCTTCTTCTTCTTCTTCTTCTTCTTCTTCTTCTTCTTCTTCTTCTGCTACTGCCATTCTCCGCAGCTTTTCTGTTAACTGTATGTTGTTGTTGTTTCTCGTCTTGTGTGCGTTTGATGATGCCGCTCGATGTGGTTGCTCTCGTCTTACTGATGTTATTGTTTGGCATGCTACTTATGTTAATGCTGCTGTCGTCGGTTGTTGTCCACTGTCACTGCTGGTTCGTTGTTGTTGATGTTATCCTCACTACTACAAATACATGTATTTGATGATGCTTGGCGCTCAACGCTTAGGGCAAGCGTCATGTAGATTAATGTTCCGCGAATCATAGAAACAAACCCACGTGTTAAAAAAAGTGTAAAAATTAAAACAACCTTTTTTTTTCTTCTCTCAACTTCCGCCTAAACTTAATTGTTCCCAAGTCCCATCACCCAAAACCTAATTAACCTATTGTCTCTCCCCCTCTCCTTATTGATCTTGGTCATCAATTAGCCAAAGTGATTTCATTTATTAATTAACTCCAAATCTTGTCGATTGTCGTCAAGCGTCTCCCCCAGTTAGGGATGGCAATTTCACCAGCATCCGTTCCGCATCCGACCCATCCGCAAAAATTAAATGGGTGAAAACCCGAATAAATGGATGACTAGCGGGTGATGGATGAAACGGGTGATAGATTGGGTCGGATCCGGGTGGAGCATCATCCCACCCGTAATCCGTTAACCACCCGATCCGACATCATCCATTTAAAAAAAATATGTGGCTTCAAGAATTGAGACTATGAAGCTTAATATTTGTATCAGATGTTAATTTGTGATGGAGATTTTATAATGTCTAATTTTCATGTCAAGACTATGAAGCTTCCATGTATTGATTTAATTTTCATGTCGGATTTGTAATGTTTAAATTTATATTGTATTTTTGCAAGGCAACGAAAGACGTCGAGTCGCAAGCTAGGGCTCGCAAGAATTTTTTTCCGATTTGGTATTTATTTCATAAAATAATGGTACAAGTGAATCACCCGTTAAGCACCCGAACCATCCGTTTCACCCGTGGATAATGACGGGTGGATCGGATATGGATGACACCTTTAGTGGATGATGGGTGGATCGGATGAGCGGATAGAGACGGGTGATGGATGCGGGTGAGGCTTCACCCGATCCGAATCCGACCCATTGTCATCCCTACCCCCAATAGTAGTAAGTGTGGTCATTTTTCTTTCGTCTCTTGTTCAACCTTCAGGTGTGATTTACTTGTTTTCCATAGTGATTTCCAAATTATGTTTTTTTTGTTCTTAATCTTATACTCCGTAATACAGAAATTTCGTTCTTGTGTACTATCTTAGGGTTCATCTACATATTTGAAACTTTATGAGAGAAAAATATGTGTAACATTGCTATTAGAGTGTATATTAATTTGGGAACGTTTTGTACAAATCGAGTTAGAGCCCGTATTTGGGAAAATATGGATCTATTGTTGGTGTTTTTGGGTTTGATGCAACGACAAACATGGTGTTGGTGCAAACAAATTGTAAATGCTAATCTAGATCTAGCTCAAATAGGTTGTACTGTTCTTAGTCAATTCTCAGCTACTATTTTTCAATGATTTTTTTTCTTACACAATATCGATATGTAGTCAAATACAAGATTAAATGTTAATCAAGCATAATGATGTACTATTAGAAAACATGAGTACTTAATTATTTGAATTCTAGATGGCATTTTTTGCTTTTTGATTAACTAGCTTTCCACTTTGATATATCGCTTTTTAGGAGAAGATTATGTGATTTTGAATCAATGTCTTTTAACTTGTTACTCCGAATTTTGTTTAATGTTTGGCTCAAGTACAAGTATTTACAGGCTACAGAGCATTTCATATACTAAATTTAATCAAGGGACATTTATTTCCTTAGAACTCAAAAATGAAAGGACACTATACTAGGATGGAGTTTATATTTGTTACCCTAACTTTATTCTTATGCTAGCTAAGCTATCTTATTACAGGTATTACAGATGTTGGACTAGTGGCCATAAGAAGTAATCTTCAAGCTTTGCAAGGCTTGCATGTTTTGTTTCGATGAAATCTGAGAGATAAGGGGTTTTCAGCTATATAATAACTATATGATGTCAGGATCTCAATAGCTTGTGGGTTATTCAGGTTTGTTCATAAGTTTATACACTATTTGATAGTCATAAAGATAAAATAATTGGAATGAGTTGTATTTGGTGTTTAGTGTATGATTCAAATAAAGAGTATAGATCTTAAATGTACTTGGGCTTCTTACTTTCTTAGGTTTGGTGACTTGAAAAGACGTACAAAGGGAATGGAATCATTTGTTGAGCATTGCTACGTCTTTTAGATACAATGAACGAGTGAACATGAATGAAATTATTAGTGATAAAAGTTATTGTTTCTAAATGTGCAGATAAAAATCGGAACTTATCTTGTCCTGGAAGATACTCTAGTCAAATATGATAATTTCCTTCTTTGCTAGCCACTTTATATTAGATGTAGTTCATCCTAAGTGAAATGAGTTAAGTTTAAGTTTCTTTAACTTTGAACCGCCACGTTAACATTTGAAATAACTTAGGATAATATTTTAAGCTCCTTCACTTGCTGATAATTTGAGCCTGACTAATAATAACCATTATTTTGTTAACTATATATATTGAGCTTGACTATTAGTCATTGTTATCTAATACTTCAATATGTCTTTCTAGTGGGTTTTGATAATTCTTTATTTTAATGGCTGTTTAATTTTTTTGGTACTAGTTACAATTGAGATCTTTTAGCTAGGAGACTAATAATGGTGCATTTTATTTGCTCTAGATATATAAAGCCCGTTCTGATAGTAGTCTTTTATTAAAATATCAATGAAAGGTAATCAGCTCGATGGCACTTTAGACATTGGCTAGAGGTGCTAGAGGATAATGCTAAGGTGCGAGAGGAGAATGCTAAGGTGTTAAAAGGAGAATAAAAGAATGAATGAAACAATCCTGAAGATGCAAAAACAACGGGACATTCTAATGAAAGTTTTCGATGGCTAGAAGTTTTGGAATGAGATACTTTTTGTTTTATTGTAATGTGATATCTGAGATTATTTTTTTTATGACAAATTTGAATTGCATTTTCTTCGTGTCACACATTTGTTTCATAGAATTGTGGCCTCCCGCTTTGTGGTGGAGTGTTAACGTATGTCGTTGATGTTTATAGGGTTTTCGTATACTAAGACGACATTAAGCTGTGAAATTATGTCTAAATAAGGTTTTATCCTACGGAAGTTTTATAGTTTCCTACGGAAATCTGTAAATCGAAATATTTAATAATATTTTTTTCTCAATCAATGCCTCCTACGAAATTATATTGTACTACAGAATTTCCGTAGGAAATTTGAACCCTTCCGACGATGTTCCGTAGGAACGAATTTTTTGTCAACAAATACCCGTTACCAGCCATTCCGACGGAACATTCTGTAGGAAATTTATTTCCTACGAAAAATGTCGTAGGAAGTTTTTTATTTCCTACGAAGTATACCGACGGAATGGTTCCTACATATTTTCCGTAGGAACGTGCTTATTCCGACATAAATGGGCATGTTTCCTACGAATCAGGTCCGTAGGAATGAACGTTCAATCTTATAGTGATTTTCAGGGAAGCGTTTGTTAGCAAAGTTTCCAGACCATATAACTGCATCCTGCGACGAAGTTTTAGGTAGAGTAGTCCCACAATCAGTCGTCTGTATACATTTATCCATTGTTTGCGTATCCTAACTGTACTTATAAATTTATGTTCCTATAGTTTTTCGAATGGAAATTGAGGTTCTTCAACTTCGACAGTTCCCCAAGATGAGCTGGAAGCATTTGATCGAGATAAAGACCTTTTTGAAGACGGCATACCTTTCATAAATCATCACATTTTTCTATATATTCTTCCTTTCTTTTTGAAGTATCGTTTCATGTAATGTCGAGAAATTCACTGCAATTGGATTGGAGAAGTACCTCATTAAATATCTCAAAGCAAAGCAGGCGCGAAGGGATATGAAACATATTCTGGCTGATAAGAGGCAGGGGGATAATTCGTATCAGGATGCCATGTACACTAATAATGATCCTTATCGAGAGTGGCGTTCGAAACTTGCGCGTCGTAAACATGTCATCAAGTTTCGGGAACGGAGAGACCGTAACTTACTATAGACGTCGCCGGAAACGATGTTCTGTTCTCCTATTTCTGAACTTACGGAGTGTAATCTTCCTAACTATATTTTAAACGACCTTCTTCGTACTGTATTGGCCAGATCTAATTTATTCAAACTGTTAACCACTGCATTTATGCATGAAATGTGTCAGCTTCGATAGGCCGTGTAGTTGACGTTATACACGGGACTCCTGCGTAACTGATTCTAGAACGCCACAGAATTTAGTGTCCAACGAAAGGTTCAACTAATCCAGTCATCGTGATTTGATAATTAACAGCCTAGCACGTGACATATTTGGCGGCCCATCCACTGACGACAGTCAATAAATTACAGGTTCGCCAAACACACCACCGCTCTGCCACAGTTTATAATTTTCGTTACTATAAATTTTTCAAGTTTCACAACTACGTGCAAGGTGGGAAGGGTACGAGGACATTGGGGACCCGGTGTATAGTTGTCAGAGATGTTCTGCTCAAATGTGGTACGGGGAGCGTGACAGGATGGATCGAAGACCTTTAATTCAAACATTTTCGATCTGCTGTAAAGACAGAGTGGTGGAATTACCATACCTTACGGAGCCCCCTCAGCTAATAAAGCATCTACTCCATGGTGTTCATCCCAAGAGACGACATTTTAAGGATAATATTCGGATGTACAACTCCGCGCATTCATTCACATCAAGCGGAGGCAAGATAGACCATTTTGTTAATCAAGGAAGGGCCTTTACACCTACAGGATTGTCGGCCAAAATATGAATTTAATCGGGGGCCTACTGCCGGACAGTGATGAACCTCCAAAATTTTGTCAGCTATACATCTACGATACTGGTGACGAGCTGAACAACAGAAAACGATCTTTGAGGTAATAGACCACAATATTACTGCTAAACAATTTCGTGGCAAATCCTTTTGATATATTGTTATCCACACGTTAATTTGAAAATGTACCACCTTCTAGGGGGCAGTCTGGAAGAGCCGACAGGTTTGATGACGCCCTTATGCTTCATCTGAGGGCCATGATTGATGAATACAATCCGCTAGCTAAGTCCTTTCGAATGGTGAGGGATACCATATTGAACTGGCAGGATAGCGTTGAGGTTAGGCTACGAGTTATCGGTGGCCGTCATACAGATGGCCGCACATACAACCTTCCGTCCGTGTCAGAAGTAGTTGCGCTTGTAGTCGGTGACATCTTGAACTTTTCACCTTTCTACGTGGTACCCCTGCTCTTTCTATGTGTATACATGGTACCCTTGAACTTTACTATTAATTTAATTGGTACCCCTTAAAGGTTTTTTTCATCATGTTTTGTCGTTAAATTGCATTTGTAGCTTAAATAAAAACTTCAATACCATTTAACTTAAATAATTAACAAGTAATTGAGCTTAAATTAAGTGTTATCAGTTGATTTGGCAATATAACACCCAAAATATACTCATTTTAGATTTGGTGCATAACTGCGAAAAACATACAAGAATGTTACTTCCTCCATTTTCTTTATATCTCCCATCCCCTTAATATATGAGTGGAGTATTATATTAGGATGAGAAGATATAAAGAAAATGTAGGAAGTAGTTAAAGTTCAATTTTAGATTAATTAGGCATGTTAAATGACGTTTAAGTTTAAATTTTGAACAAAAAAAGGTAGTTTAGTGCCAATGTTTGATGGAAGAAAAAGTTTAACGGTACCAATAAGGTAATAATAAAGTCTAGGGGTACCAGCGATGTTTATAATAAAGTACAAGGGTACCATGTAGACATGTAAAAATGGTAGGGTATGTAGACATCCACATTTTGACCGCCAGGTGTCTATAGTAGTTCCCACCAAACACCCGATGATGATCGGACGCAAAAATGCTTTGATGGACTCGGATATGGGCTCGAAATCATGGACATTTGGGTTGGGCTTATTACGGAGTACAAATCTTACTAAACCAACCTCAAATCCAGGCCCAGTGGGTCGTTTCGAGTCAAATAAGACTAATTTGGGTCGAATCCGGCACCAGGGGCAAAACCGTCTATTAGCGACCGGGTCAAACCCGGTCAAAGATATTTTTTCCCGAGTCACACGAGCCAGCCGTGACACCACACTTCCGGTTTGGACTCAAACACCACAAAAAATCAGCTTCGGAAATATTAAATAAATCCATTAAAGGATAGAATTCGATCTCAAGTAGGAATTCTATCCGAAAACCGAATCATATACTCGACCAAGCATGAGCTCGTCCGAAATACTCCACCAACCAGCCGAGATTCATTGCTTCTTCACCAAGCAACGGAATTTACGATCCTCTCGACTTCCTACATTTCCTATCCTAAGCGGTAGTTCCAACCCAACTACTTCTCCTAGCCAAGGTCGGGAATACTCCTATAAATAGCCCCTTGCACAACACAAAATAAACACATGGAATACACATCTATCATTCATATATCATCGACATCTAGAAAAAATAATTCATAGCAAATCCCGACATACATCCAAAGCACCGAAATACTGTCAAAATACCGACGAATCCGACCCCGAGAAGCCGACCGAAACCCGTCCCATCACACGACTAAACCGACACCCAAATCCATCCCACATCATCTCGACGCTCCCAATTTTAAAGCTACTTTCCGACGAGCTCTAATCCGAGAAAACAAAGCATGTAGGTTGAGGGTGTAAAATCAAACCCCTTTTCTCTCTTCTCTCTTCTCCTCCTCCTCGTCTTTTCTTCCTATTGCGTCGTCGGTCGATTTATTTTTTTATTACGGGTCGTTCGTCGTTTTATTATTATTTCTAATAATCGATACTACAAAAACTATTTTTATATAACGTTCTTAAAATACGATATCGATTCTCTAATCAAATATCGTATTCAAACAAGAACTAAATTAATTAAAACTCGTTGATGCTAAAAAATCGTTACCTTTTTTCAAAACAAATTCGACGATTTTTTACGCGGAGAGAATTAACATCTTTTTCGTTCAAATTCTTTTTTTTTTCTTTTTCGTTCAAAACAAACTTTTTTTAAAAACCTTTTCTAAAAAACATTCCGACTATTCGATATCGATTTCATAATCGAATGTCAAATACGACGAATATCAAAAATATGAATCGGGTATAAATTAATCCATATTTGTACGCGATTTATAAAAATTAACGATTTTCGACAAAATAAAAAAAAAAGCGGACAGACCCCCACGCGAGTCGCGCGCCTATCAGGCGACTCGCGCGAAGGCCTGGATGGCCGAGTCCCTTTTTCTCGTTTTCTTTATCCTTCTCGGATCTTACATAAACAGCGACTTTCGCGACATATTTTCAGATTTCGATAAATACTTTTTCGACCTCGGTCAACACGTGTTAATCCATCACGTGTCATAAACCTTTTTCAAAATCATGCATATTATTGTATTTACATCTTTATTCGATTTATCAAACGTTACTAAGTCGTTTTCTCGTGTTTGTAGCAATTTATTTCTTTCTTTTGTTTTATTAGACTAAAACGAACTTCACATGCTAAAATAACTTTGATGTTATTAGTTTAAGATGCATTAAACGACTTAGCAACCCATTTATTTTTCTCTCACATACTTAGGAAAAATAATGTTTGCATATCATTCAACCGTCGAACTAACGCGTGTACACCAAAAACGAACGATATCTTAGTAAAGGCCGATAAGTGCGGGCGGGGTTGGGTGTTCTTAGTGAACTTCCCAACACGTACCCTCACCCCTTACTCAGAACCATGGTTTCCGGATGTCCGAATCCATTGGCAACGAGAGTCATTCAATACACGATATCCGATAATGTCGGTATCGATATCATAATGCAAAGAGACGAACCCGATAAACTCTGACATCGGAAATGGGCCATACTTTGTGCATGGCCCACTACGACATAGAGTGGGTTCAAACGGGCCCGAACTCCCACAAAGTTCGGTGGCGATTCCTACTTCGATTTAAATTTCAATTTGACCATCTCATATGGAGATTCATTCGCCTCCCCAAACCCGCGCGTGGCCGCGTCGGGGTGGACCTATGTCATGTCCACAATTTGGCGACTCCGCTGGGGATCAACTGATGAGTCACTTACCATCGGCATCCTCAGGGTGAGACCCGAAAAGAAATCGTTCGAATAGTAATGTACACGTTTTAGTTCAATGGGTCATGCATAACCCAATTTTTCCCGGGTCGGTTACTTGTGACCGACGTCCCACTATACCACGGTGCGTTCCTAAATGGGCGCACTAAAGACTTCGATGGCGGAACTCGCATGGGTTTTACGGCAGGTTCTAAGACCAACTCGGCTTAGGAAGACCGTCCTGATTTGCGAGAAAGCTATCGTCGTTGGTATAGACCCTATTCGACCGACCGAGACTTACACTAAGAGCATACATGGCGTCATTATACTGTTTCCGTGACTACATGCTACTTGATCCGCGTCTCGTCTTTTCAAAAACTGTCATTTTCAAAAACTTGCATCTTTTTCGAAAATTATCCATTTTTCAAACCCGGAAAGCTACCGAATTTAGGACTCATGATTTTGACTCAAAATAGCCTACTTTCTAGCCGGTATGATGTCCAAACTTTTCAAAAATCCAAAATCTCGGCCCGGTAACACTTTTTTTCGATTTTCAATAAAAATCGGGCCATCCTGTCCGACCTCGTTCGGTTTTCAAATCCAAATTCCCTTTTCAAAGCCTTCCTCTTCTTAGGACTTCCCGTATTTAGTAGTGTCGGGTCTTGTCATAAGTCGTTAGGGTCTATAGCGTCGAAAATCCGTCGATCCTACATCGCGAGTTTCTACCCCATCCCAGTCCGCCTTATCTGTCAAGGCATGGCCCACCTACGTAGGACGAACTCCTACAAAGGGAAGCCCGTTTACACATTCAAGTCCAAAGTCTAGGGAGTATCTCACGTGGACCTTCCTTCAAGCGGGACTCGGCCAACATAGCCGAATCCTAAGGGAGGCCCACCTTTCACAAGTCACCCGTCTAAGTGTCTTTTCCGAGTCCGACACTCGGGTCTTAACAAAGTCTTCAATCCCACTCGGGGGGCTACCTTTCAACAGAGCGATCAACCACGGTTTCTCTAAGGGTCATGTCTTACGCGTGTTGTCTCACGTATCCCACTTTCGAGTCACTTAGGTGTCACACCATCTGAGTCCTATCAGATTCTTTAGCCTCACTCGGGGGCTATCCCTCAACCGAGCAGTCAACCACGTTCATCATAAACTGGCGTCCTTATGATGCCTTCTTCGAGTCGTACCTATGCTACGAATACTCGAGTCACCTAGGGTTAGGTCACCACGGTTGGTCCGAGCACGCGGCGCGGTCAAACACGGTCGCCCCATTTTCGGACTCACCCTTATGCAGCTCGGGTCTAATTCGCGGTCGTTACCTTGTCTATGTCGACGTTCGGGTATCCCGATCCAAGAGTCTTTGTCATCCCGTCACCCCGGGCCGTGTCTAGTTTGACTCCCTCTCTTGCATTTGCGCAAAGTCGAGCTTAGGCGAGTTCTAACATCAGTCGCTTCTTCCGATCAGGGACCTTATGAACGAGACCCCACCAAACCACAACAGATCCCGCGCCGTCGAGAAGGGGGATATCCAAGGGAGTATGTTTATGCTGTCATGCTCCATTAACAATATCTTCTCAAAAATCAATGTCGCCCTAGATAACTTAAATGCCAGGGTGACCACCATCGAAGAAGACCTTGTAAGAACCCGATCCCGTCTAACAGAGCTAGAGCGGGTATGGCAGCCAATCACCCAACTGAGCCATTTGAAGGGTGAACATTCTTACGAAACTGTCCGATGCCCTCAAGATGGCAAGACCGAGAGAGGTAACCCTCAAGTCACCTCTCCGAAAATCAATAACCAGTCAGAAGTAAGGACATTTACCCACTTGGATATGTCCTACACTGTCGCTTTCCAGAGGTTGGTTTCGAAGGGCCTAATATCACCTATAGGCCCAACAGTCGACCCACCTTCAGAAAGGCGCTCCAAAGCATGGAACGCCGAGCATTACTGCAAATTCCATAGAGGGAGGGGACACGATACAGAGCTGTCCTGGAAACTGAAACACCTCATCCAAGATTCCCTCGATGCCGGGAGGACTCCCGTTTTGGAAACATTATCACTTGCAAAGCCCCTCATGGACTAGACAGGGCTCGGTGACCAAAGCATCCAATCTACCTCCCATGCATCCTAGAGTCCGGATTTGATTTAAGTCCGAGTCTGAGTCCGAGTCTAGGATATATTATTTATTCCAAAGTCAGAGTCAATTGTATTCTGTCATCTTTCCAAAATTCAATAAAATCAGCTTTTCTATTTCTCATATATACTTTCCTTATGTGTTTCCGAGAACATGATGAACATCGTCATACACTGTGAGCACATGCACGTGACCATATGCACATCTATAACGACTGCAGAAAACCGAGCCCGTGTTTTCCTTTTACCTATTCCATGTCTGGTATAGAAAAGCCACATAACTACCCGTAGCAGGAGCGGTATCGAATCCTATGACAAATCTAGGTAGTCTCCTAGTTTGGGTTCAAGACGGGAGGCAAGCCCGTTTCCCACAATAAACACCCATCCAACAAGATCAACCAATCCCTACCTCAGGTGTTAGTTTGACAAAAAAATAAAAAACAAAAAAAAATAAAAAATAAAAAATAAAAGAAAAACTGGACGAAAAGAATTCAAAAGTCCAGGAAAGAAGCAAAAGGCCGAAACAAAAAAACAGGCCGTTATAAAAAAAAAAAAGAGACACCCATGACCGAGGATAAGCGGTCAGTCTAGGAGGTCAAAAAATCCATGACCGGGGCTAAGAGGTCAACCAACATTCAAAAAATCCCGTGACCGAGGCTAAGAGGTCAACCAAAAAAAATATTCAAGAACCCATGACCGTAGTGAAAACGGTCAAATTCAAAATTATCAATACCCGTACCATCCAATAGGGAAGTGACAATCAAGCTGATCAGCTAACATCACACTCAGCCTTCCCACATTACAACCCTCAAGACCTTCTCGAGACCCAGGCCAGAGACAGCCCGGAATTTTGAGGATTCAAGCTCCATAGGATATCCCTAACCATTAGGGCCAGACATGGAAACCAGATCCCGCATTATCAAAACCTATCCCAATCAAAGTTCGAGTCATTTTACTCGACTTCCCCTTTACATAACAGAATTCACAATCACCATACGCAAACCCGAGAGCAAAACTCGTTAAAATCCCCGAGAGCAAAACTCGTTAAAATCCCTGAGAGCAAAACTCGTTAAAATCCCCGAGAGCAAAACTCGTTAAAATCCCTGAGAGCGAAACTCGTTAAAATCCCCGAGAGCAAAACTCGTTAAAATCCCATCCCAATTCTTCTCACCCAGACCAGTTACCAACCCCAAACACGGGAACTCAACTTGCAGTCGGCATAGAACATGCCCAAATAGTTCACACCACCTCTGGGGGCTACCCCGGAGAATGCTCACAGTCACAGGATCAACATCCTAACCATTCTAGCCCTTTGATCAAGACATCATTGGGAATGCACCTAGCCTACACCATCGCTATAGCTAGTTACACACAAAGCCCTAATCGACTAGGCACCAAAACATATCTTCAATCACTGAACTACGGCATGGTTTGATTTCACTACACATGAATACGTAGGCAGTCTTTCAACAAAGGCACAACCACCCACATTGACACAAATTCAAAAGTACCATCATTTCTGTCACGACACTGTCATGTTCTCAACAGTTAGCTTTGTTGTCCCGGGGGCTTCTCCTAGGCAGAAGTTCTCCATCCACTCACATAATCCAAAAACTTTCAAAAACTAGCCTCCTTTCTATAGTGTGTCCTAGTACTCGGCTCCGTCGAAGACAAGAATCTATCAGGACTCGAGGCAATGCCCACTTTGGAAATGTACCCTAAAATCAAAAATCCAGAAGAGCACTAGACTACAACAGTCTCATTACAGACTATCGCAATTCCCCCATAGCACATCCTTCCCATTCCGAGGATTCGACCATGTTGCTACTCGCCTAGGCTACGGAATAGCGGAACTTAAGAGTCTTTTTAGGTGGCCCACCCCCCTACCGAGTCATAGTCCAACCCCTCAAGAGTCCAGTCGTGTCTGTCAACTCGTTCGGTCACGTCCAGAGTCGAGTCTGTCGGTATGCCTCTCTCTTCAAATTGTCATTTTTAAAATTTGCAAAACATAGCCATTTGAGAAAATCCTTTTCGATAAGGTCAAACTTCAGTCTATTTAAACTGCAAATTTCTTTTCTACCCCTTTCAATTTTGAAAAACCTATCTCCTAGCACGTAAGTTGCTTTCAGGACTTCGATTTCAAAATCAAACAAAAATCATTTCTTCCCCAGCGTGAGTCGGTGTTTCGCCTAAATGTTACATGCAAATTGTTATCAACAGACAGGTACACCCAAGACTCCCGAAGAAATCTCAAAAATTCCCTAGTGGAAAAACTCAAGCGACATTTTTCGGGATGTATCTGTAAACAAATACACCCATAGCTTCCAATGCAGGCTCCCGCGTAATTCCAAGATGGGATGTGTCTGTAAATAGACACACCCATAGCTTCCAAGGCAGGCTCCCGCGCAACTCCAGGATGGGATGTGTCTGACACACCCATAGCTTCCAAGGCAAGCTCCCACACAACTTCAAGACGAGATATGTCTGTAAACAGACACACCCAGGACTTTTCAGGCAAAGTCCCCACGACATTATTGACATCTACCCAGGTATGATTTCTATCTTATGGCTGGCAAGCCCTTCACGCAAGTCTAATGGACTCTAAACGACCCAATCGGAAGTCTGCCAGGTTTTAATCTTCGATTGGCCTGGTAGCTACTCTGACTTTTGCCTTGTCCAAGCCTCAGTCAGAGTGGGGGCTCTGTAGACACCCATATTTTGACCGCCAGGTGTCTATAGTAGTTCCCGCCAAACACCCGATGATGATCGGACGCAAACATGCTTTGATGGACTCGGATATGGGCTCAAAATCATGGACATTTGGCTTGGGCTTATTACGGAGTACAAATCTTACTAAACCAACCTCAAATACAGTGCCAGTGGGTCGTTTCGAGTCAAATAAGACTAATTTGGGTCGACTCCGGCACCAAGGGCAAAACCGTCTTTTAGCGACCAGGTCAAACCCGGTCAAAGATATTTTTTCCCGAGTCACACGAGTCAGCCGTGACACCACACGTCCGGTTTGGACTCCAACACCACAAAAAATCAGCTTCGAAAATATTAAATAAATCCATTTAAGGATAGAATTCGATCTCAAGTAGGAATTCTATCCGAAAACCGAATCAGATACTCGACCAAGCATGAGCTCGGCCGAAATACTCCACCAACCAGCCGGGATTCATTGCTTCTTCACCAAGCAACGGAATTTACGTTCCTCTCGACTTCCTACATTTCCTATCCTAAGCGGTAGTTCCAACCCAACTACTTTTCCTAGCCAAGGTCGGGAATACTCCTATAAATAGCCCCTTGAACAACACAAAATAAACACATGAAATACACATCTATCATTCATATATCATCGACATCTAGCAAAAATAATTCATAGCAAATCCCGACATACATCCAAAGAAGCACCGAAATACTGTCAAAATACCGACGAATCCGACCCCGAGAAGCCGGCCGAAACCCGTCCCATCACACGACCAAACCGACACCCAAATCCATCCCACATCATCTCGACGCTCCCAACTTTAAAGCCACTTTCCGACCAGCTCTAATCCGAGAAAACAAAGCATGTAGGTTGAGGGTGTAAAATCAAACCCGTTTCTCTCTTCTCTCTTCTCCTCCTCCTCGTCTTTTCTTCCTTTTGCGTCGTCGGTCGATTTATTTTTTTTATTGCGGGTCGTTCGTCGTTTTATTATTATTTCTAATAATCGATATTTCAAAAACTATTTTTATATAACGTTCTTAAAATACGATATCGATTCTCTAATCAAATATCGTATTCAAACAAGAACTAAATTAATTAAAACTCGTTGATGCTAAAAAATCGTTACCTTTTTTCAAAACAAATTCGACGATTTTTTACGCGGAGAGAATTAACATCTTTTTCGTTCAAATTCTCTTTTTTTCTTTTTCGTTCAAAACAAACTTTTTTTAAAAACCTTTTCTAAAAAACATTCCGACTATTCGATATCGATTTCATAATCGAATGTCGAATACGACGAATATCGAAAATATGAATCGGGTATAAATTAATCCATATTTGTACGCGATTTATAAAAATTAACGATTTTCGACAAAAAAAAAAAAAAAAACCGGACAGACCCCCACGCGAGTCGCGCGCCTATCAGGCGACTCGCGCGGAGGCCTGGATGGCCGAGTCCCTTTCTCTCGTTTTTTTTATCCTTCTCGGATCTTACATAAACAGCGACTTTCGCGACATATTTTCAGATTTCGATAAATACTTTTTCGACCTCGGTCAACACGTGTTAATCCATCACGTGTCATAAACCTTTTTCAAAATCATGCATATTATTGTATTTACATCTTTATTCGATTTATCAAACGTTACTAAGTCGTTTTCTCGTGTTTGTAGCAATTTATTTCTTTCTTTTGTTTTATTAGACTAAAACGAACTTCACATGCTAAAATAACTTTGACGTTATTAGTTTAAGATGCATTAAACGACTTAGCAACCCATTTATTTTTCTCTCACATGCTTAGGAAAAATAATGTTTGCATATCATTCAACCGTCGAACTAACGCGTGTACACAAAAAACGAACGATATCTTAGTAAAGGCCGCTAAGTGCGGGCGGGGTTGGGTGTTCTTAGTGAACTTCCCAACACGTACCCTCACCCCTTACTCAGAACCATGGTTTCCGGATGTCCGAATCCATTGGCAACGAGAGTCATTCAATACACGATATCCGATAATGTCGGTATCGGTATCATAATGCAAAGGGACGAACCCAATAAACTCTGACATCGGAAATGGGCCATACTTTGTGCATGGCCCACTACGACATAGAGTGGGTTCGAACGGGCCCGAACTCCCACAAAGTTCGGTGGCGACTCCTACTTCGATTTAAATTTCAATTTGACCGTCTCATTTGGAGATTCATTCGCCTCCCCAAACCCGCGCGTGGCCGCGTCGGGGTGGACCTATGTCATGTCCACAGGGTACCAGGTAGAAAAGTGAAAAGTTCAGGGGTACCGTGTAGAAAAACCTTAGTAAATAAGAATCGAATCAGTCGACAAACATTTTTGATAACAGATTTAAAGTCTAACGATAATAAAACAAAAATGGGTTTTTCTACACGGTACCCCTGAACTTTTCACTTTTCTACCTAGTACCCTTACCATTTTTACATGTCTACATGGTACCCTTGTACATTATTATAAACATCGCTGGTACCCCTAGACTTTATTATTACCTTATTGGTACCCTTAAACTTTTTCTTCCATCAAACTTTGGCACTAAACTACCTTTTTTGTTCAAAATTAAAACTTAAACGTCATTTAACATGCCTAATTAATCTAAAATTGAACTTAAACTAACATTCTTGTATGCTTTTCGCAGTTATGCACCAAATCTAAAATGAGTATATTTTTGGTGTTATATTGCCAAATCAACTGATAACGCTTAATTTAAGCTCAATTACTTGTTAATTATTTAAGTTAAATGGTATTGAAGTTTTTATTTAAGCTACAAACACAATTTAACGACAAAACATGATGAAAAAAACCTTTAAGGGGTACCAATTAAATTAATAGTAGAGTTCAAGGGTACCATGTATACACATAGAAAGAGCAGGGGTACCACGTAGAAAAGTGAAAAGTTCAGGGGCGCCATGTAGAAAAACCCTACGAAGTTTTTTCGAAAATATTAAATCGTTTTACATAATAATTTTATATACATCATTTAAAACAATTCATGAAACTAATTGTTTTGGACCTACAAATTTTCCTATGGAATATCCCGTAGCCAAACACGTTTCCTACCACACACCGTAAGAAATCCGTAGGAGTGCTTTAAAGGAGCGACAAATTGGAATTATGTAGGAAATATCTGTAGGAACTATTACTTTCTGACGCCTTTCAAGATCCGTAGGAATATTTCCGTTGGAATTACCACTAATTCTAGTAGTGAATACAATTGAAGTTCAGATAATTGGAGTTCACATACAACTTTTCAAACTCCAAATACTAAGGAAATGTTGAGGACCTCTTTCAGTTTGCCCATTGTAGGATACAGTCGAAATGTAACGGTTTCTATAGTTACCTGCGAAGTGACAATGACAACAATTTGAGAAAGTATACGATGAGAAGAGGAGAGCGTAAGATATATGGCATTGAAAACAGTTTACCTGGTTGCTCTAAAACTTGGCTATTCTCGAGGTTAGCTTCTACACAGCTGTACTGAACAGGACAGTCAATAAGAACTGCATCAAAGCGGGTAGGTGTAGTCAGCAAAAGCGAGAAACAATGTCAAAGATATGCTGCAAAATGTATATGTAAAAAAGACATGATGTGTAAATGTACTCGATGAAATAACAATTGAATATGAACCTGAGCTATCTTGGGACCAAATTGACTGCACATTTCATTCGAAGGTCTACAATGATCAGACTGTAGACTGTAGACTGTAGACCGTGTGGTATAAGATGCCTATATCAGCTGCTTTTTTATTTACATTCCTTGACACCCAACTTTGAGATCATATATAGAACAGAGATTTGGTACCGTGGATGCATGTGATTATGTGAATGACACCCAACTTAAGTTCTTTCTTTTTACTGTTTCGTTAAATATGAAGCTATAGACCATATTTGTTGCTCTTGACCTTATTTTGACGTGTAATGTCATGACAAAGCTATAACGTACACATAAAGTCAGCAAAACAGAAGTGTCATAGTAAAGGTGCACACAGTGACAAAAATTATATTACATCATCGTATTAATGTACATTTAAAAAATCAACGTGTTGTATAAATTACAATGGTCGAGTAAAATTGTATTAATACAGCTGCAATGTTGTTTGTTGGCCGATCCTGCAGCGGCGAGCAGTGAGTTTAGAGAAGATTTATCCCAAGATCTTGTGACCTGTAACCTGCAACATCAAATGACAGTACATGGTAGGGGGTAAGACATAATTATGAGACATGATTAGGGGGGAAAAAGTATCTGTCTGATAGCCCGAAGCAACTGCAATTGCAACTCCTGTGCTCCGAAAACGGGAACAACTTACTGTGAACGTCCGTCCGCACAGCCCGACGCCCCGCGCGCGCCCGCGCGGGACTGACCCGATTTTTCAACGTGGGGCGGCGGCCACCCACGTGGCCCCCTCCCTGCCGAGGGCCGGTCCTATCTCGCGTACGGGGCGATGTTTCGGACCTCGATTTGGATGACGATCCGGACTTGTACTAGACGGGTGCGGGCACCCGTGTTTTCGTTTGGGAATCGATCGAGTCGTGGTTGTAAATGTTTAAAGGCCGTTTTGTTTGGTAAGGCGACCATTTTAGTGAACTGAAGTTGTTGCCGATTTGTGGATTCGCCAGCGAGTCAATTATGGGGACTCGGAAACCGTTCAAGTCAACTTTGATCCCTTGCCGGCTCAAAGTTGAGTGGCACGGGACCTAAAGATAAAGACTTGTACCCTTAAGCACTCCATTCCTGGAATGACTCTCATTGCCAATGGTTTCGGACATCCGGAAACCATCGAATTTGAGTAAGGGGTGAGGGTACGTATTGGGAAGCCAACATCAGATAGATGTCAACACCCAATCCCGCCCGCACTATAGCGGCCTCTACTAATCAATCGGTGGACTGATATCCTAGTTCTTTTGTTGTGGTGGAAGTACTGTAACATCCGTTGTTTTAACCCTATACCTTTTGCTACGTCGGTTGTTTTAAGACAAGTAAGTTTTGTCGTCGAAGTAGTTGCGTTTACATTCTTTGCATGCGATTTCACGTGACAAGCAGGCCATGAAAAGATGCACGTAGGAGAGTAGAGAGTACTAGTATTATACGTATTAGCAAAGTTTTAACGCGATAATACGGATATTAGTCATTCTCGTGGTATACCTTACCTGGTATTCTGCTTAAGATGCGTCGGCTCGGTATTAGTAGAGATGCATCGAACCTAATAAGGTGAGCACCGGGACTAATACGGAACCCGACCATCACTTTGTTCAGTTTTAGTTGCTTTACGTTTTGAATTCCGTGTTAGGTGATTTAGCATGCGATTATAAGGTCATAAAACCAATAAATCATACGAAAAACTGTAAATGCGAATGTAAGTAAATCACATAGTGAGGAGTTTCACCCTCGGAGTATACACTAAACGGGACTCGATGCATAGATAGCTTGAGAATGGATCTCGGAATTACTCGGGTCTATTTAGTGTGTTTTGGTGTTTGTGGTTGAAGTTTGGACGTTACGTATTTTAGTAGATGTGTGTGGACCTAGTGTCCATGTCTAATATTATCGTAGTGCATAATAATAGAAAGTACGAATATGGAAAGTTTTGTTTAGATGGCAACCTGGTGACGACTCGATAAACAGGCGGATCCTCCTAGCTTGACCAGTGACTCTGGCAGAGCTCCGTTACCGTTTGACTCTTCCTGCGGCTACTCCGGCAGAGCTTCGTTACTATGGACTGGTCCTGCGGCTAATCCGGCAGAGCTTCGCTACTAGACTTGAGCTAGTCAAACACAGGCACCTCGGTATCGAGTGGGGTGCTCGAAGGTGAGGAGTAGCGTCGATGTCGCTTTTTTATCGGTACTACGATCGAGTGGATCGTTTGCCTCGGGTGTCGGAGTACGAGCCCTTAGCGAGAGTTTAGAGGGAGAAGAGAAGATTCAGATGTGTGTCGAAATGAGGGAGTGAAGAGGGGTATTTATAGGTGTTTTCGGCCCTTGTCGCCCATATGGGCGCCTGAGCTGGGGCGCATCAAGACTCAGGCGCCTGGGTTGAGGCGCGGGGAGTCTTAGGCGCGTGAGGCGGGGCGGTTGGAGTTTTGAAGATACGATTTTGATACTTTTCAAAACCGAGAGACGGGAGTGTGATACTTCGCTTAGGGCTTAAGGCTTCCCTCGGCTTGACCTAGCGCCGTGGATTTAGTGGGCCTCGGGTGTTCATCCCGAGGTTCGCTTGGCGCGGTGTTGACTCGGTTCGAGTTTCGGGACCGACTCGGGGTCCCGGTGTCATAATTGACTCTAATTAGTGTCTATGCGACCGTAACGACACGACTAAGGCTGCCATCATGTTAGTTTAATTTTCCCGAGTAATTTATTTGATCTGTTCTATAGAACAACTACCTGAAACACCGCGAACTCGCGTCGCGTTGCAGTCCTATCGTCATCGGGTGTTTGTTGGGCACTTCTGCAGCCACCAGGTCCAAATCTTGGTGTCTACAGATGTTGTGTGCTAAATTTAGACCATTTTTTCTCCCATTTAGACCCGTTATTTCCTCGTTTTGCGAGTCTTGAGTGCGATTATCGCCATATTTTGAGTACTTCTCGCATTAGCGCCCCACTTGTGCGTTTTACGTGTTTTTGGTAGTTTTTCTATCAATTTTGATTGGAATTGGCACCGAAATCACGATCGAGCTTCCACGAGCACAAGAGAAGGGAATACCGTCCAAAGAGCAAACCACACAAGTTAAAGTTTAAAGCCATCCAATCATACGACGAAGAATGAGACAAGAATTGAGGCCAGAAAGATGACCGGGTGAAATTTCACCCGGTGAGACACCACCGGGCGAAGTTTCGCCCGACGGTAAGTTGCCTCCCCTGAAGATTTTCCGAGACTTCCCACCGGGCGAAACTGACCGGGCGAAATTTCGCCCACCGGGTGAAATTTCGCCCGATGGAAAGAAGTGCCGAAAACCGCAAAAAGTGAAGAAAATCTCACCGGGCGAAATTTCACCCGGTGGGATTATTACGTCAAATCGCAGGGCGAAGTTTCACCCCATGAAGCTGCTAAGGGTGATTGTCTCACTAATGGAGCAAAAAGTTGGATTTGGGCTTTAGGTTAAATACCCATTAAGGCATTACTATATATATGTTACTCTAGTTTGTTGCCCAAGGTATCCACAATTATCCATCATATCACTACCATCCTTTCATTAGTGTAGTATCTTCATCCCACCATTAGTGTAGAAAAATCATCCATTAGTAGAACAATCTAGTAATATTCTTAGTAATTCTCTATAATCCTAGTAGTAATCTAGTAGTAGATCTACTTAGTTTCCATCAACAATTCTCTAGATTTCAAGTTTGTAGAAGATTATCTCAAGTTTTATTTGAAGATTTGTTGGGTTTATTGAAGAATTAGTGACAAGTTCTTCATTTTAATCATCAAAGATTCAATCTTTATCTATACAATCTTCTTATTTCTTGTAGATCTTCATAGTTGGTATATTTCTCTTCCACTCTCTAATCTCTAGTTTAGTTTTTATGTTGTTTTCTCATCATTGTCTTGTTTAGATCATATTAGTGTTGTTAGTTTCTCTAGATTTTATTTATGATGTTCTAGATTATTCTCTAGTTTATTGTGTTAGATCTTATTTCTTCCGTAGTTTAGTGGGTAATTGTTAGATCATAGTTTTTCCATTGTTTTGGTGTTAGATCTAGTTAATATGCATGTTGTAGTGACTTTCTCCTTAGTTGATGTTTTATTGTCTTCCATTATGATTAATGAGTAGATTTCTTGTTGGGGGGTTTAGGGATGAGGACTTGGATTATTTGAATATAGGGATGTTGGTGGGTTGCTTGCTTGTTGGTTTATCTTGTTTATGGTTGTTGTGTCATTGTTGTTTTAGTCCGGCCAACTAGACCGACCATGACTCGTTTCTATCAATATGGGGAAACTCGGGGTAGAAATTACCATGACTAGAGACTTACCCTTATTCGCCGCGAAAGCGGGTTTTTAGGTGGGTTGGGTGAAGAAACCGAAAGGTGGCATTCTCCCTTTATCAATGTTGCAACAAAAACTCGATACCGACCTTCTTAGACTCCAAATACCGAATCCCGACTTCCCCCTAACACCCTTCCCTAGATTGATCCCCCCTAGCTATCTTCGTAGTCATTTCTCTAGTATAGACTCGACCCTTAGAAACCCCCCCTCTAGACATCAAACACGCCACTTTAAACTTGTCAACACATTCCGTTCCCTGTGGACAGACCTCGACTTACCACGATTACTCTAGTATTTTTTGTGTTATTCTGAGTCTATAAATATTGTTTGATCCCCCGTCCTTCACTAAACGACCGATCCGATTGGGGCGCGATCAACAGAAGCCCCCACTTTGACTGAAGCTTGGACAAGGCGAAAGTCAAAGTATAGCCGCCCAGGTCAATCGAAGATTACGACCTGGTGGCTGTCCGTTCGGGTCGTTTTAAGTCCATTGGACTACGTGTTGAGGCTCGCCGGCCAAGGCTTAGAAGTCATACCTGACGTCTTTGCTTGCGGTTGCTTGCTTGGGCCCGGGCCGTTGCTTGTCATCTTGTTCTTGATTCTTTATGCTCGCGCGCTTTGTCTTCTTCGGTTTATTTAGGAGTTTGTTTAATTTTAAGCGCTTTCGTGTGTTAGGAGTAAATGTATTGGCTTTTACTTGAACAAATGTTTTTGGGATGCTTGTGAACCCTTGATGACATAAAACGTTCGAGGGCGTTAGTCTCCACTCGAACAGCTATCTTTGGGGATGCTCTGACTCTTAAGACAAAATAAATTATGATAAATTACTCGAGGGCGTCAGTCTCCACTCGAGCAGCTGTCTTCGGGGATGCTCTGACCTCTAGGACGAAGTTGCTGTTGTTGTGCCTCCGGGATCTTAGATCCCTCGGGCAAAATTGCTATGCCTTCGGGATAACTCTGACCCTCGGGAAAAATTGATGTGCCTTCGGGATAACTCTGACACTCGGGCATCATTGATGTGCCTCCATGATAACTCTGACCCTCGGGCAAAATGCTGTTGTTGTGCCTCCGGGATCTTAGAACCCTCGGGCAAAATTGCTGTGCCTCCGGGATAACTCTGACCCTCGGGCAAAATGCTGTGCCTCCGGGATAACTCTGACCCTCGGGCAAAATTGTTGTTGCTGTGCCTCTGGGATCTTAGATCCCTCGGGCAAAATTGTTGTGCCTCCGGGATAACTCTGACCCTCGGGCAAAATTGTTGTGCCTTCGGGATAACTCTGACCCTCGGGCAAAATGTTGTGCCTCCGGGATAACTCTGACCCTCGGGCAAAATTGCTGGTTGTTTCATTCGTCTTAGTTAATTTTGTTTTGCAGGTTCGTCTTATCTCGTTTAGGTTTGCTTTTGCACGATCTTGGTTCGCTTATGTGGTTCTCATGTTTGTTTCGTTATCAACAGTGTATTGTTGACGTCGATTAGTAATTATTCCGCTCATTGTGATTTTGTTTGTTTTAAAGGTTGCATGTTTTACGTGTATTGAATTTTGAGTTTGTTTGCTTTGTTTTAGTCTGTACCGGGCCATTTAGACGTGCGTCTGTCTGCGGCCTAGTCCTCAGGCGCCTAGCCCCCAGCAAGCTATGACTCAGGGCGTCACCTGGGGCGGTCCGTTTTTTTGCGGAGCGGGTCTGTTTAAGTAATCGAAAATTGGGGCGATCGTTCATTCATCATCAAACTCAGGCGCGTCGTCCCTTTCGCCCCAAACTCGACTTCTCGACTTTTCTTGCCAAATTTCGTTTCGATTTCCGCTATTTACGACAATGTCGACTCCGGGTAAGTACTCTTTGCTTGTTTAATGTCGGTTTTGCTTGATTTGATTGATTATGAGTTGGTTTTGTTGAAAACCCTAGAAAATCGATTTAGGTGTTTTTTATTCACTAAGTTTCGATGCTTGTGCTTAATCTCGTTGTTAAGCTAAGGTCGATTGAGCTTGTTGAAGTAGTTATAAGCTTGATAAGGATTTTCGAGGTGCGACAATGGCAAACTATAGAAATGTGTTTGGAATGCTAGGGCTAAGGACCATTTCCCGATTATTCCCTTGATCATTTTGTGTAATTTTGCTCGAATAGTGTTTGTGAGGATGTGGGTAGCTCTCTTGTCGATTCTTATGGGCTAGGATGACTTTTAGGACCCTCCGCAAGGTTTTGTGTGTCTTAAGACGGACTAAAAGGTGTCGTAATGATGCCGAATTTTCCCGAAACCACTTCCATCGTGACCGGGATCGAAAATGCATGCTAGCGGCCTTTTCGGAATTTTGTTATCCTTATCCGAAATTTTGACCCTATTTTGACCTGTTTAAGCTGATTTAGCCTGACTAGGGTTATGTTTTTGGATTGTTTGTTTACAGCTAGAGATGATACCGAGCGTCCTGAGGAAACTTCCTCAGTTGGTGCTAGTGCTAGTGCTAGTGAGGAGGTTGTTGGAGCGAGTTCACAGACTCCCCGAGGAATTTGCAGGAGACATCGGAGTATCTCGTCCCAGCGCCGTGATCCCGAGACTATTAATGAAGCTGAGTTTGATAGAGTGAAGAAGCGTAAGCTTCCGGAGACCATGGCTAGGAGGGTTCATGTTCCGGATCCTGTACCGGAGAATGAGGAGATCGTTTATGAGGATCCCGAGTGGGCCCGGGACTGGGATGCTCATCAGCTGATGTTTCACCTTGACCTTCATATTTCTAACCGCATCGTGCGGGGTCTGGTGAGTATCCTATTCGTGTTTGTTAGTTATGAGGACTTTCTCGGGCTTTACTACGTGCCTCGACGTTTACTTTCAGAAGTTGAACCCCACGGTAAAGGGGATTATCGCGAGGAGCTCTAGGTCCCGTGGTCGGGCAGTGGGTTAGGTTGCTAGGTTGCAAGACTAAATGCAACCTTATGGTGATTAGGGCGATGATAGATCGCTTTCATGATACTACCTCGACCTTCCACATGGATTTTGGGGAGGTCGGGATGACCCTAGAGGATTTTGGGATGATTAGCGGTCTACCCTGGGGGTCGGATAGGATTAGGTGGGCCGTCGAGGGTCCTAGTCTAGACAGTGATGAGGTGCGGGGCCTCATCAGGGATTGTTTACCGCGTGTGGCATATAGTGCACCTCATGCTTTGGTGAGTTCATACATCACCGATCACTTCTAGCGAGTGGCGGTGTTAGAGGGTCGAGAGCCCAACACGCCGGAACATGATGCCCGGTTGTGGTTGTGGTACTTCCTAGGGTCGACCCACTTCTCGGATAAAGGCGGGAGGTTTAGTACTAGGCCAGATTTTGCCTTTCCTAGCTGACTTGGCTCAGCTAGGACGCTATGATTGGGTGACCGCGGTTTTCGCGGAGATGACTCGCTGTTTACAAGTCATGGTGAGGCCGTTGGCGATAGAGTCGGCCTCAGCTGTGCCCATTGTGGGTCCGGGCCTTATACTGGAGGTTAGTTGCTCTCTTTGCTTTTATATTTCGAGTTCTACCTGTTTTTGGCTTGGTTTTGCTATAGTTGTTTCGGGATTTTACAGGCTTGGATCTATTCCTATTTCCCGTGTTTGGCACCTAAGACGGTGCGGGTGCACCCGAAGAGATTCCCTGCGAGAATCGTGTGGAGGCTGGCTCAGCCCAAGAGCACAATCAGCCTTACCCGACGGAGAATGCGCTGGTTAACAAGCTATGCTTCGACGATGTAAGTTTTCTTCTTATAGCCTTCTTTGTTCAATAGCCCCCCAAGGTTTGGGATTCATTAGGATGTTGGTTCTATTTGTGTAGTTTGTGGCCCGCCCTTGGGCCGATTACGAGGGTGTGCCTGGGTACGTGGCCACGGAGCTGAGGCCTCGGAGTTATAGGAGGATGCTCCTTCCTGCGTTGTTTCGTCCAGTTTGGTATCTGCGCGAGCGGTTGATGCGTCAGTGTCTGTATGACGATTTTAGGGTACCGGTTGATCCTCCCCGGACAATGTTCAGACCACCGACCGCCGCAGAGGTCCTCGAGGATAGGGACGGAGAAGGAGGCGATATGCTCTTGGTGCCCGGTGCCTCCTATCTATCTCACGTCACCCGGCGGTTAGCTTGGTACCGCCTCGTGGTAATGTTCTAATCGTTGGCTCTAAGGTTTATGTTGCGGTTTGTTATTTCTTTGCCCTTTGACTGACCAATCTGTTGTCTTTTCAGCTGGCCGACCCGGCTGACGAAATCCAGCCCCCAAATTTTCCCCTGACTCTGCTTAGGGTGGATGCGGCTAGGATACCCTTCACCGAGCCTCTCCCCCCGTGTTCTGCTGAGGAAATGGATGCCGGGATAGAGTGGCGTGACCGGGTATACCGGGTGAGTTTTGACTTTTGTTCCTTGTTTGGGTCTTAAGAATGTAGGGTTGTTTTGCCTAACTTTTGTGGTTTCAACTCTCAGGTTTCGTCTGCTTGCCATCAGCGGTTGTGGCAGGCTGCCAGCTGCTTCCGGGCCTATGCCTCGAGAGTTTCCCGTGATACTTCGGGGCCTCGATCGGTGAGTTTGCATGACTAAGGTGGTTTTCTAGGTTGCTCGCGTGCTTTCCTAATGTTTGAGTGTATTCCTAGGATGCCCCGGATATGGTGGGACAGTTAGAGACTCGGGTGACCAAGCTTGAGGCGAGAGAGGTTGAGTCGCTGCGGCTCCTGCAATCTCGGGCTGACGAGATCGCCTTCCTAATGGAGCATCTGGCTCGATCTCGGAGCGACACCTCTACACAGGGTGAGGCTAGGCATCGGATCGAGAGGGAGACTGAGGCTGAGGCTGAGGCTACGGGTGCTGACGAGGAGGTTGGAGGAATCCCCGAGACAGCTACCCTAGATATGCTATCGGGGATGGATGGTACTGCGTCTCCTCTTATAGACTTGGAGGATTTAGGTTTAGATGACAACATTTGTGAGGTCGTCATGGCCATTGGCGGGGTTTCTAGGGGTCCTCCCTAGCCTCAATTTGTGTATGAATTTGTATATTTTGTATATTTAGTTTAGATTTTAGTATTTGAACTAGTTGGATTAGTCTTGTGCTTGGCGAATTTGTTTACCTATATTGACAAGTAATCACTCTTTCGTTTGTTTGCTTTGCGATTTCACCTAGTTTAGGGTGTGTTAGCGTTGCATGAGAGTACAAAAATCGCTTCTTTCAGATGTTTTGAAATGCATTAGTTTGAGTCGGGAATCGGATCAGGTAGTACGTCGGTTAAAATGTTTTGACTTGAGATGTAAAATATCAATCCGTTTTGACTACATGTGTTAAGAGATGAGCGTGATTGTTTTGACATTCGAGGCCGAAGTTGAAATTCGGGCGACTTTTGAAAAAAGTTAGACCACTTTTTATACATTCATAATATTGCCTTGTTAGGCTACAAACGCGACTTGACGATAACCGTTAAAAGGCTACAACACGCCTAGGTGGGTAGTTTATCCCCCTAAAAAAAATAAAAAATAAAACATCTAAGTCTCGTGCGTCCGACGAGTGAACTCGCATTTCTATAGCTCTTGCATGGGTATCTCGGTTTTCGGGGCGGATTATAGTGACTTCGGGGAGTCGCTCCCGATGTTCGAGGTATAGGATGATATCTACGGTGATAATGCAGGGTCCAAACTTCTATCCTTGGGTTGCTCGGGATGTTGCCTGCCTGGTTACAAGCGCGTGGGCTGAGGCTACCGGGTTCCGGGCCGCTTGGGCTCGGGCGGCCGGAGACTCGGACGCGTGGGCCAGTGCAGTTTGAGCCCGGGTTATGGAAATTTTCCGTGGTTTCCTAATTCTTGTGGGACTAGGGCTATATATACGGGTTGTGGGTATTTGTTTTAGGCATACTAGAATATCCATGGGCTATAGTACACCTATATTTAGGGTCATGTCGGGTTTCGGGAATACCCTAACCGAGTGGGCGGGTTCTTTTAAGAGATGTAACCCCGAGGTTAGTTCAAATGATGGTTTGTCAACGGTTGTGGCACTAAGTCGAGTCAATGTACAAGATAATTTCTTACAGGCATGTTCTACGTTTTGGGACCCAAAACGCCATGTTTTTGCCTTTCCCGGGGGTAAAATTTGTCCTTCGCCCGAAGAGATAGATGCTATAGGTGGGTGGAGCTCGGTTTGCCCTTGTGTTCCTTATGGGGATGATGCTTACGTGGAGCGGTTTTATCACTTTTTGGACCTTTCTTCATTAGAGGAGGCTAAAGGTTATTTTGGTATGGACGGTCTTAACTTAGAGTTGCTTTCTAGGACATTCGCACAGGTTGGCTCTCGTCATGTCTCGGCCTTAGCATGTACGCGCGCTTTTAACATTGTTATTGCTTGCTATTATCTTTTTGAGGATGCGCGGTCACAGGAAGGTTGGGGTAATCCTTGTGTTTTGGATGTGGTAGCGGCAATGGAACATGGTCGATCACCCTCTTTGCTTATTTTGAGTGACCTTGTTCTGGGTCTTGATGCTAGCGCCCGGTTATAGGGGACACCTTCTTCGGGTTCTAGGATTATCTTACAGGTGCATTTTTTGTTTCGTTTCTCTCCCTTCTTTTTTGTTTTTGGGGTTTTGTTTTTGTGGTTGTAATGTTTTGTAGTGGTTTGTATAGGTTTGGTTGCAGGAGCAGCTTGGTTTGGTCATTCCTCCCTGGTGTTTCAAAGATTATAGTTACAGGGGTTTCACGGGTCGGAAGATGGTGTAGATGTGGATCAAAAGTCCCGAGGAAAAGAATTGGTTTTCCTATTTGGTCGGAGGAGATGTTGTTATCAGGTGGTCTATCCCGTGGTGGAATATTAGTGGGCGTACCGGGTTTCCATTTTCGTCTTCGACCTGGGCTTTGCTAATACTATCCATGAGGGATCAGGTTTATGCATGTTTACCCGGGCATGCTGTCAAATCAAATGGGTGTCCAACCTTCTATTCCGAAGGATGCTAAAGTTGTTTCTAGTTCTGACCCATGAGCAGGGGATTCACTTAGGGAGTTCAGGGTATCTTGGGAGCATAAATTCTCGCGTCCCGTCGTTATTGAGAGCGTTCGACCGACTGATAATGCTTCCATCCGGCGAAGGGTTTATGAACACTCGTCAGGACAGAGCAACTTAAAAGTTAGGAAGACAGCGCCGTTAAGAGGCGAGGAGGAGACTCGAGAGACTAAGTGCCTAACCAAAGACAGCATTACCGAACCTAGTTTCGTCAGTTCATCCGAACGGGCCAAGACTAACGAGACCCATATTGAAAATGTGGAAGAGGAAAGAAAGTGGGATTTTCTAGACACGCGTTTGGATAGGGTGTTAGAAGCTTGCTTTCAGAAAATCGAGGATGAAGAACGCAAGCAGGCACACCCGAATGGCAAAGGGAAGGAAAAGTTGGACCGGTAGAGCGCACCCATTTTGTATTATGTGTTATTAGTTGATAATATGTGGCGTATTAGTACTAGTTTTTGTGGAGTTTTGACACGTTGCTGTTTTCCGGGATGTTCGGATTTCAGATGCTTGATGTAGATGCCTCGACAAAGGCTCGATTTAACCAATTTTGTTGTTAATGAGAAGCACATTTTTATTTTATTTTTTTATATTTTTTTTGGTGGCTCGCAACTCGATTCTTCATTTTACCCAGAGCGCCCTTTCGGGTTTTCACTCCGTCCTCGGCTCACCCTTTTTTTGTTTTCTCTTTTTTTTTTTAACGACGGCTCGCAACTCGTTTCTTCATTTTGCCCGAGGCGCCCTTTCATGTTTTCACCTCGTACTCGGCTCGTCGTCTGTGCTTCGTCATTTTTAAAATCACTCATTGGCTGGGACGTGGAGGTAGTCCCGGTTTGCACGTGAATCGAGTAATCATTTTTTTTATGTTTGTTTGGTTGGTTGTACCCGGGGATGGGTTGCCTACGTATCCGCGTTTAGACGGAATCAAACCATGTTCGTAGTTCTTAGAAAATGCGAGTGATTTTGCTTTAGACTCGTTTATGCCAATTATCGATGCGAACTTGATTAATTTTCGTTTGTTTGTTTGTTTTTTTGCTTCCCCTAAGTCGGATGTTGGGATGTGGTTACCAGGATGTCTACGGGTAGTATCGTTTGAGTTGGTCCATGTTGGTTAGGGTTGAGAACTCTTGACCATCTAAGTCGGTGAGGATCACGGCGTCCCCCGAGAGTATTTTTGTAACGAGGTAGGGGCCCGCCTAATTTGGTTTGAATTTCCCTCTAGGGTCGACGGGAAGGGGTGCTCTAATGGATTTGATCACTAAATCTCCCTCGTGTATGTTTCGGGATTTCACTCGTTTATTAAAGGCTCGTTGGATGCGTTGTTGGTAGGCTTGCACATTGGATAGGGCATGTATCCTACGCTCGTCTAGGAGTACTAGCTCGTCATATCATTTTTGGTTCCATTCTTCTTCGGGAATGCCGTTCTCGGCTAAAATCCTCAGTGATGGTATTTCTAGCTCTACGAGTTGCACGGCTTCGGAACCGTAGGTTAGGTAATATGGTGTGGCTCGAGTGGGTGTTCTATAGGATGTTCGATATCCCCATAAGGCGAAGGGGATCTAGTTTGGCCAATCCCGATAGTTGTCTATCATTTTCTTAAGGATTGTGGTTATGGTTTTGTTTGCTGCTTCTACGGCCCCGTTTGTTTGTGGTCTATAGGGTGATGACTTGTGTCTTTGGATTTTGTATTTGTCGAGGAGTTTCTGGGTGTCGGCTCTGAAGTGAGCCCCCTGGTCACTGATGATCTTGTGAGGTATGCCGTAGCGGCAGATGATGTTATTTTGTAAGAATTTTACTACTTGTTTTGAGGTTAGTACGGTGTAAGAGGCGGCTTCTACCCATTTGGTGAAATAATCGACGGCCACTAGTATAAAACAGTGTCCGCCGGTTCCTGATGGGTGTACTTTTCCTATGATGTCTAATCCCCAAGTAGAGAAGGGCCAGGGTGTGGCTATGGTGCGTGTGTAGAGGATATGGAGGTAGGTGTTGGATGTTAGCAAATATTTGGCAATTGTGGCAGTGTCGGACATGATGTCGACAGCCTGCCTCTAAGGTAATCCAATAATAGCCCAATCTTATTATTTTAGGGGCCAGTAGGTGTGCACTCATGTGGGGTCCGCACTCTCCGTCATGTACCTCTTCCATGACTCTCTCGGATTGGTTTTTGTTTATGCACCTAAGGAGGACTCCTTGTGGGTTCATTTGTATAGTAGTCCTTGATTCAGGACGTAGTGGGTGGCTTGTATTCGTAGGGCTCTTTTGTTCTTGGTGTTTGTGTTGGGCGGGTATGACCCGTGGGTTTTAAAGTCTAGGATTGCTTTGTACCAAGGTTCTTCAGGGGTGTCGTCGGTTTCGAGGCTATGGATGTAGGCCGGTTCTTCGCTTCTCTCTACGCAAATGGGCATAGAGAAAAGGTGATCGGGCATGTTTATCAGGGAGGCTAACTTAGATAGTGCGTCGGCGAATTGGTTTTCTTCGCGGGGTATATGTATGAAGTCAATTCCAGTAAATTCCCGGGATATTGTTTCCACTTTGGTTTAGTATGGGGTTAGGCTTTCGCTATAAACCTTCCAGGTACCCATGGCTTGGTTGACTACTAGGGATGAATCTCCGTGTACTCTAAGGTTTTTAACCCCTAGAATTATGGCCGCTTTGAGACCTATTAGGCAGGCTTCGTATTTGGGTCATGTTGGGGAAGTTTGGTTGGATGGAGGTCCGTTCGTTGCAGGTTTATTATTGTTTGGTGATAGGTCGATGATGGGCTAAGCCTAGGGTCGTTGTTTCCGATTTCTTCTTTAGAGTGAAGCTAAGTGGGCCGTTTGTTGTAGCCCTTGCGTTTTAGTCAGTTGCTATCGGTAATTGGCCTAAAGTCGAGTTTTTTAAGCATTTAAAGTAAAAACGCTAAGCGATTGTCGAGGCATGTTTGTCAAAAAGAAGAAAGTCGTCGTTTTAATGATAATATAACAGACGGGCTAGATGCTCGTGATTTTGTTTTGGGGGGGGGGGCGGAGGACATGTCCCTCACACCTCCCTAGACTCGATAAGAAAATGAAAAAAAAAAGACATTTACTATTACTTTAGTCTAGGCCCTAGGATGAACTAGACTCTGACTCAGGTGCGGGCTTGCTGGGCTCGGTAGGCGTCTTAGTGCCCTCGTACTCAGGGTATGCCCCGAATTTTTCATCCTGAATGATGTGGCGAACTTGTTGCCTAAATTCTCGACATTCGCTAATGTCATGTCCTCGGCCTTGGTGGTACCGGCACCATTTGTCACCATTCCAATGCGACGACCTCTTGTCGGTAGGTGGGTCAGGTGTCGGACTCAAGAGATAGAGTAGCCCGTCAGATATTAGCATGGTTAGGGCCTGATCATGAGATAACCCGAGGTGTTCTAGTAGCAGGAGACCCCTTTCCTCGGAGTTATCCGTTAAGAAGCGAGTGGGTCTTTTTGTTAGTAGTGCGGTTTTTACTACCCCCGTTTTTATCAACCCCTCGATTTTATCTTTTAGCAACGTACAGGATTTCGTATCATGGTCGTTGCCCCTGTGGTAGTGGCAGTATTTCCCTTTGGACCAGTGACGGGATCGATGCTTAAGTGGGGGATCGGCCATTGGCCCTATGGGTCGTAAAAGGCGAAATGAGGCTAATCTTCGGAGTGCAGCCGCGTAGGTGACCCTGATTTGGGTGAACTTATTCTTGGGTTCGATAGTTTCGGGTGAACCTAGGTCCTCTTCTTTGATCGTCCCCTTGCATGGGGAACCAGGATGTTTGGGAGGTTCCTCGAGTCTTTCCTCGATACGGGCTATCCTAGTCTCAATTCTCGAGAGTATGGGGTGTATCTGTGACACTAGGAGGGTTAGGCTCTCGACAGTAGTTGCCAGGTCGAGGGGTGCGGGCTCTGGATGAGTGTCTAGTTCATCCTCAATGTTCAGGACCTCTTCTCCTAAGGGGACGAGGTGGGAGCAGTCGATAGTGTCATCGAAGATGGCGTGGACACTAAAGGGGTTCGTAGTATTATTAGGTTTCTCAGGTGGGGGAAGAGGGATTGTCCCGTTTTCTATCATGTCTTGTATAGTATGCCTGAGTCAAAAACAGGACTCTGTGTCATGGCCCTTGCCACGGTGGTATTGGCAGTACTTATTAGCATCCCATGATTTTGCCCTCTTGTCTGCGAGCGGTCCAGAGTAGGACCTATCAGTTCGAGCTTTCCTTGCTCGGTCAACCTTTTTAAGGCTTCGGTGTATGTGATGCCTAGCTTAGAAAATGTTTTAGGGGTGAAATGTGTCCTTCCCCGGGTAGTTGGTTCAACTAGGTGTACTTCCTCGGTTTTGTTATTCCCATAAAATCGGGTTTCCGTAGAAGTGGTCGGCCCTTGATAGCCTTTCCCCATTATTTTGGAGAATACCCCTTTTTTCATATCATCCTCTAGGCGTATCCCTAAAGTGGATAACTCCTTAAAGGTGTGGATATTTTGGTACCTAAGATGAGAGGCGTAGGCTGGCCTAAGGTTATTGACGAATTTTTCTACTAAAGTGGCTTCGTCGGGGCGGTTTACTAATTGGGTGCTGATCTTTCTCCACCTAGTCAGAAATTCGGAGAAGTCGTCCTTCTCGTTTTGGGAAAGGACCTCGAGGCTTCGGATGGTAACTTGTGTTTCGGAATTAACCGCATATTGGTTTGCGAATTCTCTGGATATGTCATCCCAGGTGGATATCTTTTTAGGGTCGAGGGAATAAAACCAGCATCGTGGGATGTCGTCTACAGAGGATGGGAATATCCTAGCGAAAAGGCTGGGTTTGACCCCCTTAATGGCCATGTAATCTTTAAAGGCTCGGATGTGATTGAGGGGGTCCTCAGTTCCTTTGAACTTAGGTATGTCGGCTAGGGAGAAATTCTCGGGTAATTGGTCGTTCACCATTTCGAATTTCCTATGATTTTCGACGTGGACGTTGTTTCCCTAGTTCAGGCGTATCTGGCTTTCGAGGAAATCTATGCAGTTCATAGAGGATTGGAGGGTGTTATCTTGAGGTGGGACAACGGGATTGCTTGGGACGAGACCGACGGGTGCCCCGCCTAGAGGAGTGGAATGTAAAAGGATCTTGTTGAGGACCCGGTTATGGTGTTCATCTGAGGCCCTATCTTCCCAATGGCCTAGGCGAGAGGCTATGCTGTTTACAGATGCGTTCACCGTGATAATGGTGGCTTGTAAATCTCGGATCAGGTTAGTTAGGTTTTTTATGGTGTTATCCGCGGATTGTTCGGCATTGTTCCCACTATGGTTACTCGCGTATGTGCTTGAATCTCCTGACATAACTGCGGAAGGGGTGGTATTAATGAGAATGGATCTACCAGACAGCTTAGAGACTCAAGGAATGCTCGCAACTGAGTGACGCGAAAATGAGACCCTCGACCCGCGTGTGCGTGCGGTCATTGGCTTAGGGAATCACGTGCTTTAGACTTTTAGTGTATTTGGCGAAATGCCTAACGGACTCATGTCTCTGAAGCGAGACGATTTGACACAAACCTCGAAGGTAAGGTTTAAAGAGGACTTCCTGAAATGAGACGACCCAAAATGTAAGACCTCGAGTAGAGATGATCCTAGTAACTAACACAGACAGTTAATCACACGGTTGTACGACGTAAGAAGTTTATCACGATCCCGGCTCAGGATCAAAGAGTTTTTTTTTCGAAAACGACCAATACTCGCAGAGGAAAGTTTTTTATTTGAATAAAAATGATTTTGTAAAATTAGGGTGACGATGGTGTGGTGACATCGTTTGTGATGTGAAAAATGTGTTGCTATGTGTGTGCGTCGGGAATCCGGCGATAGCAAAAGTGTAAATATATTTTTTTTGAAAGGAACATGGTTCTTGGGGGAACCAGTTTTGAAAATGATGATGTGATGCTTTTATCGAGACTACTATTAGTTAGCTAGTTCAATATTTGCGGTTCATACGGTGCTCGTGGTAGAGCGTGAAGTCTAATGATGGTGTTTTAAAGGTGTAACTAAATCCTCATTAAAGAACTTAGGTAGTGAATGACGTTTTTAGAAAAAGCTCTTTAAAACGAGTGATCCATGTTTGTCGGTCGCATTAACTAGCATTTGACAATGGGGAGTGATGTATTGTGAAAAGTGTTTCGAGAATGTAACCGTTTTGGATTCCTTAACTTCATTAATTGAAGCTTCGGTTGTGTTAACGGTATGTAGAAAAACGTTTTTGGCCAAGGTGATGGCGGTAAAAAAAACTCTTTTTTTTAAAGTAATGAGTGTATAATTTGTCATGATAATGGTATTTAAGAATGTTTTCCCTTTTTAGAAATCATGATTTGACCGGAGTATCGGCGTTTAAAAGGTCGTTTTAAAAATATGAGGTATTTTTCGAAAACGGAATTGGGTGCAGTTGAATATGTTGGCGTGGTTGAATCCAGTATTTTAGTGTTTTATTTGGGTTGGATTGTTCAAACACGCTATACATAACTAGGAATGCATACACTCATGCAGGATGCAGAAACGGGTAGGTTAGGGTAGGTTACCGCCCACGGATAGTCTTTACTTAGTGTAGACACCCACATTTGGCCGTTAGGTGTCTATAGCAGTTTCCAAAGAACACCCGATGATGATCGGACGCAAACATGCTTTAACGTACTCGAATATGGGCTCGAAATCATTAGCATTTGGCTTGGGCTTTTTACGGAGTACAAATCTCACAGAACCAACCTCAAATTCAGGCTCAGTGGGTCAAATAAGACTAATTTGGGTCGAATCTCACACCAAGGGTAAAACCGTCTTTTAGCGACCGAGTCAAACCCCGGTCAAAGATATTTCCAAGGCATATATATCTGCCGTGTCACCCCACAAATCCGACTTGGAGTCGAAAACTACAAGAAATCAACTACAAAAAAGCATTAAACAATTCCGTTAGAGATAGAATTCGATCTCTAAGGAAGAATTCTACCCGAGCTAGACCCACTAGATCGAGTGGACTAGCTCACTCGATCGAGTGAGCTCACAAAGCACGCTGAACCGGTGTCAAAACCGGGCACTCGACCGAGTACCAGACGTCACTCGATCAACTGACTCCTTTTCCAGCCACTAAGTAACGGAATCCTATTTTCTCTCGAATTGTTGCATTTCCTATCCAAAACAGTCTTTCTTCTCACCCAAGCAAGACTATCTCTCCTAGTCGGGATCGGGAACCTCCCCTATAAATAGATCCCTTTGCACACATTCATATCATCCATCAATAATAACTATACAACATCCATACAAGCAATAGAAACATCCAAACAAGCAAGTCTCCGATTCATACACACATAGCAACTTGAGAATACGCCGTCCTAGCCCCGAAATCCGGCCACCTCTACCCGACACCTTACACGACTAAACCACCATAACTCACCCGCATTATCTTGATGCTCTCGTGCCTAAACCACGGTTAGACGAGCCCCATTCCGAGAATACAAAGAATGTAGGTTGAGGGTGTAAATTCAAATCCCGTCTTCTCCTTTCTCTCTTTCTCTCTCTCGTTTTTCGTGTCGTCGATCCATTGTCCTCGAGTCATCGTCACGTTTTTTACTCCTTTTCACTTTATTATCGCAACTATCTAATTTTATACAAAAACGGTCATTCTTAAAATATGATACCGACTCTATAGTCGAATATCGTATTTACAAGAATTAAATTAATCTCGTTGATGCTAAGATAATCGTCACATATAGTCCTAAACACGAAATACGACGATTTCAACGCGGAGGAAATCTACATTGTTATTTTTAGTTCGATTTTCAAACGATTTACAAAACGTCTTTTCTAAAAAGTCGCTTCGAATATTCGATATTGATTCCATAATCAAGTGTCGAATAGGACGAGTAACGCAAATTCAAGTCGAGTAAAAATCGCATTATATTTTTACGCGGCTTGACAAAATTGTCGATCTTTTCAAAAAATAGTTAAACAAAAAAACAAATCGGACAGCAGCCCGTACAGGGGGCACTCGATCGAGTGCCTAGCCCACTCGATCGAGTGACACCCCAAAACCCGAGACAGAAGCTTTTTTTTGAGACCACTCGGTCGAGTCCCTCAATGACTCGATCGAGTGGCTCCTGGTCTAGCAAAATAGCAAGCTTTCTTAGCATATTTCGAGTCTCGATAAATATTTTATAACTTCGGTCAACACGTGTCAAATCTATCACGTGAATTATCTTTTCAAAATCTTGCATTGCATCATATTTACATCATTTATTCAATTTACAAATCATTACTAACTTGTTTGTTCATGTTTTTAGCGATTTATTTTCGTTGTTTGTTTTATTATACTAAAACGGACCTCGCATGCTAAATACAACTTTGACGTTAACTTTAGCTGCATTAAATCGACCTAGCAACCCATTCAGATTCTCGCATGTTTAGGCAAAACAATGTTTGCATATCATTTCATCGTATTACTAACGTGCGTATTTCAAAATCAAACGATATCTTAGTAGAGGCCGCTAATGTGCGGGCGGGGTTGGGTGTTCTTTGTGAACTTCCCAACACGTACCCTCACCCCTTACTCAGAACCATGGTTTCCGGATGTCCGAATCCATTGGCGCACGAGAGTCAATCAATACACGGTATCCGATAATGTCGGTATCGGTATCAAATGCACAGGGACGAACCCTATAAACTCTGACATCGGAATGGGCCACACTTTGTGCATGGCCCACTAAGATATAAAGTGGGTTCGAACGGGCCCGAAATTCCAAAAAGTTCGGTGGCGACTCCAACTTCGATTTAAATTTCAATTTGACCCATCTCATATGGAGATTCATTCGCCTGCCCAAACCCGCGCGTGGCCGCGTCGGGGTGGACCTATGTCATGTCCACCCTTAGGCATTGACAATTATCTAGGGAGACAAGTGTCATACCGTTCGTTCGGAACTATCCGCTTATTATTCCCGCGGGGTACGCGTTAGGCGGCCGGAGCGTCAATCGAGGATCTCTCCGCGTGTCCCTAAAGATTTTACCGCGAAGAGTTCGATTGGTCCTGATATCGGTTAGGGTGGGCTTTTTAGGGCCAAAACCTGTAGTGACCACAACTAGGAACTAAGAAATGAGCTTCACCGACCTCGTTCAAGTTACACCACCACTGGAAACTTATTTCCAAATCCCCAGCGGAGTCGCCAAACTGTGGACGTCCGTCTACACCGCCCGCGCGGGACCGACCCGGTTTTTCAACGTGTGGCGGTGGCCACCCACGCGGCCCTCTCCCTGCCAGGGGCCGGTCCGATCTCGCGTACGGGGCGATGTTTAGGACCTCGATTTGGATGACGATCCGAACTTGTACTAGACGGGTGCGGGCACCCATGTTTCCGTTTGGGAATCGATCGAGTCATGGTTGTAAATGTTTAAAGGTCGTTTTGTTTGGTAAGGCGACTTTTTTAGTGAACTGAAGTTGTTACCGATTTTTAGAGTCGCCACCGAGTCAATTATGGAGACTCGGAAACCGTTCAACTCAACTTTGATCCCTTGTCGGCTCAAAGTTGAGTGGCACGGAACCTAAAGATAAAGACTTGTACCCTTAAGCACTCCATGCCTGGAATGACTCTCATTGCCAATGTTTTCGGACATCCGGAAACCGTCGATTCTGAGTAAGGGGTGAGGGTACGTATTGGGAAGCCAACATCCGATAGATGTCAACATCCAATCCTGTCCGCACTATAGCGGCCTCTACTAATCAATCGGTGGGCTGATATCCTAGTTCTTTTGTTGTGGTGGAAGTACTGTAACATCCGTTGTTTTAACCCTATACCCTTTTGCTATGTCGGTTTTTTAAAGACAAGTAAGTTTTATCGTCGAAGTAATAGAGATGCGTCGAACCTAGTAAGGTGAGCACCGGGACTAATACGGAACCCGACCATCACGTTGTTCAGTTTTAGTTTTTTTTACGTTTTGAGTTCCGTGTTAGGTGATTTAGCATGCGATTATAAGGTCATAAAAGCAATAAACCATACGAAAAACTGTAAATGCAAATGTAAGTAAATCACATAGTGAGGAGTTGCACCCTCGGAGTATACACTAAACGGGACTCGATGCATGGATAGTTTGAGAACGGATCTCGGAATTACTCGGGTCTATTTAGTGTGTTTTAGTGTTTGCGATTGAAGTTGGGACGTTACGTATTTTAGTAGATGTTTGTGGGCCTAGTGCCCACATCTAGTGTTGTCGTAGTGCATAATAATAGAAAGTGCGAATATGGAAAGTTTTGTTTAGATGGCAACCTAGTGATGATACGACTTCGACAGGCGGATCCTCCTAGCTTGACCAGTTATTCCGGCAGAGTTCCGTTACCGTTTGACCTTCCCGCGGCTACTCCGGCAGAGTTTCGTTGCTAAGGACTAGTTCTGCGGCTAATCCAACAGAACCTTGGTACTAGTTTTGAGCTAGTCGATCACAGGCACCTCGGTATCGAGTGGAGTGCTCGAAGGTGAGGAGTAGTGTCGATGTCTCTTTATTATCGGAACTACGATCGAGTGGATCATTTCCCTCGGGTGTCGGAGTGCGAGCCCTTAGCGAGAGTTTAGAGGGAGAAGAGAGAATTGAATGATGTGTCGAATGAATGAGGTGGGGGGGTATTTATAGGTGTTTTCGGTCCTCGTCACCCATATGGATGCCCGGGGTCATGCGGCTCGGTCTTCAGGCGCACGGTGTGGGGCAGTTCATTCTTCAGGTGCCCGAGCTGGGGCTGTCGAAGTTTTGAAGATCCGATATCAAAACTTTCCAAAACGGAGAAGATGCATATCCTAGGTTATCTTGGAGGTTAAGGCTTCTCTATAACCCTAGCATGTCGAGTGCCGGGTGGACTTCGGGCGCGCGTCCCGAGGTTCATTCGGCCCGACACATTGACTCGGGTTTGACTTTTCATATTTCGGGACCGATTCGGGGCCCCGGTGTCGGAATTGACTCTAATTAGTGTCGACGCGGCCGTAATGACACGACTAAGCCTGCCTTGATGTTAATTTAATCTTTCCGAGTAATTATTTGATCCCTCCTATAGGAAAATTATCTAAAACATCGCGAACCCGCGTCGTGTTGCAGTCCTATCGTCATTGGGTGTTTGTTGGGCACTTCTGCAGCCACCAGGTCCAAATCTGGGTGTCTACAAGGTTACTGTTACGTATGTTCTTCATAGTTCAGTCATTTATATTGTCCTATGTTTGAGACATGGTTGGTATCTAGTATAGTCAGTTATACTATATTGGATTGGATTAATACCTGGTATAGTCAGTTACACTATCTAGGGCTTGATTATCTCTGGTATAGCTAGTGACACTATACTAAGTCTGATTACAACCTTGTATTGTCAGTTATACTATACTAGGGTGGGTCGCCACTTAGTACAGTCAGTTATACTGTACTAGGATTGGAATCATGACGTTGTTCACGAGAGCCTTGTACAGTCATTTATACTGTACAGTTACACGAAAGCTAGTGGTATAGATGACGTGCGGTATCAATTATATACCAATCGGAATGAAAAAACGCCAAATATCGTAGGTCTATGTTCAGGCGTGCCTTGAGACGTCAGTTATACGCTCTGGGTCCCATGTGTCGTTCGGTGTACAATTATTGCATCGAGAGCCCTAGCTAGGCTTAGACATATAGTTGTCAGTTATACGACTATACATAGTACCGTGAAGTATCAGTTATATGCTCCACACCGATGGGAAGTCTATTATACGACCCGTCCATCAGAGTATCAGTTATATGATCTAGCAAGTGAGAGTGTCAGTTATACACTCAAGCCGGTGTTCGCTTTATACCGTAGACGTAGTGTAAGGAGGTTATTTGTGAGTGATCAGTCCGATTTGGATGTTGGAATTTCTTAGTAATTGGTATGATCCTAATTGGTCGATTATGATAATGCTTTCATGTATTCCTTATCCGTATTATTCGTTGATTGTTGATTATTAGTTGCTTCCATCCTGTTGTAAAGACGACTGGGAGAGCATCTAGTTACTCCTCACTGACTGTGGACCCCCCCCCCCCCCCCCTTCATGTCTTTCGGGATGCTGTTGACTGATTCATTGTTGGGAAGACCTGTGGAGAGAGAGACCCTTTATTTAAGTCTTTAATTTTCAGTTTGAACACTTTGAATAATGTATTAATTAATTGTCGAGATAGTGACAATTCGGATTTAGTCGGGTGTTTCCGCCACCTTTGACCCTATTATTCATACTATATATATTATTTATGTTTTTTTTAAATCCGGGTTATTACATTGTGTGTTAGATAGATGATTTAGATTGATTTGGGTAAACAAAAAAAAAAGTGAGATGTGGCAGAGTGGCATTGGAGAGAGAGACAATCAATCACTCACTTCTTGTCTCCGACATGCTTCCTCATCATAATCCCAAATTCTTCAACCTTCATTCATCTTCATCTTCAAGCTTCATTCATCCCACAAAAAAGAACAATTTCATCTTCAAACTTCATTCATCCAACAAAAAAAGAACATTTTCATCTTTAAGCTTTGTTCATAAAAAAACAATTTCATCTTCAAACTTCATTCATCCAACAAAAAAACATTCTAATTAATACTCCCTCCTATTCTAAGTATTCCTCCCACTTTCCTTTTTGAGCTTAGTTTGATTTTCTTCCCGCTTTCCTTTTTTGGAAATAATTTTAATCATTCTTTATTCTTCTTTCAATTCTTTATTCTTTTCCTCCACACCTAAACTCAACACCTTTTCACTTTATACCCCACCTTTTACACTTCATACCCCACTTTTTATTTATCTCTCTTACTTTATCTCCACCCTTTATTATTATTTTACTCCCTCTTTGGTTTCCCAAAAAAAAAATGGGGAGGAATACTTTGAATAGGAGGGAGTATGTTCTAGTTGGAAATATTATTTTAATTGACTGTAAAAACATTCTAATTAATATATTTTTTAACCGTTCAAAGGTGGTTATTTTGATTGTTGTAAAAATGACTGTGACTTTCCTCAATAACGAATGTGACTGTCCTCAGTAACGAATGTGACTTGTATGACTGTTCTCAGTAACGAATTGAATGTGACTTGTGTGACTTTCCTCAGTAACGAATGTGACTTTCCTAAGTAACGACTGTGACTTTCCTCAATACTATGAAAAGTATGTGACTTAACGACTGTGACTTTTCTCAAGACCATGAACTCTTTGATTATATGACTTGCGTAACTTTCCTCAGTAACAATTGTGACTTTCCTCAATAACGAATGTGACTTTCTTCAGTAACGAATGTGATTTTTCTCAATACTATGAAAATAATGTATGTGACTTATGCTCTGCTCAAATGTGACTATTGGTCTGACCCGCGTGACTATTAAAATGGCTAGAAATATATTTTTTAAAACTTATACATTGAAATATTTAAACATTCATTTAAAGGTGGTATAATAAATTAAGGAAAACATTATAATAACTAAAGTATATAAACATACATTTAAACATTCATTTGAAATATGTATCATACAAACATTATACAAACAATATGATACCTAGAGAATATATCCGAACATTTTTACACGCATATATAATCTTGTCTAGGTATTCTTTAGGTCTTCATACATAGCATCAGATGGGTGCGCCGACATCACACTTCTATTCTAACCTTTTGTTCATCTAAATGGTTATCATCCAACATCTACAGTCGTACACAAATTTGTCAGACAATTAGTTTATGAAATAAAGCAATAACGACATTCGTAATTGAGGAAAGTCACATTCGTTACTGAGGAAAGTCACATTCGTTAAGGAGGAAGGTCACACTCATTTATCCTCGAGAATGTGCCTTGCGTGACTTTCCTCGGTAACGACTGTGACTTTCCTCACAGACGTTACTGAGGAAAGTCACGCAAGTCACATTCATGAGGATAAACGAATATGACTTTCCTCAGTAACGACTAAGAACGAATGTGACTTTCCTCAGTAACGATCATGAGGAAAGTCACATTTGTAACAACCCGGATTTTTGATGACTTAAAATAATAGATAATGCGGAAAGTTATCTAAGTCATTTAATTAAAATTATATCAGTGTGTAAATAAATCCGGATCGCTACGGATCCTTACAACAAACGACTATTAATTACATAGTGTTGATTCACTTAGTACAGAATATAGATTGTATTTTATACGAACATATTATTAAATCTCTCTCGCTCAATCCTTTCCCATTGCCCCATATCTGCACAAATATATAGAATAGAGAGACCGCTGAGTGGGACAGCAACCAAGCCGTTCATCTAACATCACATCGAACATAAGACAATCATGTGAATAAAAAATAATATGCTTACAAAAATATTAAAGGATATCATGTAACAGATAGTTTTCCTTTACTTCAATTAACCAACATGTGAGGTGATCACTACTACAAAATCCTTGGTTTCTTGACGCTTTAAAGGTGGGTTCTCGACGTTTTAAAGTGTCGCAAATATATTTCTCAACGCTTCTAGAAAGCGTGGAGATTTTGGGCGTCGGGAATTCTCGACGCATTAAAACGTTGAATATTTTATTTAAGACGCTTTTTTGCGTCACTACGTGGTACACTAAAATATGCAACCTCGACGCTTTTCTATGTCACGATTTATTTTTTCCGACCAATTTTTTTTCAAAGCGGGAGACTTTCTACTACTTAAAGTGTCGAGAAATAATAATATAAAATTTAGTTATCGATACTTTAATATTGTAAAAGCGTCGAGAATCTAAAGAATATAATAATAATTATATATTTCCAACAACTGAATACGGCTTGCGATTACATATTTATGTTGTCTAAAAAGCGCGACTCCACATTTACTGAATTGATATCCATATACACAAAGATCGAGTTGGTCGTTCAGAAAACAAACACGTAATTAGAATAATCTCCAATCATATAAATATATATTTCGCAATCAATAAATAGAGTTTCATACGACGAATAACTAGAATAATCTCCATCCAATCATATATTTCGCAATCCAAAGTAAAATAAAAAAAAATACTAAAAAACTACAGTATTATTTTAAAAGGTACGTGTTTTTCTTCGAAAAAACATTGAATTTAATGTCCATGTGAGTCGATTTTGTTATCCATCAATTCCATCATCATCTCCATTTTTGTGTTGTACAATGTCCTGTAGTGGTAAAAAAAAATAATAAGGAAAACTGAATAGACCATATAATGAACCATAAATAGGTAGAAAATATAAATGCATATTAGAGAAATAAATTACCTCGGGATCAGCAATGCTGTGCAAGATTGTCTTTGCCATATTTGCACTCTCATCCGATGTTCCTCCACTACACATTACATTCAAATTTTTTTTCAGTAACGAATTAGTCTCAGCATACTTCAATTGTAGCTCTTCGTTTTTCTTCTTCATTCCCTTATTCTCCTCTGTTAACTTATCCACAACCTTTTGCACATCCCGAAAAGCTGAAGTATCTTTTTCACTGCACTTAAATCACTCTTTTCTTAAGATACTACGCACCCCATATATATCAGTTTGATTCACACCAAATCCGTAACCCAAGGGATGTTCAGGGACCTCCTCCCCAAACATTAGCTTGTTAAAAACATCATTCTCAATTTCTACTTGGGACTTTTTAGGATGTAACATAGTTTGAGTGTCAACATTAATATCTGCATCAATCTGAACAAAAAATTATTTAACAGATATACCTCTAACCTTTAAAAAAATAAATAGAAAAATGAAAAGCAATTGGGTGGTAGAAGTTTATAAGTATAAGCTTACCAGAAATTCCTCTGTTAGTGTGTCTTTCACAAAGGTTTCATCTTTCCTCGTATGAGTTTGCTTAAATATCTCCAATTCACTCGGGTCTCTCTTATTCTTCTCTTCCTGTTCATTGTCAAAACATAAATTAGTTATAGCACATTAGGTATTATACACACCCAACTAATTAGTATATAAAGAGTGACAAATGATAGAATAAGTACAAAATCAGCTCGTATATTAGCATAGCTTGTTGACCCAGTTGTATGGACATGGTTATGTGCTGCTCGTGCCTCTTTTCCACATTGAGCGAATTTCTGCATAAGTACACATACTTTTAATCACCCTTATTTAATCACAACCCTTATTTAATCACCATTATAGGTGGTAGATTATTATTACCTCTCCCTTTTCAGAATACCAATAATCAACCAACTGGATCCAACTATCAAGAGTATGTCCATCAGGCCTTGTTTGATAAATCTCCTCTTTTTTCTTTTTGGGTTGAAAAAAGGTCTTCTTCAAGTAATGCCTATATTGTCTCACACTTTTACCCGTGCGCTTGAGAATCCCTTGGTCGTAAGGATCACCATCAGGAATTATAAAACGGTCCATAAATGGGAAAATAACAAATAAGTAACTTTATAATCTAAATAGATTTACAACTCCGCCCGAAGGCTATTTTTTTAAAAACGTACCCGAATCAGCTTGATGATATCAGCTTTATATTTTGCATTCACACGACGCCAATTTGTTTCTCTAATGGGACAAAACCTTTCCTTCTTAGCAACATCTCCAATAAACCGTACAAGAATATGCCCTCCTTTTTTAAGTGGTTGATAAAACTCATTGAAGGTATCAAAATATTTAACTCCATTATCAATCCATACATCATGTGGTTGAATTAAATCATGAACCATGTTGTAATTTCCTTCTGCATCTGCCAAAGCATACATGTAAAACAAAATTAAGACAACCAATACATCACCCAAACGCAAGGGTTATAAATAGTCATTCTATTCATTTTATTTTATCCATTCATCCTATCCAGGGACTTTAAACAAGCATGAATAATACATCACCGGTTTTGTCCCTACTAAATAACTTAACAGTACAAGTGACCTTCACCAGATTACTATGAACCATAATTACTTATCATTTATATAAAATTAGAAACATTACCTATGGACAATACATTCTCCTTTTCATTGAAGGCAACATCATCAGGCCAATCAGGTGCTGCCGTACGTCGCCTCAATATGAAAGCTTTTGGTTCATTTTGCCCAATTATTGGAGTGTCTTCATTGAAAGCACTTTTTTCTTGATGATTTATGAATGATGACGTATTAACCTTTACAGACATTGGCTTATGAACATTAATTTTCGGGAAATCATTAACCATGTTGTACTTTCCTTCCGCATCTGCCAAAGCATACATGTAAAACAAAATAAAAACAACTAATACATCACCAGCTTTATACCTACTAAATAGCTTAACAGTACAAGTGACCTTATCAAATTACTGCAGGTTACAATTACTTAACATATACACAAAACTGGACACATTACCTACGGACAAAATGTTCTCCTTAACATATGACACAACCCGTTATGAGATGACTCGGCTTTATAGCAAAGCTACATTACTCCAACATTTCACCTCGCTGTCGTGTCATGTGTCAAACAAGAAAGGCACTTTGATACTTCAAACTTCAGAACAAGAAAAAAAAAACTAAAAAACTCTCACAATATAATAGTGTCCGATAGATGACGCCATATCGGGGATTCGGAGTAACATAGCAAGTAAACTGGTTCAAGACATTTGAAAGACTTACCAGCTTTTTCCTCGTCTATATTCTTAGCAGCTTCAGCCCTTTGTTCACGAATGAGTTTTAGCCTCTCTGCAGTGACCAAAACCAGCAAAAAATAAAGCGATATGCGTAAGCAATGCAAGAGAGTATTTAGTAGTGATCTTGAACAGCAAAATGTTAACGTACTCAAGTCTTTCTTCGCCTGATCTATTTTTCCTTGTTCTTGTCGTTTCATGTACCTCTCGTGAGCCCTCTGCTTTTCTACCTCCTCCCTGCCAACATCATTTAAAATCAGCAAGTGTTCTAGCTTTCAGTTGAGCATCAAGGGATAAATACGGAACCAATTGAAGATATAAAAAGTAAGAGAGAAATAAACGGGCAAACTAGTAAATGCAAATTTCCCGTCTAAATTATTAGTAAAATAATGTCATATTACAATCTAAATGAGGAAATAATATACAGAAAAGGGTTCTTCACAAAAACTTTTGTAAATACAATAAATGTCTTTAACATATACTCCAATTACTTCATCGTTCTAATAAATACGTACCGCCAATTTTTAACTTGACAAAATACATGAATACATTTTTTTACTTCTAAATATTGAAATAAATACGCTGCACATGGTGCATGGGCTTTGCATTAGAAATATACTCCAATTGGTTGTCAAGGTTCCAATCAAAACAGTAACGATATTTCAAGGGGACTAAAAGCTAAATATCCTAACATGCTCTCACTAAAGACAAGAGACTAATCAATCAGATGGTAATAGAATGTCCTGGAAAAAAAATATGGATCAACTTATCAGTTTATTGAACGGAGCGAAGAAACTATAGCTCTGAGTACAATAAAAAGAAGAAAGAAGATATAGTTAAGGCATAGGCAAACCTCTCACGTCGTGAAAGCTCAGTTGTTTTATCCAGCTGACAAAAGGAAACAATAAAAGATAAGTCAAATATATTTACGACCGCCACAACTGAAGTAGCACAAAGAAAGAGAAAATAGCGGAGCTCACATCAATGTCTTTGGCTCTCAAGTTCTTCGGCTTCACCAAATTAGGATTCTTGATCTCAATGATTCCCTCTGTACCTTTACTCTTTGGGTCATTTTGCCCAATTATTGGAGTGTCTTCATTGAAAGCACTTTTTTCTTGACGATTTATGAATGATGACGTATTAACCATTGGAGACATTGCCTTCCGAACACTGATTTTCGGGAAATCATTAACCATGTTGTACTTTCCTTCCGCATCTGTCAAAACATACACGTAAAACAAAATAAAAACAACTAATACTACACCAGCTTTATACCTACTATATAGCTTACAGTACAATTGACCTTGATTAAATTACTACGGATCACAATTACTTAACATTTACATAAAACTGGAAACATTACCTACGGACAAAACGTTCTCCTTTTCATTAAATGAAGCATGATCGGGCTTTAAATTGGTGGTCATAGCTGAAGAAGATGATGTTCTATGAAACATCCTGGGTGAAGATGTGGACTTCAAATTAGTGGTCACGACTGAGGAAGATGGTGTTTTGTGAAACACTGTAGGACGCCTTATCATTGAAAAGGTAGTTGGAGGGTTTGTCCATATGCCATCAGATTCTTCATCTTTTGAAGCAGGAGATTGTTGGTTTTTCATGGTAGGTTGGTGGGTTTTAAGTACGGTGGGTTGAGATCTTGGGGTAGAAAGTATATGACCTTTCCGAGCAAAAGGGGCCTGAGTTTTCGAGGGAGGTTGATGTGATATTGGAGCAGGAGGTTGTTGGACTTTTTGGGTGGGAAGTTGTTGACCCTTTATGATGGGAGGCTGTTGGTTATGTTTAGGATGAAATGGTCCCCATCTTTCAGTAGTAGAAACCTCGCAAGAAGTAACATTTTTTTCAAAACCGGTTACCTCTTCAATGTTGGTCTTGTACCAGGTTCTAAATTTTCCACCATCTCCGCAGAGGTACGTTTGCTTCGATAAGTCATCCTGACACCAATTAGAAAACACAAATTAGTTATCACAAAAAAAAATCAAGCTTACACACCTCATTTGTTGGAATCAATGCATGCATGTCCCTCTACATCACTGAGTGTTAACCAACGCCGTAACTTACAACTCTTACAGGGGCATTTTGTTTTTTCATCTACTAGGTTCTCCTTTGCTATCTCAAGAAATTTCAAACATCCATTTATGTAGTGGGGATGATCATTTGGCAAGCTAATCCAACTAGTATTCATGTCTACAATTCATAAGACGTTAAGTTCACATAAAATTTATTTCATAAACACAAAAATTACTTTTGAAACAATTGCAATAATATTTTGAGGGAAAGCACGACCACACATGAATTTAGTGATATGATGATTTTCAAATGTACATATATGTTATAGATTGAAGTTTTAATTCATATTTAAAATCGATTAAGGAGAAATTTGGGTAATTAATTACGAAGTATTAATTAATCAAGCGTTATCATCTTATCATATAATTATGCACACATTTCTATATACAATTATTCTCCAACCAATTGCTCCATAGCGGGTCTATACAGCAGAGACTAAAGAGAGACAACCCATTAGAGTGGTGTGCTAAAATACAAGGAACGAAAACAAAGAAACGATGCAGGAGGGCGTAATACCTAGCTACCATGTCACACATCTAGAGAGAACGGAGTAAGTGTAGAGTAGAAGTGGTGCAAAAAGGATTGGATGCAAAGTGAAAGACGACATCAGGAAAGAAGTGAAAGATTGACTTTTACAAGAAAGGCTTAAAGGCAATAGGAATGTGAGCTTGTATTCACTATGTATGCACATGTAGGGTATGATCCTCGGAGTGACCGTGATTAATTGTTCCGTCGAAGAATAGCCCCCAAGTGAGACTAAGGACTCAGATAGGACTCAGATGGTGTGGCATCTAAGTGGCTCGAAAGTGGGGTACGTGAGACACGTGTAAGACATGACCCTTAGAGCAACCGTGATTGACCGCTCTGATGAAGGGTAGCCCCCAAGCGGGATAAAAGACTTTGTTAAGACTCGAGTGTCGAACGAGTGACCCTTAGACGTAAGGGTCACGAACCTTTTGTTATAGGGCTATGCCTTGTAAAAGGTTGACTCGGAAAAGACACTTAGACGGGCGACTCGTGAAAGGTGGGCCTCCTTTAGGATCCAGCTGTGTGGGCTGGGCCCTGTTTGAAAGGAGGTTTACGTGAGACATTCCCCGGACTTTGGACTCGATTGTGTAGACGGGCCGACCCTTGTAGGAGTATGTCCTACGTAGGTGGGCCTTGCCTTAGTCAAATAAGGTGGACTGGGATAGGGAGGAATCGTGATATAAGATCGACGGAGTTTCGACGCTAAAGACTTCGACGACTTACGACACGACCCGACACTGCTAAATACGGGAAGTCCTAAGAAGAGGAAGGTTTTGAAATATGATTTTTTGAAAAGCCTGAAAAAATTCGGGGAGAACCGGCCCTTTTTTTCGAAAAAGAAAACGGAAAGGCGGACCGGGCGACGGTTTTGAAAGTTCGAAAGTATTTTCGAGTTTTGAAATGGGCGTAATACCGGCTAAAAATAGGCTATTTTGAGTAAAATCGTGGATCCTAAATTAGGTATATGTCCCGGGTTTTGAAATTGGATATTTTGAAAAGGGATGTAATTTTGAAAAAGACGGTTTTTGAAAAAGACTTGTAAATCAGGTAGCACGTAGTCATGGAAACAGTATAACGACGCCATGTATGCTCTAATTCTAAGTCTCGGTCAGTCTGAAAGGGTCTATACCAGTGTACACAGCCTATCGAGAATCGGGGCGGACTTCCTAAGTCGAGTTGAGCTTAGAACATGCCGTAAAACCCATACGAATCGGCTAATGGACACCTTCGACATATCCAATTTGGACTACATCGATGGTATAGTGGGACGTCGGTCACCAGTACCGGCCCGGGAAAATATGGGGTTATGCATGAACCGTAAAACTAAAACGCGTATTGTACTAGTCAAACGATTTCTATTCGAGTCTCACCCTGAGGATGTCGAAGGTCAGTAACGTATCAGCTATCCCCAGCGGAGTCGCCAAATTGTGGACATGACATAGGTCCACCCCGACGCGGCCACGCGCGGGTTTGGGGAGGCGAATGAATCTCCATATGAGATGGTCAAATTGAAATTTAAATCGAAGTTGGAGTCGCCACCGAATTTTATGGTTATTCGGAACCGTTCGAGCCCACTCTATGTCGTAGTGGGCCGTATACAAAATACGGCCTATTTTCGATGTCAGAGTTTATTGGGCTCGTCCCTTTGCAGTTCGATACCGATGCCGACTTGATCGGTTTATCGTATATTGAATGACTCTCGTTGCCAATGGTTTCGGACATCCGAAAACCACGGTTCTGAGTAAGGGGTGAGGGTACGTGTTGGGAAGTTCACTAAGAACACCCAACCCCGCCCGCACATTAGCGGCCTCTACTAAGATATCGAATGATTTTTTAATACGCGCGTTAGTAATACAATGAATGATATGCAAACATTGTTTTCCTAAACATGCGAGGAATTGAATGGGTTGCTAAGTCGGTTTAATGCATGAAAAATTAACGTCAAAGTTGAATTTAACATGTGAGATTCGTTTTAGTATAATAAAACAAACGATGAAAAAGATATGAATTTGCTACAAAGGATAAACAAACGAGTTAGTATCGAATTGTGAATAAATAATATAGCAAAAATAATAAATATACGAGATCGAGAAAATATTAGTCGAAATCTGAAAAATATCGTTAAAAAGACGTTGTTTTGTATAAAAAAACGAAGTTCGAAAAATAAATAAAAAAGAAAGGGTGTGTCGTGTGACAGCCGGCCGCGCGGCTCGCCTAGGATGCCGGCGGGTCGCGTGACGGCCTGTTTTTGAAATCGGTTTTTGGAAAATTCGATGCTTTTATTAAATCGCGTACAAATATCGCATAATTTGCACTCGATCTAATATTTTTGATATTTGTTATATTCGATAATTGACTACGAAATCAATATCAAATACTCCGAATAGTTTTAGAAAAGATATAAATTTTAGAACTCGTTTCGTAGAATAAATAATAAATAAAACGAACGAAAAAGTTGAAAAAAAGGGTTCGGGTTTCAGGCCCGTGCGCGAGTCGCCTGGGAGGGGCGCGACTCGCGTGCGGGTCTGTCCCGGTTCCGTTGTTGTTCGAAAATTGTTAATTTTGATAAATCGCGTACAAATACGAATTAATTTATACTCGATTTATGTTTTCGATATTCGTCGTATCCGATATTCGATTATGAAATCGATATCGAATATTCAGAATGAATTTTATAAAAGGTTTTGTAAAATGGTTTGAAAAAAAAAAGAGTTTGAACGAAAAAAGATGTTAATTCTCTCCGCGTTTGAAATCGTTGTATTTGTATAAAAAGATGTAACGATTTTCTTAGATTCGACGAGATTTAATATGATTCTTTTTTATACGATATTCAACTATAGAGTTGATATCATATTTTTAAGAATGTTCGATATATGAAAATAGTTTTTAATAGTATCGATATTAGAAAATAAAGTAAAAAGCGACGAACGACCCGTAATAAAAAATGACGAGAAGGAGAAGAGAAGTCGGGTTTTGTTACACCCTCAACCTACATGCTTCTGTTTACTCGGATCGGGGCTCGTCGGGACGTGGCTTGGGCACAAGAGCGTCGAGTGGATGTCGGTGAGTTATGGTGGCTTGATTTGGACGTGAAGGGTGTCGGGTATCGGGCCGGTTCCTTCGTGTGTACTATCGGTGTATTTGTGTGGTACGATATCGAACGTTTTAGTGTATTGTATGAATGCTTGATGTATCGTGAATATGAATAACTATGAATGATAATTGATGTCTCCAAAGTGTTGTATGCAAGGGGCTATTTATAGGGAGTTCCCGACCTTGGCTAGGAGAGTTTGAACTACCGTTTAGGATAGGAAACGTAAGAATTTGAGAGGAATGAGAATTCCGCTTTCTTGTGAAGGAAGAAAGGGAACCGTCTGGTGGGTAGGCTACTCGGCCGAGTATTTGCACTCGGTCGGGTGTTTGATACGGTTTTCGGATAGGATTCCTACTTGAGATCGAATTCTATCCTTAAACGGATTTGTTTAATATTTTGTGAAGCTGATTTTTCGTAGGATTGGAGTATGAATCAGCCGTGTTAGGTGTCACGGCTGACTCACGTGTCTCGGGAAAATCTTTGACCGGGTTTTGACTCGGTCGCTAAAAGACAGTTTTACCCCTGGTGTCGGAATCGACCCAAATTAGTCTTATTTGACTCGAAACGACCCACTGGGCCTGATTTTGAGGTTGGTTTTGTGATATATGTACTCTATAATGAGCCCAAGCCAAATGCCAATGATTTTGAGCCCGTTTCTGAGTATTTAAAGCACGTTTGCGTCCGATCATCATCGGGTGTTTGTCGGAAACTGCTATAGACACCTGGCAGTCAAAATGTGGGTGTCTACAGAGCCCTTACTCTGACTGCGGCTTCGACAGGGCGAAAGTCAGAGTAGCTACCAGGTCAATCAAAGATTAAAACCCGACAGACTTCCGGTCGGGTCGTTTAAGGCCATTAGACCTGCGTAAAAGGGTTCGCCAACCATAAGTTGGAAATCATACCTGAGCTGATGATGCTAACTCCGTGGGGAATCGGACTTGTCGTATAAGTCTTGGGTGCACCTATATGTGGGCCTATCCCGTTAAATGCCGCTGGGGAGTTATGCGAATTGCACGGTCTTGAATTGTACCTGTATAAGTTACATAAAATTTTGCATGCAACATGTAGGTGAAATAAATATGACTCGCGCTGGGAAATTAAAATGATTTTTGCTTAGTTTTGAAATCGAAGTCCTGAAAGCAACTCACGTGCTAGGAAATAGGTTTTCAAAACTGAAATGGGTAGAAAAGAAATTTGCAATTTAAATAGACCGAAATTTGACCTTGTCGAAAAGGGTTTTCTCAAATGGCTAAGTTTTGCAAATTTTAAAAAATGAGAATTTGAAGAGAGAGACCTATCGACAGACTCGACGTTGGGCGTGACCGGACGAGTTGACAGACACGACTGGACTCTCGAGGGGTTGGACCGTGACTCGGTAGGGGGGTGGGCCACCTAACAAGACTCTTAAGTTGCGCTATTCCGTAGCCAAGACGAGTGGCAACATGGTCGAACATCGAAGTGGGATAGATATGCTATACGGGGTTGCAGTAGTCTGTAATGAGACTGTTGTAGACTAGTGCTCTCCTGAATTTTTGATTTTAGGGTACATTTCCAAAGTGGGTATTGCCTCGAGTCCTGACAGATTCTTGTCTTCGACTGAGCCGAGTACTAGGACACACTACAGAAAGGAGGCTAGATTTTTTGAATTTATATGGATTTTGTGAGTGGAAGGAGGTTTTCTGCCTAAGAGAAGCCCCCAGGACGACAAAGCTAGCTGTTGAGAACATGACGGTGTCGTGACCGGAATGATGGCGCTTTTTGAATGTGTGTCAATGTGGGTGGTTGTGCCTCTGTTGAAAGGCTGCCTACGTATTCACGTATAGTGAAATCAAACCATGCCGTAGTTCAGTGTCGGAAGATATATTATGATGCCTAGTCTAATAGGACTTCGTGTGTAACTAGCCATAGCAATGGTGTAGGCTAGGTGCATTCCCAGTGATGTCTTGATCAAAGGGCTAGAATGGTTAGGATATTGATCCTGTGACTGTGAGCGTTCTCCGGGGTAGCCCCCAGAGGTGGTGTGAACTATTTAGGCATGTTCTATGCTGACTACAAGTTGAATTCCCGTGTTTGGGGTTGGTAACTGGTTTGAATGAGAAGAATTGGGATGGGATTTTAACGAGTTCTGCTCTCAGGGATTTTAACGAGTTTTGCTCTCGGGGATTTTAACGAGTTTTGCTCTCGGGGATTTTAACGAGTTTTGCTCTCGGGTCTTTGTATGGTGATTGTGAATTTTGTTGTGTAAAGGGGAAGTCGAGTAAAATGGCTCGAACTTTGATTGGGATAGGTTTTGATAATGCGGGATCTGGTTTCCATGTCTGGCCCTAATGGTTAGGGGTATCCTATGGAGCTTGAATCCTCAAAATTCCGGGCTGTCTTTTGCCTGGGTCTCGGGAAGGTCTTGAGGGTTGTAATGTGGGAAGGCTAAATGTGGTGTTAGTTGACCAGCTTGATTGTTGCTCCCCTATTTGATGGTATGAGTATTGATCTTGAGTGGACCGTTGACCACGGTCACGGGCATTTGAATATTTTTTGTTGGTTGACCTCTTAGCCCCGGTCATAGGATCTTCATTTGTGTTGACCGTTCTGGTCGTGGATGCTCTTTTTTCATGATGGCCTGCTTTTTTGTTTTGGCCTTTTGCTTTTTTTCCTTGGACTTTTGATTTTTTTTTGTCCAACTTTTTTTGTTTTTTCTGTTGGTCAGACTAACACCTAAGGTAGGGATTGGTAGTCTTATTGGATGGATGTTTATTGTGGGAAATGGGCTTGCCTCCCGTCTTGAACCCAAACTAGGAGACTACCTAGATTTGTCATAGGATTCGATATCACTCCTGCTAAGTGTAGTTTTGTGGCTTCCTATGTCAGACATGGAACAGGTAAAGGAAAACACGGGTCTCGATTTTCTGCAGTCATTATAGATGTGCCTGTAATAGTCACGTGCATGTGCTCACAGTGTATGACGGTGTTCATCATGTTCTCGGAAACACATAAAGAAAGTATATATGAGCAATAGAAAAGCTGATTTTATTGAATTTTGAAAAAGAGGACAGAATGCAAAAGACTCTTACTCTGACTTTGACTTTGGAAGAAATAGCACATCCTAAACTCGGACTCAGACTCGGACTTAAATCAAATCCAGACTCTCGGATGATGTTGTCAATTCAGCTTCTAAGGACTCAAGCTGATGTCCAGTATAGCCTTCAGTAAAAGCTTCACCCAGATCTTCATTATGTCGAAGATCGTCTTCAATCCTAATGCCCATTTCGGTAAGCATCGTAAAATTTGAAATGCCGGCGTACCTAAGATGGACGCGGTAGGAAGGTAGGAGGTTGTTGATGAACGTCTCCACTAGTGTTTTCTCGTTGGGCTTGTCTACCAACTTTACACTTTCGGCCCTCCACATTTGAAGGTACTTGGTGAAACCTTCTTTGGGCTCCTGGGTCATGACCTCCAGGGTGCGCATGGTCGTCTGGATCTCAGTATTATCCGCATAGTTTCAGGCAAACTCCGTTGCTATATCGTCCCAAGTTTTGTACTTCTTGGGGTCAAGCCTGTAGTACCAGGCTTTCGGGTGCTTCTCGAGGGAAGCAGCGAACAGGTGCTTAAACATAGTGGATTTCACCCCCTTGATAGCCATGAACTCCTTGAAAGCCCGAATGTGATGAACCGGGTCTTCAGTACCCTCAAACATCGGTATGCCCGTAAGGTTGAGGTTGGCGGGTAGCTCGTCATTCAGAGGCGAATAGGAACGAGCGTTTTCCGTATGGATCGAGTTATTTGTTGACAAATGGACCTGTTCTTCGAGTTTGCGAACGGCGCGGACCAGTTCAGCTATGGGCCCAGTGGTTTCATTCCCGACCTTAGGAGTCCTTTGTTCCACGACACTCAAACGGGTGGCAATGGCGGTTTGGTAGGTCCTGATGGCTGTTAGTTGGGCCTCCGTCTTAGCCAGTGAGGCGGTCAGTTGGTCCAAGGTTTCTTGCATTTTCTGGCGTCTGGTTACCGGTGGCCCGTCTGTAAGAATACCGTGTAATCAGAAAAGTTGCTTCGGAACTCATGTACACCAAGGCATAGGAAATAGCGCGGGAGGAGAGACGACTCCAGTTTGACTCGGGTTAGACTCTCCTAAGACAAATGTCTAGGGTATGATCCTCGGAGTGACCGTGATTAATCGTTCCGTCGAAGAATAGCCCCCAAGTGAGACTAAGGACTCAGATAGGACTCAGATGGTGTGGCATCTAAGTGGCTCGAAAGTGGGGTACGTGAGACACGTGTAAGACATGACCCTTAGAGCAACCGTGATTGACCGCTCTGATGAAGGGTAGCCCCCAAGCGGGATGAAAGACTTTGTTAAGACTCGAGTGTCCAACGAGTGACCCTTGGACGTAAGGGTCACGAACCTTTTGTTATAGGGCTATGCCTTGTAAAAGGTTGACTCGGAAAAGACACTTAGACGGGCGACTCGTGAAAGGTGGGCCTCCTTTAGGATCCAGCTGTGTGGGCTGGGCCCTGTTTGAAAGGAGGTTTACGTGAGACATTCCCCGGACTTTGGACTCGATTGTGTAGACGGGCCGACCCTTGTAGGAGTATGTCCTACGTAGGTGGGCCTTTCCTTAGTCAAATAAGGTGGACTGGGATAGGGAGGAAACTCGTGATATAAGATCGACGGAGTTTCGACGCTAAAGACTTCGACGACTTACGACACGACCCGACACTGCTAAATACGGGAAGTCCTAAGAAGAGGAAGGTTTTGAAATATGATTTTTTGAAAAGCCTGAAAAAATTCGGGGAGAACTGGCCCTTTTTTTCGAAAAAGAAAACGGAAAGGCGGACCGGGCGACGGTTTTGAAAGTTCGAAAGTATTTTCGAGTTTTGAAATGGGCGTAATACCGGCTAAAAATAGGCTATTTTGAGTAAAATCGTGGATCCTAAATTCGGTATATGTCCCGGGTTTTGAAATTGGATATTTTGAAAAGGGATGTAATTTTGAACAAGACGGTTTTTGAAAAAGACTTGTAAATCAGGTAGCACGTAGTCATGGAAACAGTATAACGACGCCATGTATGCTCTAATTCTAAGTCTCGGTCAGTCTGAAAAGGTCTATACCAGTGTACACAGCCTATCGAGAATCGGGGCGGACTTCCTAAGTCGAGTTGAGCTTAGAACATGCCGTAAAACCCATACGAATCGGCTAATGGACACCTTCGACATATCCAATTTGGACTACATCGATGGTATAGTGGGACGTCGGTCACCAGTACCGGCCCGGGAAAATATGGGGTTATGCATGAACCGTAAAACTAAAACGCGTATTGTACTAGTCAAACGATTTCTATTCGAGTCTCACCCTGAGGATGTCGAAGGTCAGTAACGTATCAGCTATCCCCAGCGGAGTCGCCAAATTGTGGACATGACATAGGTCCACCCCGACGCGGCCACGCGCGGGTTTGGGGAGGCGAATGAATCTCCATATGAGATGGTCAAATTGAAATTTAAATCGAAGTTGGAGTCGCCACCGAATTTTATGGTTATTCGGAACCGTTCGAGCCCACTCTATGTCGTAGTGGGCCGTATACAAAATACGGCCTATTTTCGATGTCAGAGTTTATTGGGCTCGTCCCTTTGCAGTTCGATACCGATGCCGACTTGATCGGTTTATCGTATATTGAATGACTCTCGTTGCCAATGGTTTCGGACATCCGGAAACCACGGTTCTGAGTAAGGGGTGAGGGTACGTGTTGGGAAGTTCACTAAGAACACCCAACCCCGCCCGCACATTAGCGGCCTCTACTAAGATATCGAATGATTTTTTAATACGCGCGTTAGTAATACAATGAATGATATGCAAACATTGTTTTCCTAAACATGCGAGGAATTGAATGGGTTGCTAAGTCGGTTTAATGCATGAAAAATTAACGTCAAAGTTGAATTTAACATGTGAGATTCGTTTTAGTATAATAAAACAAACGATGAAAAAGATATGAATTTGCTACAAAGGATAAACAAACGAGTTAGTATCGAATTGTGAATAAATAATATAGCAAAAATAATAAATATACGAGATCGAGAAAATATTAGTCGAAATCTGAAAAATATCGTTAAAAAGACGTTGTTTTGTATAAAAAAAACGAAGTTCGAAAAATAAATAAAAAAGAAAGGGTGTGTCGTGTGACAGCCGGCCGCGCGGCTCGCCTGGGATGCCGGCGGGTCGCGTGACGGCCTGTTTTTGAAATCGGTTTTTGGAAAATTCGATGCTTTTATTAAATCGCGTACAAATATCGCATAATTTGCACTCGATCTAATATTTTCGATATTTGTTATATTCGATAATTGACTACGAAATCAATATCAAATACTCCGAATAGTTTTAGAAAAGATATAAATTTTAGAACTCGTTTCGTAGAATAAATATTAAATAAAACGAACGAAAAAGTTGAAAAAAAAGGTTCGGGTTTCAGGCCCGTGCGCGAGTCGCCTGGGAGGGGCGCGACTCGCGTGCGGGTCTGTCCCGGTTCCGTTGTTCGAAAATTGTTAATTTTGATAAATCGCGTAGAAATACGAATTAATTTATACTTGATTTATGTTTTCGATATCCGTCGTATCCGATATTCGATTATGAAATCGATATCGAATATTCAGAATGAATTTTATAAAAGGTTTTGTAAAATTGTTTGAAAAAAAAAAGAGTTTGAACGAAAAAAGATGTTAATTCTCTCCGCGTTTGAAATCGTTGTATTTTGTATAAAAAGATGTAACGATTTTCTTAGCTTCGACGAGATTTAATATGATTCTTTGATACGATATTCAACTATAGAGTTGATATCATATTTTTAAGAATGTTCGATATATGAAAATAGTTTTTAATAGTATCGATATTAGAAAATAAAGTAAAAAGCGACGAACGACCCGTAATAAAAAATGACGAGAAGGATAAGAGAAGTCGGGTATTGTTACACCCTCAACCTACATGCTTCTGTTTATTCGGATCGGGGCTCGTCGGGACGTGGCTTGGGCACAAGAGCGTCGAGCGGATGTCGGTGAGTTATGGTGGCTTGATTTGGACGTGAAGGGTGTCGGGTATCGGGCCGGTTCCTTCGGGTGTACTATCGGTGTATTTGTGTGGTACGATATCGAACGTTTTAGTGTATTGTATGAATGCTTGATGTATCGTTTATATGAATAACTATGAATGATAATTGATGTCTCCAAAGTGTTGTATGCAAGGGGCTATTTATAGAGAGTTCCCGACCTTGGCTAGGAGAGTTTGAACTACCGTTTAGGATAGGAAACGTAAGAATTTGAGAGGAATGAGAATTCCGCTTTCTTGTGAAGGAAGAAAGGGAACCGGCTGGTGGGTAGGCTACTCGGCCGAGTATTTGCACTCGGTCGGGTGTTGAATACGGTTTTCGGATAGAATTCCTACTTGAGATCGAATTCTATCCTTAAACGGATTTGCTTAATATTTTGTGAAGCTGATTTTTCGTAGGATTGGAGTATGAATCAGCCGTGTGAGGTGTCACGGCTGACTCACGTGTCTCGGGAAAATCTTTGACCGGGTTTTGACTCGGTCGCTAAAAGACGGTTTTACCCCTGGTGTCGAAATCGACCCAAATTAGTCTTATTTGACTCGAAACGACCCACTGGGCCTGATTTTGAGGTTGGTTTTGTGATATATGTACTCTATAATGAGCCCAAGCCAAATGCCAATGATTTTGAGCCCGTTTCTGAGTATTTAAAGCACGTTTGCGTCCGATCATCATCGGGTGTTTGTCGGAAACTGCTATAGACACCTGGCAGTCAAAATGTGGGTGTCTACAATTAGCAAATCAATTTTAACGCAATAATACGGATATTAGTCATTCTCGTGGTATACCTTACCTGGTATTCTGCTTAAGATGTGTCGGCTCAGCATTAGTAGAGATGCATCGAACCTAATAAGGTGAGCACCGGGACTAATACGGAACCCGACCATCACTTTGTTCAGTTTTAGTTGTTTTACGTTTTGAATTCCGTGTTAGGTGATTTAGCATGCGATTATAAGGTCATAAAAGCAATAAATCATACGAAAAACTGTAAATGCGAATGTAAGTAAATCACATAGTGTGTTTGCACCCTCGGAGTATACACTAAACGGGACTCGATGCATAGATAGCTTGAGAACGGATCTCGGAATTACTCGGGTTTATTTAGTGTGTTTTAGTGTTTGCGATTGAAGTTGGGACGTTACGTATTTTAGTAGATGTTTGTGGGCCTAGTGCCCACATCTAGTGTTGTCGTAGTGCATAATAATAGAAAGTGCGAATATGGAAAGTTTTGTTTAGATGGCAACCTAGTGACGACTCGATCAACAGGCGGATCCTCCTAGCTTGACCAGTGACTCCGGCAGAGCTCCGTTACCGTTTGACTCTTCCTGCGGCTACTCCGGCAGAGCTTCGTTACTATGGACTGGTTCTGCGGCTAATCCGGCAGAGCTTCGCTACTAGACTTAAGCTAATCGAACACAGGCACCTCGGTATCGAGTGGGGTGCTCGAAGGTGAGGAGTAGCGGCGATGTCGCTTTTTTATCAAAACTACGATCGAGTGGATCGTTTGCCTCTGGTGTCGGAGTGCGAGCCCTTAGCGAGACTTTAGAGGGAGAAGAGAAGATTGAGATGTGTGTCGAAATGAGGGCGTGAAAGGGGGGTATTTATAGATGTTTTCAGCCCTCGTTGCCCATATGGGCCCCTGAGCTGGGGCGCATCAAGACTCAGGCGCCTGGGTTGAGGCGCGGGGAGTCTTAGGCGCGTAAGGCGGGGCGGTTGGAGTTTTGAAGATACGATTTTGATACTTTCCAAAACCGAGAGACGGGAGTGTGATACTTGGCTTAGGGCTTAAGGCTTCCCGCGGCCTGACCTAGCGTCGTGGGTTTAGTGGGCCTCGGGTGTTCATCCCGAGGTTCGCTTGGTGCGGTGTTGACTCGGTTCGAGTTTCGGGACCGACTCGGGGTCCCGGTGTCAGAATTGACTCTAATTAGTGTCTATGCGACCGTAACGACGCGACTAAGGCTGCCATCATGTTAGTTTAATTTGCCCGAGTAATTTATTTGATCCGTTCTATAGAAAAACAACCTGAAACACCGCGAACCCGCGTCGCATTGCAGTCCTATCGTCATCGGGTGTTTGTTGGGCACTTCTGCAGCCACCAGGTCCAAATATGGGTGTCTACACTTACGCATATAAGCATCCGTGAAGTATGACCTGTAAGGAGGTTAGAGGGAACGAATCTGGGGTGGACATAAAGGTCCATAACAACGCCAACATAAAGTAGGAAAATGTTGTCCTTAAAAAACACAAATTCATCAAAAGCAGCAGCCAATAATGTCGCAACTGGCAAATAAGAACTACGCAGTATATGTTTGCTCTACCACAGTATAATGGTGAAGAGCGTTTAAACGTGCAATGGTAAACTCAAGACAATGTAAAAGTTCAGACTGAGCTAAATGGTTTTCAAATGTAACAGACGACATATCGCACATAAAATCTATCAAGCTAGTTTTTCCTTCTTCATGGCCATCATCTGCTTAGTGGCAGATGCAGTGTCTTCTGCAAGACCATTCAAATCACGGGACTGCACTTTGACTGCGGCTCCATTCCTCTTCAAGGGCGTAACTCTAGATGTTGTTGATGCGGTCTCATAAACAATGACCTGACTGTACGTGCAATACAAAGGTAATTAAAAGATGTGTGGTACGTAAGAAATTCGTGTTATAGATATGAAATAAGAGGTAGACGTAGAAATATATGATCAATTACCACCTCGTTATGGGGTTCAGTAGATGTTGCATCAACGTCTTTAGATCCACTTAGTGACATTACTGAAACAACATCTTCCTGGGCACGACTGCCTGTAGTGGTTGACGAACGGCAGAGATTCTTTGTCATTAAAGTGTAGTTGTCCATCTCAATCTAGTACCTAAAATTTGGTCAGAAAATTGTACTCCATTGAAGCATTCATAAACACGAAACAACTAATTGCAATATGCATGTAGGTCAATGTGTATATACCTTAAGGGCTTGCTCGTATGTCATGTGCCACTTGTGGATCTTGTCAACGTCGTCGGACATCCACGATACAGTGTATGACTTGGAAAATTGCTTAACGTTGAAGTTTTCATCTATTTTAATCTTGAATAGATAACGTGGATCAAGGAAAATGGAAAGCTCGTTGGGCATAGAATGAGCTTCTCCTATCTAGGAGTAACGTACAGAAAAAACGTTACAATGAAAATGTAAAGTAGGATGACTCACAGATGAAGGGGTGTGTTTTAGGAGAAGAAAAGTACGTTCTCCATCTTAGCAATAAGTTCAATAGCGATGTGATCAAAGGAACTGCTCTACTTGACTATCGAAGACAACGAAGTGACACTCTATTCCGGAGAAATCTTGGACGACAAACTTCAACTAAAATCTGCAACGGTTGTAGAAATAATTAGATATAACAGATCCTGGATTGGAGGGCATTAAACAACGAAGATTACTGCACAATTAAAGTGTTAGAATTACTTCGTATTGCAACTCATGTACCCTGCATTTTTGCGTCCTTCGCATCCGGTTTTCTTGCATACCCACCTACCCCTGTCGTTCTTGACTGTTTTCGTCCTGCAAGACCTGCAACTGCGATAGTACCATCCCGCTGATGAGTCTACGTCCACAATCGTTGCCACAGTGTAGAACGACCCAGCCTGATTGTTAGGAATTGAACAATGTTAATCCATGAAATGATAGAAAAACTGTAAGTGGGAGTAAAACGATTGTAATTGGGTGGTTACCTTTTCGTTTTCAACAATCTGTGAAACCGAAAGAACACCGTCGACGGGCAAGTTGAAACTCTCTTCCTCCGTACCTTCCTCGATGATTTGGAGTGAGTTGCTCAGAGCTGACAAAATGGAAGATATTAATACGATAGAGGTGAAAGCAATTGCAAGAGACTTAGTGGTCTACAATACAAAAGAGAATGCAATGCTAAACCTCTCCTGAAAAGCTCCAACCTCGGGGATTGCTGGATTAAACTCGAAAGTTGTAGCGTTGTATGTGGTTTACACAACCCAGGTATCTATCAAATATACACTGTGGAATGTTAGATTAGCTCAATACTGATGTTAAGAAGGAAGAGATGGTAAGACGCTGCAGAAGTAACTTACTGTCAAACAACCTGGTCTCCACTCCTCTGAGAACAACAACTTTAGATTGCTGCGGGCATGGAAGAAGTTGCAGAACCTCCGGAAGATCTGTAGCGTGAGGTGCCCAAAGTGTGCACTGAAGAACGACACCACTGGAGGAAGCGAAAATAGTAAGTGGTTAATGCAAAACAGAATTCAAGTGCACACCAACTGTTAGCCTGAAAACAGGGTTACTGAATTACGAATCCAATTAGGGAACATACTCAACATCTTCAAGTTTGATTTTCCTGCACTTGTAAGCCTTCTTCGTTTCCTGCATTGGACCAATTTCGTACACCTTGCCGACGATATCTGCAAAACCGGTTAACCATTCCATAATCTGAGAAAGATAAGTAAAAAACAAAGCGACAGTGTGTAATTAACTGCAAGCGAAAGGAAGAATAATGGAGACCTATGTATTGATTCATTGTTACTCTGCCATTGACGATGTCTTCAAACCTGGCGAAGCAGTATATGTTGAAAGGAATTGATGAATTTTAGGCAAATGAGTAACCTTTGTCGAGAATTCAACATGGAGCCTACAGCCATGGGAAGTAGTCCACTCCGATCCGGTGTTAGACGTGACGGTGAGACTCCGGATGTTGTACGCCTCCTTCACAACGAATTTGTCCTGGCCTTGAATTTGCTGGTCAAAGACTTCTTAATGGTAGCTTGGACCAAGTCATCCTGATATCGAAAATAGCGAAAACATGAACAAAATGTAAACGAAATTCCCTAAAACATGATCACTAACTATAATTATACATCGATACTACTTAGCAAACAACCTTGTCGTCAATAAGCAGCACCTCAACTGAGTCAGTGACAGATTTGTCATTAAAATTTATCCTATTTCATCGTCTATTGATTACCCTAACGTTTAAATCCTTCACTCGCACACCCTCACAAAGTGTGGCAATTGAGTCACGGCGTACATCACACATAATGAAATAATTAGCGACAAAACAATATCAAGACAGAGCACGGGGAAAAAGAATTGTGAGAGAGCAGAGGAGATCAGAAATGGTCGTTGGCTGAGATGGAAAATGACCGAACCTGGTTAAAGTAATATATACTCCCTCCGTTCCAATGAATTGTTTGTATTTCCTTTTGGCAACAAGGGTAAGAGATCCAATGAGAAAGTGACATGTGTCGCCAAAGGGTCAAATTATACATAAAACATTCTTAAAATAGAAAGGCAAACAATTCATTGAGACGTCCCAATATGGAATAGACAAACAATTCATTGGGACAGAGGGAGTAGTACATTGCTGGAAGTAATTGACGAAAGGTGAGTGGAGACGATGAGACGCCCATAATTGACATCACCATTTTCGGAGAAGAATGTTGGGGTACCTAGGTAGACGGCAACCGAGGAGGCATTAGTAAATATGGGCAGATGCAATTGATTGAAAATTGAGGCCAATTTCAAAATGGAGCATTGTATTGCTCTTGATTTCTGGAAACTGGTTTCTGTTTTAATATATAGAAGATTTTTTATGTTGTTTAATAGAGGGTAGTTTAGGTAGTTTATATAAATGTTTATTTAGTTTGTCGAGAAATAAGATAAATGAGAGTCGGGATATAAATATGGTGGTGCTTTGTAATTATACGTTGAAGTAATGGTGGTAATTTGTAAAAACGAATATACATGGTAGTAATTTGTAAAATACGGTTAATGTGTGGTGGTTTTTTGTAATTTTTTCTTTTTGTTTTTATAAATGCGACCAGTTATACAAGTATCAAGTTACCGAGTGTATTATAAGAAGGTGGAACTAATTGTAGTTTGACTGATTAATTAAAGTTGAGAGTATTGTAAGAATATCACCCATAGTTTGGATTATTGATGTGAAATAACCCTATATATATAGATTCTATATAACTTTTTTTTTCCGGTATAATAAAGATAACTAACCCGTGCAACGCACGAACTTTAATCTAGTTATTATAGAAAATGAGTTGATACCTCTAAAAAAAAGTACCCGAAAAGACTCGACCCGAAGCCAACCCGATTTCTATAACCCGATCCAAACCCGACCCGGTTGACCCGTTTGCGAGGTCGTAACTCGTAAAAAAAAAAAAGATACGGAGTAGTTGAATTTAAGAGTCTGTGAGCCCTGTAGTGTGAGGTACTAGCGACATTGCGACGCTCGAGTGTTGAACTATCCTCCAGCCCTGGACTAAACTACGGTACCTCAACTCCATCCTTTCCCTGTAGTTCCCCCCCCCCCCTTTCCCCTTTATTTTCATGTGGAATTTGTTTCTTCATATCTTTCCTGGAACCCCCTTTTTGTCATTGATTTTTCGACTCAGTTAGGGTTTGAGTATGCAATCTACCGACGTATCTACCGTTGACGACGGTAAATCCATCGATAATATGGAAATTAATGATGATAATATTACTGTAGAGCCTAGTAATAATTTACCCCAGAAGAAGGTCGTCTGTGAAGGGATTGAGGAGGCGAGTTTTGAGAGAGAAGTTGGAAATGAGGAGATGGAAGTTCATTTTGTTGAGAATAGCGGTTCAATTCCGGTTGTAGAGGGTTTGGTTCAAAGAGATTCTGTTATTGTGGAAGGATCTGAGTCTTTTGATGTCTGTGGAGGTGAGGATAGTCAGGGGTCTTTGGGTAAGCTCCCGCTGTTTCCAAAGGCGGCGAATGAGGATGCAGTTGGTCAGGAGGTACTGACGTGTGGGATCAACGGGTCATTGAGTGTCATTCGTAGTGTAGTGGAGGGTAATGAGCCATCTAGTGTGGTTGAAAATCAGGCTCCTGGAGATGTTTCGCATACTGGAGATAATGCCACTGAAGGAGGGCCTGTTGAGTCCAAGGCTGAACTTGAAAGTTCTGTTGGGAGTGCTGCTAAAGAGAACATCGGAGAAAATGTCATTGAAGGAGGGCCTTTGGACTTGGAGGATGCACTCCAAAACCAGGCTGCAAGGAGTGATGTAAATGTTGGTGGAAGCAACAACATGATTGACCTTACTTGCATGGCTAATGTTGATGAAGAAGGGGTTTTTGTTCCAAAGGGAGACGGTCTAGTGGAGGTTAGTCGTGGGAACAAAAGCAAAAAGAAGGGTAAATTTAGTATCTCCGATTTAGTTTGGGGTAAAGTGAGGAGCCATCCTTGGTGGCCAGCTCAAATATTTGATCCAGAGAATGCGTCTGGACAGGCTAAGAAACATTTTAGGACCAGGAGTTATCTGGTGGCTTACTTTGGGGATCATACTTTTGCTTGGAATGACGAGACAAAGTTAAAGCCATTTGTGCCACATTTCTCTCAGATGGCCAAACAGAGTAATGCAGAAGCATTTCAGGATGCCGTGGAGTGTGCTTTGGATGAGGCTGCAAGCCGGGCTGAGTTTGGGCTTTCCTGTCCTTGTATCGCTGATGATGTTTATAGTAGATTAAAAGTTCAGGTCATCAATAATGCTGGAATACGGGAAAATATACGTACAAGAGAAGGCCGGGAGAGATACTTTGCTGCATCAACCTTTGAACCTGTGAAATTTCTTGATTATTTAAAAAACCTGGCACAAGTTCCTAGCATCGAAGAGTGTGCCCGACTAGAACATGTGGTGGCTCATGCTCAAATGTCTGCATTTTTTAGGTGGAAGGGTTATTATCACTTGGCTGAATTTGCACCATTGTTAGGGTATGTGAACAATGAGGCTGATGCTCCTATCAGTGCAAAGAAAGAAGATATCCACCAATTGATCAGTGATGCAACTTTAACTCCACAGGTGGAAATGGAAGAAGATGATACCAGACCCCAAAAAAGGAAGAAATTGTCAGGCAACAGTGGTAATTCAAGCAAAAAGGTGAAGCCTTTATCAGACTCAACGCGCAAGAAAAGCAAAAAAGCCGCAAGTATGCAAGAGGATGATGCTGAGGATACTGAAGGAAAAACAGACAGGAAATTTCTTTCATCTTTTGTGAGATGCAAGAAGGCTAAACTGCCCTTTAGTGAATCAAAATCGAAGGAAAATAGTTCTCAAATTACTCCAACAAGAGAATCAAAGCTGGGGTTGAGAGTTGGAGAGGGCATTCTTAGAGCTGCATTCCAACTAAGTCAGCCCTCTCCTTTACTAAAGCTGGATGTATCATCTTATGCAAAAACCAGTAAGGGTAGTGGCAAAAGCAAGAAACACAACCAGCAAACCGATGATATTTCTTTCAAGAAATCGTCTCCCGGTGATATCCTCTCAAACTTTCTCTCAGTTGCTGTGGAACCTCTGAAAGAACACACCTTCTTGAGCTCTATGACATGTTTTTTTTCCGACTTAAGAGATTCAGTTGTCGTGGATGTTGCGTTCTTGAAGAAAGATGGAGAATCTGAGAGCTATGATATTGTTGAGAAGCCCAAGGAACTACCTTCTGGATCCGAGAATGAGGAAATGAATGAAGATATTGTTCAAAATGAAAGTGGTCCTCAAGAGACCGAAAATGTGGCAGCAGAGAAAGGACCGTCTGAGGAAGATATTATTCAAGAAGAATCACTGACAGCTTTAACACTGAAGTTTACTGACACGGATTCCATTCCTACAGAAGCCAAGTTAAATAAGATATTCAGTTCCTTTGGTCCGCTTAAGGAATCAGAGACTGAAGTATTGGGCAAAAAGAACTGTGCTAGGGTGGTCTTCAAGAGACGTGTGGATGCTGAAACCGCTTTTAGTAGCTCCGGAAAGTTTGAAACCTTTGGCGCATCTCTTGTTTGTTATCAGCTAAATTTTTCACCTTCACCACGCAAGTCTTCTTCACCTGAAACTAAGAGAAGAAGAAAAGATGGAAAACTCGTGGAAAGCATTAGAACTTGATTCTAGATGTCTGTTTCATTCATCTGGCTTCTTCCAAGTATATGACACCCTTCATCTTATTTTGCTCTATGTTTCAGTATTTCTCTTGATTAACCCCATCTATTTTATGTTTAATGTCACTTTAGGTATAGCTAGAAAGGGCAGTTGCTAATTCTAGATATCTTTTTGAGTAAACCCGTAAATGTTCCGATGATGAAGCCTTGGGGTTTTCGCAGTTCATGTTCAAATTTTTGTAACGTCACTGTAAGAATTGCTCTTTTCAAGATCAGACTTCAGTTTTATTTTTTATTTTTTTGGATTTGGAGAAGAGCGGAGTACGTCACATGTGAGAATTGAACTCCAACCTTTTGATTAGTTGGAGTAAGGGAGTTCTTACCGTCTAATATTGCCCCTTCTTCTCTTTGACTCCAAGTTATGGTTGTCGTGTTCGTGTGTATAAGTTTTTGCTGTAGTTTTTACAACTTGCGTCTGCTACACTTGTGAGCTTTATAATACTGTCATGGTGTCAGCTCTTAGAAACATGCTAACGATGGGGGAATGGCGTATGAAAAGGACATAGGCAGAAAAAAAAATAGTGAAAGATCAATTCATTAGTAAAAGCGAACTACTCAGTGGAAAAGGTGGATAGTGTCGTGGTTTTTATGGATGCCGCACGAGGCAGTTTTTTTTCGGTTCGAAAAGAAGGATGAATTACGCAACATTCGGGCTCTTCAAGTGTATGTTACATGCATTTTTAAAAATACTAGTTATATCCGGGCGTCTATGGAGTCTTGACGTAATGATATAAACGATAACTCCACATTGTCTTTTTTCAAAAAGATATGTCAATGTATAGGTAAGAGGTCTAAGCATTGCGAGGTGTGATCCCATGTTAAAACGAAAGGACACATAATATAATTAACTAAAATCAGTTAAGTAGCTCGTAATTCTACCTCGATTTTCTTTCGAAAGAATAGTTTGAATCATTTTGTGGACCCTTTCGAGAATATGAGATAGAGATTAATTACCGTAAGGAGCCGTTTGGTTCGCACAAAGGTATCGGTATGGAATGAGGAATCATATCAGGGTGGTATAGGTTTGAAACTCCATTCCTGATATCCGGTGTTTGGTTCATTTCTGGTATGAGTAATTTTCGGGATAAAAATGTTTGTAATCTAAAGAAATAAAATATTTTTAATAAAAAAATCTATTATTATTGTGATAGAATATTATTTTACACATTTTTATTTGATTGAACAATAATATTTTTTTTTGTTAGTCATCTTAGGAAAAAAAATACTTTAAACAAAAATCAATACTCCATATTATTTTTTAGTAGAATAATTTTATGCACATTTTCATCATTGAAAAAAATAAGTTTTAGTTTGAATAACAATAAAAACGTACAAAAAAATTCCAATAAATATCTTCTCAAAACAAAAAAGAACTTTTGTTGATTTGATACCAAGGTATCAAATCTCATACCCACCCCCGCCCTTGGGTATGAGAAACCCATACCTCATGGGTTTGAGGTATGAATATGAAAACAAGAAAAGACACAAACAAACACAAGGTATGGGATTCGGTCATTCCAAACTCATACCTCATACCCATACACGGTGAACCAAACAGCCCCTAAATGTTAACCATTATCTTTAATGATATGTGAGAGGAAATAATAAAATACATACAGAGTACTCTCTGTATCTATATGTTCGTCCCCTTTGTTTGATATATATGGGAGGAGTATTTTAATATAAAAGGTGACAAACCTATAAATACAGAGTATTAACTAAATACGGAATACATATCAAATCTACTTACCATACACTCTCGAACACTCCACTCGACCCGAGGAGCACCTGCGTTCAACTAGACAACCCCGGGTCTAGCAGCGAAGCTCTACCGGATTAATCGCAGAACTAGCCATCGTAACGAAGCTCTGCCGAAATCACCGCAGGACGAGCTAGGAGGATCTGCCTCGAAGTCGAACCGTCACTAGGTTATCGTCTAAACAAAACTTTACATTCCTGTACTTTTATTATGCACTTCGATAATGTCAAACATGGACACTAGGTCCATGGCATGTTATAAACATACGTAACGTCCTTAACTTCAACCATACGCACTAAAACATCCTAAATAAACCCGAGTAGTTCCGAGATCCGTTCTCAACTTTCTACGCATCGTGTCTTGTTTAGTGTACACTCCGAGGGTGCAACTCCTCACTATGTGATTTACTTACATTTCGCATTTACCGCTTTTATGACCCTATAATCGCGTGCTAAATCACCTAACACAAAATTCAAAACGTAAATAAACTAAAACTGAACAAAGTGATGGTCGGGTTCCGTATTAGTCCTGGTGCTCACCATCCATGGTTCGATGCATCCCTATTAATACCGAGCCGACGCATCTTAAGCAGAATACCAGGTAAGGTATACCACGAGAACGACTAATATCCGTATTATCGCGTTAAATCTGATTTGCTAATACGTATAATACTTAGTACCCTCTACTCTTCTATGTGCATCTTTTCATGGTCTGATTGTCACGTGAAATCGCATGCAAAGAATGTAAACACAACTACTTCGACTACAAAAACTCATTTGTCCTTAAACAACCGACATAGCAAAGACATAGGGTTAAAACAATGGATGTTACCGTACTTCCGCCACAATAAAGGAACAAAGTCATCAGCCCACCGATTGATTAGTAGAGGCCGCTATGGGCGGGCAGGATTGGGTGTCGATGTCTAGCGGACGTTGGCTTCCCAATACGTACCCTCACCCCTTACTCAGAATCGATGGTTTCCGAATGTCCAAAACCATTGGCAATGAGAGTCATTCAAGGCATGGAGTGCTTAAGGGTACAAGTATTTATCTTTAGGTCCCGTACCACTCAACTTTGAGTCGTCTCTCTGTGGATTCGACCCTTACTTACTCCTAGCTACCTGTTAGTTGTTCGTTAGGATTATTTTGATTAAGGTGATACGACTTTAGCCTTATCAATTTTGGCGCCGTTGTCGGGGAGACGGTTTTGTTTTATTGCTTTTTATTTGTCTTAAATTCTAGATTATTTCTCCTCGTCTCAGGGAATCCTCAAATTCCTTGAGACAGTTTCTCACTCCTTTATTGTAGTTTCTTGCTTATGTCCAGGTGCTCCCGTTTAGAATTATATCCGTTTGATCTTGAACCATAGAAGACCCTCCGTAAGCGACGAAAATTCTTTAAGAAGATCGCAGAAACATCAGATCTTTCAGTTTTGGAAGATCTACACCAAGAATTCATCGCGGAATATCAGTCCTTAGAAGAGGACACTCCCGCTTCCGATACTTCACCACCTCTCCATATAATACCACCCTGTGGACATGACATAAGTCCACCCCGACGCGGCCACGCACGGGTTTGGGGGGGCGAAATGTTTCCCATGTGAGATAGTTCTCGGGTTGAAATTTAAAACGAAATAGGAGTCGCCACCGAACTTTGTGGGAGTTCGAGCTCATTCGAACCCACTCTATATTTTGGTGGACCGTGCACAAAGTACGGCCCACTTCGATACTAGAGCTTGTGGAGTTCGTCCCTTTGCATTAAGATATCGATGTCGATTTTATCGGGTACCGTATATCGAATGACTCTCGTGCGCCAACGATTTAAGACATCCGGAAACCAAGGTTCTAAGTAAGGAGTGATGGTACGTGTTGGGAACTCCACAAAGGACACCCAACCCCGCCCGCACTTAGCGGTCTCTACTAAGATACCGTTCGATTTTTTAATACGCGCGCTAGTAATTCGGTTGAAATGTTATGCAAACAACATTTTACGAGATGCGAAAAATTGAATAAGTTGCTACGTCGATTTAATGCATTTAATTCACGTCAAAGTGGTTTAGCATGCGAGGTTCGTTTTAGTGCAATAAAACAAACGACAAAATAAAAATGCGTAAGTAGATTACAAATACACGGGCGGAATACAACCCGGAATTACAATACAACAAACGCGAAAACCAGAACAATTGAACTCGTACGGTAACGTAAGCGGGTTAAATGACTCGAAAATAAAATGATGATGCATGATTTTGGAAAAGAGAGCACGTGATAGTCTTTACACGTGATGACCGAAGTCGTAAAAAAATATTTGATGAAGCTTATTATATGTAGGAAGTTCAAGGTTTTGACGTGACAAAGGCCATTCGATCGAGTCATGGGAGGGACTCGATCGTGCGCCCTGCGTGAAAACCTCCTGCCTGTTTTTTGGGGTGCCACTCGATCGAGTGGGCTATGGCACTCGATCGAGTGCCCCCTGTTTGGACTGCTGTCCGTTTCGAAAAGACGTTGATTTCGGAATTACTTTTAGTTTTAAATCGATAATAAACTAAGCCGCGTAGAAATATGGTATAATTTATACTTGACTTAGTTTTCAACACTCGCAATATGTATGTTATTATTACGAGACCGGTATCGGAAATTTTTGGAAAAAGTATTATGAAATTGTTTTGAATTGAATTAGGAGGAAATAATTCCCTCCGCGCTACGACATCGGTAATAATCCTTACGGATTATGTGATGTTCGATTTTGCATCAACAGGTTTCACTCTAACCCTTAAAAAAATGAGAATTGAATATATTTAACGACGAATGTCTGCGATCACATCACGCCCTTGAGTGTTTAAGGCAGCGCTCCTCGAAAAGGCACCACCTCCGTTACAACTCGTAAAGGGATTAGAAGGATCTTGAACGGAATTCGTTTTTAAGCATATTTGATTCAAAATTGTTTTATAAATTTGTGTATGCGTGGTGTTAATTAATTGCGACGATGAATAAAAAAAATCTTACGATACTAGAAACGCGACAGAATTAATGAAACGTTCTTTTTTAATGTGGATTCGCTTCAACAATCAAATACTCAGGGTGTTAGGATAAGCGACCGGCAACATCGAGTGCGGTACTCTCGTATTCGTGTTTCCTTATCCCATCATCCCTCGTATTCGACACGAATAGGCGAATATTTTAGGGTGGTTCGATAATAGTAATAATAACGAAAGAAATAAAAAAGCGAAAAAAACGAAGAAGAAGATGGAAAAGACGGAGAGAAGAGAAGGAAGAAAGGGAGAAGTCGGGATTGAATTTTACACCCTCAACCTACATGCTTTGTCTTCTCGATAATAGGCTCGTCTAATATGTGGCTTTGGCACGGGAGCGTCGAGATGAATCTAAGAGAGTTATGGTGTGTAGGATTTGTAGAGACGAATTTTACAAGTTTTGATCTCGGAGTTAGGGTCGTATGTATGTGTGTATGTGCCGAGGTGATGATGATGATGGTTGAAGAGGAGTTTTTGTAGAAAAAGGTTGTAAAAAGGTTGTGAAATGAGTTGAGGTGATTGGGTATTTATAAGAAAAATACCCCGGTTTAGGGCTACTCGATCGAGTGGTGTAGGTGCACTTGATCGAGTACCCAGTTCAGAGCCGGTTCACCTGGTTCACCAGCCTACTCGACCGAGTGGGCCTGAACCACTCGATTGAGTGGGTCAAAACGGAGGGAGTGTTTTTAGGAAGGAAATTCTATCCTTTTTTTGAAGAGATTTGGTGGTTTGGGTTTCCTTCTAGAAACGCACGTGGCTGACTTTTTGTACCGAGTTCGTCTTTTACCGGGTTTTGTCCCGGTCGCTAAAAGACAGTTTTATTTCCGGTGTCAATTTTGACCCAAATTAGTATTATTTAATTGGAAATGGCCCACTGGGCCTGAATTTGAGGTTGGTTTTGTGAGATTTGTACTCCGTAAAAAGCCCAAGCCAAATACTAATGATTTTGAGCCCATATCCGAGCGCGTTAAAGCACGTTTACGTTCGATCATCATCGGGTGTTTTGTTGGAGACCGCTATAGACACTAGCAGCCAAATGCGGGTGTCTACAGAGCCCCCACTCTGACTAAGGCTTGGTCAAGGCGAAAGTCAGAGTAGCTACCAGGCCAATCGCAGATTACGACCTGGCAGTCTTCCGGTCGGGTCGTTTATAGTCCATTAGACTCGCGTGAAGGGCTCGCCAGCCATACGCAGAAAAATCATACCTGAGTTTGATGTCGATCGCTCCGGAGGGAGTCAGACTTGCTTTTGAAGTCTTGGGTGTACTGTTTTAGAAGAAATGCTGCCTCGGGCTTTTCGCTGGGGGGTAAAAGAACTGCGCGGGGCTTGCTTCTGAAGCCCTGGGTGTACCCAGTGTACAGTCACATAATATTTTGCATGCAACATTTAGGCGAAACACGACTCGCGCTGGGGGAATAGAAATTTTGAATCTTTGAATGGTTTTGATGATTTTTTGAAAATTTTGACTCCTTTCAAAATCAGGAATGCTCGAGATGACTTAATTCCTGCACTAGTGTAGTAAAGTCAGCTAGGCTTGCTTGGGCCTGTATGTTTAGGCCTGCTTGGGCCAAAGAAGCATAGTAGTTGTAGGATAACTGCCAGAGTTTTGATGTTATATAAACACAACCCCTGTTACAACTTTTCTGCACCTTCGTCAAGATTCTTTTCCTAAAAGACACAAAACTCCTTTAGGAAGTCTAGCCATGGGTATTGAGCGTTTGAATGTGATGCTGCAAGCTTGGTCCCGGAACTTTAGGGACGCGGAGAAGGTAGCTTTGAATCAGACAGGGATTTCTCAGTTATTTACGATTCGTCGGATGCAGGTGGATCTTTATTTTCTTAATGCTTGTCTGTCCTACTGGGACGACATATACCATGTTTTTTCCTTTCCCCGGGGCGAGATCTGTCATTTACCCGAGGAGATTGCTGTTGTAGGAGAGTGGAATCCTTTGCTCCGTCCTGCTCTTCTGTTTTTAGTTCATGATCCAAGAAGGAAGCTACTGGAATTTTTAGGACTTTCTCATATGGAAGTATCCCGCATGATAGACGGGGATAACGTTTCACTGTTTGCTTTGGCCGACAAGTTTATGAACCCGCATGATGTCCGGGTTATGCCAGTTCGTAGCCGTACGACCTTTGCTTTTTGTATGCTCCATGTCTATGCTTTCGAAGATCACATGGATTTGCTGTCATGTATGACTGACGTTCGACTTTTTACCATTGTTGACCTGATGGAGACGGAATATAGTCCAGCATGGTTGATCACAAGTGAGATTATCAAGGGTTTGGATAACCGTAAAAGGGACCCGTCAGTTCGTTTGACCGGGAGCACCCGTCTTCTGCAGGTATACTACTTCGATTTTTTTTTTTTCGCGATGACCTGCTACAGGGGGCACTCGATCGAGTCACCCAGACACTCGATCGAGTGCCTTCGTTAAAAACCCGCTGCCCCGTTTCAGGGGTGTCACTCAATCGAGTGACCCCTTGGCACTCGATCGAGTGCTCCTAGGCGGATGTCAATTTTGCCTTGAGAACTTATAATTTTCGTTTCTTTCTAGCTTTGGCTATTTGAGAGGCTATCGATAATAGAGCCTCCCCTCGACTCGAGTCGATACCGGCCTAATCAAGTGATGATAAGGAGACGGGCTATCGATTCTTCTTGCCTTATCAACCGGAAATACTGGGACGAAGAGTTGTCATTCCATCGTGGTCCATTGATCCGATGGGTGGTACTGTGGTGGCCTATTTATGTTTGGACAAGTTTGGCACCGAGGGATAAAACTCGTTATCAGGTGATTCTGTCCCTTAACTAGACAGTTCATCTCTACCCCGACCGCATACTTAGGCAGTATGGTTGGTCTCAGAGGATCCTGGAGAACGAAGCAGTTGTGAGTGACCCTACCCAGCTGACTGATGTGATGTGTGACACCTGGATACAGCGATGGTATACCCGGGTGACCTGGTCCATTCCTGAGGCTCTTCACTCAATCTGGGTATCAGCTTCTTATGAGAATTGGACGAAAGCATACTTCGCCGAGGCCCGAGCTGCTTTGAAGGTCGATGAAGCTTTTGACCTGCTTCGACGGGAGCAGGTTAAGGACAATAGAGGCTTTTTTGACGAAGGAGATACTCCGGCTACACTGGTTCGTCTGATGTCAGGTCAGAGAGGGAGGACTAAGACTCAAGCTGAAGGGTCTAGTGCTTGAGGTGCTCGGGGGAAAGTGAGTCCCTAGACAGACTTTGAAATGAGACTTGGGCGGCGACTATCAGTCCAGGACCGACTTGGTCCCCGAGACAGGCTACCAGAGCACGTGAGGGCTCGACTTGGATCGGTTACAATAGCAGAAAACCCACTGTCAAAGAAACGGGTTCGAGCTAAGGAGGTTCCTCTTGTGATCCGGGAACGCTCGCCCCCGCCCCGGCAACCGCGGGCTCCGCGACACCCAAAAGACAAAGGCAAGGGCAAGATGCTCTAAATATCTATCTCCTTAATTTTATTATTTAAATATTACTATTATTTTTATGGTGTGCTTTTTTTGTTGTTGTTTTTTTTTATGTAATTTGAAATTCCCGAGTTTATCGGGTTTTTAGTTAATAATAAAAAGTATTTTATTAGTGAAACCGTTTCTGTCTTTTCGTCATTGCGGTGGTTGTGCCCTTTTGAGGGGCTGCCTACGTATCCACAGTTAGTGGAATCAAACTAAACGTAATTCAGGATAAAATTTTGCAATTTCGAAACTCACCGTACCAAGACTAGTAGTTCGAGGTGTATGCGACAGTAGGATAAATAATCCTAACTTATTGACTTGCTTATAATTTTGAAAGTTTATTTTATAAAAAGACAAATTTTTATAAACTTTTTCAAATAACATTGAGATAAGGTTTAAGGGTAGTAGCGCTTCAGCTGGTCTAAGTTGGTTGGGTTGACGAATTCATTCCCGTCCAAGTCTGTCAGCATCACTGCTCCTCCCGATAGAATCTTCTTCACCAGATATGGACCGGCCCAATTGGGTTTGAACTTTCCCCTTGGGTCAACTGGTAGTAACGCTCGAACGGACTTGAGAACCAAATCCCCTTCTTTGTTATTTCTGGGCCTAACTCTTTTGTTGAAGGCCCGTTGTATTCTTTTTTGGTATATTTGGATATTGTTGAGGGCTCGGGACCGCCGTTCGTCTAAAAGAACTAGCGAATCATATCGAGCTTGGACCCAATCCGCTTCGGGCACTTGGCTTTCAAGTAAAATCCTAAGAGATGGTACTTCCAGCTCGACTGGTTGGACTGTCTTCATCCCGTACGTCAAATAATATGGAGTTGCACTGGTTGCGGTGCGGATCGACATTCGGTATCCCCACAGTGCAAATGGTATTTTTTCGGGCCAGTCCCGGTAATTATCAGCCATCTTTTTAAGTATGGTGACAATTGTTTTGTTAGTTGCCTCTACCGCTCCATTTGTTTGGGTACGGTAAGGCGAAGATGTATGCCTTTGGATTTTATATTTGGCTAGAAAAGTAGCGGTTTCGGCTTGGAAGTGTGTCCTAGATCACTGATGAATTCGTGCGGGACCCCGTATAGGCATATAATCTTGTTTTGGATGAACTTGGCAACATGCTTAGCGTTCAAGATCCGGTATGACTCGGCTTCGACCCATTTCCTGAAATAGTCGATAGCCACCAAAATAAAACAGTGACCTCTCGTCCCGGAAGGGTTTACTTTTCCGATTATGTCAATTCCCCACGTCGAAAATGGCCATGGTGATGTCATGGTGTATAGTAGGGATGAGGGCATATGCTGAACGTTGGCGAAAATTTAATTTAGCAGTTATGACAGTATTTGACATATAACTGACAGTCGGTTTCCATATTGTTCCAGTAGTATCCGAGTCTCATAATTTTCGGACCAACATCTGGGCATTCATATGTGGACCGCATTCGCCGTCGTGCACCTCGCCCGTAACCTTCTCGGCTTTTATTTTGTCGACATATAGGAGGAGAGCCCCCCTGTGCCGTCTTTTTGTATAACTGTCCGTCGTCCGTATGAATAAATTGGGTGGCCAACCTTCGTAGAGCTTTCTTGGCCCAGTTTTAAGTTCCCGGAGGATATTCTCCTGTTGTCATGTAGGTTAGAACAGCCTGATACCAAGGTTCCGGATCGATTATCTCAATGTCTTGAATGGAGTGGATATATGACGGCTCGGACCGTCTTTCGACGCAAATTGGCATGCTGGTCAGGTGATCGGGAATATTCAGCAAGGATGCTAATTTGGATAGTGCGTCCGCGAGCTGGTTTTCTTCCCGGGGTAGATAAATGTATTATACATTTTGGAATTGTTTCTCGAGAACCCTTACTCGCGCCTGATAGGCTACGAGGTTGGCGTTCCGAGTTTTCCATTTTTGGAGAGCTTGATTGATGACTAAAGATGAATCTCCGTGGACTCGGAGGTTAGTGACTCTTAAATCAGCGGCGGCTTGCAACCCGTGAATGCATGCTTCATATTCGACTGCATTATTAGTCACGTCGAAATCCAGTTTAATGGATAACGTAGTATGCTCCCCTTTCGGCGAGATTAACAGAATCCCGACTCCGAAACCTCGGAAATTGGATGCCCCGTCGAAATATAAATCCCACGCCTCTGTGTCGGTATGGAATATATCTTCATCTGGGAAGGACCAAGTGTCGGTGTGCCCTTCTTCGGTTACGGGATTATCGGCGAGAAATTCGGTTACTACCCGGCCTTTAATGGCTTTTAGTGGCACAAATTTAAGGTCGAATTCTGCCAACATTAAAGTTAATCTGGACATCCTGCCGTTAAGGATGGGCTTCTCGAACAGGTACTTGATAGGATCCATTTGGGATAATACATGTACCTCGTAACTGAGCATATAGTGCCGGAGTTTCTTGGTGGCCCTGGCTAGGGCTAGGCACGTCTTCTCGAGCATGATATATTTGCATTCATACTCCAAGAATTTTTTGCTGATGTAGTAAATGGCTCATTCCTCCGAGTCAACTATCTGTGCCAGCATAGCCCCATGGCTGTCTCAGTCGTTGTTAGGTATAATGAGAAAGGCAGACCGGGGTGAGTTGGCATTAAGACCGGCGGAGCAGACAGGATCTCTTTGATTTTATCAAAAGCCCTTTGACATTTTTCATCCCACAGTGTTCGTTCCCCCACTTTCAGTTTCTTGAAAATTGGTTCACACACCATAGTCAGTTTGGAAATAAACCGGCTGATATATTGGACTTTCCCAAGAAACCCCCTTATTTCTTTTTCGGTTTTAGGAGGTTGCATCTCGGTAATGGCTTTGATTTTAGCTGGATTGACCTTGATACCACGTTGGCTAACGATATGACCCCGTAATTTGCCTGACGTTACCCCGAAACTGCACTTTTGAGGGTTTAGTTTCATGTTGTACTTGCGTAGTCGGGTGAAGAATTTCCTTAGGGCAGTAATATGCCCGTCTCGATCTTTGGATTTGACGATCATGTCGTCTACATAAACTTCCACTTCCTTATGCATCATGTCGTGTAGGTCGTGGTTGTTTGTTAATAAGTGGCCCCGGCGTTGATGAGACAGAACGGCATGACGGTGTAATAATAAGTACCCCAAGGTGTAATGAAGATGGTCTTACTCATATCTTCTTCTGCCATTTTGATCTGATTGTACCCGGCATACCCGTCCATAAATGATAAGAGGGCATGGTCGGCTGTGTTGTCCACCAGTATGTCGATGTGTGGTAATGGAAAATCATCTTTTGGGCTGGCCTTGTTAAGATCCCGAAAGTCTACACATACGCGCACCTTACCGTCCTTTTTAGGTACCGGCACGATGTTTGCAACCCAGTCCGGATATTCTGACACTTGTATGAAGCCGACTTTGAACTGTTTGTCGACCTCTTATTTGACCTTGAGAGACCATTCGGGCCTCTTTCCGCGGAGCTTCTGTTTAACCGGTTTGCACCCATCTTTGATCGGTATGTGGTGCTCGGCTATTTCCCGGTCCATCCCCGGCATGTCCTTGTAGGACCATGCGAAGACATCTTTGAACTCTTGGAGGAGGTTTGTGAATTGTTGTCTCTCCTCAGGATCTAAAGATAACCCTAACTTAAGCATCTGGAGCTCTAAGGTGGTTCCCACATTGATGAACTCGGTTTCTTCAATTACCGGTTCCCGGGATTCCGTTTGTTCTAGCTGCTCGATCAAATGCGGAGGTAAGGATACATGTTCGTCGGGTTTCTCAATGTCATTGCATATAATATTTTTGAAATTGAAAGCATTTTGAAAATAAGACAAGTCGTAAGCAGAACGGTTATCGTTATTATTGATAGAAAATTTGGAAAATAGCTCGAAGAGAGCAGTCATCTGATCATTGGTCAGAGGCGGGATTGGGAGTGCTCTTGGGACATACCCCGAGGCTCCAGTGGAAGTGACTACAGGGAGAGGGGTTACAGACTAGACACTAGCACCAAACCCTCTAGACTCGAACTCAGACTCAGACTCGGAATCGGTGTCCGACATGTATCCTTCACCGGTGGTCAGCTTGTAGACTCGGCCCTCGCTGTTGGTCCACTTGATGGTTTTCCTCCATGCCCTTTTCCCGGTATCAGAGCCGACATCAAAGATCAGCTTCGTGGGGTCGAACCTGTTGCTTTGGAGGATCAGGTTCACCAGGTCTTCCTTAGGAGTGGAGTCGGCCTTGTCTTCCCCAAATAGTAGCCCCAGCACGGGCTCAGCATTGTCAGCACCCTTCTTAGATTCAGACTGGACGAGGGCAAATATGTCATCCGGGATGTAATTGCATTCCCGAGCCAATTTGGTCTCGGGATATGCGATAGTTGGTTGGTACAAACCAACCTGGATAGCCCCGAATACTGGTGTAACAAAGTAGTCGGTCAGTTTTGGGCTGTAAGGGCCCAAGTAGGTACCCTTGATGATATTGCGGGCCTTCTCAATACCCGCCTGGACGACATTTCCCGGGGACGTAGCGTACCCTAGACCGAAGCGCGATTCTCCGTCATTCATGACTTCGATAATCTTCCCAGCTGGAAGATATGGTCTTGAGGTAGCCCATGGGAAGTACCCCAGGTTTTGTAACATCGTGTCGATGCTAGTGGTGAAATAAGGCCTGAAGAGGTACTCCTCCTCAATCATCCCAACAAATTCGAACCCTCAGAGGTCCGTACGGCCCGTGGCGTTGCAGCTAGCCACAGTTATGGGGGTTGCCTCCAAAGTAATGACGCCGTCTTGTAGTGGCAGCTTGACCTTTCGATGGAGGGTGGAGGACACTGCCTTAAAAGCGTGGATCCACGGCCTTCCGAGGACCAGGTTAAAAGAGGAGGTGACGTCGATCACCTGGAACTCTAACTCCTTTTCAATTGGGCCTGTTATAACTGTCAGCTTGACGGCCCCAGCAACCGATTTTGGGCTTCCATCAAAAGCCTGAATGGTTCGTGCGGTCGGAAGGTAATCGGCCTCGGTAATGCCGAAGGCTTTAGCGGTCCTTAGAGAAAGGACACTCACAGTAGACCCATCATCAATTAGGGTCATAGGGAGATACTTCCCTCGACAAATTACTGTGATGTACAGGGCCAAGTTGTGGGCAACCCCGAACGGTGCTAGGTCAGACTCGGAGAAGGTAATAAGTGGGCCTTCTTCCTTGGACTTTCCCTTGAGATAGGGCATGATAATGGCTACCATTTCAGCATGGGTAACCAGTGAGTCAACCTTAATCTGATCGAGAGCCTTAGTAAGTGCCTCTCGATGTTCTTGCGAGCTAACCAAGAGTTGCCATATAGTGAGGTCAACTCGAGCCCTCTTCAGATGTTTGACAAGGGTCGTATCAATGTTTGGCTCTTCAAGGGCAGCTTCCGTCCTAGCAGGTTCAGTAACGGTTGTTGAGACGGGGGTGTCCCTAGAGCTAGTAACCTGATAGGGACGACTGTCGAGGTGGTTACTGGCTAAGGCCTTGGTCTTAGCCTTCCGGATCTCCTTAGGGGTAATGGGGACAGTCTCCCCTTTGACCAAGTTGATGCGCGGGCGTCGTGACCCGTACAATCAAACAATATTTTTAACTCCGACAAACCTAACTAATGTAGTAGTGGTAGGTCGGGATCGATCCTCAGGGAGATGGGTTAAGCCGTATTGGTCAAGTCTAGAGTCAAATCGTGGTTGGAATTGAGATGGGGGTTTTGGGTCGAGAGAAGTCGAGAGAGGTAGGCTAGGGTCAATAAATAGGAAAGGTGTTGGGGAGAGTCGGGATTCGGAAATGGGGTCTTAGAGTCTCGGAATCGAGTTTTTGTTACAACGATAAAAAGGGAAATTTCCACCTTTCGGTTTCTTCACCCAACCTACCTAAACTCGCTTTCGCGATGAAAGGGTAAGTCTCAAATTAAAGTAATTTCTACCCCGAGTTTCCTCATATTGGTAGAAATGAGTCAAGGTCGGCCTAGTCGCGATTGTAAATCAACAAAGACACAAAAACCTTAAATTTGATAATTATCAAGTAAACAACCCACCAACATCCCTTACATCAAATAATCCAAATCCTCCTCCCTAATTCCTCAACAAAGAAATCTACTCGCTAGTCATGGTGAATAACAATAAAACACTAATAATTGATGAATTGTCTAAGGCATGCATAAAGACTACACTAATAATTATATTAGTGGAGAAAAGGGAGAGGAGAGAATTTTACCAACAATGGAGAATTCTAAGATGGAAGATGAAGATAATAATAAAGATTGAATCTTGAGAGAGATACACAAGAATTTGTCACTAATCCATGCATATATCTTCAATCTTCAATAATATGAATATGAATCTTCACGAAATAAAGCAAGGGTTTTGTCACATAAACCCTTGAAAAACCCCTTGAATCTTCAACAATTAAGCACAATCTTCAATAAAGGTGGAGACTTTACTATTGATTATAGGAGAATTATACTAATATAAAGTAGATCTATTAATTGTTTGTAGAGAATTTTCTAGAGAGCTTTCTACAAACTAGAGAGCTTTCTACACTACTCCTACTCCTAAGAGCTAATCCCAAGGCTCACTTAAGGCACAAGGAAGGCACTAAACCCTAGAAGGGGTATATATAGAGTTGCTTAATGGGTTGCACAAACTTCAAGGCCCAAATCCGATTTCTCTTCATTTAGCTAGACCATCACCCTTTGCATCTTCATGGGGTGAAATTTCGCCCCGCGGCTCGACATAATAATCCCACCGGGTGAAATTTCACCCGGTGAGATTTTCTTCGTTTTTGACGTTTCCGGCCCGGTTTCACCATCGGGCGGTGGGCGAAATTTCGCCCGGTCAAGTTGCCCGGTCATGTAGCCGTGAAAATCTTCGGGGATGGTGACAATCCAAAAATTCCCACTTATTCTAGATCTAATTAATTGGTGTAAAGACTCCATCTTTAGTTTTTGTTGAAGTTCTTTTGGAGATTTTCAAAGGGTTAGTGACAAATCCATTGTCATCTTCATCAAGCTTCTCCTTATTTTATTATTATTATTATTATTATTATTATCGTTTTCCTCCATAGTCGGTATATTTCTCTTCCTCTCCCTAATCTCTAATTAGATTTAATTTAGTTATTGTTTTCCTTAGATTAGATTTAGTTATTTTAGTTTCCATTATGAATTTTGAGTAGATTTCTTGTTAGGGGTTCAGGGAGGAAGATTTTGGGTAATTCGAATTGAGGGATGTTGGTGGGTTGTTTGCATGTTGATTTATCAAGTTTGAGTTTTTGTGTCTTTGTTGACCTAGACTGCAGCTAGATTGACCTTGACTCATTTCTACCAATATGGGGAAACTCGGGGTAGAAATTAGCTTAACTTGAGACTTACCCTTTCGCCGCGAAAGCGGGTATAGGTGGGTTGGGCGAATAAACCGAAAGGTGGCATTTTCCCTTATCGACGTTGTGACTAAAACACGTTTCCGAGACTCTTAGAACCCGATTTCTGATTCCCGACTCCCCCTAACACCTTCTCCTTATTAGACTCGCTTCTCGTAGTTATAGCTTTTTAGTGTAGACTTAACCCGAAAAATCTCAAAAATAGACCCCGAACGTCCAAACGTGCTTAGACTTTGACTTGACCGACTTTACCTAGCCCGTCCCTGTGGATCGATCCCCGACTTACCGCTACTACGTAGTAGTTAGTTGGAGTTTATAAATTTTGTTTGATCGTGTTAGATAGGCGACAATCTGACGCGCATCAAAATGGAGACTTCCTTGATTAAATCCTTGATTCTGATAATTACTTCCTTGATTATGGTGATTATTCCCTTGATTTGTACTTTGATTATGGAAATCCCTTTGAACATGATACTTTCTACCTTGATTGTTGAAGTTCTCCCTTTGATAAGGAGGTATATGTGGAGGCACTTTGACAGACCCTTGGTTTGAAAATGTTTGTTGATTGGAATTGAAGGGTCTTTGCGTTGGAGTACGCTTTGCATTCATAGCCTCAAGTTCCTTGGTTAGCTCTTCCTTTTCCAATTGGAGTTTCATTTCATTGGTCATAGGAGAATTTTCGTCTCCCATTTTCTCGATAAGCTCGGCTTCAACTAACTTCTCTTTGGAAGAGCATACATGTTCAAAAGCATCTTCTTGAGGGAGCCCGTGGAAGGTGTCTAGTTTTTCTTCATTGATCAAGAAATCTTTAAGCTCAAACTCATTCGGAATGGTTCCATAGGAATCTTTGGAAGGAAAATCCTCGTGAGTGAGTTGTAAATGTGAATCAAGAGTTGTCATGTTCACTTTTTGAAGGTTGTTTGGTGATGGAGGTGATTTGGGAGGTGAAAGGGTTAAAGAATTTTCTTGTGGAGATGGTGTTTCATGTAGATTGAAGGGTGGTTCTATGTTTGGAGTGATGAGAGGAGTTGTGGAGCGTAGATTTCGTGGAGTAAAAAGTGTAAGTGATATGGATGTTGGTGATATGGATGGATTTGGAGGGGATGGAAGGATAGTATGTATGGTTGGTGGTGTGAGGTACGGATGTGGAATCACTCTAGTTGAGATATTTACCATGAATCTCAAGGCTTGAACTGCCATCTTTGGCACGGAATCGAACCAAAAAGTTGATAACCTGTTCCTGGCAAACACACTCAAATAGGAAGTGAGTCTCCTAGCACCAAGTGGCACTAGGGTAGAGAGGAAACAATAACCAAACACAAATAGACTAAAAGTCAACCAATCAATCGCCGTCCCCGGCAACGGTGCCATTTTGATGCGCGGGCGTCATGACCCGTACAATCAAACAATATTTTTAACTCCGACAAACCTAACTAATGTAGTAGTGGTAGGTCGGGATCGATCCTCAGGGAGATGGGTTAAGCCGTATTGGTCAAGTCTAGAGTCAAACCGTGGTTGGAATTGAGATGGGGGTTTTGGGTCGAGAGAAGTCGAGAGTGGTCGAGAGAGGTCGAGAGAGGTCGAGAGATCGTAGGCTAGGGTCAATAAATAGGGAAGGTGTTGGGGAGAGTCGGGATTCGGAAATGGGGTCTTAGAGTCTCGGGATCGAGTTTTTGTTACAACGATAAAAAGGAAAATTTCCACCTTTCGGTTTCTTCACCCAACCTACCTAAACTCACTTTCGCGATGAAAGGGTAAGTCTCAAATTAAAGTAATTTCTACCCCGAGTTTCCTCATATTGATAGAAATGAGTCAAGGTCGGCCTAGTCGCGATTCTAAATCAACAAAGACACAAAAACCTTAAAATTGATAATTATCAAGTAAACAACCCACCAACATCCCTTACATCAAATAATCCAAATCCTCCTCCCTAATTCCTCAACAAAGAAATCTACTCCCTAGTCATGGTGAATAACAATAAAACACTAATAATTGATGAATTGTCTAAGGCATGCATAAAGACTACACTAATAATTATACTAGTGGAGAAAAGGGAGAGGAGAGAATTTTACCAACAATGGAGAATTCTAAGATGGAAGATGAAGATAATAATAAAGATTGAATCTTGAGAGAGATACACAAGAATTTGTCACTAATCCTTGCATAAATCTTCAATCTTCAATAATATGAATATGAATCTTCAAGAAATAAAGCAAGGGTTTTGTCACATAAACCCTTGAAAAACCCTTGAATCTTCAACAATTAAGCACAATCTTCAATAAAGGTGGAGACTTTACTATTGATTATAGGAGAATTATACTAATATTAAGTAGATCTATTAATTGTTTGTAAAGAATTTTCTAGAGAGCTTTCTACACTACTCCTACTCCTAAGGGCTAATCCCAAGGCTCACTTAAGGCACAAGGAAGGCACTAAACCCTAGAAGGGGTATATATAGAGTTGCTTAATGGGTTGCACAAACTTCAAGGCCCAAATCCGATTTCTCTTCATTTAGCTAGACCATCACCCTTTGCATCTTCATGGGGTGAAATTTCGCCCCGCGGCTCGACATAATAATCCCACCGGATGAAATTTCACCCGGTGAGATTTTCTTCGTTTTTGACGTTTCCGGCCCGGTTTCACCATCGGGCGAAATTTCACCCGGTGGGCGAAATTTCACTCGGTCAAGTTGCCCGGTCATGTAGCCGTGAAAATCTTCGGGGATGAAAAAAATGTCGTCGGGCGAAACTTTGCCCGGTGATGACTCACTGGGCGAAACTTCACCCGGTGGTCCATTGACTCTTTTCCGGTCTTTTTCTTCGTTGATCAGTTGGATTACTTGAACTTTCGGTTGTGTGCTTTGCTCTTGGACCGTATCTCTCTCTTGCTCGTAGAAGCTCACACACGTTTTCGGTCGAAAATCCTATCAAAATAGACAGAAAACTACCAAAAACACGTAAAATGCAAAAGAGAGACACTAATGTGAGAATTACGCAAAATATGGCGATAATCGCACTCAAGTCTCACAAAACAGAGGAAAAACGGGTCTAAATGGGAGGAAAAACGGTCCAAATTTGGCACGCAACAATTCCCCCACACTAAACCGTTGCTCGTCCTCGAGCAATGACCCGAAAAGAAACTAGCTACTACTACTAAGCTAGACTATGCTAAGCCGATACGAGGCAATTAACGGGCCCGTCCGTCCCTTCAACTCACATCGAAATACCCATGAGGTAGAGTACCTCCATGCAAGGCAAGTTGGGGCTTGCTCAAAATTGGGGTTGCGACTTACACACACACAAACACAAAACAAAGAAGACACACATAAAAGATAGTCGCAACCAAAGAGAAAATAAATCACCGAATCCCTCATCGAAACGGCGGAGAAAGCACCGATTCGAGCTTAAGACAAGTGAGAACACTACCAAGCTAGTAACACAAATTGACATGGACAAGATCCTAATAGGATGACAATCAAACAATAAAAACATATAAAATTTACCAAGGTCCTTCTAATTCCACTAAAGATGCCTACAACGGGACGATAGATGGAGTGGATAAGTGAGAACCATGGAGTTAGTAAGCACTGTAGGTAAGTGTTATGCCGTCTCCTAAGCTAAGCCTAGAGGGTCGTTCCAAACTCGAGAAAGCCAATTAGACCAAAAAGATGAACAAGTGTTTGCAAAATGGTAAGGATTGCCAAATTACCGCTATTTTCCTTCCTCGGGACTCGGTCCTCTAGTAGGCATTTCATGGCAATAAGACAACCAAGGTATTATTTGGGTTTGGGAACGATTTTTGAGATTTTTATTTTCTTTTCGATTTTTCTTTCTTTCCCCATTATTTCGATCGAGGTTTTTTTTTTTTTTTCACTTTGATTTTTCAATGGCCTTTCTTCTTCATTTTTCCCTTTTTCTTTCTTTGAAAAGCCCATTTTTGGCTAGATGTTTCATTCGAGATCAAGGTAAAGCATTTTCTTGCAAACTTATTTGTGGGAATGGGTGAATGGTAGAGAAATAGGCTAGTCGGGTGTGCACCCCCTTCGAACCCATAAAAGGATGAAAGTTTTGGACTAAAAGTGGCTTCTCAAGTAAGGTCACCTAAGAGAACGGGGAACGGTAACCTAGGCCTTATCACTCCATGGGTGGTCAAGGTGGTCAAATGCAAATCCCGATGTAGACTCCTAGTAGAAAATATGGACTCATGGTAAAAATCCAATGCAAAAATTGGTTCAAGGTCATTCTACTAGAATTATGTCCAAAAATCAAAAAGGGTCACTAACAAGTGAGTAATAAACACTCGGCCTAATCTCAAAATTGGGTTTTCGAAAACTTTACCTAGACAAGCTATACACAAAATAAAAAGAACACACAAAGAACAAAAACACAAGAAAACAACACAAATACACAAGTATAGCCAAGCACTCCATACTCCATTAAGTCAACACAATCCACAACCACCAATTCCAAAATGTTCACCAAGTGAACCTCCAAATAGCATATAAGCCCAAACTCCATGCATAAGAGAAAGGGATAAAACGAAGGTAGAAAGTATTACCGCGCGGTCTTCATTTCATTTCTGCTACCTTACGTATCCATGCTAAATGGTTGGCGGTGTTTCTACAAGATGGAGAATGCAAGACAATACAAGTAACACAAAAATGAAAATAAAAGAAAGAAAACTAAAAAGAGAAAAAAAAAATGAAATTTTTTTGGATTTTTGTTTTTTTAAAGGAAAAATGAAAAAGAAAATGAATAAAAGGATAGTAGATCCCTCCCCCACACTAAAACCGTGCATTGTCCCCAATGCACAAGTGGAGGAAGAATCGAAAAAGAAAAAGAGAAAAGAACGAAAAATCTTTTTGAATTTTTATGATTTTTCAAATGTTTTTGTATTTTTGATGGTTTTTCAAATGTTTTTGGATTTTTGATGGTTTTTCAAATGTTTTTGGATTTTTGATAAATCAAGGGAATAAAAAGAAAAGAAATGAAAAATGAAAAAGAAAGAGGAAAAATAAGAAAAATCGATAAGGGAAGAAAAAGGGCGTAGGTGTAATCACGTCACCTCGCCCGGATTCCGCACAAATCGGGAAAATTAAAAGAAAAAGAAGATTTTGGATTTTTCAAATGGTCTTGGTGCGATCAAGTCACCAAAGACCGGGAGCAATAATCAGGTCCTTCTTCTCTAAGGTACCTGCAATAAACCTCACGTGTGTAACGACCCAAGTAGGATCAGGGAGGGGCTTACAATTCCTCAAATCAACAAAATAACTCATTATAAATCAACCAACAACATAATTTATCAAATGCCAAAAATTGGCGCTGCAAGGACTGACAAAGATTAAGATAACTGAGATAAGAGAACAGGTTACTGGCGACTGACAACCGAAAACTAACACCCCACACTAACACTAACGACACTCGACCACTCCCATAGGACCTGGGGGACGAGGTGGTGGTGGGTAGTAAGACCCGGGCGGAGGCATACCGAAACATCTATCAAAGTAGTGATGTTGTTGTTGCAACATCCTTTGGTTCTCCTCCGCCGCCAACCTCGCCGCTTGGGCATCCCTAGCGGCATCCCTAGCCATTTCAAAACTGGTCCGGGCGTACTCAAAACCATCCCTAGAGTACGCGTATGAGCCATGCGCAGTATCGCGCGCATCTCGGGCCAAATTGTAGGCATCTTGGGCCAGGTTTAGTGAGGTTGTCGAATTCTCCCAAGTCTGACGTGTACGATCATAGACTTCTCCCCATTGGTTATAAAAGTTCTCCGATCCAAAGAACGAAGAGTGTCGTGGAGGACTCATGTTGACGTCCTCCTGAAAACCAGGGGTAGACTGGGTGAACGTTGAGTGTCGGTGTGGTTCAAAGTCTGAGAAATTGGGTGTGAAAAATTGTGAGGTCTTGGGTTCGGGTTGGTGGGAGGAAGAGGGTCCGTGTGATGATGACGGTAAAGTTCTACGACCCTCATCCTGAGAGGTTCCAACCTCTCGTTTCTCCTCCGACACGTCTACGACCTCTATATCATCGTCGCCAAAGTCTAAGGGTCCCTCAGGGTATTGAACTATACGAAACTTACCTCGGTGTTATCCCGAATATATTCCCCGGACCTCTTCGGCATGCCGAAGTTCTCTTCAATATCTAGCCTAACCCAATTGGGGTTAGGCATTGCAATAGCGCGCAACTCAGTAATCTTATGCAGAAACAATCTGTTATAATCCCCTTTCTGGGGCCACACAAGAAAAGGACAATAAACTTCATCTATGAAAACTCCCGCTCCATCTACTGGTGCCAAATCGCTAAAATTGACTTTTAAGGCTTTAGCTAACATCGTTACAACACCGCCACAAGATATTCTCTTGCGGCCGCCCTTCGCAATCTGAGCGAAATGAATAACTAAGGCCTCAGACATATCGATAGATGGGCCTCTCCCCGAAACTGCATCCTTTAAAAGATGAACAGCTAAAGCACTACAGTTGTGATGCGTATCATAACTCGACAAGAACGAGTTAGCTATAATGCGCGCCACATACCGGATGATGGGGTTTTGGATCGAGAAAGAACGCATCTTTCCTCCCTTGAAAGGCCTTTGGCGGGCTATTTTAAACCAAAATCGATCTCGGCCGAATTTATCATCCCGAGTCTGGCCCACCCTAGGCTTTCCAAGGACTGAAGAAGGTAAACCAAGCAGTGCACCGAAGTCTCTCAAGTTAAGGACGTACGAAGTTTCTCGCAACTGAAAAGAGACAGTGGTGTTATCCTCACCACTTAGCTCGAAGGTTGCGAAAAACTCACACGTTAATTTTTGAAAAGTTTCCTCCTTAGAGGCATAAAAATTGATGAGACCAAGACTTCGGCACATTGCTCGTACCTGCGGTTCTGTGCCCATACGCTCAAGTACATCTCGAGCCGCCCAACGAGTTGGCTCGAGACGACAGACCCAAATTTTTTTACATTTATCAACATGAGCTTTCTTAGCGAAATAGAGACCAGATAAAGGTTCACGGAAATTACGACGGATTTTCGGGTAACATACCTCGAGCGGAACAGGTTGTTCGCTCGGAACGGATCCTTGCGTTTGAACAGGCATCGGGACAGATTCGTCCCGAGCCTCGGCCGGTTGCTCCTCGGACCTTGAGGATGATGTTGACCCCGAACTACGATTAAGCATTGAAGAAATCCTTATTCTTGCCATTTGTTTCACCCTCCTCATCCTTGATGCTTGAAATTTGATGATTATGTGTTGACAGTCTCGATTTGGGGTTTGTCGGAACTTGAACGATTTCTCAAAAAAAACTCCAAGCAAGTGTTAGGAATGTGGTAAGGATGAGGAATATATAATTTGATTGAATTTTAATGGAGGAATGAAGGGATTAGAGATGGTTTAAGGTGAAGGATTTGGGGTTTGTTTAGGATTTTTGGGGTTTGGTTGAGGAGAGAGATAGGAAAAGATGTATAATGAAGATGGGTAAGGTGGGTTGGCTGGGTATAGGACGCGGGGTAAGGTTTCGCCCGGTGAGTCACCATCGGCGAAATTTCGCCCGATGGACCTCGGGTAGGATTTCGTCGTTTCCGCGCAGACTCACCACCGGGCGAAATTTTGCCCGGTCAGACTCCACCGGGCGAAATTTCGCCCGGTCGGATTTCCGTCAAATTCCAAGTCGTAAAATATTTTCACCGCAGGGCGAAATTTCGCCCGGTGAGATTCCACCGGGTGAAGTTTTGCCCGACGGATTTTCTGTCAATTCCTTAGGTTCGAGCAAGTTGCCATCGGGTGAAGTTTCACCCGACGGACCTCGGGCCACGATTTCACCGGGCAAAACGTTGCCCGGTGAGATCCTCCACTCCGAATAAGCTTCTTGCTACGAAAAGTTTTTCAAGACTTGGTCCAAACATCCTTAGCTTCTTCAAAAATACAACTTATCTTCTCAATCCAATTTGTTTATAATCGTTTAGAGCGCAATTCCAAAAATTCCCGAGAGAAATCTTCATGACTCCTGCAAGTACCAAAGAGAAAACAAACTCCCAAAAGGAAAAATCTAAAATCTATTGTCCGGAAAGAAAAGAAAAAGGAAAGGAATATACAAGTATTTACAAGGGTGGTTATTATGGACACCACCAAACCGAATTAAGTGTTTTGAGTTTAATCGGGGTTGCTTGAAAAGCAACCCGGAGTACCATGCTCCTTGTCCTTGATAATAACGCCACCAACCATATGTTCTCTTCTTGGCCTTGGCAAACCCATGAGGCGAGCTACTTCCGGTAGCATACCCCACTCATTTAAAATTTCTTCTTCGGGGGCTTGTCCAAGTATAAGAAAAACACCATCATCATCACTATCATTATAGTGGACATCTTCTTCGGATGGTTCCTCGGTGGCATAGTCAAATGTCGGTGTATCGGATGTTCGGTAATTATCTTGGGCTAGAAATTCGTCATCGGCTTGTATTTCCACCATATGGTCCCATAATTCCTTTGCGAAAGGGATATTCGGCAAGAAATCGGGTAATACAAATTGAACGGTGCTATTACCAACATTAAAAGATAATTTCCCTTTTTTTCACGTCGATAACCACCCCGCCGGTTGCTAGGAAAGGTCGCCCTAGTAAGATAGGATTTCGTTCTTCAATGGGCATGTCAAGGACCACGAAATCGGTAGGTATGTATAGGGGACCTACCTTAACCATAAGATTTCGTGCTAACCCAATTGGCGCTTTCGTAGTACCGTCGGCCATCTGAACGTTAACCGGAAAGTTTACCATCCTTGGAATATTGATTGTCTGAGCAATGATTAATGGCATAAGGCTAATATCCGCCCCGAGATCACATAATGCTCGATGTATCTCAACATCGTCGATCGAACAAGGTATGCAGAAACTACCGGGGTCACCAAGCTTAGTAGGTATGGTAACTTTTGGAGTGATCCTAGGTGGTAGTGGAGTTTCCTTCCTTATGGTAGAATTCAAAATTATATCCCTTATATACTCGTTCGGAGTTGGCATGGAGGGACTATTTTCCAAATTCTCTATCAAATCGGTGAAGGTTATATACTCCATAGCTTGGCCAAAGAATGAGATTGGTGGCTTGTCATTCAAAGGAGGCACTTCGATCCTCGAGACTAGATTTGTGTCCTCTATTGGGATTTGTTCAATAACAAATGCAAGGTCTTTCACAAGATACTTTGACGGATCTCTCCTTGGTTTGTCGGTTGCACTCTCGACCACTTTCTCATCGGGTTCATTGATTGAGGGATGAGATGAAGTTTGTGGAACGAAAGGGTTCACCGGTTTCTTTTTGTTGATCACCTTAACGGCATTCACGGAAGCTTGGTTGAAAGAATCGGTCGGCTCTTGAGCAGTTCGAGCTTGCGATGCGGCTCGTGCTTCTAGAGCTTCAAGTCTAGCTCGGTTTGACGCATTTTCTTTCAATAAGAACTTGATCGTTTCTTGAATGTCATAAAAGGGTTGAGAGTTTCCTTGAAAGTTCCTTGGAGGACCTTGGTTAGGTGGTGGATAAGCTCCAAAAGGAGGACCTTGATTAAATGGAGGTTGAGTTCCAAAAGGAGGTTCTTGATTAAATGGAGGATGAGTTCCAAAAGGAGGACCATAGTTCGGTCTAGGCGGTCCTTGAGGATGGAAATGGCCTTGATTGAATTGATTTGTGTGAGGAGGTCTCGGTTGATAATGAGGTCCATATGAATTAGGATAAACCCTTTGATTGGGAGCTCTTGGAAAAGGATATGATCCTTGAGTCGGCGTGGAGTAAAATCCGGTCCCCAAATTAGGATTGTTCGTTTGAGGCTTTTCATATGTTCCTTGAGTGTTGGCTTGATAAACATGCTCCTTCCTCGCACAAAAATTGGAGTCGTGATCATATCTTTCACAATGATCACATGGAATTTCGACTCTATATGGCTTTGGAGGCGAGATAGATGTTCGCCTAGGTGGTGTGATTCTTCTTGGTGGAGTGACTCTTCTTGGTGGGGGCCTCATTTCGGGTTGAAAGGTGTCCTTAGCAACCATTTCCTCAAATCTCTCAAATAGTTGAGCGATTTGTATTTCAAGAGTGGCCTCCATGTCATTTGACGATTCCGAGTCTCCACTTGATTCACCCTCTTGCGATTCCTTAGCAAACATATCACTTTTGGCTATGTTGTCAAGAAGCTCATGGGATTCATTCTCGTTGAGTAGGAAAAATTCGCCCCTTGCGGTTGCATTAAGAATGTCCCTAGCATCGGCGGATAAGGAATAGAAAAATGTTTGGAGCATAAGCCAATGAGGGATACCATGATGTGGGCACTTCATTTGTAGAGTTTGGAATCGATCCCAAGCTTCACTTATGCTTTCTTTTTCTTGTTGTTGAAATGTTTGCATTTCTCTTCGGAATTTGTTGGTCTTAGATGGTGGGAAATATTTCTCGAGGAAAGAGTTGCTCAATTGCTCCCAAGTGCGAAAGGTATTGTTGGGGAAACTCTTAAGCCACCTCCTTGCTCCATCACACAAGGTGCGGGGAAAAAGAATCCGACGTAGTTGGCACTCGGTGACACCTTCAAGCTTGACACCAATAAGACTTTCCTTGAAGAGGCAAACATGCTCTATCACATCTTCATCCGGCAATCCTCGAAAAGTTTGTTGTTGAATCATATGCATGATGGAAGGTTTAAGCTCGAAACTCTCCGGGATAGCTCCAATGAAGACGGGCGAAGAAATATCTTCAATAGATGGTTGAGAATGGGACCCAAGTGTAGCCATACTTGAATCCTTGGAAGTTGTTTGAGGATGGAGTGTTGAGAAATGAAGAAATTGGTGGAGGGATACACTATCGAGTTGTTGCTTTGGTCACAATATTTCCAAGTGACTTGCTCTCCGAATGGGGATCAAGCAACCTAAATCAAAAGTAAACCTAGCAAAAACTCAACAAACAATGAGTCCTCCAAGCACCTAATGGTACTAGGGTAGAAGGAAAGGAAAAACAATTATCCAAGCACAATGAAATAAAGACTTAATCAATTAACTAATCACCGTCTCCCCGGCAACGGCGCCAATTTGATGCGCGGGCGTCGTGACCCGTACAATCAAACAATATTTTTAACTCCGACAAACCTAACTAATGTAGTAGTGGTAGGTCGGGATCGATCCTCAGGGAGATGGGTTAAGCCGTATTGGTCAAGTCTAGAGTCAAATCGTGGTTGGAATTGAGATGGGGGTTTTGGGTCGAGAGAAGTCGAGAGAGGTAGGCTAGGGTCAATAAATAGGAAAGGTGTTGGGGAGAGTCGGGATTCGGAAATGGGGTCTTAGAGTCTCGGATCGAGTTTTTGTTACAACGATAAAAAGGGAAATTTCCACCTTTCGGTTTCTTCACCCAACCTACCTAAACTCGCTTTCGCGATGAAAGGGTAAGTCTCAAGTTAAAGCAATTTCTACCCCGAGTTTCCTCATATTGGTAGAAATGAGTCAAGGTCGGCCTAGTCGCGATTCTAAGTCAATAAAGACACAAAAACCTTAAAATTGATAATTATCAAGTAAACAACCCACCAACATCCCTTACATCAAATAATCCAAATCCTCCTCCCTAATTCCCCAACAAAGAAATCTACTCCCTAGTCATGGTGAATAACAATAAAACACTAATAATTGATGAATTGTCTAAGGCATGCATAAAGACTACACTAATAATTATACTAATGGAGAAAAGGGAGAGGAGAGAATTTTACCAACAATGGAGAATTCTAAGATGGAAGATGAAGATAATAATAAAGATTGAATCTTGAGAGAAATACACAAGAATTTGTCACTAATCCATGCATAAATCTTCAATCTTCAACAATATAAATATGAATCTTCAAGAAATAAAGCAAGGATCTTTGTCACATAAACCCTTGATAAACCCCTTGAATCTTCAACAATTAAGCACAATCTTCAATAAAGATGGAGACTTTACTACTAATTATAGGAGAATTATATTAATATTAAGTAGATCTATTAATTGTTTGTAGAGAATTTTCTAGTAAGCTTACTACAAACTAGAGAGCTTTCTACACTACTCCTACTCCTAAGGGCTAATCCCAAGGCTCACTTAAGGCACAAAGAAGACACTAAACCCTAGAAGGGGTATATATAGAGTTGCTTAATGGGTTGCACAAACTTCAAGGCCCAAATCCGATTTCTCTTCATTTAGCTAGACCATCACCCTTTGCATCTTCATGGGGTGAAATTTCGCCCCGCGGCTCGACATAATAATCCCACCGGGTGAAATTTCACCCGGTGAGATTTTCTTCGGTTTTGGCGTTTCCGGCCCGGTTTCACCATCGGGCGAAATTTCACCCGGTGGGCGAAATTTCGCCCGGTCAAGTCGCCCGGTCATGTAGCCGTGAAAATTTTTGGGGATGAAAAGAACGTCGTCGGGTGAAACTTCGCCCGGTGATGACTCACCGGGCGAAACTTCACCCGGTGGTCCATTGACTCTTTTCCGGTCTTTTTCTTCGTTGATCAGTTGGATTACTTGAACTTTCGGTTGTGTGCTTTGCTCTTGGACCGTATCTCTCTCTTGCTCGTAGAAGCTCAAACACGTTTTCGGTCGAAAATCCTATCAAAATAGACAGAAAACTACCAAAAACATGTAAATGCAAAAGAGAGACACTAATGTGAGAATTACGCAAAATATGGCGATAATCGCACTCAAGTCTCACAAAACAAAGGAAAACGGGTCTAAATGGGAGGAAAAACGGTCCAAATTTGGCACACAACACAAGTACACTTCATCCTCATCATCGAACCAAATCCCATTAATTTGTGGGATGAAAGGAGAGATGAGGTGAGAACAGTCAATTACTTCTCCGGTGAAGATGGCATGAGCGCTGAAGGGATTTTCCATGTTACTCGGTTTGTCTACGGGCTACGGTATTTTCCCACTCTCGATCAAGTTCTGGATCAGATGCTTCAACTTCCAGCACTTCTCAGTATCGTGCCCATTACCTCGGTGATATTGGCAATAGCCCTGGACATTGTAGCTTTTGAAGCGTTTCTTGACTGGGACTTCAGGAGTTGGGCCTATCGGTTGGATCGGGCCCTTGGAGGATAGCCTTTGTAAGGCATACGTATAGGTGGTACCTATATCAGTGAATACCCGAGCTGGGGTATTCTTCTTGGACGAGGCATCTAGTAGCTAGATTAACCGCGTCGAAGATGCTGCGAGTTGTAGCTGGGGGCTTAGTAGTGGAAGAAGTAGCCCCTTGATATCCCTTGCTAGAGGCCTTAGTAAGGCCCTCTAGCCTCAAATCATCTTCGATTCTCATCCCCATTTCAGTTAAAGTGGTGAAATTTGGTATGACGGCATACCGGAGATAGACCCGGTAGGAGGGGAGGAGGTTCTTGACAAAGCCCTCCACTAAAGTCTTCTCATTGGGCTTATCGACCAATTTCACGCTCTCGGCCCTCCAGCATTGAAGGTATTTGGTGAAAGCTTTCTTGGGCTCCTAGGCCATAACTTCCAGGGAGCGTATCGTGGTCTGGATCTCGGTATTATCAGCATAATTCCGAGCGAATTCTGTAGCCACATCATCCCAAGTCGGATATTTCTTGGGGTCCAGCCTGTAGTACCAGGCCCGGGGGTGTTTTTCAAGGGACGCAGCGAAGAGATTCTTAAACATCGAAGAATATACCCCCTTGATAGCCATAAATTCTTTGAAGGCCCGCACATGGAGTAACGGGTCTTTGGTTCCTTCGAACATGGGCAAACCCGTGAGGTTCAGGTTTGCGGGCAGTTTGTCATTCAAAGGAGAATACACACGGGAGTTCTCCGTGTCGATGGTGTTATTCCCGGACAAGTGGACCTGTTCCTCTTGTCGGCGGACTGCGCTAACTAGTTCAGCTATGGGCCCAGTGTTTGCAGGGGCAACGATAGGAGTCCCTTGCTCTAGAGCAGTCAGGCGGGCAATGACGGCTACCGGGTCGGCCCTCATTGTTGCTAGTTGGGTCTAAATTTCGGTCTGTTTGGCGACCATGCTGTCCATTGAGGCCGCCATTTTGTTCAAAGCATCCTCCATTTTGGGTCTGGTTAGTGGTGGCCTGTCTGTAAGAACACCGCGTAATCAGAAATTGAACCCAAACCTTAGAATCAAAATAGTACATCCCGAGCAAGGAAAAGACTGAAATGGAAAATGACTCGAGAAAGACACCTAGACGGGTGACTCATGGATGGTGTGCCTTCCTTAGGATTCGGCTATGTGGGCCGACTCCCGTTCGAAGGAAGGTCCATGTGAGGTTTTCCCCAGACTTTGGACTTGAGTGTGTAAATGGGCCTTCCTTTGTAGGGGTATGTCCTATGTAGGTTGGTCATGCCTTTGACAAATAAGGCGGACCGGGATAGGGAGGAAACTTGTGATGTAAGATCGACAGAGTGTCGACGCTAAAGACTTTCGACGACTTATAAAAGACCCGACACTACTAAATGCGGAAGTCCTAAGATAAGAAAGGTTTTTGAAAAAAGGTTTGAATTTCAAGAAAACCGGAAGACGGTCCCGACTTTTGAAATTGGCAAAATGCCGTTGGGGCCGACAATTTTTTAAGGTTCGAAAATTTTGAAATTTGAAATGGGCAGCATACCGGTTAGAAATAGGCTATTTTGAGTCAAATCGTAAGTCCTAGTTTCGGTAGCATTCCGGGGTTTTGAAATTTGAACATTTTTTGAAAAAGATGCATTTTTGAAAATGACGGTTTTTGAAAACGACATGGAAACCAAGTAGCATATAGTCACGCAAGCATTATAACGACACCATGTATGCTTTACAACTAAGTCTCGGTCGGTCTATATAGGGTCTGTACAAGTGTGCATAGCCTTTTCGAGAATCGGGACGGACTTCCTAAGTCGAGTTCATCTTAGAACATGCCACGAAACCCATACGAATTAGCTATAAACACCTTGACATAACCAATTTGGAATATATCGCGGTATAGTGGGACGTCGGTTACCAGTACTGGCCCGGGTAAAAATAGGGTTATGCATGAACCGTAAAACTAAAGCGCGTATTGTACTAATCAAACGATTTCTCCTCGAGTCTCACCCTAAGGATCCCGATGATAAGTTGCACATCAGTTGTCCCCAGCGGAGTCACCAAATTGTGGACATGACATAGGTCCACCCCGACGCGGCCACGCACGGGTTTGGGGGCGAAATGTTTCCCATGTGAGATAGTTCTCGAGTTGAAATTTAAATCGAAATAGGAGTCGCCACCGAACTTTGTGGGAGTTCGGGCCCATTCGAACCCACTGTATATTTTGGTGGACCGTGCACAAAGTACGGCTCACTTTGATAATAGATCTTGTGGTGTTCGTCCCTTTGCATTACGATACCGATGCCGATGTTATCACCCGTATATCGAATGACTCTCGTGCGCCAACGGTTTCGGATATCCGGAAACCGAGGTTCTGAGTAAGGGGCGAGGGTACGTGTTGGGAAGCCCACAAAGGACACCCAACCCCGCCCGCACTTAGCGGCCTCTACTAAGATACCGTTCGATTTTTTAATATGCGCGCTAGTAATTCGGTTGAAATGTTATACAAACAACATTTTACGAAATGCGAAAAATTGAATAAGTTGCTACGTCGATTTAATGCATTTAATTCACGTCAAAGTGGTTTAGCATGCGAGGTTCGTTTTAGTGCAATAAAACAAACAACGAAATAAAAACGCATAAGTAAATTACAAATACACGGGCGGAATACAACCCAGAATTACTATACAACAAACGCGAAAACCGGAACAATTGAATTCGTACGGTAACGTAAGCGGGTTAAATGACTCGAAAATAAAATGATGATGGATGATTTTGGAAAAGGGAGCACGTGATAGTCTTTACACGTGATGACAGAAGTCGTAAAAAAATATTTGATAAGGCTTATTATATGTAGGAAGTTCACGGTTTTGACGTGACAAAGGCCATTCGATCGAGTCATGGGAGGGACTCGATCGAGTGTCCTGTGTGAAAACCTCCTGCCTGTTTTTTGGGGTGCCACTCGATCGAGTGGGCTATGGAACTCGATCGAGTGCCCCCTGTTTGGACTGCTGTCCGTTTCGAAAAGACGTTGATTTCGGAATTACTTTTAGTTTTAAATCGATAATAAATTAAGCCGCGTAAAAATATGGTATAATTTATACTTGGCTTAGTTTTTGACACTCGCATACGTATGTTATTATTACGACACCGGTATCGGGAATTTTTGGAAAAAGTATTATGAAATTGTTTTGAATTGAATTAGGACGAAATAATTCCCTCCGCGCTACGACATCGATAATAATCCTTACGGATTATGTGATGTTCGATTTTGCATCAACAGGTTTCGCACTAACCCTTAAAAAAATGGGAATCAAATATATTTAACGACGAATGTCCGCGATCGCATCACGCCCTTGAGTGTTTAGGGCGGCGCTCCTCGAAAGGGTGCCACCTCCGTTACAACTCGTAAAGGGATTAGAAGGATCTTGAACGGGATTCGTTTTTAAACATATTCGATTCAAAATTGTTTTTATAAATTTGTGTATGCGTGGTGTTAATTAATTGCGATGATGAATAAAAAAAATCTTACGATACTAGAAACGCGACAGAATTAATGAAACGTTCTTTTTTAATGTGGATTCGCTTCAACAATCAAATACTCGGGGTGTTAGGATAAGCGACCCGCAACATCGAGTGCGGTACTCTCGTATGCGTGTTTCCTTATCCCATCAACCCTCGTATTCGACACGAATAGGCGAATATTTTAGGGTGGTTCGATAATAGTAATAATAACGAAAGAAATAAAAAAGCGAAAAAGACGAAGAAGAAGATGGAAAAGACGGAGAGAAGAGAAGGAATAAAGGGAGAAGTCGGGATTGAATTTTACATCCTCAACCTACATGTTTTGTCTTCTCGGTAATAGGCTCGTCTAATATGTGGCTTTGGCACGGGACCGTCGAAATGTATCTAGGAGAGTTATGGTGTGTAGGATTTGTAGAGATGAATTTTACGAGTTTTGATCTCGGGGTTAGGGTTGTATGTATGTGTGTCGAGGTGATGATGATGATGGTTGAAGAGAAGAGTTTTTGTTGTATAAAGGTTGTGAAATGAGTTGAGGTGATGGGGTATTTATAAAAAAAATACCTCGGTTTAAGGCCACTCGATCGAGTGGTGTAGGTGCACTCGATCGAGTTCTCGGTTCAGAGCCGGTTCGCATGGTTCGCCAGCCTACTCGACCGAGTGGGCCTGAACCACTCGATCGAGTGGGTCAAAACGGAGGGAGTGTTTTTAGGAAGGAAATTGTATCCTTTTTTGAAGAGATTTGGTGGTTTGGGTTTCCTTCTAGAAACGCACGTGGCTAAATTTTTGTACAGAGTTCGTCTTTGACCGGGTTTTGATCCGGTCTCTAAAAGATGGTTTTATTTTCGGTGTCGGTGTTGACCCAAATTAGTCTTACTTGATTGGAAATGGCCCACTGGGCATGAATTTGAGGTTGGTTTTGTGAGATTTGTACTCCGTAAAAAGCCCAAGTCAAATACTAATGATTTTGAGCCCATATTCGAGCGCGTTAAAGCACGTTTACGTCTGATCATCATCGGGTGTTTTGTTGGAGACCGCTATAGACACTAGCAGCCAAATGCGGGTGTCTACACACCCCCGCTAGTCAAGATGCCTAAACTTTCTAGTCACTCCGAGCCGGAACATACTGCCCTTCCAAAGTTGGTTAAACGTCCAACTGCTACTAATGGCGTCTTTGAGATCCGTCCCACTTTCATTACCTTAGTCGAGAAAAATCAGTTTGGAGGCGATGTCAAGGAGGACCTCGCTAAACACATGAGAATTTTTACTAACTATTGCTCTACTATTCCCCTTCCTGCAGGAGTTACTTAGGAGCAAGTCATGGAGATGTTTTTCATGTTCTCTCTACGTGATGCGGCTAGAGAATGGATCACTGATCTCGACAAGGTCACAGCCGAAATCAATGACTGGAATTCTCTTGCATTGGCCTTCTACAAACATTATTATCCGCCCCAGAAGACGAATATGCTACGAAGTCAACTAATTTTCGTCAAACACCTCATGAGAATATTCATGAGGCATGGGAAAGATTCAAGAAGCTGGTCAAGGAATGTCCTCATCACGGATTTGAAGAATGGTTCCTTTGTAATCAGTTCTACAACGATTTATACGACGATTGTCCTAACACTCTTGATTCAGCTTGTAACGGGAGGTTTCAGTCTAATGTTAATGATGATAAGGCATGGCAAACTATTGAGGATATGGCATCTCATCATGCACGATGGGGAAATCCACGCGGCAATACTCGAGGTAAAAGTAACGAGACTGATTCTGCAATCGTTAATCAAATAGTTGTTTTGACTAAGCGATTCGATTCCTATGAAGCATCTAACTCAGATAAAGGAATGCATCGAGTGCACGCTATGACCCAAGAAATAGTATGCGATGATTGTGGCGTATCGGGACATCATGCTCACGAACGCATGGGAACGCAAGAACAAGTTAATGCTTATCAATCATTCCAACGGAATCAGAATTTGCCATACATGAATCAACCTGGCTATAATCGTTCTCTATTATCCTATGCAAGTCAGAATGTGTTGAATCCTAAAACACCCCCACCTCGCAATCCACCATATGTGCCTCCTCACGGTCGAATGCAAGGAAATCAACAAAATTCTCAAAGACCTCAAGGACAAAACATAATTCAGAATAATCATCAGCAGTTTCCACCACTTTCTTCCTTAGAGGCTCAAGCTCATCAACAATCCGTTGAAATAGCCGAACTGAAGAACATGACGATGAACATGATGACTCAATTCCAGACAAGTCATAAGGTGCTCGAAAGGCAAGTTACCCAGTTAGCTAACTCTCAAGCTACTCGTCAGCCAGGAACCTTGCAACCTCAAGGAAATCAACCTCAAGGTAATCCACCTCATGGGAATGAACATATCAATGCTATTACCCTAAGGAGTAGGACGGCTTACGATGTTCCGAAGATGCCGGAACCAGAAGATGTAGTTGTGAAGGAAACAGAAGACGAGGTTGAGAAAGAAGCAGAAAACGACAAGCAAACCGGTTGGGACACAGTCAAACCGGCCGGTACAGAATCGAACCGGCCGGTACACGATTATACCGCTCGGGACAAAGACGAACCGACCGGTTCAGAGTCAAATCGATCGGTTCGTCCATCGGAGCAGCCTAAATCTACTACAACTCAACACATGAAGCTCCCATTCCCAGGTCGTCAACGCAACAGCAAGATCGACAGTCAATTCAGTAAGTTCATGGACGTTGTGAAGAATCTTCAGGTAACCGTTCCATTTACTGAATTAATTACTCAAGTGCCTGCATATGCTAAATTTATGAAAGACATAATTACTAGGAAGCGTTCTTTTAATGAAGTCGAGACGATTGCTTTTACGGGGGAGTGCAGTGCATTCCTTCAAAACAAATCACCTCCAAAACTTAAGGATCCTGGTAGTTTTTCTATCCCATGCACTATAGGTACTCATGTTGTAGATAATGCATTGTGTGATCTTGGGGCAAGTGTTAGTGTTATGCCTTATTCCATCTATGAGAAGTTAGATATGGGAGGTTTGAAGTGTACTAGTATCACGCTTCAAATGGCTGATCGATCAGTCCTTAGACCTTTAGGTGTCTTAGAAGATGTCCCGGTTAAAGTAGGAAAGTTCTTTTTTCCTGTCGACTTTGTTGTCTTAGACATCGCTGAGGATACGCATATCCCTATTATACTTGGTCGTCCATTCCTTCACACCGCAGGCGCAATTATTGATATCAAAAACGGTAGTTTGACACTTGAGGTGGGGGAAGATAAAGTCACATTTAATCTTAATAAAGCTTTAAAAGCCCCTATAACTGATGAGCCATGCTATTATTTAGACACTTTTGATTCTATCGATGACACTATTGATTCTACTTTACTCGGATCCTTAACAAAGGATCCCTTGGAGTTACTAATGTGTGAATCGAGTTATACAGGTGATGGAGGTTTGGAAAGCTGAAGTAGATGAGCTAGAAGCACTTTTATATGCAGGGGATCCGAAAGAAGCTGAGACGGTCGAAATCGTCAACCTTGATATGTCTTATTCGGTCGAGGTACAGAAACCTGAACTTAAACCGTTACCCACAAATCTCAGGTATGCTTTTCTCGATGAGGGTGAGTTAAACCCGATTATAGTAAGTAATTCTTTGACTGGGTCTCAGTTGACTGATTTATTAACTGTATTAAGGAACATAAGAAAGCTTTGGGGTATAGTTTAAGTGACTTAAAAGGTATTTCTCCCGACTTTTGCATGCATCGCATTCATCTTGAAGACGGTCATAGACTGTCTATCCAGGGTCAGCGTCGACTGAACCCGAATATGCATGAAGTTGTTAAGAAAGAAGTTATGAAACTTCTAGATGCCAGTATTATATATGCTATATCCGACTCTAAATGGGTCAGTCCGGTTCAAGTGGTGCCTAAGAAAGGAGGCACCAGGGTAGTAAAGAATGATAGGAATGAACTAATTCCTACAAGAATTGTTACAGGGTGGCGTATGTGCATTGACTATAGAAAATTGAATGTCGCCACTAAAAAAGACCATTACCCACTTCCATTTATTGATCAAATGTTGGAAAGATTAGCTCGTCATAAGTATTTTTGTTATCTAGATGGCTATTCCGGTTTTTTTCAGATCCCCATTCATCCCGAGGACCAAGAAAAAACCACCTTTACTTGTCCTTATGGTACCTTCGCTTATCGTAGAATGCCCTTCGGATTATGTAACGCCCCAGCCACCTTTCAGAGATGCATGATTAGTATCTTTTCTAATTTCATTGAATCAATTATGGAAGCATTTATGGACGATTTCAGTGTATATGGTTCTGACTTTGATTCTTGTTTGCTGAATTTGTCTAAGATTTTAGGTCGCTGTGAGGAAGTTGACTTGGTGCTTAATTGGGAAAAGTGTCACTTTATGGTCAGCGAGGGAGTAGTGCTTGGTCATTTAGTTTCTGATAAGGGCATTCAAGTAGATCGAGGGAAAATTCAAGTGATAGAGCAATTGCCTCCTCCTACTAATGTTAAGGGGGTTAGAAGTTTCCTTGGTCATGCGGGATTTTATCGCCACTTTATCAAGGACTTCTCTAAAATTGCTAAACCACTTACCCAGCTCCTTCTAAAGTATGCTCCTTTTTGCTTTACTGATGCATGTCGTGAATCTTTTGACAGGATTAAGGAGGCATTAATCTCAACACCTATCATTCGATCGCCGGATTGGAATCTACCTTTCGAGATTATGTGTGATGCAAGCGACTATGCCGTAGGAGCAATTTTAGGTCGGAGAAAAGATAAAGTTTTACATGCTATTTACTATGCTTGTAAGACTTTAGACGAAGCTCAGATCAATTACACGACGACGGAAAAGGAGTTATTAGCCATCATATATGCCCTCGATAAATTCCGAACCTATCTCATCGGTTCTAAGGTGATTGTTTATACTGATCATGCCGCATTGAAGTACCTCTTAGCAGAGAAGGAAGCAAAACCTAGATTAATTCGTTGGATCTTACTACTCCAAGAATTTGATCTAGAGATTCGGGATAAGAAGGCAGCCGAGAATGTTGTAGCTGATCATCTATCACGGCTTAGATTCGATGAAGAAGGATTAATCCTACCAATTGATGATTCTTTTCCCGACGATTCCTTACTAGCGATCACCCTTGCCGAGTTACCTACCAACGAGTCATGGTATGCCGATTTTGCTAACTTTTTATTGGTTGGTGGTTATTTTCCTCCTAATTGTGCTTATCAACAAAAGAAGAAATTCTTATCTGATGTGAGGAAGTATTATTGGGATGATCCTTACCTATTTCGAGAATGCGCAGATGGAATTTTTCGGAAGTGCGTATCCGATTGGGAAGTAAGAGGTGTCTTGGAGGGTTGTTATTCTTCTCCCTATGGTGGTCATCATGGTCCGTCTCGCACCGTTGCTAAGTATTACAATCTGGATTTTATTGGCCAACCTTGTTTAAAGATGCTCAAGGATTTATCCTTGCTTGTGATGCTTACCAATGATCCGGTAATATTTCTAGGCGACATGAGATGCCACAAACCGATATACTAGAGATCGAGATTTTTGACGTATGGGGAATCGATTATCAAGGTCCGTTTCCTTCTTCTTTCGCTAATCGGTATATTCTAGTTGCAGTGGATTATGTGTCCAAATGGGTCGAGGCGGTAGCTTGTCCTACAAACGATGCTAAGGTGGTCATAAATCTCTTTAAGAAAGTAATTTTTCCTAGGTTCGGGCTTCCCCGAGCCATTATTAGTGATGGAGGTTCACACTTCCACGAAAAGAGATTGGAGACTTTACTGCGCAAATATGGTGTTATGCAACGTACCGGATTGGCTTATCATCCTCAAACAAGCGGACAAGTGGAAGTAGCTAATCGAGAAATTAAATCAATTCTCAAAAATGTAGTTTCTAAATCTAGAAAGGATTGGAGTGCCTAGCTAGACGATGCATTATGGGCCTATTGCACCGCATTCAAGACACCCATCGGTACATCTCCCTATCGATTGGTATATGGTAAGGCATGTCATCTTCCCGTCGAGTTAGAATATAAAGCTTTTTGGGAAGTAAAAGAGCTTAATTTTGACCCGATTCTGAGTGGGGAGAAGCGGTTACTCCAGTTGAATAAATTAGACGAAACCCGTCTAAGTGCTTATGAGAGTTCCCAAGTCTATAAGGAGTGCACGAAGAAGTGGCATGATAAATGTATTCTCCCGAAGCAATTTAAGGAGGGTTACAAAGTTTTGCTACACAATTCTCGTCTTCGCATATTCCCGGGTGAGTTACGATCTAGATGGTCCGGTCCCTACACCGTCACCAACGTCAAGAAATCTGGGGCAATCGAAGTGCAAAGTGACTCGGGAGAGGTTTTTATGGCCAATGGACACCAATTAAAGCTATATCATGAAGATGCCATCGTAGGTAATGTCGATGTGGTTTACCTACGGCCTCCTTCCTCCTCTTGAGGTAATACCGGTCGAGCGGGACCGTAAAAACCAGCGCTTCTCGGGAGGCAACCCGTGTGTACAACTTCTGTAATTTCCCTTTTCTGTCGTGTGTTAGAATTTTTTTTCTATTTTTTTTAGTGAACGTAAGGGAGGGTACTGATATTCGCTGTGAGAAAAATAAGCAGGTACGACAGGTGAACCGCTCGGTACGGTGTCAAACCGAGCAGTATGAAGACGAACCGGTCGGTTCAAATTCGAATCGGTCGGTACGATGTCAAACTGGGCGGTTCGTATTTGAACCGATCGGTTCAGCAGGCGGGTGAGTGTTACGGACCTTTTTATACAATTTGACCCCTCTATTGTCCCCTCATTCTCTCATTTCACTCTCTCTCACTAAACCCTTCCCATCTCTCTCTACAACAAAACCCCCATAAAATCCCACCTTTACACCACATTAATCATCACCTCCTCCCACCTTGCCTTTACCCATCACCTTGACCACTCATCCATCCCCTCCCTCTCAAACCTGCAACCATGGTGTTCGGAAGAAAAAGGCGAAATAACAACCGTCGATCAGATTCTCCACCAGAGTCATCGCATGCAACGGAATCACTGGAGGCTCCGTCACCACCACCAGAATTTCCGCCGATATCCGGGTATGAGCACATTATTTTTGGGTCGGCAAGGCAGCGAGAACTCTTCCTTATTATGGCTTCCAAACCGGTAACACATACTCGATTTGTTAGCTATGCTTTACTGCGTCGCTGTGGTATCAATGAATTAATGGAGCAGTTTTTTGATGGTACTGGTATAGGTGGCCTGTTTATTATGAATTTACCCACCTACAAAGACTTAACCCTTGAATTTTTTAGCAGTTTTCAGTATGACGATTCTACTGCTATGCTGACATTTAGGTTACTGAATGAGACTCATACCATCCCCCTCCGACTATTTAAAGACGTTTTTGGCTTAGATTATGGTAATGTTTTGAGTGCCTCCGATTGTTTTAATCATCAGCAACTTTGGCACTCTATTACGGGTCAAGTTTTGCCAGCTCGATTTAAGCGTGTCCCTTGTCAGGCCATTCAACATCCTATAATCCGGATTTGGCAAAAATTTGTTTCTGGGTCGATTTTTGGTCGTCACGAACATGGTTGCGTGACTAAAACTGAAATTGAATTGATTGGGATGGCTCTTAATGTCCAATCCCAACCATTATTTGATCTAGATATTTATGCTCTTATTATGAAGCATTTTGGTTTGATTGTTACTAAAGTAGGTCGCTTGAAGTCAATTAATGGTGGAGGATAGGTAACTCATCTTGCCCGGACTCTACTGCAAGGTACTTTTGATGAGATGAACCGGGTGCCTATTTCAACGGAAATTGTGTATACTGCGAGTGATTTTCATGCAGGTTGGTTTTCCGTCAATGCTGATAATAAATATTTATGGCACTTTGCTCCGAGTCAATCCTGTATTCTTCCCGATCTTTCTCTACCGGAGCTATGGCAAAATCCACCAGTCGATGATGGTATCCCACCTCCTGCTGCACCTAGCTACTTACTTACCGTTACCCCTGGAGCTGCTCCACAAGGTAACCGAGGTTGTACCACTTTTGAATATGGTGAAGGTTCGGGTTCTCGTCAGCCACCTCAGTCACAGGCTCCTTCTCCACCCTATCAGAGGCCGTTTGTTCCACCTACAGGTACTTTTTATCAGCCTCAGCCGGGTTATATGGAGATGCTCCATTTGATGCGATCAATGTATGTCGACCAACAGCGAGCCTATTATCCACATCTTCGACAACTTCAGCAGCAGAGTCGGTTATAGCCGACTTATCACTTACCCTCCTGGTTCCGTCCTGACGGTTCATTTCAAGGACCTACCGGTCCACCTCCTCTTGGTCAGTCCAACTTTGGAGTGCAGTATGACTTTGATCACGGTGTCAGCTACTATGGACACGATGATGCCTATGCCTGCCATGATGCTTCTTTACATGGAGGTACTTCTTTCACTAATGAGACCCGACATGGTGGTCATGAGTTCGTGGATCTTGTGTCAAGTCCTGAGGCTGCTGATGATGATTATGACATTGATGGGTATGAGTCTGATTCTTAGTCCCGGTTGGTTGCTGGTTTGGGGGACTTATCTGCAACATATATTGTCGGTACCTGGCCTTCTCTCACTCTTTTTGTTTTTCCTCCATTCCTTGTTATATTTTTTGTCCTAATTTTAACATCTTGGTTCAAAATGAGGACATTGTGTGATATGGTTAGGGGGAATATTTTGTGTGTTATGTCTATTTGTTTTTGTAAAAAAAAGCGTTTTTTTTATTTAATTTTTTCGTTTTTCGTGTGTTTTAGTATAGAGTCGTGTGGCAATGATGACATTGCATTTGTCGCATGCTTTTCCCTAGTTCTTTGCTCTTTCTTGTGAATGACACTTATTTCCCGTTATTTGAGTTTAGTATTTCTTGAATCTTGTCGCCGATTATGTTTTAAATGCCAAATGAGTCAATTGACCTGTTGTCGAGTAAGCTACTTATATTGTGAGACTTAGAGCCTTAAACTGATGACATCCATGATCAGTTCATATAGGTTGAGAGTAGCACTTCTTATAAGACATGTAACATCAAACTGCATAAGCATGACATTCGTCTCTTAAATACTTGTATGCATTCGGTTTGTGATTATGACACATGTAGAAGAGGCAATCCCCTTTCTTTTATCTAATTCCCATGAACTTCACATTGCCATAATTTGACCTGTTTTGACCCGTTTATTAACTACATGCCATATTTGTCTACCCTAGTCAAGCTAGTTTGGTTAATTAGACGGAATTGTTTTTTTGGGTGAAATTTGATTGGTACTATGTCTTGTTGATTGGAAGAGAAAAAATGATGAATGAATTGAAAAAAAAACAATGAAAGAAAAGAAAAAGAAAGGAGATAGTTGAAAAAAGAAAAGGAAAAAAAAAGTGAAACAAGAAAAGGAATGTGTTTTTTGCTATGAGAAAAGAATTGATCTCTCTATTTTCCTGGTTGTTGGTGCGAAGCCGGTTATGAAAGATTGAAAATAAGGTGGTTGTTACTACTTGTTATTCCTTTGATTGAAATTTGGTAATAATGGAATAATTCTAATATTGGTTACGGTTGTACTAGCTTGGCTTTTACCTCCACATATCCAAATCGTTTTGCTCCTTCTTACCCGATTAGCCTCACTTTATGTCATATATAAATCCTCGGCATGTGTCTTGGTCCGATTGAATGTGTATGTACGATTGGTAGAGATTGGTATCATGTTAGATTGCATGCATGTTCTTATAAGTCGTAGTTAGGTGAGTGTTTTGTCTTTCCGATTTTACATAAACTCACAATATTGCCCTTATTGAGTGATGAGTGACCCGTGAGGAATCTCAACATAGATGGTCGTGCAAGATTAAAAGTTTAGCATTTGAATATTGATTGGAGCTTGATTTTTGAAATTCTTTTACTCTTCATCTTTTTGCTATAGAATTCGTTTATTTAGCCTTGATGTCATTTTCTTGTTAGAGTATTTGATTTGAGAGCCACAAATGAAGACGGAGTTAAGAGCCACAAATGAAGAAAACAAGAGAAACAAGACAATAAGGTGGGCAACGAAGGTCGAACCGGTCGGTTTGATACCGAACCGGTCAGTTTGAAGATGAACCGATCGGTTCGTTTGTGAACCGGTCGGTTCGTTCGTGAACAGGTCGGGTTGATTCTATACCGGGCGGTTCGCTGCATGTTAATTGGACTTTCCTAATTCTGCTGAAGAGCCCGTATTCTACCTTAATTAAAGCTCTACGGGATTATTTTATTAAAATATGTCTTATTTCCTATTTAGACTCTTGTAATAAGTATAAATACCCTCCTTTGGGTTAGGTTTAAAACACACTTTTTCATTCAGAAATTTAGTTTAGACTCATTAATTTTAGCATCAGAATTCTTCAATCTTGTAGCGGTACTTTTAATTATTCAATCTTCAGTTCTTCGTAATTGGTATTTTTCCTCTTCTTCATATTTTCATATTGATTTTTATTATGCTTAACAATTTTGTTGTTTTATCTTTCGTTATGAGTAGCTAATTTATTCTTCTAGGGTTGAAGAGGATCTATGTTATTGAATTGGGAATGTTAGTTTAATTAATTGTTTGATTGATCATTCATATGTTATTGCCTTACTACTTATTTTGTATTGTTGTTCGATTAGTTTGAGATGTTGAACTAGTTGAATGTTTAGGAACCCGAACCTAAGATCGAAAGCCTTGTAAGGGTAGACTTACAAGTAAGTGGGTAGGATAATCTGGTAAGTTGCGAGGTAAGTGGGTAGGATAATCTGGTAAGTTGCGAGAGCCCGTCAGAATCTATCTTAAGGTTGACATAAGATCCGAAAGGCCGTGTCTTTGCCCTAAATAACTGTGATTGATTGATTGAATGATTAATTAAATTTACCCAATTTAATTACATAGTGAACCGGAAAGCCCTAGATCTTTAATATTGTTAGAACCTCGTTAATTTACATTATAGCATTAGTATAGAAAAGAAACATAAACAACCCGGAATTTAAATTGTTTAGAATCGATTATTAGATAATTAGCGATTTTCATCCGTCTCTCTGTGGATTCGACCCTTACTTACTGCTAGCTACCTGTTAGTTGTTCATTAAGGTGATATGACTTTAATGATTAAGGTGATATGACTTTAGCCTTATCAATCAACGAGTGTCGTTGGTGTCTTGGGAGAAGATTTGTCATCCTAAGATTGAGGGGGGTTTGGGACTGAGACAACCCGGGAAATGGAATGAGCCTGCCATAATCAAGCTGGTTTCCTGGCTCTTTGAACAATTACCAACCTGGAGTGACAGTATCTTGGGGCTGGAAACAGATTTGCAGGCTGAAGGAAGAAATAAAAAGACAATTTGTGGGAAGGCATTGGGAAACAGGTGCACATAAGTACAACATTGCTTCTGGTTATGAGGTGCTGCGGAAGAAATGGTATGGTGTGGGGTGGTTTCACTTGGTTTGGAGTAAATGGTCTTTGCCCAAACATCAGGTTATATCATGGCTTGGTTGTAGGGAAGGTCATGGTATTGGTACTTCTGACCTATGTTGTTTATGCGAGAATGCTACGGAATCTACGGCACATCTGTTGTTTCAGTGCCAGTACAACAATCGTATTGTGCAGATGCTCAGTTGCTAGTTGGTTGGGACAAACGCTTGGGAATCAGATGCTTATGATGAAGCCTATAGGAATTGGATTGCAGAAACTGGTATGTCGAGCGACTGTTAATGCTGTTGTCTACTCGGTTTGGATGCAACTGATAAGTGTAGTTTGTAGTGCCTATTTGTTGTGTTTTGGTCCCTTTTTCCTTGTGGAATCGCTCATTTGGAGCGATTCATGGGCTTCTTATGCTTCCTTTAGTTCGTTTCAGGTTCCCGAGACCGATTTGGAAGAGTTGGAGCGATTCTGACTCAATACATACACATTTTGGAGCCAACGAGATAAAGGAACGATGACTCAAGGCCTTGGAATCGACCCCGAGACCTTGGGACCCAATCCCGAGCCTCCGAGACCCGATCCCGAGTCCCGAGAATCGGTGGGAAGCCCATGAGAGGCAAGGAAGGACCAAAGAGTGTTTAAGGAAGGCATACAAGACCCATCCCGTTCGGGATGGGGTGCTACATTAAGAGGACTGCTGTGAGCCCATCCCGGTCGGGACCATCCCGTCCCGGTCGGGATGACTGGGCCGTCCCGATCGGGATGATCCGTCCCGGTCGGGACCGTGATGCTGCTGCACGACTCTTTTTCTTTCTTCTCCTTCATTCTTGTACCCATATATATACTCCCTTCTTGTAATTTTAAGACATCTTATGTTACCCTAGATTAGTTTAAGCCTCCAAAACCCTAGATTTACTCTCACACATTAATCTTAATCTCTCTTTAATCTTAGTTAATTCTTAGTTAATCTAGAGTAATTAGTTCTTGGATTAAGGGATTCTTGAAGATTGTTCCAAGATTGACAACCTTGGGATTGTATTTGGGTATCTTATTAATACAAGTTTTCATCTTTTCTTCATCCATTGTTTGTTGGTATAATCTTCTTCTCTTATTTACTCTTGTTCTTAGTTTGTTAATCAAGTTTGAATCTTTATATTTTGTTTATTGTTATTGTTATTGTTCATTATGAATGTTTGGATTGAGAGTTTGTTTTCTCTTATGATGGTTAGTTTTTCATTGATAATGAGTGAGTAGTAATCTTGTGGGGTTAGTAGGGGGATTAAGGGTAGATTATGGGTGATTAGGGTTGATTAGGGGTAAAGGTTTCATCTTTGTTGTTAGACTCATTATAGGCACTCTATGTGTTTGATGTTATGCTTGTGTGAGTTGTAGTGGCCATGCTTCTCATGCTTGTGTTCATCTTCCCATTGCTTGTCTATTGTGTGAGCATGTTGAGAATAGTCATAGTCACGAGAGTGCCGACTAGGGTCTAAGTTGCGAGAGCCCGGACCCATCTTGACATCGGTCTAAGTTGCGAGAGCCCGGACCGACTCTAGCAATTAGGAGGCACCTACACCCTTGATCACCCAAATCACCCTTCTACTCTTATGAACCCGACCTACCCCACTTCCTTTCCATATTTGATCCATCGTCTTAGTTAGTCATCGTCTTTTTAGTATTGTTTAGCTTCGTTTTAGTCTAGTTCATCACTAGCTTAGTCATACCTCTTCCACCACCATAGTTTACCATTTATCGCTCTCTTTGTGTTCGTTTGTGTGACTTAGCCTAGTTTTTAGTGGACCTAGTCTAGACCTTACTCTACCGTCCCCGTGATATCGACCCTACTTGCCCTAGCTACCCACTAGGAATAGTCGGTTTAATATTGACGGTTAGGACCCACGACAAACCCTACCATCAGCAACAAAATAAGGCACATTTAGATTGGTCACTAGTTCATCCTTATATTGTGGTACTTGGTATTAAAATTAAGTTATGTCGTAGATTGGATTGATGGGTTGGTTACAAAAGCTAAGATTGACTGATTGACTTATATTAGCATTGTACATTGATTGATTGATTTATAATAATTACCTTTACCAAAAAAAATATAGTATTTTTTTGATTCAACGAAGAACGCACTTAGTCGCGTTACAATATAGGGGAAAAGGGGACTCGAACCTGAGATCTACTGTCCCAGAGCACCTAGTTTTAACCACTAGGCTAAAATATTTTTAGTAAAAAAAAATAGGGTTATTTAACGACAATAATATCAACTATAGGGCGTCTTCCTAAAGTAATATCAATTTTAATAAATATGAGAATAATACGTATTATTTGAGTTGTTAAACCAGAGTGATATAGGTGACCGGTTACCTGTAGAACTCATCCACCTTTCTTTTTCACTTTTAATTTTATTTAACGTCAATAATACCAACTATAGAGCGTCTTTCAAAAATAATTCAAATTTTAATAAATCTGAGAGTAATACGTATTTTTGGAATAGTTAAAACGGAGTAGTACAGGTGACCAGCTACCGGTAGAACTCGTTCACCTCTCTTTTTCGCTTTTAATTTATTTCATATTACTTCACTCTTTTTACTTACTCAGTGTACGGAGTATTAAACGTCATTAATGTTCTCCGTCTTCTCTTCCTTCAACCTCACCAAATCTAGCTAATAACACAATACTACACCAAAATCAACACGTTAATCCAAACGAAACGTATAGAAAAAAAGCTGAAGAAGGATGAACGTGATGGAGAGAGAGGATGAAGGAGAGAAGGAAGGAGGAGTAAACCTGGCAAAACTGACCCGACCCGAATAAGTCAAATCGAACCCGACCTTACACCCGAACTGAAGACTTGATTTTGACCCGTAATCCAAATTGACCTGAGCTAACCTGAAACTGACCCGACTATTATCATAGAAAACGAGTCAATTTCCCTAAAAAAATTGAAAACATCAAACCCAAGAATGACCCGAACCCAAAATTATCTGACCCGACCCGAAGCCAACCCGATTATTATAACACAAAAGTGACCCGACCCAAACTCGATTGCGTTCACCCGTTATCCAGGCCTAAGGAGGAGGATGCATGGAGAATAAGTAACAAGTTAAATATTAATTAGGTGACTTGATGTAGCAGGTTATTTCTAGCATTGTTACTATATTAGTTGGAAAGCCCGTGCGATGCACGGACCAATTATTAATGACACGTAGTTGTATGATGGTATAAATTGGTGATACTACGTACGCAACAGATAGAAATACTAACTCATTGTAGTTAGAAAGACTGATTGAAGTACCTCACACACAAATACATTTTCAATTACATATTCGTACCAATATTCATTTCTTACATTTGTAGAAATTTTCGCTTTTCTTAAGAACTCTTTTTATAACTCAAAAGATTTATGTTTTTATATCTAAAGACGAACGATTACTTTTATTTACATAATAGAATTTCATCAACTTCTCGATGTGGGATCATCTTACCTCAATTTATAACCTTAAGCTAAGAGTTGTTATAAGACTCAAAAGTTTTTTTTATTATTACCTAAAAAATGAACGATTTCTCTTATTTATGATATAAAATTTCTCACCTCATCGTAATTTTTCAATTTTGGATAATTCAACTTAGAGTTATACTCTGTAGTACTCTTCAAAACTCTTTTAGAACTCAATCAAAAGATTTCATGTTGAAATCTAAAGACGAATAAAAACTCTTAATTATATACGGATGAATAGAACTCCATCAACTTATTATAATTTTTCGATGTGTGATATTTCTACTTAAATTTATTGTCTTAAGAACTTTTTAGGACTCAAAAGATGTTTGGTTGATTTATCAGGATGAATGATTACTTTTATTTATACGAAAATGATAAATACATCCCTTAGGATTGTATCTAAGAGTGTAAAAGAGGAAACAAATTCTTAATAGTTGTATTAATTGCATCGATGTATGTGTAGTTTATTCTTTAATTTCTAACTTTATACCAAATTGGGAAGGTATTAAAGGCTTAAAAATAATCTTAAGGGTTGTATTTAACATAACCCTTATTTATATAGAAGAATTTCATCCCCTCAATAAAATTTCTCGATGTGGGATAATCTTGTTTAAACTTAAATTTATAGCCTTAGGAGCCGTTATAAGACTCAATTTTTTTTGGTTAATATCCAAAAATGAATGTTATCTCTTATTTATGATATGGAATTTTATCGCCTCATCATAATTTTTCGGTGTGAAATAATTCTACTTAAGTTTATAGTAATCTTTAAAACTCAAAAGATTTCATATTAATATTTAAAGACGAAGTATTACTCTTAATTATATACTCACTAATAGAATTCCATCAACTACTATTATTTTCCGATGCGAGATATTTCTACTTAAATTATTTATAACATTAAAAGCTGTTATAAGACTCAACAGAATTTTGGTTAATATCCAAAACCGAATGATTTCTCTTATTTAATTATGATATACTACGTATAATTTATCACCTCATCATCATTTTTCAAAGTGAGATAATTCTATTTACGTTTATAACTTCAAAAAAAATCTTTTTTTTGGACTATTAAGGCAAACTATATAATGGAACGGAGGGAGTATAACATCTCAACTTGAATGATTTTTTGTTTTTTCAAGTTCTTTTTTATTTTTATACTCGAATGAAGAACCGAATGATTTTTAGTTTGTCTTAATAGTCTTTTTAGTTTGCCTTAATATATTGAAAAATTCAATATAACTCATTATATTGAAAAATTCAAAGATTTTTGGTTAATATCTCAACTCAAATGATTTCTCTTATTTATGATGTAGAATTTCATCACCTCATCATAATTTTTTGATGTAGGATAAATCTACTTAAGTTTTTAACCTAAAGAACGCTTTTTAGAACTAATTTTTTTTCTGATTGATATCTATATACAAATGATTACTTTTATTTTATATAATAGAATTTCATCAATTTATTACGGAGTATTATAATTTTTCGATGTGGGATAATTTTACTTAAATTTGTAGTCTTAATAACTCTTTTTAGGATTCAGATTTTTTTTTGGTTAATATCTAAAGACGAATGATTACTTTTATTTATATAATAAATTTACATCACCTCATTACAGTTTATGTGAGATAATTTTAGTTCCACTTCTGTTTTTGACATTATTCACAAATAAAGAAATTTTTTAATATTCTTGACAATCTATAAGAGGGAATATAGTCACGTGAGATCTTGTGTGTTTAATCGTTATGAGTATATATATATTATAAATATCAAACTTTTATATTTTTTGCTAATGTATATTTGATATTGATGGTGAAAAACGCGTCTCGTCAAATATAAAAAAGCAGATGAGAGTGTTGGACATGAATAGAGGGAATATGTAATAGTTTCACCGTTTACATTATTTCTTGGATGTGGGAGAAAAACACATTAAAACTTGACATTTTTTCGAGCAAAAAATAGAATACTTATGAGACTCAATTTTTTTAAAAAAATTTACCTAATGACAATGATGCCTCTTATTTATTATAATCACGTCTCTTTATTATAATTTTTCAACGTAAGATAATTTTTACCGTTTTATATATATGTAAACAACAAAATTATCGTAATTTTATATTTTTAGAGTTTCTAAATTGATTATAGGGTTAATAAATAAATACTCGTAAATATTTAAAAATTCGTCAAATAGAACGGACTACACGTTCCACGTGGTTTCTGTTAAATTCTTATAGTATTTTGAGGTGATAATTGATTGTTTATATAGTGGTAATTTTTTTAATCTTAGGTGTAGTAGGATTGTTTTTTCCTATACGAATCTAATATCGCTTAAATCTGAGGTGGCGTAAGATTAATTTATCCTATACAAATTCCTATATTCTTATTTAAATTAAAAAACATATTAAAACTTTTAATTAAATAATTTAAAAAACTCCGACCAATCACGTCGCTCGAAAAGTTCCTGCTTTATTAATATATAATACTCCCTCCCATCCAAACAATCCTTGACATAGGGATTTTCATCAATTTTAAGAAAAAATGATAAAAGTAAGGGTATTATTGGTAAATCAAATGATGTTATGGGTCCACCAAAATTGAAGTAAGGAAAAAGTAGTGGCACTTTGTGTAAATAGAGTAAAGATATGAGGATTAAAAGGTAAAATTTATTGCCAAAAGAGGAATGTAAAGAATTGATTGGATTGTCCATTTATAGTAAGTGTAAAGTATTGTTTGGATGGGAGGGAGTATACTAGATGGAAAGCCCGTGCGATGCGCGGGCCGCTTATTAGTGACATTAATAAGGACACCAAGTTGGATGATTGCATAAATTTGTGAAACTGTACAACAGTAGAGAGTCAGTCGAAGTTAAGAGGGTGTCTAATAGTAAAAGAATATTACCCATATACGTAAACGTGTTTCAAGGGATCAGATATAATATATACGGTAAACGTCAAATTAAATTATAGGCATTATATATGGTGCATTGTAGTTAGAATAAAAGACTAATTAAAGTACCTTGCAAATAAATATACGTAGATATAAATATACACTGGGTAAAATGGATACATAAACAACGATGAAAGAGGTTATAAAAAAACAAATTTGTCATCAACAGCACGCAAGTTATAATAATGAAGGTTGTCGCTTAAAGTAACAATGTATACCCTTACTTATTTATAATACGAAGTAGTACAATTATGAATGCATTTGAAATGATAGTAAAGTTCAAAATTACGACTTCATATTTATAATTGTAGATACCCTGATCATCACGTTAGAGTCTTAATACAATGCGATGTGGTTGATAAACTTATTTTTTAAAAAATTTTGTTGATATCTAAGCACGAACGATTACTATATTTATAATTTAATAATCCATCACCTTCTTATAATTTTTCGATGTGGGTTAATTTTTTAATTGATATCTAAGGACAAACGATTACTCTTATTTATCATAATAAAATAAAGGAAAAGAAAATATATTTATTTGTATTAGGATAATAATAATAACATAAGTAATAATTTTATAATTTAATTATTTTAAAATTTTATTTTTATATTTTTAGAATTTTGTAAGAATTCAAAGATTTTTGGTTTATAGGCTTAAAAATTCTTTTTAAATTCATTTTATGATTCAAGATTTTTTGTTAATGTATAATAACGAATTATTATTACTCTTATTTACAATCCTATTTTCTCATTATAATTTTTCGATGTGAAATAATTTCACTTAACTTTATAGTCTTAAGATATTTTTTAAGATTCGATCAAAAGAATTTTTGTTAATATCTAAAAAAGAATTATTACTCTTATTTATATAAGAGAATTTTATCACATTATATTATAATTTTTCAATGTGAGACAATTTAACTTAAGTTCTTTTTAAGACTTCAAAAGATTTTTCAATGTGGGACAATTTAACTTTAAGTTTAGAGTATATTCTTAAACTCTTTTAAATTTAAAAATTTAAAAATATATTAAAAATATATTGATAAGGACACCAAGTTGGATGATTGCATAAATTTGTGAAACTGTACAACAGTAGAGAGTCAGTCGAGGTTAAGAGTATGCATAATAGTAAAGAAATATTATCCATATATACCTAAATGTGTTTCAAGGAATCATAGATAATATATAGATCAAATTAAATTATAGGCATTATATATGGTGTGTTGTATTTAGAATAAAAGACTAATTAAAGTTTCTCGCACATAAATATACGTAGATATAAATATTCATTGGGTAAAATGGGAACATATTACCGTCAACAACGATGAAACATGTGATAAAAAACAAATTTATCATCATCAACGCACAAGTTATTATAATGAATGTTGAGCTTAAAGTAACGATGCATACCTAATTTGCTTATTTATAATAGTACAATTACAAATGCATTTGAAATGATAGTAAAGTTCAAAATTATGACTTCATATTTATAATTGTAGTCTTGTGGATACTCTGTTCACCACGTTTGAGTCTTAACACCAATCGATGTGTTTGATAATATTACTTTCTTAATTTTTTGTTGATATCTATGGACGAACAATTACTCTTATTTATAACATAGTATTCCATCACCTTCTTATAATTTTCTTCTTATAATTTTTCGATGTGGGTTAATTTTTTGGTTGATATCTAAGGACGAATGATTATTCTTATTTATCATAATAAAATAAAGGAAAAGAAAATATAATAATCATAATCATAATCATAATCATAATCATAAATAATTATTATTATTTTTTTTTTTATAAACGGAACTTGCATTAAACACCAGAACAAATTACAAGAGGTTAGAGGGAAGCCGAGATACTATCTGGGCCCCCACTCCCTTAACGATTACAAAGCTAATTCTAGTGAAAATATGAACTGCGGCACGCGCTCCAGCATCCTGAGATAAAACAAATTTCCGAATCCGCTGGAGCAGAGAAACAGCATCCGTGTCGAGCTCACCGAGAGAGGAGAAGGAGAAAGGTAAGAAACCATACCCGATCGCCGTGCAGCGTGCCTGATACTTGGCACATTTACGACGGGCAGCATCAGCAACGACCCGTCCGGGCTCAAAAGCGGTGAGGCCAGTCTGAGTCAAGGGCGAGGACCCAGTCAGATCAACACAAACATCATGCCCCTTGTCCCACGAGTAGAGCAGGAGGTCGGCTGGTCGCAAGGGCTTGTCGTTATCATCGCAGAGGCCAATCTCCACCTCCTTACCTGCAGAAATCCCGGTCTGGAAGCAATTATTATTATTTTTTTTTAGAAACTGGAGCTTGCATTAATAACGAAACAAATTACAAGAAGTTAGTGGGTAGCCGAGATACTATCTGGGCACCCACTCCCTTAGCGATAGAAAAACTAAGATGAGTAAAAATAAAAGCAGCTGCTCGAGCTCCCACATCCTGAGAGATAGAGAATTTCTGAATCCGCTTGAGTAAAGCAGCTGCCTCCACGTCAAGCTCCCCTAGAGAAGAGAAAGAGAAAGGTAGGAACCGGTACCCAGTCTTGGTGCACAAATCTCCATACTTGGCGCACTTGCGCTGAGCAGCATCAGCGCCCGCGCGGCCAGGCAGAAAATCAGACATCGCGGACAGAGTCAAAGGGGACGACCCTGTTAGATCGACACACACATCGCGCCCCCTGTCCCAAGAATACAGAAGTAAGTCCGCCGGGCGAAGGGGCTTGTCGTGCCTATCAATCAAACCGATATCCACCTCCTTACCGGCCGAAATACCAGATCGGAAGCAGATATCCAAAAGGGTGTCGCGAACCAGGTTATGTCTATGCTTAATGCCAACGGTGCCAGCGCACGACACAGCATGGTCCCCAAAAATGTCCCCAACACAAACCCGGGAGCAGGCAGAGCAAGGCTTAGGTACCGGGAACAAAGGGACACCAAACCGATAGCTAAGGACAAAGCGGTAGGTCCTCCCATTCATGGTCTGCCCCAGCCCAGAGATGGGTACAGCGCGCAACCAGTCAGACTCGTGGGCACCCTGCAGAGACTTCCACAAAACCACCTGTCGCCGAGTCAAGGAGAAAACCGATTCTACCGAAGCAGCAACCTTCGTGAAATATATATCTGCCAATTTCTTCATGAGTTTGGGGGCAGCGATCTCACTAGGATTACGGAAAAGGTCGGAACCGGTGGTCTCGCTAAACAGAGCCAAGGCCGCATCGAAGGTCGGCCTGGAAGTAGAGACGGCTGAAGGCCGAAGGAGCAAAGCCTGCAACTCAGAGGACTGAAGGCGAAAAGCCAAAAAGGCATAATGCAGGACATCCCCGGCGCTGTAGACACCCAACCCCCCCAAATTAAAGGGCAGTGTGGAAAGACGCCACTGCCACTCCCCGAACCCGGGGCCGGACGCGGTGACAATGCGTTCCAGGCTAGACCGCAAAGCCGCGTCAAAGGTCTGAGCCGAGTCGAAGACCGAAGGGGGACAGGTACGCAGAGAGAAAGAAAGCTTAGAAATACCGGCACAAGCACGAAGTAACAACAGCTCGCACTGAGGGTCCTCAATCCTGGCAACCGAATCCATAAGCTCAATGGCTCTCGAAACTCTCTTCGCCACAAGCTCACTGCTGAAAGCACGACAGATACTGACAGGGCCACCAAGAACCTTGACACCACGCAGCGGTCGAGAGATATCATGAGGGAAAACACCCGGTAGTCGACTCCTAGGGTCTTCCTTAGGCCAAAAAACCTCAGTTTTTCCGACATTAAGGTGAAGGCCCAAGCGAGGACCATCCTCCATAATCAGCTCCAAAACCTTCCCCACGACCAAGGTATCCCCAACAATGGTGCCATCGTCCAAGTACCAAGCCTGCAAGCTCAAGGAAAAAGAGTCCCGGATCTTGCAAATCAAGGGATGCAAGACCAAAGCGAAAAGAAGAGGGCCCAAAGGGTCACCCTGCTGGACCCCTGACAAGACCAAAGGCTGTGTTCCCCGTAGAAAAGCCTGGCAGGCCGAGAGTAACAAAACTCGACGCAGCGGGAAAGAACAGGGCAACAACGGCGAACCTCGCGCAACATGACCTCTCGGTCGACCAAATTAAAAGCATTCTGGAAGTCAACCAAAAGCATGGAAAGGCCCACGTCCCCACCACGATCCTCAACAAACCGGTTCAAGGCGTGCAAAAATTTTAATATTATTATTATTATTAATCCTCAACATAACAATAACAATAACAATAACAATAACAATAACAATTACAATTACAATTACAATTACTATTACTATTACTATTATTATTATTATTATTTTTTTTTTTTTTTTTGCAAGAATGTTATTTCTATTTTATTCATCCAATTGGGAAAGAAAAAAAAAAGAGCAATCTTACAAGGCTATCCCCTATAATGTGTTCAAACACATTCTCCAAACATTCTAAGTATACAAAGATCTATGCTTCTACTTCTTAGCCTAGTAAACACTTCAAACTTGATTTGTCCTAACAATTGTTTATACGATCGTTCTTTACTAGCAAAAATCCTAGCATTTCTTTCCAACCATATATGGTATACACATGCTACAATAGTGATACAATACCACTTTTGTTTCCAATGCTTCTTCCTTTTCTGCCTAGCACACCAGACCAATTCAGTTTTAAAGTCATCACTCCGTCCCCGTATTTGCATCCATTGCTTCAATTCGTGCCAAATCTGTATTGAATATGGGCACTGAAAAAATAGATGTGAATGAGTTTCAGACATCCTCTTGCATAGAGAGCATCTATTTATAACGTGTATTCCTCTTTTTTTTCATGTTGTCTTGCGTAGCTAATTTCTTCTGACCAGCCATGGATGCTATAATGCCTTGCTTTGGTATTACTTGCTGCCCCTGCACCATATTAAGCCAAGATGTCTTGGTAAACTTTTCTCGGAACCATTCATAGGCCTTATCAACCTTGAACTCGTCATCTTGTGTCCAACTTTGAACCAACCAAATAGCCTGCTGAATTGTGCTTGTCTTAACCACGATTTCATCTCTTACTTTCAAAATACTTTTGAAAGTCGCAGTAAATCGCTCCTTAGACTGTATCTCCCAGATTGACGCCCCTTGAAGTACATACTTTTGTGTCCAATCAAGCCAAATACCTGATTTATTATTGATTATCTTCCAAAGCCACTGGCAGATCATGGCTTTATTCCAAATATTCAGGTTTTTGACCTGAAAACCTCCTTCATTCCATGGCGCGCAAACACTATTCCAGCTCTTGTATGCTATACTAGTTCTTCCTGCATCACCGGTCCAGAATTTTTTTTTACATAGTCGAGCAATCCTCTTCATTACATTCTGTGGAATCAGTGTGTTTGCACACCAATAATTCATAACACCAAAAATTACTGAGTTTATTAGTTGCACCCTTCCAGCATATGTCAGGTGTTTAGTAGACCAATTTTGCATAGCTATCTGTAACCGACTAATTAGACCTGAATAATTCTCCCCTTTATTACTCACATCATTCAATGGTATCCCCAGATATTTGCAAGGAAAACACCCCTCCTTGAATCCTGTGTTATAAGGGATGGCACTCCTAACATTAGGACGAACTCCCCCTAGATAAACATCAGTTTTGTCTTTATTAGCTTCCAATCCTGATTCCCTAGCAAACTGCTCCAGGGCGGTAGTTGCTGCTACTGTAGATGGCACATCTCCTCTGACGAAAATCATCAAGTCGTCGGCGAAGATGAGATGGTTTAGTTGCATCTTGCTACACTTAGGATGCAGCGAGACCTGTGGCTCTTTGGTGATTTGTCTTAGTCTCCGTGACAATACCTCCATACTTAGCACAAAGAGATAGGGTGAGAGGGGATCCCCTTGCCTCACACCGCTTTTACCTTTAAAAAATCCTTGAGATGACCCATTTATCTTAACAGAAAACCATGAACCTTGAATGCAACCTTTAATCCAATCAACGAACATAGGAGGGAAATTGAGACCTCGTAACATGTCGTCAATAAAAGCCCATTGTAAGGAGTCAAAAGCTTTTCGTAAGTCTATTTTCATTAAGCATCTTGGTGTTAAAAATTTCCTCCCATATCCCTTAATAAGAGCTTGTGATAGAGCGATATTCTCATGAATGTTTCTATCCTGCAAGAATGCTGCTTGCTCAGGTCCAACTAGATAGTCGATCACCCTCTTCAGCCTATTCGTTAACAGCTTACTAATTGTTTTATATAGGACCGTGCAACATGAAATTGGTCTGTAATCAGTCACTGAAAGGCATGTATCCTTCTTTGGTATTAAAGTGATTATAGTAGCATTAGCTTGCTTGGCCATTTTCTTCTTTATAAAAAATTCTTTAACCGCATCACAAAAATCCTTACTAATAGTGTGCCACGAGGCTTTGAAGAATCCAGATGAGAACCCGTCAGGTCCTGGACTTCGTTCAGAACCAATAGAGAAGACCGCCTTCTTTATTTCAGCATCTGTAGGCATCTGCAGCAGCTCCGCCCAATCAGTTTCCTGCACAGTGGCCCATTTATGTAAAAAATCTCGGTTAATTCCTTCTACTACCTTCTCAGATCCAAGAAGACCTTCATAATACTCAATAAAAGCTTTGGCAACCTCCTGCATACCAACTCTGTTCCTGCCTTGAGTATCATTGATAGAACCTATAACCTGTTGTAATCTTCTCTCCTTTAGCCTTGAGTGAAAATAAGTGGTAGAATCATCCCCAAAAGCCAGATTTTCCATCTTCGCTCTTTGATTTAGTATACTTAATTTTGCTTTTTTGAGCTCTTTATACTTAGATAGCAAACAATGCTCCTGCACCATCAGTTCAGCTGACATTGGCTACCGTTGCAATCTCATTTGACATTCCTCAACCTCCTTTTTAACTTCAGCGATTCTGACCCCAACATTAGAGTAACTTTGCTTATGCATGTTTTTAAGGGCTTCCTTAACATTCTTTAATTTTGCAAACAATCTATACCCGGCAGTTCCATATTCCCTTTTCCCCCATGCTTTAGCTACAATTTCCTGGTATTGAGGATGATGAACCCAACAATTCAGGAAACTGAATCTTTTAGGCTTAAATTCCTGTTCAAAAACTGTAACAAGAACAGGAGAGTGGTCGGATACTCCTGCAGGTAAGTATTGTACATTAGAGTTAGGAGATATAGTAGCCCAATGGAGATTGATTAGGGCCCTATCCAATTTTGTCCAAACTCTAGTAGTAGGATCCTGGTTGTTAGTCCATGTAAATTCACAACCTTGCCCAGCCATTTCCTGCAACCCACATGTCCCGAGACATTTATTAAACGCTTCCATATCCATAATATCAGGTGTTGTTCCTCCAATATTTTCCCCTTCATGTCTGACAATGTTAAAATCACCTAAGACCAGCTAGTTTCTCACTGTCATGCTTAGCTGTACCAAATCTTCCCATAGTTGTTCCCTATCACTAGGATCATTCTTCCCATAGGCCATAGTAACATCAAAATCCTGATTAGTGGCATGATGATGGACTAGACTATGAATAAACTGCTCGTGTATCTGGACAGTAGTGACCTTGACAGTACAAGGATTCCAAACAATCCAAATTCGTCCATTATTATGACATTCATAGTTACATTGAACATTATAAGATTTAAACTTATTCCGAATTATATCAGTTACTTTATTACCTTTTATTCTTGTCTCAAGTATCCCAATCATATCAATCCCCTTTCCCCTAATTAGTTGAAGGATTTCATTTTGCTTTAAGGGGTCATTTCCTCCTCGAACATTCCATGATGCTATTATCATTGTGATATATCAGGGGGTACACGTTCCTCTATTGGCAGAATAAAATCTTCCACCTCTTCTTCATCGTGTTTATCCTCATTACCACTTTGCAGGATAGAATACCTATTTGGTGTATGTACAATGGCCATATCCCATCCTTCGTCCATATTCTTTTCAATCCTCCCTGAGTTACTAGCAGTGCCTTTCACCTTAAGGCCTATCCCAGAGCATGCTTGACGCCTTACAACAGGAATAAAACCATCAGCCAAACTCAGTTGTGGTGCAAGACCTAGCTCCAAACATCCTGAGTCTGCGTCGTCCACAACAGGTTCCTGCCTTTGGTTCATCCCTATTGAATTACTGCCTAGCTCTTGGGGTTCTTGACCAGTGATAATCAGGCCACCGGTAGTCTCCTTCCCAAGGGGTCCTTGATGCATTACAGATTTAGGAAGAGAATCAGACTCCTTCCCTACTGTGGTACCACCTAACCCTTGGGGAATAATCTTCTTTGGCGTGAATCTGACCTTTACAGCAGCAGCATGCTGCTTTTCCTTCTGTTTTTCCCATTTACAGTGAACTTTTTGATGCCCTAACTTACCACAACCAGTGCAGAAGTAAGGTAACCACTCGTAATCGATCCTCTGCTCTGGCTTCCCTGTATATGGTGAGTTGATAGTTACAAACTGGGGAAGATCTTGCGATACATCCGCTTCCACCATAATTCTTGCAAATGATAATCTCTCCTTGTATGTGGTAGTGGTGTCAGCATACATTGGCTTACCTACCTTGCTTGCAATTTTACTTAGGATTCTTTCAGTCCACAAATAGGGATCAAGATCAGGTAAAAGAATCCAAACAGGAACAATGGATAGTTTATCCATCTCCTGTGAAAAAGCTGGAGTCCACTGCTTCAAGACTAGGGCGTTATGCCCAATCTGCCAGGGCCCTCCTCTAAGGATCATATCCATGTCTTCCTTGATAGCAAATCGAAAGGAAAACCATCCTTTCTTGAAATATTGGACCACTGGCTGACGAGTATGATTCCAGTTCTTTGCTACAAACTCTGTAACTTGTTTCAGTGAGGGTTTTGCACCCAGAACATTGCCCATAAGAGTAAATTCCCATAGCTTTAATTCTTCCACAAATTCATCCTCTAGAATCTCAATTTCACTAGCTTTGGCACTTTCCTCGTCATAGTAGAGTCCCATTCCAATCTTCGATTCTTTAGTTTTTGATGCCCATCCTTCGTTGGTAACCGGTGCAGAGTTTGGAGGATCAATTATAAGAACCCCCGCATTTCCCGCCATTGAAGCTGCTTCCAAGCTCATAGTCTCTCTTAGCCCGACTTGCAGAAAACCTTGTGCTTCTAAGTTCTTGTTCGCCAATTCAGCTGAATCTTGAGATTTCTTGGCAGACTGGAATGCAGTGTTGATCAAATCATTTAGGATATGGCTTCCCTGCTTTTCGAACTGGGTTTCTTCATATTCATTCTCTCCATGGTTATTCTTCTCTAAACCAGTACTAGAAGAATCACCATGAGCGTGCGCTTCTTTCTGTGCTTTTTTCTTGGGCAGCCGTCCCCTTCCTCTACCTGTACCCGTAGAATTCATGCTTCGTCAATGGTGCGTAAACGAGAGAGAAATTCTTTCTCTAGAAGAGGAGAGAGAAAGCCTTTATTATTACTATTACTAATACTATTACTATTATTATTATTATTATTATTATTATGAAACTTGTATTAAACACCAGAACAAATTACAAGAAGTTAGAGGGAAGCCGAGATACTATCTGGGCCCCCACTCCCTTAGCGATTGCAAAGCTAATTCTAGTGAAAATATGAACTGCGGCACGCGCTCCAGCATCCTGAGATAAATCAAATTTCCGAATCCGCTGGAGCAGAGAAACAGCATCCGTGTCGAGCTCGCCGAGAGAGGAGAAGAAGAAAGGTAAGAAACCATACCCGATCGCCGTGCAGCGTGCCTGATATTTGGCACACTTACGACGGGCAGCATCAGCAACGACCCGTCCGGGCTCAAAAGCGGTGAGGCCAGTCTGAGTCAAGGGTGAAGACCCAGTCAGATCGACACAAACATCACGCCCCTTGTCCCACGAGTAGAGCAGGAGGTCGGCTGGTCGCAAGGGTTTGTCGTTATCATCGCAGAGGCCAATCTCCACCTCCTTACCTGCAGAAATCCCGGTCCGGAAGCAAATATCCAACAGTGTGTCACGGACAAGGTTATGGCGATGTTTAATCCCCACAGTACCAGCACACGAAACCGCGTGATCACCAAAAATATCACCTCTGAGGCCCCTGGAGCAAGAAGAGCAGGTCCCGGAAAGCGGAAACAGAGGGACTCCGAGGCGGTAGCTAAGCACACTGCGATATGTCCGGCCGTTCATGGTTTGCCCGAACCCAGAAATAGGGACATCCCACAACCAGTCCGAAGAATGGTCCCCCTGCTGAGATTTCCACAGGGCAACCTGTCGAGGAGTCAAGGAGAAAACAGATTCTGCCGCTGAAGCAACCCTCGTGAAATATATATCTGCCAATTTCTTCATAAGTTTTGGGGCAGCGATCTCAGAAAGGTTACTCAAGAAGTCAGAACCGGTGGCCTCAACGAACCCACTCAAGGCAGACTCAAAGGCAAATCCGGGGGCAGCGATCTCGGAGGGACAAAGCAGCTTGGCTTGCAGGTCGGCCGACTGGAGTCGGGAAGCAAGAAAGGCAAAGTGCAGGGCATCAGCGGCGGCAAAGACACCGAGCCCCCCAAGGGAAAAGGGGAGGGTGGCCAGCCGCCACTGCCACTCCCCGAAACCGGGTCCGGACGCCATGACAATACGCTCAAGACAAGATCGGAGCGCAGTGTCAAAAGAAAGGTGGGCCGACCCAAAAGCACGGGGAGAGCAAGTGCGCAAAGCAAAGTATAACTTAGAAATACATGTGCACGCCCGGAGAAGAAGTAACTCACACTGGGGGTCCTCAATCGTAGCAACGAAGTCCATGAGCTCTATAGTACGAGTAACCCTCTTCGAGACAAGAGCACCGCTGAAAGCAGGACACACGCTGACCGGCCCCCCCAGGACCTTAACACCATCCAAGGGTCTGGCAATAGCGATGGGGAAAACCCCGGCAAACCTACTCCTCGGGTCTTCGGTAGGCCATCATCATCATCATCATCATCATCATCATCATCATCATCATCATCTATCTATTATTATTATTATTATTATTATTATTATTATTATTATTATTATACGGCAGTTTTTTATTATTATTATTTTTTTTTTCTTTATGGACTTTTCATTAAACACTAGAACAAATTACAAAAAGTTAGAGGGAAGCCGAGATACTATCTGGGCCTCCACTCCCTTAGCGATAACAAAGCTAATCCTAGTGAAAATATGAACTGCGGCACGCGCTCCAGCATCCTGAGACATAGCAAATTTCCGAATCCGCTGGAGTAGAGAAACAGCATCCGTGTCGAGCTCGCCGAGAGAGGAGAAGGAGAAAGGTAAGAAACCATACCCAATCGCCGTGCAGCGTACCTGATACTTGGCACACTTACGACGGGCAGCATCAGCAACGACTATTATTATTATTATTATTATTATTATTATTATTATTATTATTATTATTACTATTATTATTATTATTATTAATTATTTTAAAATTTTAATTTTATATTTTTAGAATTTCTAAAGAATTGGAGTATAAAATTTTTGGTTTATAGTCTTAAAAATTCTTTTTAAATTCATTTTATGACTCAAAAGATTTTTTTTTTATTAATATTTAATAACGAATTATTACTCTTATTTATATAATAGAAATCTATGACCTCATTATAATTTTTCGATGCGAGATAATTTTATTTAACTTCATAGTCTAAAGAGATTTTTTAAGACTCCAAAGATTTTTGGTTAATATCTAAAAATGAATAATTATTACTCTTATTTATATAATCGTTAGTTTATATAGTGATAATTTTTTAATCTTAAATGGAGTAGGATTGTTTTTTTTTCTATACATGAATTATTATAATTTTCGATGAGAAGATTTTTTTGACTTTAAGTTTATAATCTTATGAGGTCCAACTTTTGTGGTCTTATGAGGTGATAATCGTCGGTTAGTCATAATTTTTTAGTCTTAAATGGAGTAAGATTGTTTTTTCCTATATAAATTCATATGTTTTTTTATCTAAATTTCAAAAAAATCGAGTCTGAGTTGGAGTAGGATTTTTTTTTTCATACACAAATTTTTATATTATTTATTAACTTAAAAATATATGAAAAAATTCCGACCAATCAAATCGCTCGAAAAGTTCCTGCTTTATTAATATATATTGATTGATATTGATTTCTTATTCGCTGTAAAGCCTATCAGTTGTCAATTGAATTGCTTTATTAATTCTCCTGAATAATCGAAGCTGCCTATTGTCCAATAAAGACCTATTCTCGTAGAATCGAGAAAAAAAGAATTTGAATTCAAAAGGGATTTACTTCACAGGCAAGACAGTTTGAAACTTCTTCCTATTACCGACAAAACAAATATGATTGCCATATTTTTTCCAACTAAATAAAAAACCTAGAGCTCAGTAGACATATTTTTCTTTATATTATGAAACGTGACAATCTTAGTGGGACGAGAAAATATAATAAGAGATATATTGAGCGCATAAACAAAACAAGGATGATGCTACAATCACTTTTGGCTATTTTGTTCAGCAGTCCTTAAAGTTTCTTTAGCCATGGCTGAGAATGAGGAAGCATCATCCTGCATCTCTGAAGTTCTCATACCAATACCCTGCAATCACACAAAGGCACATGTATGAGAGCCAACCACCCTCTTTCATACCACTCGCTCCCTCCCTATTTCCCCACCAAATATGCAACCATCCTTCTCTTTTTGCAGAGCTAAAAAGGATACTGGAGTAGTAGAATTTACAGATAAGTCTTTCGAGAGCCATCTCAAAATAAGTTTACTGTACATGTTAGAATACTTGTATATTCTAAGGAAAATTTGATCATTTATCCCTCAAATAATAATAATTTTCAAACTTTATACCTTGAATAATTTTCTTTCAAAACTTATACCTAGTTATCCAAATTATCTTGTTATCTATACCTTATTTTATTTTCTTCAAAAAATTAACCAAAAACGTGTTTTTAACTATTTAAGTTGTCATTTTTGTTCTTTTTCTTCCAATTATACCCCTCGACACATAATCACTCATCTTCATCTTCAACTTTTTTTTGAAACAATCTTCATCTTCAACTTTAGTTTATCTTCATCTAGGTAAATTTTTCTTCCTTACTCCCATTCATCTTGGTTTCCCTCTTCAACTTTAGTTTATCCAAATCAGTACATCAATTTTCCTCTTCAATTTTCCCATTTATACTTTTTTTTCCAGATTTCAACTATAAATTAATGCATTTTTTCAATTAAAATTTTAGGTGTTCCAGATTTCAATTAAAAATTTGGGTTTTCATTATGTTTGTAATTGGGGCTTTTAAAGATTGTAATGTTGTCATCCCGTGTGTGATTTTTTGGTGCAGCAATTTTTTCAAAATCAATGGACTTTATGTTTCAGTCAAAATTTGGGAATCAATTTTCCAGACAAAATAGGGGAGAAAAACAAATACTAACACCTAATTAAACCCTAACTAGTTTTAAAACCCGTGACACTCACGGGTCAACAATATCAAATTGTGATATGTATATGTATCTAAAAATTTGAAATATTAACGGGGTTAAATGGCATTGTTAGAGTTATTTATCGAAATAAGTTGTGATATCTAGTTAAAAGTCAATTAGATATAAGTCGAAGTTTTGATAATCTCACGCATAAGTAACGAAACATTAAAGGGTTAACTATTTCTAATCTTGATTTCAGTAAAAATAACCAGGAATATTCTATAGTATTCACGTGGAATTTCTGACCTACAATTATCTGATTGTTTAATTTTATTTATTTTTCAATGACATTATATATAGATAATAAATATGATTAAATTTATGCCGACTTGTCAAAACTTGACCCGACCCGCAAACCCGACCACAGGGCCCATTTTTTATGGTCATGAACCCGTTTTTTTCAACTTGCAACCTGTTTGACCCGAACCCATTATGACCCGTTAAATTAGGATTGAAATCTGACCCGACCCATTCGACCCGTTGAGTCAATGGAAGTTTATTAAAATTAACAATAAAATATTAATATTTAAATATTATATTTGATTTATGATTAGAAGCTAACATTTTTAATATTTTATGTTACGTAGAAAAACAAATATTCAATTACTATAACTTTTGTAATGATAAAGTAATAATAAAATAATTATTAAAGTAAATTAAAAAATTTCTTTTAATATTTTGTAGAATATAATAATAGTATTATTAAAATAAATAGAAATTTAATATTAAAAAGGTTGAGTGAGTAAGTGTGGATTGTTTTTTCTTTTTTTTGCCAAAATAGAAAGGGAAGTGAATTTATAAACACTTGTGAAACGGCTAGTTCAGTAAACTAGTCGTTGCTTTGCTTCAATGAGTCGTTGTTTTTCTTTCAGGGGTACCATGAGAATAACTATGAAAAACTTAAGGGTACCATGAGAACAATTGTGAAAACTTAAGGGTACCATGAGAACAACTGTGAAAAGTTAAGGGTACCATGGGAACCCCTCTACTTTTGAAGAAAGTAGTTGTTGAGTAATGAAATTAATTTTGGTCATAATTTAACGGCGTCATGACAGAAATTTAGGTAAGGTCAAATCGGGAACTAAATTATAAAACTCAAGGTTACCATGGGAACAAAGTGTAATGTGACATAGTTCGAGGCTACCATGAGACTTTTCCCATAAGATTAAGGTATAGATAATGAGATAATAAGAATAACTAGGTATAAATTTTGAAACAAATTTATTAAAGGTATAAACTTTAAAAATGAAAGTTATTTGAGGAATAAAATATTAATTTTCCCATAATTTTAAAGTTAATATATATATATATATAAGTAAAGTTATATATATTTTTAAAATTAAAATTAATATATATATATATATATATAGAGAGAGAGAGAGTTAAGATCGGGTGAGAACCCATACTACGGTGAGAACTGTGAGAACCCTTTACACCCCTTGGATCTCAGCCCTTAAATTTCACGTAAAAAAAGTCTCCAGAGGTCAGCGCTCATTCCTATCTCCTTTCCCTCTATTCCATCGTCCCTTTCCTTCGTCAATTCACCATAAATTGAGAATAATTTCAACAAAATTCACCAAAAATCAAGAAAATGCAGATTAAGCTTCATTCATAAATTCAAATCAATTAAACGAGGTTTGTTATCTAATCTGAATAAATTAGGGTTAGGGTTTTGATTTCAGTCGATTCTAGTTTTGATTTAATGATTGATTTTAGTTTTTTCTTTGTTTAATTCTACTGATTCCAGCTTAAAATCGTGTCTGATTCGATTCTAGAATTTTAAGAGTGCTAGAATTGTTCCTAATTCACCGTTTGTCTGATTCGATTAACTTGTTGTTCTTAATTGTTCGATTTTGAAGCAAAGTGGTGAGGTTGATTATATTGGTGTTTACCGGGATTTGGAATTAGGACGTTGTTGTAGCACTGTTGGTTTTACGAGTGATGGGAGTTTTTTCGTGCAGCTAGGAGAGCGGGAATTATGGATTGTCGATCCTAATTGTTCGCCTAAGAGATACATGTACACCGCTTTTCAGGTTCAGTGGTGTAGGTTTCATTGATATGAAGAGTTATGTTCAGAGTCTTGTTTCTCATGTTGATGTTGCCAGGGTGCAGGAATAAAACAGAAGGTTAGTACATTCGTCTTTCTGAGACATCATCGTGTCACATTCAACACTTTTCGATGAGTCTAAGTAACATAGGCAGAACATCAAGATTGCTGATACCTTGTGTGTGTTTGTTTGTTATTGTTGGCAGATCGAATGCATGATTCAGTCGATAGGAGTGAACTTTGAGCCTCTCGTTTGCACACAACCTGTTAGTAGTCCATCGTCATCATCCTCGATCAACTCTAAATGGGCTTAGAAAAAACAGTGCCCAACAGTGATCGAAGTTGTAACGTACTAGTAAAAACTTCGAAGAGACGGCCTCTGCTCCATGGATGGGGACCTCTCATTATTTGTAATTCAGTATTGAAGCAAGTGGGTGACTGGGTGGGTGACTTAGTTGTAGGAGAAAACTCCCAATCTTAGTTTTACAAATTAAAGGATTATGCTACAATTTTTCTTGAACGGTTTAGTTGTACTAGAAACGTTTATATATGACACCACGTTTCTTCTTAAAATTCAAAAAGGTACACCAAAACGGGTACGATAAAATTGAGGAGGGGTATACCAAAATTAAAAAATGTACGCTAAAATTCAAAAGTGAGGGTACGCTAAAATTGAATTGAAAAAGGGTACGTTAAAATAGAAAAAGGGTACGCTAAAAGTGAAGAAGGGTCCACTAAAATTGAAATTGAAAAAAAAGTACGCTAAGGGTACGCTAAAATTGAAGAAGAGTACATTAAAATTGAAATTGAAAAAGGGTACACCGAAATTTAAAAAGGGTACGCCAAAATTGAAAAAGGGTACGATAAATTTAAGAAAGGGTACAGTACGCTAAAATTGAAAAATGGTACGCTAAAATTGAAAAAGGAAATTAAATCGAGTAGGGCTTGAAGAAGAAGTGTTGTATTCATATAAAATCCGTACAAAAGGAAATTAAAGGACAATATGTTAAATGAACTCCTAAGTTAATGAAGGAAATTTGGAAAAAAACGATAGCTGGGATTATTGCAATTATATTTGCCGACGATAATACTATTACTATTGTAATGAAATAATGAATTTAATCGAATAAGTTAACTCATAAAATAATCAATTTTAAAAAAAAAAATCAAAAGTTACTGAGGTTACTGAGGTTCAATACCCAATTGTGATAAATTGATGGATTGAAAAAAAGTCGATTGAAAAATTGATTGATTGAAAATCGAATTCAATGGTCGATTGAAATATTATGGATTAAAGGATTACGGGTTGAAGAATTTTGTAGAAGGAGTTACGACCTTACGGGTTGAAGGCTCAAGCATTAATTAATGGGATTGAAGAATTTTAAAAGATCCAACGAATGAGATTGAACACTATGATCTAATGACTCATATTATAGTTCTCATGGTTCTCATTGAAGGGGTGGTTCTCACATGAACCTATATATATATATATATATATATATATATATATATATATATATATATATATATATATATATATATATATATAGTAAGGCTCTTATGAGTCATTCTCTATATATGAGTCCATAAGTCCTCATCTCATCCATTGGATGGGATGAGGATGGATGGACAAGATGCATCGTAATATTTGCATTAAAAAATAAAAATTTAGTATCCTAAAATAACTCCCATGATTTTAGGAAACAATAACTCCCATAATCATCTTCATTCCTCATTCATTCACGTTAAACGTTCATCAAAACCTAAAAAAAAAAAATGCTCCCATCATCACGTTCATTCATTCATTCAATCAAATTTGTGCTCGAAATTCCATTACTATGAATTCAATGATCGTGATCTTCATCAACTATTGATAAGCAATTCATCGAGTATAACAATGGTGAGTTTCGATATTGCATGCTTTCATGTTTTGCATTAATTTTTATTCACCATCTTGATTAATTTGCGTCAATTTGCGTTCATGTTTTGCGTCAATTTTCATGTTGATATTACTTTCATGGTCGTTTCATTCATCATAGATTCATATCAATGGTTAATTGGTCTATTGTTAGTATAGATTCCAGAGTTTTATGTTTGTTATTTAGGTTTTCCGTAATCTCCACTAATATTATTGTTTTGTTGTCTATTGAAGTAACGTACGTTCTAAGTTACAGTAACACCTTATTTTAATTAAAGTGACACACACTGAACATTAAAAAAGGTTTTTGGCGCTGATGTTGAAGTAACTTGCTTTACGAGTTAGAGTAACAAAACTTATGAGTTAAAGTAACACATATATCCCATGGGTGTAACATTGTTTAATTTTTTGCAGGTAGCATTGGCAAAGAAGTGAATGCACAAGAATGGTACAGAGATGTGGGTGAGGCATTCACTCCGTACATGGGCAAGTATTCGGGGAAATAGATGAGGCGGTGGAATTTTATAAAATCTACACGCTGGCTTGCGGATTCAAAGTTTTTTTTTTGTGGGTTTACAAGAATAATTGATTTTTTACATATTTTTTACACATAATGATGTGCAACGTTGTAGTTAACTCTATATTTATTTAATACATGTGTTGTTGGTTAGAGTAACATCTCAGATGTATTGTAGTAACACCATTCGTTCCTTAAAGTAACAGATATAACGCATAAAAGTAACTGAAGATATTAGCGTTGTTTACCATTCATTCTTAGATTAACACCAATCATTCCTTATAGTAACATGATTTGTTCGTTAAAGTAACAGCTACACTGCGTTGGAGTAACACATATTTTTGCTAGGGTACGAACCTCAATCCCTGGTGATGAAACCAATTTTGTAATGCGGGTTAACAACCTTCTTTCTTAGGTTATAACCATTCATTACCAAAGTAACAAAATTCGTTCCTTGAAGTAACATATATATTGCGTCAAAGTAACTGATGCAAACAACGTTATTTAACCACCATTATGAAAATACTATCATTCATCACTTAGAATAACATCATTTAATCGTTAAAGTAACAGCTACAATGTGTTGCTGTAACACACTAATCGTTAAAGTATTTTGATTAATCCATGTCACGCAAGATGACGATTGAAAATTATGAAGAGAAATAATTATGAAGATGAAAAGAAGGGTTTTTGAATTTGATTAATTATGAGGATATTGAGGTTTTGTGCGTGAGTAAGAGAGAATTTGAGGAGAGAGAGGTTAATAGTTATTATTTGGTAGAGAGAAATAAGGAGTTTTGATAGTAGTTGGAGAGAATTAAGGAAAGAGAGAGGAATTTAATATATTTTTACCAAATATGTTAATTATTTCCTTTATTGCTCAAATCAATCACCACCATTCATCTCCCTCTAGATCAACGGATGTAATTGGGACTTATGGACTCAAAAATGAAAAGAGGACTCACTTGATCCTTCATATATATATATATATATATATATATATATATATATATATATAGAGAGAGAGAGAGAGAGAGAGAGATAGGTTCACATAAGGCCAACAACTCTTATAAGTTCATAAGTTCCAGTGTTAAAGTTACACAAAAGGTGCTTAAAGTTACACGAGATGAGTGTTAAAGTTGCACTTTATCACTTGAAGTAATAACAGTGCTGAATGTTATAGTTACATATCAATTCTGAACAAATGCAACTTCAACGTATGTCAACTGTAACTTTAATATAGACTTAATTGCATGTGGTGAACTTATTTGATCCTCTCTCTCTCTCTCTCTCTACAAATGCAACTTCAACGTATGTCAACTGTAACTTTAATATAGACTTAATTGCATGTGGTGAACTTATTTGATCCTCTCTCTCTCTCTCTCTCTCTCTATATATATATATATATATATATATATATATATATATATATATATATATATATATATTATTGTGGTACTAATATAATAATAAAGTGTTGTCTTCAAAAAAAAAATGCTCATATTATCTGCGTTCCAAATTTAAGTTCATTCCATTTAATTGTATACGTTTCCTTATATGTTCATTCATTTTCATTGTTTAATGACCCAGTTACCCTCCCTAATTTTTTTCTTCCTTCGCCTACCTAACCCTCCAATTACAAAGTATATAAAGAGCAAAATGGTAACTTCAACAATAATATACCCATTACAAGCACCATCTAAAATATTGTGGAAAAGCAAAGGTATACTATTGATTGGAACAGAGGGAGTATTATTTTACGGTTATTAATTAAGAAAGTGATCTAATAAAGATTGTATTGATTACGGGTATTAAAGTGATCGTGGCCTAATGTGTAAAACCATTATTCAATAAATAAGGGATTGTGAGTCTATGCCGGAAGAAAATAAGAGTAACACCTACAGAGGATAGTTTGTTGGATAATCAGTTAAGATGGTTTGGGCATGTGAGACAGAGGCGGCTTGATGCAGCGATATGGAGACTTGAAGGATGGAGAGAGCAAGGGTTGGTGGAGGGTCGAGGAAGACTTAAACAGACTTGGATAAGAGTGACTGGGAATGATATGAAGTTTCTTGGGATTGGAGAAGATATGGCGTTGAATAGGACGGCGTGGGGGGATAGGATTCAAGTGGCCGAGGATATTTGAGGATACTCCTTTTGTTCTTTTTATTTATTCTTAATTCTTTTGTTCTTTTTATTTATTATTCTTAATTCTTAATTCTTTTGTTCTTTTATTTTTTTAACTTGGGAGTTTGTAACCTTTTAAAGTTATTATTAACGCTTTCAACTTAATTTTACGTTTGAAATTGTATTTATATTACTCCCTCCCATCCATTCAATCCTTGACATGGAGGGTTTTCACAACTTTAAGAAAAGTGGTAAAAGTAAGGGTATTAGGCCCTGTTCTTTTCGGCTTAATTTCAGCCTGTTTCAGACCAGCTCAGCTTTTATCAGCTCAGCCCAGCTCTTATCAGTTCAGCTCAGCTCAGCTCCAATATTTTTCTTAAAATTATTAGATAATTTATATGAGAAATTATTAGTTTCAGCTTCTATAAATTCAGCTCAGCTCTTATCAGTTCAGCTCAGCTCTTATCAGACCAGCTCAGCTCAGCTCAGCCTTATTTCAGCCGAAAAGAACAGGGCCTTATTGGTAAACCAAATGGTTTTATGGGTCCACCAAACTTAAAGTAAGGAAAAAGTAGTGGCATTTTGTGTGAATAGAGTAAGGATATAAGGATTATAAGGTAAAGTGTTTTGCCAAAAAGGGAAAAAGTAAAGGATTACTAATTTGTAACAACCAAGCTACAAGTCGACTAATCTCAGCCACTTATTGATGCTTTAATATCAGCCATTCATTTATCTATATGACGTGTCCTGTATCATCCCTTCCCCCTTGAAAACAACTTGTCCTCAAGTTGCCATTAGAGTAGCATAAAACTCTGGGTACTTCTGCTCAATGACATCTGCAAACTCCTAAGTAGATTCAAATTCAGAAAACTCCTCCCACTGAACTAAGAACTGCAGCGGCATTTTGCCTCTTTACGGTCCTTCGATCCATGACAGCCTGAGGTACAAGAATAGATTCATCCGACTTCTCATGCATCCACTGAGGAATATGAACCTCATTAGGCAAAACCCCCTTGAACACCTTCAATTGAGACACATGAAACACATTATGTGTTCTAGCCGAAGGTGGTAACTCAATCTTATATGCTACCTTTCCGACCCTGTCAATCACCTGAAATGGCCCATAAAATTTGGGTGCCAACTTCTGATTTCCCCTAACCCAAATACTCTCCTGGCGATAGGGTTGCAATTTCAACCACACCCCATCACCCACCTTAAAAGACCTCTCAGACCTAGACCTTTGCTTATTAGCTGCACCTTCATTCGCTGCTGCTTCAATAATAAAAACATAGCCTCTCTCCGTTGTATTGTCCTGTGAACGTTCACTGATGTTTCCCCTGGCAAATACGGCAAATGCACCTTCATTCGCTGCTGGGCCTTCACGAGCTGATGCTTCAATAGTAAAATCATAGCCTCTCTCCGTTGTATTGTCCTGTGAACAACTGATGTTTCCCGTGGCAAATACGGCAAATGCACAGAGGTTGGTGAGTAAGCTGAATGGAGGAATGGAAAGATGTATTATACCACCATTCAGCAAGAGGAAGCCAAATTGACCACTCCTTTGGTTTGACACTACTCATGCACCTCAAGTACGCCTCAATACACCTGTTAACGACCTGACCATCAAATTGAAGATGGTAGGCGAATGAAAGATGCAGCTCTTTCCCTTGAATTGTAAACAACGCCTGCCAAAACTGGCTTAGGAATATCTGTGTTACTCAGACACGGCTCTTGGAGGCGTGTCCCGTGTCGACACGACACGGCTGCACACACGACACGGGACACGTGTCAGACACCAGACACAACACAGACACGTTTTGAGAAAAAAGCAAAGAAGAAGGAGGAGGTAGGGAGAGAGAGAGATAAGCACCCAGTAAAAACATAGAGTAGGTGAAAAGCTTACCTATTCATCACATTAAAAATAAGAAACATTTACATAAGAATCTTGGAAGCCATTGACGAAGGACTGAGAACTGGGAAACAGAAGAAGATGAAGGGAGAATTGTGCTTTTCTAGGAAAAAAAGGGAAAAAAATGAATAAAGATGAAGGAGTTGGTTTATGGGGAAGTGGTAGTACTATTATTAAAGAATGCTTTTCTCGGGAAGTTGGTTTATGGGGAAGTGGTAATACTATTAATTTAATCTTGAAAGGATGACATAGGATAGTAGTAATAGTACTCGTAGGATAAACCTAGTTTTTTGCTATTTTATGAGTACTGAACTACTAATATTACGGATTATAGAATTTTTTTTATATTTTTTTTTATAGTTCAAGGCCATAGATATAAAGTGACGTGTCCGTGTCGTGTCTACTTAATTGGTCAAGACACTCCGTTGACCGTGTCCACGTATCCTAGAATTTCAGAAATTACGTGTCTGACACGTGGACACGTGTCCGTGTCCGACACGTGTCTACGAGTCTGAGTAACACAGAGGAATATAGCATCCCGATCACTCACAATACTCCGTGGCCACCCATGGAGTTTAAACACATTGTCGAGGTAAGCTTGAGCTACTTCTACAGCGGAAAAAGGATGAGACAACGCAATGAAATGGCCATACTTGCTCAACCTATCTATTACCACAAAAATAGCATCCTTGCCCTGCGATTTTGGAAGGCCAGTAATAAAATCCATGGAGACATCAAGCCACACTTCACCTGGAATCTCCAAGGGTTGCAGTTTGCCCGGATAAGGAGCATTATCGTACTTATTAGCTTGACACACACGACAATGCCTAATGAAATGGCTAATGCGCTTAGTCATACCCTTCACCTGGAATCTCCAAGGGTTGCAGTTTGCCCGGATAAGGAGCATTATCGTACTTATTAGCTTGACACACACGACAATGCCTAATGAAATGGCTAATGTGCTTAGTCATACCCTTCACCTGGAATCTCCAAGGGTTGCAGTTTGCCCGGATAAGGAGCATTATCGTACTTATTAGCTTGACACACACGACAATGCCTAATGAAATGGCTAATGTGCTTAGTCATACCCTTCCAAGTGAATAAGATTTTAAGTCGCCTAGTAGTAGCATCCCTACCAGAGTGTCCTCCCTCAGGAGAACTATGTATCCACTGCATAATACTCTCTCTCGCTGCTGCCCCAGGACCCACCACAATCTTCCCTTTCCTTCTAATCCGCCCCTGGTAGCCTGCCCCACCTGCACTTGCTGAGTCAATTGTACCAATAGACCAGCCAAATAAGCATCACTCTGATATCTGGCTTTTATTTTATCCAGCAGATCTGAATGTATTTCAGACAAGGACAAGCTGAGCAAGGTACTCCCGTCTACCCGGGACAATGCATCAGCAGCAATATTCTTTTTGCCCGCCCTATATTGTATCTCATAATCGAACCCCATAAGTTTGGACAACCAAAACTGCTGAAACGGAGTGGAATTTTTTTGTTGAAGCAGCCACTTGAGGCTCTTCTGATCAGTTTTCACAACAAATGCTTGCCCACACAAGTACTGCTCCCATTTCTGAACAACAAACACGATAGCCAACAATTCTTTCTCATACAGCGAAAGTTTCCTCCACTTGGGACCTAACGTCTTGCTAATAAAGGCCAGAGGATGGCCATCTTGCGTCAAAACAGTCCCAATTCCCTCATTAGACGCATCGGTCTCCACTACAAACCGCTTGGAGAAATCTGGTACAGCCAACACAGGAGCCGTGCATAATGCAGATTTCAATGTGTCAAAAGCCCGTGAAGCATGTTCCGACCATACAAAGCCCCCTTTTTTCAAAAGGTGAGTTAGAGGCTGACTAATGATCGCATAATTCCTCACAAACTTTCTATAGTACCCTGCAAGACCCAGAAAGCTTCTCAGCTCTTTAACACTTTTAGGTACCGGCCAACTAAAAACTGCTAATACTTTGCTTGGATCAGTCTCCAGTCCCTTGCCTGAAATGAAATGCCCTAGATACTCCACTTTATCAATAGCAAAGGCACACTTGCTGGGTTTAGCATACAACAACTGATCCTTCATGAGCAGAAACACAGCCTTAAGGTGCTCGAGATGAGACTCAAGGGAAGGACTATAGACTAGAATGTCATCAAAGAAAACCAATACACACCTTCTCAACAAAGGTCTAAAAACTTCATTCATCCAATTCTGAAAGAAGTGGGTGCATTGGTGAGGCCAAAGGGCATCACCAATAACTCGTAATGACCACTGTGAGTCATAAAAGCAGTTTTGAACACATCTTTATCACACACCCTGAGTTGGTGATATCCAGCTCGCAAGTCAAGCTTTGAGAACACCGTTGCACCTGCTAATTCATCAATTAATTCATCCATTACGGGGATGGGAAGCTTATCCTTGATGGTGCATTTATTCAATCCTCTATAGTCAACACATAATCTCCATGATCATCTTTCTTGCCTACCAACACAACTGGAGAAGCAAAAGGGCTAGAGCTGGCCTGTATAATGCCTCTTTCCAGCATTTCTTTAATCAATTGCTCAATAATGTCCCTTCTTTTCAGAGGATACCTATACGGCCTGATGTTAATGGGTAGAGTACCCTCCACCAAAGGGATCCTATGGTCAAATACACCCCTTGAAGGTGGCAATTCAGCAGGCTCTTCAAACAAAGATCTGAATTGGTGTATGAGGGGTTGTACTTCAAGTGCATGACCTGCAAGGCTGTCTAATTCCATCTTATTGCACATACTACCGCCTACTGATCTATCATCAACAGATAACTGCAAATAAAAAAGTTGTGATGCGTTTGATAGTAACTTGAGAGAAGGCCCATCCCCCCAACGTTTGGAGTTTTTGAGGCTTCTGCCAATTTCCGTCCTCCAAAGTTGAACTCCAATTTGAGTTGCTGAAAATCTCATTTAATGACCCCCAAAGTGCTGAGCCACTGCACTCCAAGCACCATATCACACCCCCTAAAGGAATGATCAACATATCAGTGCAGAAGTGGTTGTTCAGCAAGCGTCATTCAAACCCCTTTGACACCAACTGACAAGGCAAGTGGTTGCCGTCTGCAACTGTTACAGCTTGAGGAGGAATTTTATCCAGGCTACACCCCAACTTGACAGCCACATTATGGTCCAGGAAATTATAGGTACTGCCTGAATCTATGAGTATATGGAGAGGCTTTTTGCCATATTACCCAATCACTCTCATCGCTTGAAACCCTTGACTACCTGACAAGGCGTTTACTGAAATATGAGTTTCATCTAAATTGACTATAGCTAGTTCAACCACCTCCTCCCCCATTTCATCCACTTGATCCTCCTCCAAATTCTCTTCCCAACTTGGAATCTCCACCGCAAACAATTGAGTTTGTTTAAACTTACACCTATGATTTCTATCATAGGTTCATTACAAAAATAGCATTCCCCACGCTTTGCTTCTCAGCTCTCTCCACTGCACTTAAGAATTTAGTCGGTCTAGGTTGAGCAATTGTAGGAGCGACACTACTATTAGTTGTTCCAGGTGTTGGTAATAGCCCCTTCGCCCAAGGTTTCACTGGCTGAGTCAGTACTCTAGGATTGTTAGGTACAGGTTTATGCTGATATCTAGTAGCAGCGAGGGTTTCCTCCTGCAACCTCGCATACTCTACCGCCTCAGCTAATGTCTGGGGTTTAAAAGCCCTCACAAACGGTTTTAAAGCTGGTTTTAAGCCACCTATGAAGTTGTCCAGGAAATACTGGTGAGGGCGTAACGCATTTCTCCGTATCATTAAGGCTCTAAGACTCTCAAATGCATCTAAATAATCCTCAATTGAGCCATGTTGATTCAGTTTATTGAATTCCTCAACAACGTTTCCTCCAATTTCCTCCTTAAATCGTGCGCACAAGTCAATGATAAATTCATCCCAAGTAACTATAGTTCTAACAGCTATGTAACTGTTAAACCAAGACTCTGCTCGCCCTATCATGTACATACTCGCTAAATCGACTCGTTGATTAGCAACAATTTTACACAAATTGAAATACTTAACGCACTTCTTCATCCACAACCTTGGATTCTTTCCATCGAAAACCGGAAATTCAACTTTAGGATTGAAAGTTACAGGGTGTTTATTACCTGCAACAGATGGTTCCGGCGGTTCTGGTGGCCCAGGAGGTTCGTCACCTTCCCTCTCCTTAAGCATCCGAAGAATTTCCCCTAACAACATTGAGTTTTTTGTCAACGCAGCTGCCTGTTGCTCTAACCTCTGCTCTACCGTCAACATACGATTCTCCATGATTGCTTGTAGTTGCTTAACAGTGAGATGTCGAGAAGGCGCCAGAATGTACGGCTCTGATACCAATGATATAGCGCAGGAGTTCCCCCTCAACAATGGCGTCGAGGACCTCGAGTTCTATGTCGCGATAACAGAATGTAAAGGGAGAGAGAAACGGAGAAGAAGAAGAAGTTTGTAATTTTTTTCATGCCTTTTTTGTTCACCTGACATTAGTATTTATACAGTTGTGTAACGTAACTAATTTGTAACAACCAAGCTACAAGTCGACTAATCTCAGCCACTTATTAATGCTTTAATATCAGCCATTCATTTATCTATATGACGTGTCCTGTATCATTCCCATTGTTTTTCTTTCCTTCATACGAGTATTTACTAAAGTACCCTTATAAAAACCACACAATTACAAGTCATTCTCACTTTTCGAGAGAACTCTTCTCTTCAATATCTCTCGCAACATAAGAAAAAATATTATGAAATATATGCTCATTTAAAAGCTCTTTCCCGTAAGGAATTTTATGGTACAATTTTTAAAAAATTTGGATTAATATATTTACATAAAAATTGAAGTCAAAGTCTCGTCTCGAAAAAGTAAAACGTCGTATATAAAAATACGGAGGGAGTAATAAAGACATAAAACTAATTAATCTCCAACATTTGTGAGTTATCACCCCCTCCCTCCTCCTAGGCTCCCACAGTCCCACCAACCACCTTCTCTCACCCACCACCGTTCCCCGAAAATCCCATTTACCATCACACTACCACCCATCACCACTATTCGCACCACCTTACATCATATCCTTCACTGCCGCCAGCCGACATTCTCACCGTCGTACCTCCTCCCTACCTTACCTTCATCATCGTGATTATCCTCGCCATCATACCTCTTCACCGTCCTACTCGTCGCCGCCCCCCCCCCCCCCCCCACCCACCAACGTCATCCCTACCGCCCCACATCCCCACCACCGTCATCCCTACCACCTCAACCACCGTCGAAATCCCTACCTCCCCATCACCAACATACCTACCACCTCCACCACCGTCGACATCCTACACCCTCTCCCCATTTCTTCCGCCTCCCCTTCCATTCATTAACCCACATCACAACCAAATGATCGATTCTCGGCTAAGACTTTCACTTAAAACGATAGAAACCGTTATATTTTCGCTGGAACCGAACCGTTGATTTGTTAAAAAAAATTCAGATGATGTAACCTATCTAAAAGAATAAAGAAATTTTCGTCTTTAAAAACTGGATTTTTGTCTTTCTGATTGTTTATGTTATTACTGACTACTCGATCACTCGTACTAATAAGTGATTCTTTTTTGCTAAATGTTGGCCTCACCCCTGAGTATAGTTATTATGGGATACGTACAAAGGTGTCTTTTGTCTTTTGATTTTTAAGTACGATGAAAGATCTGCATTTCATAAATTAATGTGCTACAAAGCAGGAAAATACCATTTCCTAAGTAGGGAGATAGCAGGAACAATACCTGGAATCTTTTCACATTATCAGCCAACTTACTTTGAACCATTTTGGCTATACTTGGATCCTGCAAATGAATATGTATGAATTCATATAAGAACTTAAGGTTTGTGAATTATAAAAGGGAAGCCACAATTCTCCCCTTCCGACATCCAAGACAGGCTGTGAATGCCATAAAGATACACTCACAAGAGGAGTCAATAATATTATCTAACAACGAGTCTTTCTACAATTGACAGTCACAAATCCATCAAACCACTGAAGACAGTATTAAACATATTAAATCTTACACTAGATGATGAATATCCATATCTCCTCTTGATTTGATCAACTGACTCAACCTTCCCATTTGTCGGCTCTTCTACTGCTGAAGGTTTCTCATTTTTAGCAGTCATTTGTTTCAGTTTACCTGGAAACGAGATTCTCCAATTAGAGGTAGCAAAACATGTGCAACAGAGGTTGTTACGAATTATGATACCATTGTCTAAGATGTAAGGCAGAAATATGGCAATCAGACAGTTACAAATACATGCCATGATGATCAGATCAAACATACACTTGTCCACATCTGATCATATATTCAGCAAGGACATATTTATTGTTTCTCTATGCTAATTAATCTATTCCCTTGTAATGTGTGGTATAAACAGGACACATCAATCATTACAGCCACAATCTTGAAAGCCAAAAGAATGACGAAGAATGTATCAACCTTTAAATGACTGGAACTTGCTTGCCAATTTCTGTTTACCGAGCAATGCCGTGACATTATTCCCCTTAGGTTTTCCATCCAGGTCATCAAGATCAATGTCATCTGCAGGACATGTGAAAGAATGAAGTGTGTAATGCACATATCTAAAATGCAAAATGTATATGTAAATTCAATGTGAAACTGAACAGTCCAAGCAAGCTAAAATTAAGCATTGTAATTTGACTATGATGTCTTTACATATGGGTATTGATTATTCAGAGCCATTTCAGGTTTTCCACGAGTCATATGAACGCAGCTTCAAGTGTTTCAAGCGTTATAGAAGTAGGCATTTGCACAGAGATTCCTCCTTTATCAGTTCTTGATTTCCTAAACGGACATATGTGCCTCATCTCGTTAAATATGTTCCCTCTCTTTACTTGCTTTCAAGGATAAAGGAAATTAACAAATGAAAGAGTTTGCAATTTGTATGAATAATCAGAAACCACTCAGTCATAGGGGAGTAAGGAGTTAATACAACGTATCCAACATTTGGTTAAAGACAGGCACCCTGTTGGCCTCACCTATATCCAAGTCAACATCATTAACTTCCAACACCTTGTCCTCATCTTCAGCTAGAACAGGAAAATTTGCAACTGAAAAAATTATTGAGAGTTCTTCAGAACTTGCACTCACATCTCCAGCTCCATGAATTGTTTTATTTCCTGTTATCTCTTGGAAGACACTCCCAAATATGCCCTGCCAGTGACAAACCCTTATATGAGATTTGATTTGACCCAAATTGATGTCAAACACAGACAGCACATTGTTAAATTTGATTTGCGCACCTTTTTCTTTTCTTTCTGGTTGACAGGAGTTGTTGACCCATCCTCTGAAGCTATCATATTTTCAGCATAGACTTGTGAAAAAGGATCCAAGTGTCTGACGGATTTTATGTCAAAAAATCAGTTAAAAATGACATGTGTGGTCGAATCTATTTTTGTCTTTAACCACTCAAGAACAATAAGCCCAAGTCCAGAAACAGATACAGGGTTCCTCGACATATCTAAAATACTAAGTAGATCCTATCATCCATTTCTTTTGGAGCCAAAGATTTTTTTTTATTTTTTTTATTTTGTAAAACAATGGGCCATAGTAAAATACCTTAAAACCCTCCGCTCTTCTTACTATGAAGTAGGGAATAAAGGATAATAAGTCATCATGTCATCACAAGGGAAAGGCATTGGGCGAGGATACAGGACTAACTGTGGAACAGTAATGGTGAGGCACTACGATAAAAAATCAAAATAATCACCACTATATAAGTCACATCATGTCATCACAAACACCCCACCCTTTCCCTGTTTGGCAGGAGCTTTGATGGATAAAAAAATATTAAAATAATCACCAAGCAATTTTATCCAAGCATAAATCCAGGAGATCTTAAAAGATACATAAGAATCACTCTACCACTGTTCCTATTTATTCACGTTTTTGCCTTTTGGATTCAACGTTCCCTTAAATGTTACTCCAAGAAAAACATGGATTAATAAAAACAAGTACCTGTATGATTCATTTTGTAGCAGCATTGAAACAATGAAAATTTCCTGATCACTCCTTATCTGAACCAAACACAAGCACCTAGATCACTTGGGTAAACAGTACAGAGTATTTCATAAACAGGACAGAGATTAAATATTGAAACAATGGTCTACCATTATAACCTCCCCATCTGGAGCAGAGCACATGTAGTACTCGGCCAGATAATTTTGTTGCATTGGTGGATGTGCCAAACTTCTCAATGTAGCTTCTTTAACAAGAGACAACTCCGGTAAGGATCTGTCATTTACGAGAGAAGTGCTATGAAGAATATATATATAACATACAGAGGATATTAGGACAGAAATACAGAAAAGAGGTACACTACTAATTTATGAAGCACATTTTCCGAGTTCTCATGTCCCCTGTCCTAGTCATTACCACCGGGAGAGTCTCCATAATATGCATTTAGGTCTTGCTTATTTTTGTTTCATTCTTCCAGTAATTAAAGTCAGTTTAATTAATGGGTTCCAAAAACGCATTTCACATGATAATTACACTGAGAACATAAGTACTACTCCCTCCCATCCATTCAATCCATTACATGGAGGATTTCACAACTTTTAAGAAAAGTGGTAAAAGTAAGGGTATTATTGGTAAATCAAATGATTTTATGGGTCCACCAAACTTGAAGTAAGGAAAAAGTAGTGGCATTTTGTGTAAATAGAGTAAGGATATGAGAATTATAAGGTAAAGTTTTTTGCCAAAAGGGGAATGTAAAAAATTGATTGGATTGTCCATTTATAGTAAGCGTAAAGAATTGAATGGATGAGAGGGAGTACACGATTATACACATAAGCATCCATTGTCGTTTATATAAATGTCATTAACATACACCTCATACCTTCTTTAAAGAATAGAAATCAATTAAACACATAAAGCTGACATGGTTAGTTGTCTAACTTGGCTGATTTATGGTAACAATGCCAGCTTCTCGAGTCATATAAAGAGTTCAATTATAAGCACCTATGTCCTACGTGACCATGCTCCCACTGTTGAGTGCTCGAGTACCATTTTTAGGGAGTACAAAACTATTTGATGCCCAGTAACAAGACGATGAATGGAATTTATAGTAGCAGAGTTTAACCTACCTTATTTCAACTTTTCCACATGCAAAGAGAAACATGGCTCCTAGGCTGGAAGAAGTGCAGATCAATGATGCACAGTAACAAGAAGACGAACGAAATTTCTTTTTGTAGCAAACCTTCTTCTCCCCTTGAACTGCATGCGATAGGGAATAAATATACGCAGCTTTTTCGGAACAAAGCAACAATAACTGTGGCTTCTGTACTGTATTCTCTGCCAAAGCTGCCTTACTTGTATCTGCACAATCAAATATTTAGATGTGTTTATCACCAAGATATGCTCGTCAAGCAGCAAAATGTAACTGACACCAAATAAGATCACAGAAAATTGCTAAGTACTTGCTTGTATTGCTGTTTGTTTTTCCAAAAATATATGCTACCTAAAATCTTCATCAGTAGAGCTCTGGACGGTTTCTTAGGGTGCACCGCACTACTGCTCAGTGTATTTCCGGTATCTGCATCAAGTATACATATAGAAGAATCCCTTGTAGCCACAACTAGTATATTTTTTTCCAAACCATGTATGTCAAAACATTCAAACTGCAACGATATAATATCTGCAGAAAGTAGAGTTTCAATTTGCTTATGATACAATACAGAGGGACCTTCCACGTCGATCAGAGAAATCTGCAAAGAACGTATCTTAAACACATTAACCCTTAGGTGATCCATAAATATGGTAGATGGTACACGGAAATAAGTGAATCAGACACAGGCTTACATGTCCATGTGCACAACCCACTGCAAGATGTCTTGAACCACTTCTACTTTTTAAATAAAGTACAGCTCCATTCACTTTGATATGTTTAACCGTCTGGATGACATGATTGCTTCCTTTCTTTGTGATTCCTGAGTACAAGCAACTCAAAACTCTCGACACCGCAGATGTAAAAACTGAAAATATTCTCCATAATCAAATACAATTACGGTAGAAACAAGTTACCTGCTAAAGAGAAAAAACCACTCTCTAAGGCAAAGGGTTCTTGCTTAAATTGGTACATACGAACCTGTTTTCCAAATAAAGTAATAAAAAGATAGAAGACACATTATATAACAAAATAACATGCTCTGACAAAAATATGGTGGGATCCTTACCATTCCACTTTTATCCCCCGAGAACAGAATCCTTGATTCAGCACAGTAGAAAACAGCAGTAACTGCCATGTCACTTGAGGATGAATCATCCTCACCCTACAATATGATAGAATATTTTTGGCATATTTAGGAGATCATTAAGGTGGGGAAAAATATGTATCAGGTTAAACAACATAAAGCTTCCTCCTTTACTTTAAGTTTAATTCCTTTTCCACCATTTTTTTTGGCATAGTTGGAGGCCATTAAGGGGTGAAAAAGATCTATCAGGCTGGAAAACATACAAGCTTCCTCCTTCACATGTGAGTAGCGTATCGAAATTACAGCATCTAACACCTTATCCATTTCCCATTTGATTTATTTTGATATGCATCAACAAATATTGTTCCTACATTTCCATATTATGCCCTGGTCTGTTTGCATGCAGCCTACATGAGAAGTAAATCAAGAACAGTAGCATAGACAAATTGCTCATTTCATCAGAATGGCATCTTCTACTAGGTAGGTTCTCTTGTGTGTTGTAGTAATTGAGTTACAGGAAATTTGTTTAGGAAGATAGATCTACCCTATCCAAGCTGCAATAATTAGATGAAGAGAGACCAGTTACCAGTTGTGTTAACGACAGAAGCGGGACTAATAGAGAGCAACTGACATCCCAAAAGTTTATGGTTCCATCACTATGCCCTGTTATATATAAATCCTTGACCTTTGAAAATCCAGTGAAATGGGATGGAATGAAATGCTTTGCCTCAGAAGGAAGAAGGCTTGGTAAATTTTTTGCCACCAATGAGTACTCCTACACTACACCTGATTAGAAAGCAGCTAACAAGGAAAAACTTGAAAAAGATGAAAGCTAAAAAAAATATCACCTCAATAGCAGAACCTATTATCTTAGAATGGTTTGTTAAAAACTGAGCAGAAGTGACAATTGAAGAATAATATGGAAGCTTTATAGTCATTTCACTTGGTGCTGATACTTGACTCTTTTTTTGGGACAGCAATAAATACTTCTGAATAGAATGGTCATCATAGGCATACATGCGACCAGATTTTCCGAGCAAAACTAAAAACCCTTGTTTATTTTTGGACAGCTCATTTGTGCATGAAATTATCTCCATATTAACACACGGCTCAGGCAGCTGAAGCCCAAGTTTAATCGTCTGATTTTCAGTATCTTCATTCAATAAGATCACCTGCAATGAACACTCCATAAGTCATAAGTGGTAGTCTGTTTTCCAAACAATTTGTTGGGAAAAAAGAGAGTAAACCAAAAGGAATGACAGCTTATTGGGCCAAAAATCCTGCCGGTGCCAAAGAAACTATAAAGTACACTCATCTGTGAAAGCACCAATATAGCTTAAGAGATGCTGAACAATTCAAAACCTGAATCACAATACCTGAACTAAGTTCATATGTGTGGTATCAGAAGCACCTATAACATATAGCCGATTAGCTTTCCCATCTGAGTAGACCCACTTGAATGATGCAATTGGAATCTTTTCCAATTTATATCCAAAATTGAGCTTTGAAGCAAGAGTGACTTGGGCATTGCAAAACCCCCTAGATATTGAAGAACCAGTTCCAGTGTTTGAATTAGGAAAGACGGAGTATAGTACAATATCCCCAGTGCTATAACCAACAGCAACTTTACTTCCAAATGGGCATACCCAGCAAGCAGAAGTTACAATTTTTGTTTCATTGGAAAGTAGTTGTGCAGCAGATCCACCTGTTGTAGCCATAGCTTTGCTTTCCTGTATTGCCCATAATACCATCATCCCGTCAGCAAATATCAGGAAAATTCTGCACATGAACGGAGAAAATGGAAAGAATGTAATATTCGGTACAAGTAAGAAGGAATAAATAAGAAAAGCAAGTGTTGAGTGTAGGTTTAACTTGAAACCAGCACCCAAAAACAATAACCTATATTCTTCCGATACAAGCAAAATAAACCACAAAAGTAAAGAGCTGGCTTGTCATTTGCTCAGCCTGACGTAGCTCTCTCAGAAGTTTCATATCTGCATTATGACGTGTACCACATATGTAGCCTTACGTGAAAGATGGGAGGTTCTAGTGCCACCATAAGTCCATAACACCATGTCAGGAATGTTAATCTCTCACAAACTTAGAGAGTACTGAAACTCAGTGGCGGACAGGGGGGGCCTCGGGGGGCACGTGCCCCCCAAATCCAGTCTGACATTTATATTAAGTATGAAAGAAAGTAGAGTTATATCAATTGATTGCTGTTGGATTAGTGGTAAGAGCTGTGCCTTTCACTCATCCCACCCGAGATCGAACCTCATAATAAGAGCTTGACCATCCCAACAAAGTTTTGATAAAGTTGAGACTTAAATGTATTTAACCCATTCTATAAGTCGCCGGTTTGAATTGTAATTTTGTTCTATAGGTAATTTATGCATAAGTAATTTCGTAATTTTTTATTTTACTCCGTAATATTTTTGGTAGATTAGTAATGTAATTACTTTATAAACCCATCATTAGTTTTCAAGGATATTAGAGTTAGAAAAAATGATAACATAAAATAATACTACCTCTGTCCCACTAAGATTGACACGTTTCATTAAAATACTCATCAGATATACGAGTAATAATGAAATGAGACAATCTTTTAGCGACGGGTGGAATATAACTATATAAATATATAACAACTCGCGGAATTCGGAAAAAAAAAATAGTGCCCCTCAGTCAAAAATCATGCGTCCGCCACTGCTGAAACTATTGCTTTTAATTTAGGAATATTTAATGTGAATAATCCTAAATATCCATGCTTTTCTCATAATAATCCAAACTTCATTTAATCTTAAAATAAAATACACAATTAATACCTTATTCTCATATTGCATTTAAGTGACCGTTTACCAGTTAGTCAGGTCATTCTCTTTTGGGATATTTTACATTAATAATATCAACTATTGCCGGTCTTCCCAAAATAATCCAATCTTCAATTAATCTGAAAATACACCTATCTATCGTATCTATCTTCCGTTAATAGACACAAAAGATAGGTTTGATTTAGCCCCATATGGGTTCGACACAAGTTTTAAGAAAAAGTGAACAAGTAGGAGGATATTGGTGATATGGGAGAGAAATACTAATGAAAACATTTACTGTAATAATATACTGTAGGTTATGTTGGGTTAAACTTAAGTTTGTATTATTATGAGGAGGGATTCAATAGTTTAGATTATACCCATGAAATAACCCTTTAACATAAGTCACTAAGAGAGACCCTTTCATGAATATGTTCACAAGTTTGGAACTCAAAAAGGCACTTGTCATTTAAACTACGAAAAATACGAAATACGAAAAATAGGAAATTGGTTGGATATACTACCTCTCACTTTCTGCAGCGGGTTGGGGCAATATGAAGCTTAGAGGAGATGCAACTGCATCTTTATTTATAATTCCTGAAATAGACAAGTACCAGATCGCAAACATTCAATCTCTCTACTCTCTATCTCTTTCTCTTTCCATCTATCTCTCTATGACTCTTCTTCAAAAGATCGTGTGTGTGTACATCAAAAAAGGTGAAAGAGGGTCAAGTAGTTGCAATTTAGTTTTTTTATGTTTATATATATAATATAATAATTTAATGAAGTTAGTTATTTCCTTATTCAGTAACGGGCAAAAATTTTAAAAAATGGAACATAATTGGAACACAAAATTCGTCATCAGTTCAGATTTAGAGAACATACGAACTGCTAAATACAGGAATTTAGCCTTCTAACGAAATGAATGTTAGATGAACCAACTCAACTAAAACCTTAAGGTGATGTTGAAGCCCAACTATTACATTTATAGTCTATTAATGAATACTCGGTACAATATAGTAAAACAGAGTTACGGCGTTAAAATCTAACAAGATGAAAATCATGCCTGTGGCCTGTCAGAGAACTCACCATGAGAAGCTGGGTAGGGGATGCAGTACTTCATCTTTTCAATGTGAAATGACTCTTGATGAAGCTTCCATATAGTAACAGTACCAGTAGAATCCCCAACAAATCTGTCAATAAAAGTAGAAATTTGAGTCAGTAAGGTCTTAGCTTCGTAGTCAATAACAAGCTTGAAATATTTGCTTTTAGTTCAAATATATCTCCTTTGCTATCACCTTATGGATGCTATATGCACATCAGAGATTCAGAGTACAATCATGACAGCATTTCAAATAAATCTACAAAATCTGTTATAATGGATGCGAGGAAGATACAGAACAAATTCAAACAAGGACAACTAACATACAAAGATTTACGTGATTCACTATCGATGTGATAGCTACGTTCATGGCATATTCTAACATATTCTAACAGAATCAAAGCGCTTACATGAACTGTTGCAATAGAGCAAAAGATGTGATCTCTTCACTGGATTGATGAACTTGACTCAAAATCTTTTTTTCTATGTTCCAAACCTAATTGTGAGACAAACGGGTGAGGAAAACATGAGTGTAAGAAAAGCAAGGAAAAAAGAGGCAACATATTAACCATTGGGGTTTAGATACCTCAATTCTATCTCCGAATGTAACATTGAAAAGCACGCCAGAGTTGGGAATGAACTTCAAAAAGCCATGAATTAGTCACTTCTAAGAATATGGTGAACAAAGAAAGGCTATACAGAAAATGACAGAAGTGAGCATATAAGATTTCATGACATCACAAGGAGAAAGTTTGTTCATAGTGGATCTTCTGTGAAGAGTACTAGATGAATGGATAGCATCCAGAAAACGAAAAGAATGGTAAAATAGCAACCTTTAGGAACTTGGTGGGTTGTTCATCATCAGACTCCAATAACGCTTGTGTGTTCTCTTTACCGAGCAGCTTGACTTGCCCATGCCTGTGAAAATAACAAGTTTAGTGCAGCTTAATACTTACAAGAGCGGTGCTAAAACATATAAATGTTGATCCACTAAACAGCTTCTTAGATTGGGCTTGACATGTCATCAGAAGACAGCCAAATAAGATCCATAGGCAATGATCTTCAAACATCACATTGAACAACACCGCCAGATAAATTGTTTATGCTTATAACCTCGGCAAGAGTAAATTAAGAAAGCAGAGTAATTAGATAGCAATCTGCTCACTTTTCCAAAAAAAAAAAAAAAAAAAAATGTTCATGCAGTTGAAATAAGAAATAAGATACTAATACAGAATACACAAGGATGGGAGACGGGAACCAACCTGGTTGACAGTGCAAGTATCTTCTGAACAGGATCATAAGCTAAAATAGTAGCAGCAGATGGAATTCCATGATGGAAAGTGACATGAGGATCGACATCCTCAGCTTTCAGAGTCTCCAAGTAATCACCGGGCTAGACCGAAAATAGTACCATCAGTGAACAAAATTAAAATTAAAAATAATAAATAAATAAATATCCTAGTACAAGATTTAGGGGGTAAAGGAACTCATAGAGAATACGAATCAAATTACTAATCATGATCAAAAATGTAAATTAAAGAAGCCACAACTATGCTAAATTCAACAGGCAATAGGGGACAAGGTCACAAGGCCTAGCAAAACCGACCCTACCCCGATGGCCAAACTCAATCCATACGCAAACACGTGAATCTGAATACGACCCTAAAGGCATAATCCCAATGGACCATTCTGGCAAGAAGTTTGATAGTCCCAAATTGACCCTTGTCAAAAGGTGACCTATATATATATATATATTCACGAACACAGAATGACTCGATGGGCCTCGATCCAACCCAACCAATAAACATATATTATTCATTCAAAAGGTTGCTGTACGCCTCTGCATATTGCACAAAATCCAGTGTCCCAGGAGCATGTAAGAAATACTGAGGTTCCAGTTCATGATGAGATTGTGTGTGGGCTATTGCTCCAAGCTAACATACGTGGACAGTGGCTCACAATCTGACCACGCTCTTGGACAATGAACGTTTGATGATCTTCTCTCCATGTTGGGGGTTTGAATATTTTAATCAAAGGTATAAAAAAAAGATTCGGGCAGGGGAGTATTTGCTGAGGCCTGATGTTGAAAGATTTTCGGGTAGCCAAAAACGATAATTTTGACTATTGTTTTGGGATTTAGAGTAACAAGTATTAGCTTTTACGGTTTTATTATTATGTAGCTCCACATGTATTATACTCCACACAAGCATATTGTTTCCGTATGCTTGATAGCGCTTTGTATTAAAACATACTGTATCAAACAAATCTCCCAAGCGAATGCTAGTATCATTCACTTCCAAGTTAGTTTGAGAGTCTTATGCCTTGTTTGGATAAGAGACTACAGAGGAAAAAGGACTTTAGATAAGAGTCTTACAAATTCCATTGTTTGGTTCACAAAATGGAAATGGTGCGTTTTAGAGCGGAGCTGCGGAGGGAGAACGAATCCTCCATTTCCCTCCGATAAGGCAAATTATAATCTCTCTCAAAAAAACAAAGATTTGGAGGAAAATCTTACTCCCTAGTCCCTCCATATCCCGTTTCTCATTTCTCGCTTTTCCTTTTCCTTTCCCTTTCCCTTTCCCTATTCTTTTTTTTCTTGGGAAATTCTACCTAGTACAATTGATTTTATCCAAACGCACTCTAAGCTTTTGCTATTCTTTTCCATCCACAAGGAAGAAATACGTGGATGCTATACAGTATGATGAAACATCGATCAAAACACAAAACACAAAGAAATTTTTGATATTAAAGAGTAAAATCTCGTTTTGTTTTGTTTTATACTCGGCACCAAGTATTTAAAAACCAAACACGAACAGTCCTTCATTAATCATCATCATCATCATCATCATCATTTACGTAACTAGAGGAACATCACTGCATTAGATCCAAAAGTCAGAACACAAGGCAACCAAACTTTGGATAACAGGAGATCAAATAATTTAAAATTAAAATTCAAGAAGTCACAGTACAATTTATTTATTGTATTGACATACTCCCTCCGTCCCAGTTAATTGTTGTCCTTTGATTTTGACACAAAGACGGAAAAGAGGAAGGGGCCAAGGATAGAGATGACAAGTGGATCAAATTGAATATGAAAATGCAATCCTAAAATAGAAATGACAACAATTGGCGGACACAACTCAAAGTAAAAATAGAACAACAAATGAACGGGAATCGATGATAAAAGCAGGAAGTAGACAAAAAGGTGTAGTGTGGATTGAGAGTAGCAACTAGCAAGTAAGTAACTAACCTTCTTGGTGGCCTTTTCAACAAGCTTCTTCACAAACATCTTCAGAATTAAACTGCAAATATGATATGATCATATGATCGCATAATAATAATAAGAAGAAGAAGAAGAAGAAGATAGGAAATTAAAAACAAATTGAGGGGAACATGAAGTATTTATTACACACAAAAAATGAGAGAGACAAGACAAGACTCGACTCTGGGAGACTCAAATTGGTAACGGTTGATTTCACTTCAGGAGGAGTATCTTTGACAGTACTTGATCATCATACTCATACAGTCATACTCCGTATCAATCGGACGCTCCTTTTATACAACCAAACCACTCTGGATTTGTTACACTTGTATTTCACTGATTGATTCATTTCTATTTTAAGAACGCAAATTCTTATTTGTAACGGATCAAATATAAGGCATAACACAAAAGAGGAAGATGTATACAACATTTTTCATACCCAACTAATAAGAACTTGCCACGTGTCAAGTTAATCAAAGATGATTAGTCTAAGGTTAGATTAGTAATTTTAGATCTTTAATTAATTTTGGAAAGTTTTATTTTTGCTATTCATCTTAATTACTTTTCACTTATTTTTATGACTTTTATTTTAATTAGAGAAATTGCTAGACTTCTTTATTTTATATGTTTACTTAATTAATTACTCATTTAATATTAATATTAGTTAGATTTTTAAAAAGAAATAAAAAATCTTTGTGATTATTTAATTTAATTATAACTCTGTTGCTCATAATTATTTTTTTCGTTTTTTTTTTTGCAAAAAGGGTAAATTAATTATATTCATCCAAAAAGGGGAACTCAAGTAACGAACTTACATTTTTTTTTTTCTATATTAAAATTAGATATTCCGTGAATTAAGAAATTAAGGGTAGCTTAATTATATTCATCCAATAAGAAAAGAACACCTAAGGAACTAGATTGTTTTGTAAATTTAAATTAAATATTCTAATAATTCTTTTATTGTTTTTTTTCTTTTCATTAATAAAATAAAGTAATCAAAATTATTTCCTATTTCGTTTTAAATTATGAGTAATAAAAACATGATTAAACTCTTTTATAGACTTATAGTACTCCGTTGTAGACACCCGCATTTTGACTGCCAGGTGTCTATGGCAGTTTCCAAAAAATACCCGATGATGATCGGACGCTAACGTGTTTCTACGCGCTCGGATACGGGCTCAAAACCATTAGTTGCTGGCTTAAGCACTTATGGAGTACAAATCTCACAAAATCAACCTCGAATCCAGGCCCAGTGGATCATTCTGAGTCAAACAAGACTAATTTGGGTCAAAACCGACACCGGAATAAAACCGACTTTTAGCGACCAGATTTAAACCCGGTCAAAGCCGTTTCCGAGTAGCTCACCCACGGTCCACCTCCAAACGGGCCATTAAATTAAGTCCGTCAAGGCACAAAACCCTAGACACCAAGGTGCCCTTGCCTTTGCCTATATAAGCAACCCCATGTAACACACATTAGACATCTTTTACAACTTTACAACCCTAATCAACATCAAATCAAACCCTATCAACATCAAACTTTCAACACATCAAATTCAACCTTAATTCAACTTTTCAACCCTCATCAAGATCAAACTCAAACCCTAATTCAAACCCTAAACCTAGCTTTAGGAATCGAAACCCTAACCACCACAACTTAGCCTACATACTCGAAACTCCCGTGCAAGCCGCCACTACGAGTCCCCGTCCGAGCATAAGGAACATGTAGGTTGAGGGTGCCGAAACCCCGTCTTTTCTCTCTTCTCTTTCTTTCGTGTCATGCGTCGTCGTTGTCTTTTCTTATCGTTATTATCGCGTCCTAATATCAATAATATAACTAATATTAAAAGACATTAAATTACTTGTCGATTTGTGTCGAGTATTAGGGATGTCGGAATAAGGAAACCCGAATATACAAGTGTACTGCACACAGCGTTGCCGGTCGCTTATGCCGACACCCCGACTACTTGATTATTGAAACAAGTCAACTTAAATAATAATCCGTTTATTTTCGTTTGCATCAATTTTCAAAACAAGTATTTTATTAAATAAGGGTCGAAACCCGTTGACGCGGATCCGACATCTCGCAATCCTTAGGGATTTATTTCGATGTCGGAGAAGCCGAGGGAATCAAGTCCTTTCAATTCGTCTAAAGTGCCGATCCGTTAGATTTGATACCAATTCCATAATTGGATGTCGAATCTAACGATCTAGTCAAATAATTCGATCAATTCGATTTTCTCGTTGATGCTAACGTAGATGTCACGTTACAATTATGGCACTACAAACGCGGAGAGAAATTCATATCGTTTTGATTGACTTAAAACGACTTAAATCAATTTTCTTTATTTTTCACTCTAGTATTCTATATCGATTCACTAATCGAATATGGGATACAACGAGTATTCAAAATTAGAATCGGGTATAAATTCAATAATATTTATGTCCGATTCAACAAAATCAATGATTTATAAAATCCGAGTCGAGCATAAATTGTACAATATTTATGTCCGATTCGGTAGAATCATCGAATCATCAAAAATCAAAAGCAATTTCAAAATCAATAATAGAATTGCAAGCGAACCTGGTTCGTACAGGTGCCACTCGACCGAGTGCCTCGGTCACTCGATCGAGTGACATCACAATTTACCGAGCAGAATGCTCTTTCGACCTCTACTCGGTCGAGTCTCATAGTGACTCGATCGAGTAACGACGTACTCGGCCGAGTTGGTCAATAACTCGGTCGAGTAGGGTCATGAAATCCGGGACATAACACCTTTTAAGGATCCACTCGGTCGAGTCTCTCAATGACTCGGTCGAGTGGCCCTTTATCACGTTAAACCGTGAGTCCTACAATAACATTCGAGTCTCATTAACCGTTTTTTTTTGTGACTTAGGTCAACACGTGCCTAATCGATCACGTGAAACATCTTTTCAAAACCATGCATCATCTCATTTGCATCATTCTATACAATTCAATATTTGCACAAACCGTTATTATTCGTTATGTCGTTACTAACAGTTTGTTGTTTCTTTTGTCAATTTTACTTGTTTATTTTATTTTACTAAAATGAACCCACATGCTAAAATTCAACTTCGACGTAGAATTAATTGCATTAAATCGACGTAGAAACCCTTTTCAATTCCTCACATGCTTAGGGAAAATAATCTTTGCATATCATTCTCCCGTTCAACTAACGTGCGTATTAGAAAGTCATTCGAGATCTTAGTGGAGGCCGCTAGTGCGGGCGGGGTTGGGTGTCCTTTGTGGGCTTCCCAACACGTACCCTCACCCCTTACTCAGAACCTCGGTTTCCGGATGCCCGAAACCGTTGGCGCACGAGAGTATTCAATACACGGTATCCGATAATGTCGGTACCAGTATCAAATGCAAAGGGACGAGCCCAATAAACTCTGACATCGGAAATGGGCTATACTTTGTGCATGGCCCACTACGACATAGAGTGGGCTCGAACGGGTCCGAACTCCCACAAAGTTCGGTGGCGACTCCACTTCGACCTAAATTTCAATTCGATCCATTCTCATATGGAGATTCATTCGCCTACCCAAACCCGCGCGTGGCCGCGTCGGGGTGGACCTACGTCATGTCCACAATTTGGCGACTCCGCTGGGGATTAACTGATGCGTGACTTACCATCGACATCCTCAGGGTGAGACTCGAATAGAAATCGTTTGACAAATACAATACGCGTTTTAGTTCTACGGTTCATGCATAACCCATATTTTCCCGGGCCGGTACTCGCGACCGACGTCCCACTATACCGTTGATGTACTCCAATATGGATATGTCAAAAGGTGTCCATAGTCGATTCGAGTGGGTTTCGCGGCATGTTCTAAGATCAACTCGACTTAGGAAGTCCGTCCCGATCAACATCTAGACTATGTACACTGGTATAGACCCTCTATAGACCGACCGAGACTTAGTGTAAAGCATACATGACGTCGTTATAATGCTTGACTACGTGCTACTTGGTTTCCTTGTCGTTTTCAAAAACCGTCATTTCAAAAATGCATCTTTTCAAAAATATTCAACTTTCAAAAACTCGGAAAGTTGCCGAAATTTAGGACTTATGATTTGACTCAAAATAAGCCTATTTTCTAGCCGGCATGCCGCCCATTTCAAAATTCGAACTTCCGATCCACCATTCGATTTTCGAATTTTCAAAATCTCAATTTCACTCTTCAAATCTTCGAGATGCCATTCTCGATTTTCAAATCTCCGAGATGTTGTTTTCGATTTTCAAATCTTCGGGATCTCATCTTCAATTTTCAAATCGTCGGAAATTCATTTTTTTGACATTCATATTTTCAATTTTCAAGATATCCAATTTCAAAAACCGGGACACATACCGAATTTAGGACTTATGATTTTACTCAAAATAGCCTATTTCTAGCCGGTACGCTGCCCAATTCAAAACTCGAAAATATTTTCGAACTCTCAAAACCGAGGCCTGGTACACTTTCCGATTTTCTCGAAAAATTGGGCCTCTCCACCGAGTTATCTCGGAATTTGCAAAACAATCAATTTTCAAAACCTTCCTCTTCTTAGGACTTCCCGTATTTAGCAGTTTCGGGTCATGTCTTAAGTCGTCAAGGTCTTTAGCGTCGAAACTTTGTCGATCTTACATAACGAGTTTCTTCCCTTACCCCGTCTGCCTTTCCTCGAGGCCAAGTCAACCTTTTACAAGGCCTAGCCCTATAACAAAAGGTTCGTGATCCTTACATCTAAGGGTCACTCGTCCAACACTCGAGTTTTAGCAAAACCTCGATCTCACTCGGGGGCTACCCTTCAGCAGAGCGATCAATCACGGTTGCTCTAAGGGTCTTGTCCTACACGTGTTGTCTCACGTACCCCGCTTTCGAGTCGCTTAGATGCCACACCATCTGAGTCCTATCTAAGTCCTTGGTCTCACCTGGGAGCTATTCTCCGACGGAGCGATTAATCACGGTCACTCCTTGAATCACACCCTACACATTTGTCTTAGGAGAGTCTAACCCGAGTCAAACCGGAGTCGTCTCTCCTCCCGCGCTATTTCCTATGCCTTGGTGAATTTGAGTTCCGAAGCAACTTTACTGATTACGCGGTATTCTTACAGACAGGCCACCGCAAAACAGACATCAAAAGATGCAAGGAACTTTGGACGAACTGAAGGTCGCGCTGGCCAGGATGGAAACTCAATTGACTACCATCCAGACTAACCAAGCGACTTTAGCCACCCGTCAAAGTGCCGTGGAGAAAAGGACTCCTGTTGTTGGATCCGAGCCCACTGGGCCCATAGCTGAACTAATCAGCGTTGTTCGCAGGCTCGAAGAACAGGTTCATCTGTCGACGAACAATTCGATCCACACTGAAAATGCTCGTTCCTACTCACCTTTGAATGACGAGCTACCTGCTAACCTCAACCTTACGGGAATTCCAATGTTTGAGGGTACTGAAGACCCGGTCCATCACATCCGGGCTTTCAAAGATTTCATGGCGGTCCAAGGGGTGAAATCCACCATGTTCAAGCACCTGTTCGCTTCTTCCCTCGAAAAGCATCCAAAAGCCTGGTACTACAGGCTCGATTCCAAGAAATACAAAACTTGGGGCGATGTGGCTACTGAATTTGCTCGGAACTACACTGATAATATCGAGATCCAGACTACAATGCGTACTCTGGAAGTCATGGCCTAAGAGCCCAAATAAGGGTTCATTAAATATCTTCAAAGATGGAGGGCCGAGAGTGTAAAGTTGGTAGACAAGCCCAACAAGAAGACACTAGTGGAGGCATTCATCAACAACCTCCTACCTTCTTACCGCGTCCATCTTAGGTATGCCGACATTTCAAACTTTGCGGTGCTTACCGAAATGAGCCTTAGGATTGAAGACGATCTTCGACATAATGAAGATCTGGGTGAAGCTTCTACTGAAGGCTATACTGGACATCAACTCGAGTCCTTAGAAGCTGACGACTAATCCGAGAGTCCGGATCCGATTTGAGTTCGAGTCTGAGTCCGAGTCTAGGATGTGCTATTTTTTCCAAAGTCAAAGTCAAAGTCAAAGTCAAAGTCAGAATCAATTGTATTTTGTCATCTTTTTCAAATTTCAATAAAATCAGCTTTCAATATTCTTTCTCATATATACTTTCCTTATGTGTTTCCGAGAACATGATGAACACCATCATACACTGTGAGCACATGCACGTGACTATTATAGGCACATCTATAATGACTACAGGAAACCGAGCCCGTGTTTTCCTTTTACCTATTCCATGTCTGGTATAGAAAAGCCACATAACTACCCTTAGCAGGAGCATATCGAATCCTATGACAAATCTGGGTAGTCTCCTAGTTAGGATCCAAGATGGAAGGCAAGCTCATTTCCCACAACAAACACCCATCCGATAAGATCAACCGACCCCTACCTTTGGTGTTAGTCTGACCAAAAAAAAAAAACTGGACGAAAAAAATCAAAAAACCCATGACCGGGGCTGAGAGGTCAACCAAAACTCAAAAAATCCATGACCGGGACTGAGAGGTCAACCAAAACTCAAAAAACCCATGACCGGGGCTGAGAGGTCAACCAAAACTCAAAAAACCCATGACCGGGGCTGAGAGGTCAACCAAAACTCAAAAAACCCATGACCGGGGCTGAGAGGTCAACCAAAACTCAAGAAACCCATGACCGGGGCTGAGAGGTCAACCAACATTCAAAAAACCCATGACCGGGGCTAAGAGGTCAACCAGCAAAATTCAAAAAAACTCATGACCGGGGCTAAGAGGTCAATCAAAAAAAAAATCAAATACCCATGACCGTGGTCAACGGTCAACTCAAGTGAAAATCCTTTGACCGGGGTACGGTCAAATTCAAAATTATCAATACCATCCAATAGGGGAGTAACAATCAAGCTGGTTAGCTAACACCACACTCAGCCTTCCCACAAGACCTTCTCGAGACCCAGGCTAGCGACAGCCCGGAATTTTGAGGATTCAAGCTCCATAGGATACACCCTAACCATTAGGGCCAGACATGGAAACTAGATCCCGCATTATCAAACCTGTCCAATCGAAGTTCGAGCTATCATTACTCGACTTCCCCCTTTCCTACCACATTATAATACCTTACCCTCGAAGCCTCAGCTCCACAAAATCGAGCTCCAGATTTCGAATCATCAAAGCCACTTACTTCCTAGCACCACATTTTCAAAATTATCCAAACCAGTTACCAACCCCGAACACGGGAACTCAACCTGCGGTCGGCATAGAACATGCCCAAATAGTTCACACCACCTCTGGGGGCTACCTCGGAGAATGCTCACAGTCACAGGATCAACATCCTAACCATTCTAGCCCTTTGATCAAGACATCATTGGGAGTGCACCTAGCCTGCACCGTCAATATGGCTAGTTACACACAAAGTCCTATTAGACTAGGCACCATAATATATCTTTCAACACTGAACTACGGCTTGGTTTGATTTCACTACACGTGAATACGTAGGCAGCCTTTCAACAGAGGCACAACCACCCACATTGACACACATTCAAAAATCATTATCATTTCGGTCACGACACTGTCATGTTCTCAGCAGCCAGCTTTGTCGTCCTGGGGGCTTCTCCTAGGCAGAAGTTCTCTATCCACTCACATAATTCAAATACTTTCAAAATCTAGCCTCCTCTCTACAGTGTGTTCGAGTACTCGGCTCAGTCAAAGACGAGAATCTGTCAGGACTCGGAGCAATACCCATTTTGGACTGTACCCTAAAATCAGAAATCTAGAAGGGCACCAGACTAAAACAGTCTCATTACAGACTACTACAGTCGCCCTATGATAGATCGTTCCCATGTTGCCACTCGCCTAGGCTACGGAATAGCGCAACTCAAGAGCCTTGTTAGGTGGCCCACCCCCTACCGAGTCACGGTCCAACCCCTCGAGAGTCCAGTCGTGTCTGTCAACTCGTCCGGTCACGTCCAGAGTCGAGTCTGTCGATAGGTCTCTCTCTTCAAATTCCACTTTGAAATTTGTAAAACTTAGCCATTTGAGAAAATCCTTTTCGACAAGGTCAAATTTCGGTCTATTTAAACTGCAATTTTTTTTTCTACCCCTTCCCATTTTGAAAACCTAGCCCGTGAGTTGCTTTCAGGATTTCAATTTCAAAAAATTTCAAAAATCTCAAAATTTCAAAGTTTCAAAAATTCAAAATTTTTCAAAAATTCAAAAGGTCAATTTCCCCAGCACGAGTCATTCTACTACCTACGTGTTGCATGCATTTTATGTGACTTATACAGGTACGACTCAAACAGGGACGTGCAACCCTCTAAATCTCCCCAGCGGAAGCCCGAGGCGGCATTTTCCCCGGAATAGCACGAGATGGGCCCACACAGGACTCATGCGACAAGTCCGATTCCCCATGGAGGTATTATCAACAGCTCAGGTATGACTCCTATCTTATGGCTGGCGAGCCCTTCACTCAAGTCTAATGGACTATAAACGATCCGATCAGAAGTCTACCAGGTCTTAATTGGCTTGGTAGCTACTCTGACTTTCGCCTTGTCCAAGCCTCAGTCAGAGTGGGGGCTCTGTAGACACCCGCATTTTGACTGCCAGGTGTCTATGGCAGTATCAAAAAAACACCCGATGATGATCAGACGCTAACGTGTTTCTACGCGCTCGGATACGGGCTCAAAACCATTAGTTCCTGGCTTAAGCACTTATGGAGTACAAATCTCACAAAATCAACCTCGAATCCAGGCCCAGTGGATCATTCCGAGTCAAACAAGACTAATTTGGGTCAAAACCGACACCGGAAATAAAACCGACTTTTAGCGACCGGATTTAAACCCGGTCAAAGCCGTTTCCGAGTAGCTCACCTACGGTCCACCTCCAAACGGGCCATCAAATCAAGTCCGTCAAGGCACAAAACCCTAGACACCAAGGTGCCCTTGCCTTTGTCTATATAAGCAACCCCATGTAACACACATTAGACATCTTTTACAACTTTACAACCCTAATCAACATCAAATCAAACCCTAATCAACATCAAACTTTCAACACATCAAATTCAACCCTAATTCAACTTTTCAACGCTCATCAAGATCAAACTCAAACCCTAATTCAAACCCTAAACCTAGCTTTAGGAATCGAAATCCTAACCACCACAACTTCGCTTAGCCTACATACTAGAAACTCCCGTGCAAGCCGCCACTACGAGTCCCCGTCCGAGCATAAGGAACATGTAGGTTGAGGGTGCCGAAACCCCGTCTTTTCTCTCTTCTCTTTCTTTCGTGTCATGCGTCGTCGTTGTCTTTTCTTATCGTTATTATCGCGTCCTAATATCAATAATATAACTAATATTAAAAGACATTAAATTACTTGTCGATTTGTGTCGAGTATTAGGGATGTCGGAATAAGGAAACCCGAATATACAAGTGTACTGCACACAGCGTTGCCGGTCGCTTATGCCGACACCCCGACTACTTGATTATTGAAACAAGTCAACTTAAATAATAATCCGTTTATTTTCGTTTGCATCAATTTTCAAAACAAGTATTTTATTAAATAAGGGTCGAAACCCGTTGACGCGGATCCGACATCTCGCAATCCTTAGGGATTTATTTCGATGTCGGAGAAGCCGAGGGAATCAAGTCCTTTCAATTCGTCTAAAGTGCCGATCCGTTAGATTTGATACCAATTTCATAATTGGATGTTGAATCTAACGATCTAGTCAAATAATTCGATCAATTCGATCTTCTCGTTGATGCTAACGTAGATGTCACGTTACAATTATGGCACTACAAACGCGGAGAGAAATTCATATCGTTTTGATTGACTTAAAACGACTTAAATCAATTTTCTTTATTTTTCACTCTAGTATTCTATATCGATTCAATAATCGAATATGGGATACAATGAGTATTCAAAATTAGAATCGGGTATAAATTCAATAATATTTATGTCCGATTCAACAAAATCAATGATTTATAAAATCCGAGTCGAGCATAAATTGTACAATATTTATGTCCGATTCGGTAGAATCATCGAATCATCAAAAATCAAAAGCAATTTCAAAATCAATAATAGAATTGCAAGCGAACCTGGTTCGTACAGGTGCCACTCGACCGAGTGCCTCGGTCACTCGATCGAGTAACTCGGTCACTCGATCGAGTGACATCACAATTTACCGAGCAGAATGCTCTTTCGACCTCTACTCGGTCGAGTCTCATAGTGACTCGATCGAGTAACGACGTACTCGGCCGAGTTGGTCAATAACTCGGTCGAGTAGGGTCATGAAATCCGGGACATAACACCTTTTAAGGATCCACTCGGTCGAGTCTCTCAATGACTCGGTCGAGTGGCCCTTTATCACGTTAAACCGTGAGTCCTACAATAACATTCGAGTCTCATTAACCGTTTTTTTTTGTGACTTAGGTCAACACGTGCCTAATCGATCACGTGAAACATCTTTTCAAAACCATGCATCATCTCATTTGCATCATTCTATACAATTCAATATTTGCACAAACCGTTATTATTTGCTATGTCGTTACTAACAGTTTGTTGTTTCTTTTGTCAATTTTGCTTGTTTATTTTATTTTACTAAAATGAACCCACATGCTAAAATTCAACTTCGACGTAGAATTAATTGCATTAAATCGACGTAGAAACCCTTTTCAATTCCTCACATGCTTAGGGAAAATAATCTTTGCATATCATTCTCCCGTTCAACTAACGCGCGTATTAGAAAGTCATTCGAGATCTTAGTGGAGGCCGCTAGTGCGGGCGGGGTTGGGTGTCCTTTGTGGGCTTCCCAACACGTACCCTCACCCCTTACTCAGAACCTCGGTTTCCGGATGCCCGAAACCGTTGGCGCACGAGAGTCATTCAATACACGGTATCCGATAATGTCGGTACCGGTATCAAATGCAAAGGGACGAGCCCAATAAACTCTGACATCGGAAATAGGCCATACTTTGTGCATGGCCCACTACGACATAGAGTGGGCTCGAACGGGTCCGAACTCCCACAAAGTTCGGTGGCGACTCCACTTCGACCTAAATTTCAATTCGATCCATTCTCATATGGAGATTCATTCGCCTACCCAAACCCGCGCGGGGCCGCGTCGGGGTGGACCTACGTCATGTCCACAATTTGGCGACTCCGCTGGGGATTAACTGATGCGTGACTTACCATCGACATCCTCAGGGTGAGACTCGAATAGAAATCGTTTGACAAATACAATACGCGTTTTAGTTCTACGGTTCATGCATAACCCATATTTTCCCGGGCCGGTACTCGCGACCGACGTCCCACTATACCGTTGATGTACTCCAACATGGATATGTCAAAAGGTGTCCATAGTCGATTCGAGTGGGTTTCGCGGCATGTTCTAAGATCAACTCGACTTAGGAAGTCCGTCCCGATCAACGTCTAGACTATGTACACTGGTATAGACCCTCTATAGACCGACCGAGACTTAGTGTAAAGCATACATGACGTCGTTATAATGCTTGACTACGTGCTACTTGGTTTCCTTGTCGTTTTCAAAAACCGTCATTTCAAAAATGCATCTTTTCAAAAATATTCAACTTTCAAAAACTCAGAAAGCTGCCGAAATTTAGGACTTATGATTTGACTCAAAATAAGCCTATTTTCTAGCCGGCATGCCGCCCATTTCGAAATTCGAACTTCCGATCCACCGTTCGATTTTCGAATTTTCAAAATCTCAATTTCACTCTTCAAATCTTCGAGATGCCACTCTCGATTTTCAAATCTCGGAGATGTCGTTTTCGATTTTCAAATCTTCGGGATCTCATCTTCAATTTTCAAATCGTCGGAAATTCTATTTTTCGACATTCATATTTTCAATTTTCAAGATATCCAATTTCAAAATCCGGGACACATACCGAATTTAGGACTTATGATTTTACTCAAAATAGCCTATTTCTAGCCGGTACGCTGCCCAATTCAAAACTCGAAAATATTTTCGAACTCTCAAAACCGAGGCCTGGTACACTTTCCGATTTTCTCGAAAAATTGGGCCTCTGCACGGAGTTATCTCGGAATTTGCAAAACAATCAATTTTCAAAACCTTCCTCTTCTTAGGACTTCCCGTATTTAGCAATTTCGGGTCGTGTCTTAAGTCGTCAAGGTCTTTAGCGTCGAAACTTTGTCGATCTTACATAACGAGTTTCTTCCCTTACCCCGTCTGCCTTTCCTCGAGGCCAAGTCAACCTTTTACAAGGCCTAGCCCTATAACAAAAGGTTCGTGATCCTTACATCTAAGGGTCACTCGTCCAACACTCGAGTTTTAGCAAAACCTCGATCGCACTCGGGGGCTACCCTTCAGCAGAGCGATCAATCACGGTTGCTCTAAGGGTCTTGTCCTACACGTGTTGTCTCACGTACCCCGCTTTCGAGTCGCTTAGATGCCATACCATCTGAGTCCTATCTAAGTCCTTGGTCTCACCTGGGAGCTATTCTCCGACGGAGCGATTAATCACGGTCACTCCTTGAATCGCACCCTACACATTTGTCTTAGGAGAGTCTAACCCGAGTCAAACCGGAGTCGTCTCTCCTCCCGCGCTATTTCCTATGCCTTGGTGAATTTGAGTTCCGAAGCAACTTTACTGATTACGCGGTATTCTTACAGACAGGCCACCGCAAAACAGACATCAAAATATGCAAGGAACTTTGGACGAACTGAAGGCCGCGCTGGCCAGGATGGAAACTCAATTGACTACCATCCAGACTAACCAAGCGACTTTAGCCACCCGTCAAAGTGCCGTGGAGAAAAGGACTCCTGTTGTTGGATCCGAGCCCACTGGGCCCATAGCTGAACTAATCAGCGTTGTTCGCAGGCTCGAAGAACAGGTTCATCTGTCGACGAACAATTCGATCCACACTGAAAATGCTCGTTCCTACTCACCTTTGAATGACGAGCTACCTGCTAACCTCAACCTTACGGGAATTCCAATGTTTGAGGGTACTGAAGACCCGGTCCATCACATCCGGGCTTTCAAAGATTTCATGGCGGTCCAAGGGGTGAAATCCACCTTGTTCAAGCACCTGTTCGCTTCTTCCCTCGAAAAGCATCCAAAAGCCTGGTACTACAGGCTCGATTCCAAGAAATACAAAACTTGGGGCGATGTGGCTACTGAATTTTCTCGGAACTACACTGATAATATCGAGATCCAGACTACAATGCGTACTCTGGAAGTCATGGCCCAAGAGCCCAAAGAAGGGTTCATTAAATATCTTCAAAGATGGAGGGTCGAGAGTGTAAAGTTGGTAGACAAGCCCAACAAGAAGACACTAGTGGAGGCATTCATCAACAACCTCCTACCTTCTTACCGCGTCCATCTTAGGTATGCCGGCATTTCAAACTTTGCGGTGCTTACCGAAATGGGCCTTAGTGTAGACACCCACATTTTGACCGCCAGGTGTCTATAGTAGGTCCCACCAAACACCCGATGATGATAGGACGCAAACATGCTTTAATGGACTCGGATATGGGCTCGAAATCATGGACATTTGGTTTAGGCTTATTACGGAGTAAATATCTTACAAAACCTACCTCAAATCCAGGCCCAGTGGGTCGTTTCGAGTCAAATGAGACTAATTTGGGTCGATTCCGACACCGGGGGTAAAACCGTCTTTTTACGACCGAGTCAAAACCCGGTCAAAAATATTCTCGAGACACACGAGTCAGCCGTGACACCTCACACGGCTGATCCGGTCCCAAATACTACAAAAATTATCTTCAAAAAATATTAAACAAATCCGTTTAAGGATAGAATTCGATCTCAAGTAGGAATTCTATCCGGAAACCGAATCGGACACCGACCGAGCTCCAAATAGTCGGCCAAGACAGCCAAAATACTCGGCCAACTCTTCATGACAGCCGAAATACTTGGCTTCCCCACCAAGAAACGAGACTTTCGTTCCCTTTCGAACTCTCGTGTTTCCTATCCATACCGGTATTTCTTGTCACACAAGCAAGACTACCTCGACCCCTATAAATAGGACCTCCCGTCCAACACAAAGGACAACGATTCTACCAACAATTACAAATCATAAATCTACCATTCACATATCCTTAACATCTAGTAAGAAATCCCGATACGATCCCGAAGGAACCTCGAAATACCGACGAAACCGACCCCGTCATCCGGCCGAACCCACCGTCTCACACACATAAAAAAACGCACCAAACCGACACCTTAACTCATCCCGCATCATCTCGACGCTCCCGAGCCTAAGCCACTGTCTGACGAGCTTCATACCGAGAAAGTAAAGCATCTAGGTTGAGGGTGTAAATCAAACCCGATTCTTCTCCTTTCTCTCTCTCTCTCTCACGTTTTTTTTTCTGTTTTTTTCGTCCGTCACTTTTTTTACGGGTCGTCGGTCGTTTCGTATTATTAATATGGGTCGTTCGTCACATATTTTTATTTATTTCTAATAATCGATACTAAAAAAACTATTATTATATAACGTTCTTAAAATACGATACCGATTCTCTAATCGAATATCGTATCTACAAGAACTAAATTAATTAATTCTCGTTGATGCTAACCAAATCATTACATCTTTTTTAAACAAAATTCGATGATTTTAAACGCGGAGAGAATTAACATTTATTCGTTCAATTTTTTTTTTTTTACTTTTTCGTTCAAAACAAACTTTTTCTAAAACATTCCGACTATTCGATATCGATTTCATAATCGAATATCGAATACGATGAATATCGAAAATATAAATCGAGTATAAATTAATCCATATTTGTACGCGATTTATAAAAATTGACGATTTTTCGACAAATAAAAAAAAACCCGGCAGGCCACCACGCGGGTCGCGCGCCTATCAGGTGACCTGCGCGGCAGCCGGTTCATCGGTTCTTATTTTTTGTCTATTTTTTATTCTTTTTGAACCTTTACATAAAAAGCGACTTTCGCGACATATTTCAACAAATACTTTTTTCGACCTCGGTCAACACGTGTTAATCCATCACGTGTCATTAAATCTTTTTCGAATCATGCATATTTTTTATTCGTATTTTTTTTTCGATTTATTTAAACGTTACTAACTCGTTTTCTCGTGTTTGTAGCTTTTTATTTGTTTTCTATCGTTTTATTAGACTAAAACGACCTCACATGCTAAAATAACTTTGACGTTATTAGTTTAACATGCATTAAACGACTTAGCAATCCATTTATTTTTTTTCTCACATGCTTAGGAAAATAATGTTTGCATATCATTCAACCGTCGAACTAACACGTGTACACCAAAAACGAACGATATCTTAGTAAAGGCCGCTAAGTGCGGGCGGGGTTGGGTGTTCTTAGTGAACTTCCCAACACGTACCCTCACCCCTTACTCAGAACCATGGTTTCCGGATGTCCGAATCCATTGGCAACGAGAGTCGTTCAATACACGATATCCGATAATGTCGGTATCGGTATCGTAATGCAAAGGGACGAGCCCAATAAACTCTGACATCGGAAATGGGCCGTATTTTGTATACGGCCCACTACGACATAGAGTGGGCTCGAATGGTTCCGAATAACCACAAAATTCGGTGGCGACTCCTACTTCGATTTAAATTTCAATTTGACCATCTCATATGGAGATTCATTCGCCTCCCCAAACCCGCGCGTGGCCGCGTCGGGGTGGACCTATGTCATGTCCACACTTAGGATTGAAGACGATCTTCGACATAATGAAGATCTGGGTGAAGCTTCTACTGAAGGCTATACTGGACATCAACTCGAGTCCGAGTCCGAGTCTGAGTCCGAGTCTAGGATGTGCTATTTTTTCCAAAGTCAAAGTCAAAGTCAAAGTCAGAATCAATTGTATTATGTCCTCTTTTTCAAATTTCAATAAAATCAGCTTTCAATATTCTTTCTCATATATACTTTCCTTATGTGTTTCCGAGAACATGATGAACACCATCATACACTGTGAGCACATGCACGTGACTATTATAGGCACATCTATAATGACTGCAGGAAACCGAGCCCGTGTTTTCCTTTTACCTATTCCATGTCTGGTATAGAAAAGCCACATAACTACCCTTAGCAGGAGCATATCGAATCCTATGACAAATCTGGGTAGTCTCCTAGTTAGGGTCCAAGACGGGAGGGAAGCCCATTTCCCACAACAAACACCCATCCGATAAGATCAACCGACCCCTACCTTTGGTGCTAGCCTGACCAAAAAAAAAAAACTGGACGAAAAAAATCAAAAAACCCATGACCGGGGCTGAGAGGTCAACCAAAACTCAAAAAACCCATGACCGGGGCTGAGAGGTCAACCAAAACTCAAAAAACCCTTGACCGGGGCTGAGAGGTCAACCAAAACTCAAAAAACCCATGACCGGGGCTGAGAGGTCAACCAAAACTCAAAAAACCCATGACCGGGGCTGAGAGGTCAACCAAAACTCAAAAAACCCATGACCGGGGCTGAGAGGTCAACCAAAACTCAAGAAACCCATGACCGGGGCTGAGAGGTCAACCAACATTCAAAAAACCCATGACCGGGGCTAAGAGGTCAACCAGAAAAAATTCAAAAAAACTTATGACCGGGGCTAAGAGGTCAATAAAAAAAAAATCAAATACCCATGACCGTGGTCAACGGTCAACTCAAGTGAAAATCCTTTGACCGGGGTACGGTCAAATTCAAAATTATCAATACCATCCAATAGGGGAGTAACAATCAAGCTGGTTAGCTAACACCACACTCAGCCTTCCCACAAGACCTTCTCGAGACCCAGGCTAGCGACAACCCGGAATTTTGAGGATTCAAGCTCCATAGGATACACCCTAACCATTAGGGCCATACATGGAAACTAGATCCCGCATTATCAAACCTGTCCAATCGAAGTTCGAGCTATCATTACTCGACTTCCCCCTTTCCTACCACATTACAATACCTTACCCTCGAAGCCTCAGCTCCACAAAATCGAGCTCCAGATTTCGAATCATCAAAGCCACTTACTTCCTAGCACCACATTTCCAAAATTATCCAAACCAGTTACCAACCCCGAACACGGGAACTCAACCTGCGGTCGGCATAGAACATGCCCAAATAGTTCACACCACCTCTTGGGGCTACCTCGGAGAACGCTCACAGTCACAGGATCAACATCCTAACCATTCTAGCCCTTTGATCAAGACATCATTGGGAGTGCACCTAGCCTGCACCGTCAATATGGCTAGTTACACACAAAGTCCTATTAGACTAGGCACCATAATATATCTTTCAACACTGAACTACGGCTTGGTTTGATTTCACTACACGTGAATACGTAGGCAGCCTTTCAATAGAGGCACAACCACCCACATTGACACACATTCAAAAAGCATTATCATTTCGGTCACGACACTGTCATGTTCTCAGCAGCCAGCTTTGTCGTCCTGGGGGCTTCTCCTAGGCAGAAGTTCTCTATCCACTCACATAATTCAAATACTTTCAAAATCTAGCCTCCTCTCTACAGTGTGTCCGAGTACTCGGCTCAGTCAAAGATGAGAATCTGTCAGGACTCGGAGCAATACCCATTTTGGACTGTACCCTAAAATCAGAAATCCAGAAGGGCACCAGACTAAAACAGTCCCATTACAGACTACTGCAGTCGCCCTATGATAGATCGTTCCCATGTTGCCACTCGCCTAGGCTACGGAATAGCGCAACTCAAGAGCCTTGTTAGGTGGCCCACCCCCTACCGAGTCACGGTCCAACCCCTCGAGAGTCCAGTCGTGTCTGTCAACTCGTCCGGTCACGTCCAGAGTCGAGTCTGTCGATAGGTCTCTCTCTTCAAATTCCACTTTGAAATTTGTAAAACTTAGCCATTTGAGAAAATCCTTTTCGACAAGGTGTAGACACCCGCATTTTGACCGCCAGGTGTCTATGGCAGTTTCCAAAAAACACCCGATGATGATCGGACGCTAACGTGTTTCTATGCGCTCGGATACGGGCTCAAATCCATTAATCGTTGGCTAACACACTTACAGAGTACAAATCTCACAAAAACAACCTCAAATCCAGGCCCAGTGGATCATTCCGAGTCAAACAAGACTAATTTGGGCCGAAACCGACACCGGAATTAAAACCGACTTTTCGCGATTGGGTCAACCCCGGTCAAAGTCGTTTCCGAGACACACAAAAACAACCATATAACCATCAAAAGTCCAAGTCAAACACAAAACCCATCAAACACCCAAAGTCAAGGTCCAAAACAATGGACCCGTACAACCCGACTGGGCCACTCGATCGAGTGACCCACCCACTCGATCAAGTGGGCTTGTTTCAAGCCCGACGGCAGGCTTCACGGGCCACTCGACCGAGTTAGCCCCATACTCGGTCGAGTAACCCTAAACCGGTGCCCTAGCCATGCCTATATAAGCAACCCCCATGCAACACAATTACACAACTTTTACACCTCTTACAAACCCTAATCTTACACATCTACAAAAAACCCTAGAGCAACCCTACACTACGTCTTCTACAAACCCTAGACGAACCCTAAGCAAAACCCTAGCAAATCGACATTAAGCAAACCCTAAACCTAGTTTTAGGAATCCAACCCGAGCCACCACAACTTAGCCTCCATATACCTCGAAGACTCTCGTGTCATAGCCGCGTTTACGAGCCTTAGTCCGAGACAAAAACATGTAGGTTGAGGGTGACAAACCTCTTTCTTTTCCTCCTTTTTCTTTGCGTTGTCATCTTCCTCTCTTTTCCATTTTTTTTTCGTTTATTATTATTATTATTATTATTATTATTATTATTATTACGCTTATTATTATTATTATTATTACGTTTATTATTATTATTATTATTACGCTTATTATTATTATTATTACGTTTATTATTATTATTATTATTATTATTACGTTTATTATTATTATTATTATTATTATTATTATTGTTATTACGATTATTATTATTATTATTTACCTCGTTATCATTATTGCATCTTAGTATCGCGCATTCATCTTTTTCAAGCAATTATTCTTAAGGGTCGAAACTCGTTGACACGGATCCGACATCACAATCCCTAGGGATTTATCTCGATGTCGGAGAAGTCGAGGGAATCAAGTTTTTTTATTATTATTTATTTAATTAAAGCATCGACTTTTCTAAAATCACATTAAATCAATTTAAGGCGCAATTTTCGTTGATGCTAAAATAATTGTCAAATAATTCGTTAGAATTATGACATTATTAATGCGGAGAAAATTTAATCACATCATAACAATCAATTTGAAGCGATTTTAAAAAAAGATTTCAAAATCAATACTATTTCATACACGATTTTTAATCGCACAGAGGGCACTCGACCGAGTGCCTGATCCACTCGGTCGAGTGGCACCTCAAATTCAAGTCAGAACGCACGTCACGACCACCACTCGATCGAGTCTCACAGTGACTCGATCGAGTGGCAAAGTACTCGACTGAGTTGGCCAATAACTCGGTCGAGTATGGTCAATAACGCGGGACAGAAACACCTTTTAGGGGTTCACTCGATCGAGTCTATCGACCACTCGATCGAGTGACCCTACAACGACTAAAACATAAGTCGTACATTGTTCTACTTTTCAAACTCGATAGTATTTTAAGACTTACGTCAACGTGTGCTTAATAAATCACATGTATACTATCTTTTCAAACCATGTATCATCATATTTATATCATCTCATATTTGCACAAACCGTTATTATTCGTTATATCGCTATATCATTACTAACGCGTTTGTTGTTTCTTTTGTCAATTTATTTTTTGTTCGTTTATTGTACTAAATGAACCCGCATGCTAAAGTACAACTTTGACGTTAATTTTAGTTGCATTAAATTGACTTAGAAACCCTCTCAATTCCATTCACATGTTTAGGGAAAATAAGTCTTTGCATATCATTTTTCCCGTTTTACTAACGCGCGTATTAGAAAGTCACTCGAGTTCTTAGTAGAGGCCGCTAATGTGCGGGCGGGGTTGGGTGTCCTTTGTGGGCTTCCCAACACGTACCCTCACCCCTTACACAGAACCTCAGTTTCCGGATGTCCGAAACCGTTGGCGCACGAGAGTCATTCAATACACAATATCCGATAACGTCGGTATTGGTATCAAATGCAAAGGGACGGGCCCAATAAACTCTGACATCGGAAATGGGCCGTATTTTATATACGGCCCACTACGACATAGAGTGGGCCCGAACGGTTCCGAATAACCATAAAATTCGGTGGCGACTCCACATAGACCTAAATTTCAATTCGATCCATTCTCATATGGAGATTCATTCGCCTACCCAAACCCGCGCGTGGCCGCGTCGGGGTGGACCTATGTCATGTCCACAATTTGGCGACTCCGCTGGGGATTAACTGATGCGTGACTTACCATCGGCATCCTCAGGGTGAGACTCGTATAGAAATCGTTTGACAAATACAATACGCGTGTTAGTTCTACGGTTCATGCGTAACCCATATTTTCCCGGGCCGGTACTCGCGACCGACGTCCCACTATACCGTTGATTTACTCCAATATGGATATGTCAAAAGGTGTCCATAGTCGATTCGAGTGGGTTTCGCGGCATGTTCTAAGATCAACTCAACTTAGGAAGTCTGTCCCGATCAACGTCTAGACTATGTACACTGGTATAGACCCCTTATAGACCGACCGAGACTTAGTATAGAGCATACATGGCGTCGTTATAATGCTTGTGTGACTACGTGCTACTTGGTTTTCGAGTCGTTTTCAAAAACCGTCTTTTTTCAAAGATTGCATCTTTTTCAAACTATTCAATTTCAAAACCCGGGACACATACCGAATTTAGGACTTATGATTTTACTCAAAATAGCCTATTTTCTAGACGGTATGCTGCCCAAATCAAAACTCGAACTTTCAAAACCCGTGGCCCAATGACTTTTCGTCCTCTTTTTCGGAAATTTGGGCCACTCACCGAGTCCACTCGGTCCTTTTTCAAAAATCATCAATTTTCAAAACCTTCCACTTCTAGGGCTTCCCGTATTTAGCAGTGTTGGGTCGAGTCTTAATTTGTCAAGTTCCGTAGCGTCGAAACTCTGTCGATCTTACATCACGAGTTTCTTCCCTTTCCCAGTCCGCCTTATTAGACTAAGGCATGGCCCACCTACGTAGGACATACTCCTACAAAGGAAGGCCCGTCTACACACTCGAGTCTAAAAGTTTGGGGATGTCTCACGTGGACCTTCCTTCGGACGGGACTCGGCCCACATAGCCAAATCCTAAGGAAGGCCCACCTTTCACAAGTCACCCGTCTAGGTGTCTTTTCCGAGTCAACCTTTTACAAGGTGTAGCCCTATAACAAAAGGTTTACGATCCTTACGTCTAAGGGTCACTCGTCCCACATTCGAGTCTTAACAAAATTATCGATCCCACTTGGGGGCTACCCCTTAACATGGCAATCAATCACGGTTGCCCTAAGGGTCATGTCTTACACGTGTCTCACGTACTCCACTTTCGAGTCACGTAGGTGTCACACCATCTAAGTCCTTAGTCTCACATTGGGGGCTATTCTCCGACGGAGTGACTAATCACAGTCACTCCGAGAATCGTACCCTACACGTTCGTCTTAGGAGGGTCTAACCCAAGTCAAACATGGTCGCCCCATTTTCGGACTCACCCTTCTGCGGCTCGAGTCTAATTTGCGGTCGTTACCTCGTCTAGGTCAACATTCAAGTATCCCGATCCGAGAGTCTTTGTCGACTCGTCACCCCGGGCCGTGTCTAGTTTGACTCTCTCTCTTGCACAAAGCCGAGTTTAGGCGAGTTCTAACACCCGTCGTTTCTTCCGATCAGGGACCCTATGAACGAGACACTACCAAACCACAACAAACCCCACGCCATCAAGAAAGGGGATATCCAGGGGAGTATGCTTATGCTATCTTGCTCCATTAACAACATCTTCTCGAAAATCAATACTACCCTAGATAACCTAAGTTCCAGGGTAACCATCATTGAAGAAGACCTTGTAAGAACCCGATCTCGTCTAACACAGCTAGAGCGGGCAAGGCAGGCGATCACCCAACTGAGCCATTTGAAGGGTGAACAATCTTACGAAACTGGCCGATACTCACAAGATGGCAAGGCCGAGAGAGGTAACCCTCAAGTCACCTCTCCAAAAATCAAGAACCAGTCAAAGGAAAGGACATTTACCTACTTGGATATGTCCTACACCGTCGCTTTCCAGAGGTTGGTTCCGAAGGGCCTAGTGCTACCTATAGGCCCAACAGCCGACCCACCTGTGGAGAAACGTTCCAAAGCATGGAACGCCGAGCATTACTGCAAATTCCACAGAGGGAGGGGACACGATACAGAACAATGCTGGAAGCTGAAACACCTCATTCAAGACTTCCTCGATGCCGGGAAGACTCCCGTTTTGGAAATATTGTCACTTGCAAAGCCCCTCGTGGACTACACAGGGCCCGATGACCGAAGCATCCAGTCTACCTCTCATGCATCCAAGAGTCCGGATTTGATTTAAGTCCGAGTCTGAGTCTGAGTCTAGGATGTTCTATTCCATAAGTCAAAGTCAAAGTCAGAGTCAGAGTCAATTGTATTCTGTCCTTCTTTTCAAAATCCAATAAAATCAGCTTTCCTGTTTCTCATATATACTTTCCTTATGTGTTTCCGAGAACATGATGAACACCATCATACACTGTGAGCACACGCACGTGACTATTATAGGCACATCTATAATGACTGCAGGAAACCGAGCCCGTGTTTTCTTTTTTACCTACTCCGTGTCTGGTATAGAAAAACCACATAACTACCCGTAGCAGGAGCGGTATCGAATCCTATGACAAATCTAGGTAATCTCCTGGTTTGGGTTCAAGACGGGAGGCAAGCCCATTTCCCACAATAAAACACCCCTCCAATAAGACTGACCAATCCCTACCTTAGGTGTTAGTCTGACCAGCCAAAAAAAAGAGAAAAAAAAAGGCCAAAGCAAAAAGAAGACCATCAAAAAAGAAAACTGGACAAAAAAAAAAATATCGAAAGTCCATGAAAAAAAAGCAAAAGGCCAAAACAAAAAAAGCAAGCCATCATCGAAAAATTCAGAATACCCATGACCGTGGTCAACGGTCAATTCAAGTGAAAGTCCCACGACCAGGGTACGGTCAAAATTATCAAAACCCATGACCGCGGCTAAGAGGTCAATCAAAAATCAAAGACCCATGACCGTGGTCAACGGTCAACTCAAGTGAAAATCCTTTGACCGTGTTACGGTCAAATTCAAAACTATCCATGCCATCCAATAGGGGAGTAACAATCAAGCTGGTCAGCTAACACTCAGCCTTCCCACATTACAACCCTCAAGACCTTCCCGAGACCCAGGCCAGAGACAGCCCGGAATTTTGAGGATTCAAGCTCCATAGGATACCCCTAACAATTAGGGCCAGACAAGGAAACCAGATCCCGCATTACCAAACCAGCCCTCGAAGCCTTAGCTCCACAGAACCGAGCTCCTGATTTCGAGTCATCAAAACCAGATCCCGCATTATCAAACCAGCCCTCGAAGCCTTAGCTCCACAGAACCGAGCTCCAGATTTCGAGTCATCAAAGCCATTTACTTCCTAACACCACATTTCCAAAAACATCAAAATCCCGAGAACAAAACTCGTTAAAATTCCCCGAGAGCAGAACTCGTTAAAAATCCCGAGAACAAAACTCGTTAAAATTCCCCGAGAGCAGAACTCGTTAAAAATCCCGAGAACAAAACTCGTTAAAATTCCCCGAGAGCAGAACTCGTTAAAAATCCCGAGAACAAAACTCGTTAAAATCCCATCCAAACCAGTTACCAACCCCAAATACGGGAACTCAACCGGCGGTCGGCATAGAACATGCCCAAATAGTTCGCACCACCCTTGGGGGCTACCCCGTAGAACGCTCACAGTCACAGGATTAATATCCTAACCATTCAAGCCCTTTGATCAAGACATCACTGGGAATGCACCTAGCCTACACCGTCATTACGACTAGTTACACACAAAGTCCTATTAGAATAGGCACCATAATACATCTTCCGACACTGAACTACGACATGGTTTGATTTCACTACACGTGAATACGTAGGCAGCCTTTCAACAAAGGCACAACCACCCACATTGACACACATTCGAAAAGCATTACCATTCCGGGCACGACACTGTCATGTTCTCAACATCTAGCTTTGTTGTCCCGGGGGCTTCTCTTAGACAGAAGACCTCCATCCACTCATAAAATCCAGATAAATCCAAAAAATATCTAGCCTCCTTTCTGTAGTGTGTCCTAGTACTCGGCTCAGTCAAAGACAAGAATCTGTCAGGACTCGAGGCAATACCCACTTTGGAAATGTATCCTAAAATAGGAAATCCAGAAGGGCACCAGACTAAAACAGTCTCATTACGGGCTACTGCAATCCCCCCATAGCATATCTATCCCATTTCGATGTGCGACCGTGTTGCCACTCGCCTAGGCTACGGGATAGCGCAACTTAAGAGTCTTGTTAGGCGGCCCACACCCCTACCGAGTCGCGGTCCAGCCCTTAGAGAGTCCAGCCCGTGTCAGTCAAATTGTCCTATCGTGTCCAGAGTCGAGTCTGTTGATAGGCCCCCTTTGAAAAAAAAGATCTTTTTCGACAAGGTCAGATTTCAGTCTATTTAAACTGCGAATTTCTTTTCTACCCCTTTCCATTTTGAAAACCTAGCTCGTGATTGCTTTCAGGACTTCAAATTCAAAATTTCAAAAACTTCAAAAATCATTTTCCCCAGCACGAGTCATTTTACTACCTACGTGTTGCATACATTTTTATGTGACTTATACAGGTACGACTCAGGCAAAGACATGCAAGTCGTCAAATCTCCCCAGCAGCATTTTTCGGGATAGCACGGGATGGGCCAACACACAGGCACACCCAGGGCTTACGCGACAAGCCCAAATTCCCCACGGAGTACAATCATCAAGCTCAGGTATGATTTCTATCTTGTGGCTGGCGAGCCCTTCACGCGAGTCTAACGGACTATAAACGACCCGACCGGAAGTCTACCAGGTCATAACGGGCTTGGTAGCTACTCTGACTTTCGCCCTGTCCAAGCCTCAGTCAGAGTGGGGGCTCTGTAGACACCTGCATTTTGACCGCCAGGTGTCTATGGCAGTTTCCAAAAAACACCCGATGATGATCGGACGCTAACGTGTTTCTATGCGCTCGGATACGGGCTCAAATCCATTAATCGTTGGCTAACACACTTACAGAGTACAAATCTCACAAAAACAACCTCAAATCCAGGCCCAGTGGATCATTCCGAGTCAAAAAGACTAATTTGGGCCGAAACCGACACCGGAATTAAAACCGACTTTTCGCGATTGGGTCAACCCCGGTCAAAGTCGTTTCCGAGACACACAAAAACAGCCATGTAACCATCAAAAGTCCAAGTCAAACACAAAACCCATCAAACACCCAAAGTCAAGGTCCAAAACAATGGACCCGTACAACCCGACTGGGCCACTCGATCGAGTGACCCACCCACTCGATCGAGTGACCCACCCACTTGATCGAGTGGGCTTGTTTCAAGCCCGACGGCAGGCTTCACGGGCCACTCGACTGAGTTAGCCCCATACTCGGTCGAGTAACCCTAAACCGGTGCCCTAGCCATGCCTATATAAGCAACCCCCATGCAACACAATTACACAACTTTTACACCTCTTACAAACCCTAATCTTACACATCTACTAAAAACCCTAGAGCAACCCTACACTACGTCTTTTACAAACCCTAGACGAACCCTAAGCAAAACCCTAGAAAATCGACATTAAGCAAACCCTAAACCTAGTTTTAGGAATCCAACCCGAGCCACCACAACTTAGCCTCCATATACCTCGAAGACTCTCGTGTCATAGCCGCGTTTACGAGCCTTAGTCCGAGACAAAAATATGTAGGTTGAGGGTGACAAACCTTTTTCTTTTCCTCCTTTTTCTTTGCGTTGTCATCTTCCTCTCTTTTCCGTTTTTTTTCGTTTATTATTATTATTATTATTATTATTATTATTATTATTATTATTATTATTATTATTATTATTATTATTATTATTATTATTATTATTATTATTATTATTATTATTATTATTATTATTATTATTATTATTATTATTATTATTATTATTATTATTATTATTATTATTATTATTATTATTATTATTATTATTATTATTATTATTATTATTATTATTATTATTATTATTATTATTATTACGCTTATTATTATTATTATTATTATTACGTTTATTATTATTATTATTACGCTTATTATTATTAATAATATTATTATTATTACGTTTATTATTATTATTATTACGTTTATTATTATTATTATTATTATTATTATTACGATTATTATTATTATTATTATTTACCTCGTTATCATTATTGCATCTTAGTATCGCGCATTCATCTTTTTCAAGCAATTATTCTTAAGGGTCGAAACCCGTTGACACGGATCCGACATCACAATCCCTAGGGATTTATCTTGATGTCGGAGAAGTCGAGGGAATCAAGTTTTTTTATTATTATTTATTTAATTAAAGCATCGACTTTTCTAAAATCACATTAAATCAATTTAAGGCGCAATTTTCGTTAATGCTAAAATAATTGTCAAAATAATTCGTTAGAATTATGACATTATTAATGCGGAGAAAATTTAATCACATCATAACAATCAATTTGAAGCGATTTTAAAAAACGATTTCAAAATCAATACGATTTCATACACGATTTTTAATCGCACAGAGGGCACTCGACCGAGTGCCTGATCCACTCGGTCGAGTGGCACCTCAAATTCAAGTCAGAACGCACGTCACGACCACCACTCGATCAAGTCTCACAGTGACTCGATCAAGTGGCCAAGTACTCGACCGAGTTGGCCAATAACTCAGTCGAGTATGGTCAATAACGCGGGACAGAAACACCTTTTAGGGGTTCACTCGATCGAGTCTATCGACCACTCGATCGAGTGACCCTACAACGACTAAAACATAAGTCGTACATTGTTCTACTTTTCAAACTCGATATTATTTTAAGACTTACGTCAACGTGTGCTTAATAAATCACATGTATACTATCTTTTCAAACCATGCATCATCATATTTATATCATCTCATATTTGCACAAACCGTTATTATTCGTTATATCGCTATATCATTACTAACGCATTTGTTGTTTCTTTTGTCAATTTATTTTTTGTTCGTTTATTGTACTAAATGAACCCGCATGCTAAAATACAACTTTGACGTTAATTTTAGTTGCATTAAATTGACTTAGAAACCCTCTCAATTCCATTCACATGTTTAGGGAAAATAAGTCTTTGCATATCATTTTTCCCGTTTTACTAACGCGCGTATTAGAAAGTCACTCGAGTTCTTAGTAGAGGCCGCTAATGTGCGGGCGGGGTTGGGTGTCCTTTGTGGGCTTCCCAACACGTACCCTCACCCCTTACTCAGAATCTCGGTTTCCGGATGTCCGAAACCGTTGGCGCACGAGAGTCATTCAATACACAATATCCGATAACGTCGGTATTGGTATCAAATGCAAAGGGACGGGCCCAATAAACTCTGACATCGGAAATGGGCCGTATTTTGTATACGGCCCACTACGACATACAGTGGGCCCGAACGGTTCCGAATAACCATAAAATTCGGTGGCGACTCCACATACACCTAAATTTCAATTCGATCCATTCTCATATGGAGATTCATTCGCCTACCCAAACCCGCGCGTGGCCGCGTCGGGGTGGACCTATGTCATGTCCACACAAGGTCAAATTTCGGTCTATTTAAACTGCAAATTTCTTTTCTACCTCTTCCCATTTTGAAAACCTAGCCCGTGAGTTGCTTTCAGGATTTCAATTTCAAAAAATTTCAAAAATCTCAAAATTTCAAAAATTCAAAAATTTTGAAAAATTCAAAAGGTCAATTTCCCCAGCACGAGTCATTCTACTACCTACGTGTTGCATGCATTTTATGTGACTTATACAGGTACGACTCAAACAGGGACGTGCAACCCTCTAAATCTCCCCAGCGGAAGCCCGAGGCGGCATTTTCCCCGGAATAGCACGGGATGGGCCCACACAGGACTTATGCGACAAGTCCGATTCCCCACGGAGGTATTATCAGCAGCTCAGGTATGACTCCTATCTTATGGCTGGCGAGCCCTTCACGCAAGTCTAATAGACCCGATCGGAAGTCTACCAGGTCTTAATTGGCTTGGTAGCTACTCTGACTTTCGCCTTGTCCAAGCCTCAGTCAGAGTGGGGGCTCTGTAGACACCTGCATTTTGACTGCCAGGTGTCTATGGCAGTTTTCAAAAAACACCCGATGATGATCAGACGCTAACGTGTTTCTACGTGCTCGGATACGGGCTCAAAACCATTAGTTGCTGGTTTAAGCACTTATGAAGTACAAATCTCACAAAATCAACCTCGAATCAAGGCCCAGTGGATCATTCCGAGTCAAACAAGACTAATTTGGGTCAAAACCGACACCGGAAATAAAACCGACTTTTAGCGACCGGATTTAAACCCGGTCAAAGCCGTTTCCGAGTAGCTCACCCACGGTCCACCTCCAAACGGGCCATCAAATCAAGTCCGTCAAGGCACAAAACCCTAGACACCAATGTGCCCTTGCCTTTGCCTATATAAGCAACCCCATGTAACACACATTAGACATCTTTTACAACTTTACAACCCTAATCAACATCAAATCAAACCCTAATCAACATCAAACTTTCAACACATCAAATTCAATCCTAATTCAACTTTTCAACCCTCATCAAGATCAAACTCAAACCCTAATTCAAACCCTAAACCTAGCTTTAGGAATCGAAACCCTAACCACCACAACTTAGCTTAGCCTACATACTCGAAACTCCCGTGCAAGCCGCCACTACGAGTCCCCGTCCGAGCATAAGGAACATGTAGGTTGAGGGTGCCGAAACCCCGTCTTTTCTCTCTTCTCTTTCTTTCGTGTCATGCGTCGTCGTTGTCTTTTCTTATCGTTATTATCGCGTCCTAATATCAATAATATAACTAATATTAAAAGACATTAAATTACTTGTCGATTTGTGTCGAGTATGAGGGATGTCGGAATAAGGAAACCCGAATATACAAGTGTACTGCACACAGCGTTGCCGGTCGCTTATGCCGACACCCCGACTACTTGATTATTGAAACAAGTCAACTTAAATAATAATCCGTTTATTTTCGTTTGCATCAATTTTCAAAACAAGTATTTTATTCAATAAGGGTCGAAACCCGTTGACGCGGATCCGACATCTCGCAATCCTTAGGGATTTATTTCGATGTCGGAGAAGCCGAGGGAATCAAGTCCTTTCAATTCGTCTAAAGTGTCGATCCGTTAGATTTGATACCAATTCCATAATTGGATGTCGAATCTAACGATCTAGTCAAATAATTCGATCAATTCGATCTTCTCGTTGATGCTAACGTAGATGTCACGTTACAATTATGGCACTACAAACGCGGAGAGAAATTCATATCGTTTTGATTGACTTAAAACGACTTAAATCAATTTTCTTCATTTTTCACTCTAGTATTCTATATCGATTCAATAATCGAATATGGGATACAACGAGTATTCAAAATTAGAACCGGGTATAAATTCAATAATATTTATGTCCGATTCAACAAAATCAATGATTTATAAAATCCGAGTCGAGCATAAATTGTACAATATTTATGTCCGATTCGGTAGAATCATCGAATCATCAAAAATCAAAAGCAATTTCAAAATCAATAATAGAATTGCAAGCGAACCTGGTTCGTACAGGTGCCACTCGACCGAGTGCCTCGGTCACTCGATCGAGTGACATCACAATTTACCGAGCAGAATGCTCTTTCGACCTCTACTCGGTCGAGTCTCATAGTGACTCGATCGAGTAGCGACGTAATCGGCCGAGTTAGTCAATAACTCGGTCGAGTAGGGTCATGAAATCCGGGACAGAACACCTTTTAAGGATCCACTCGGTCGAGTCCCTCAATGACTCGGTCGAGTGACCCTTTATCACGTTAAACCGTGAGTCCTACAATAACATTCGAGTCTCATTAACCGTTTTTTTGTGACTTAGGTCAACACGTGCCTAATCGATCACGTGAAACATCTTTTCAAAACCATGCATCATCTCATTTGCATCATTCTATACAATTCAATATTTGCACAAACCGTTATTATTCGCTATGTCGTTACTAACAGTTTGTTGTTTCTTTTGTCAATTTTGTTTGTTTATTTTATTTAGTAATATGAACCCACATGCTAAAATTCAACTTCGACGTAGAATTAATTGCATTAAATCGACGTAGAAACCCTTTTCAATTCCTCACATGCTTAGGGAAAATAATCTTTGCATATCATTCCCCCGTTCAACTAACGCGCGTATTAGAAAGTCATTCGAGATCTTAGTAGAGGCCGCTAGTGCGGGCGGGGTTGGGTGTCCTTTGTGGGCTTCCCAACACGTACCCTCACCCCTTACTCAGAACCTCGGTTTCCGGATGCCCGAAACCGTTGGCGCACGAGAGTCATTCAATACACGGTATCCGATAATGTCGGTACCGGTATCAAATGCAAAGGGACGAGCCCAATAAACTCTGACATCGGAAATAGGTCATACTTTGTGCATGGCCCACTACGACATAGAGTGGGCTCGAACGGGTCCGAACTCCCACAAAGTTCGGTGGCGACTCCACTTCGACCTAAATTTCAATTCGATCCATTCTCATATGGAGATTCATTCGCCTACCCAAACCCGCGCGTGGCTGCGTCGGGGTGGACCTACGTCATGTCCACATCCGTATAAGATATGTAAACTAAAATTTTGGAAACAATATGATTATACTAGTATGGTTAAGCCTTAAAGAGACAATAGCCTTAATTTATTATTTTATTTTATTTTAGTTTAATTACTTCACATTTCAAATTTCCTTTTTTATTTTGTTTGATCATTTATTTTAAAAAATTCATTTATTTATTATTTCTGTTGTTTTGAATAACAACTAAAAAAACATTTCCAAAATACTTTAAAAGATGTTGATTTTTGTGTTAAAAATGATTACGTATATTTTTTTAGTAAAGCATTTTTTTGTGTTTAAAAAAAATAAGACCGAAAAAAATACGAATGATAAAAAAATATATTGGAGATTTTTTTTAATGATTTACTATTTCTCTTTAATAAAAAAAATCTAAGAAATGATAAAAATAAAATAAAGTAATGACTAACTTTCTATAACACCAAAAGTCATCAATTTTATGTTTAAATAAAAAATAATAAAACCGAATTTTTTTTATTAATAGAGTAATAGAAAAAATAACCATGATTATTCATCGTTTAAAGCAAAATAACAAAAATAAAATAAAGTAATGACTAACTTTCTATAACACCGAAGTCATCAATTTTATGTTTAAATAAAAAATAATAAAACCGAAATTTTTTATTAATAGAGTAATAGAAAAAATAACCATGATTATTCATCGTTTAAAGCAAAATAACAATAAAATAAAATAAAGATTTAGAAAATATAATAAGAGATAATATTTACCCTAAATAAATCAGAATTAAAATGAAAACTAACTAAAGTAAAATTATGTAAAGATTGAAAGGTGATAGGAGAAATATCGAAAATAAAAACTTCCTAAAATTAAACTAATTATATTAATGTAAGAAATTAACTAAACGTGTCAAATTACTAAGCTAACCTTAGACTAATTAAATCACAAATGACATGTAGCAACTTCTGATTAAATCCATACACAGCTAATCAGAAGTTGCCACATGTCATTTGTGATTTAATTAGTCTAAGGTTAGCTTAGTAATTTGACACGTTTAGTTAATTTCTTACATTAATCTAATTAGTTTAATTTTAGGAAGTTTTTATTTTCGATATTTCTCCTATCACCTTTCAATCTTTACATAATTTTACTTTAGTTAGTTTTCATTTTAATTCTGATTTATTTTGGGTAAATATTATCTCTTATTATATTTTCTAAATCTTTATTTTATTTTATTGTTATTTTGCTTTAAACGATGAATAATCATGGTTATTTTTTCTATTACTCTATTAATAAAAAATTTCGGTTTTATTATTTTTTATTTAAACATAAAATTTATGACTTTCGGTGTTATAGAAAGTTAGTCATTACTTTATTTTATTTTTGTTATTTTGCTTTAAACGATGAATAATCATGGTTATTTTTTCTATTACTCTATTAATAAAAAAAATTCGGTTTTATTATTTTTTATTTAAACATAAAATTGATGACTTTCGGTGTTATAGAAAGTTAGTCATTACTTTATTTTATTTTTATCATTTCTTAGAATTTTTTTATTAAAGAGAAATAGTAAATCATTAAAAAAATTCTCCAATATATTTTTTTATCATTCGTATTTTTTTCGGTCTTATTTTTTTTAAACACAAAAAAATGCTTTACTAAAAAAATATACGTAATCATTTTTAACACAAAAATCAACATCTTTTAAAGTATTTTGGAAATGTTTTTTTAGTTGTTATTAAAAACAACAGAAATAATAAATAAATGAATTTTTTAAAATAAATGATCAAACAAAATAAAAAGGGAAATTTGAAATGTGAAGTAATTAAACTAAAATAAAATAAAATAATAAATTAAGGCTATTGTCTCCTTAAGGCTTAACCATACTAGTATAATCATATTGTTTCCAAAATTTTAGTTTACATATCTTATACGGATGTGGACATGACGTAGGTCCACCCCGACGCGGCCACGCGCGGATTTGGGTAGGCGAATGAATCTCCATATGAGAATGGATCGAATTGAAATTTAGGTCGAAGTGGAGTCGCCACCGAACTTTGTGGGAGTTCGGACCCGTTCGAGCCCACTCTATGTCGTAGTGGGCCATACACAAAGTATGGCCCATTTCCGATGTCAGAGTTTATTGGGCTCGTCCCTTTGCATTTGATACCGGTACCGACATTATCGGATACCGTGTATTGAATGACTCTCGTGCGCCAACGGTTTCGGGCATCCGGAAACCGAGGTTCTGAGTAAGGGGTGAGGGTACGTGTTGGGAAGCCCACAAAGGACACCCAACCCCGCCCGCACTAGCGGCCTCTACTAAGATCTCGAATGACTTTCTAATACGCGCGTTAGTTGAACGGTGTAAGTGTAGCCTTTTCGGACAAAAGACATGTTGGGGGACTAGCACATGAGTTAATTGCTTGTCTTTAGCCAATTATAGGGTGATATTTGACTCGTCGTAACAAGGGAGACTTCTTTTCAATAGGTCTCCCTTGTGACGGACTGACGGGTATATCCGTCACAAGGTTATAACGGGTCAAGTAGGTTGGAAAAGACAAAAACACATGTTGATACTAGCAACACTTTTGTCTTATTTATACATGTGGTATGATATTTGACCCGTTTTACATTTTTGAAAAGGAGAGAGTATATATACTCGTAATAGATATTAATTTGAGTAATTATGTACTAATACAAATTAGGAAGATCTTATTCATAAATACAAATGACTATAAATGAATTCTTAAAGAGTTTTATAATCTTTTTAGAATTTGGTAATAAAAATGATTTACTTTTAACAAGTGCGGGTTGGGCCAAATTCGTGGCCCAAACCCGGCCCACAACCACTTCAGGCCTTTTAGGGTCGATCCATGGGCTTTTTCGGGCCATAATATTAGGCTCAAGCCCTTCAAAAAAGCGGGCAGAGCTGGGGCCTATGGGCTTGGACCGTTTGATCACCTCTACTACACACGATGGGTAAATGGTTATAAAACCAGCAAATGCTCAATATGGGAGGCAAATTAAAGAATAGTGATGAAGATGTTGAAGTATTGTGTAGCATAATGATGGTTCGTAACCTCATTCTGGAGAAGGATTGGTTCGTTGACAGTGTTAGAGATTTGGTGGATGACTGGAGTTACAAAGGGAAATTCTCCTTAGGCTTAGCCTATATGATTTCTTTCGTGGCTATTCTACTATTTGGCATTCTGCTTGTAGTCTGAGTCACAACATCACTAGTACGCTTGCCTTACAGAATCGGCTCCCCACTACTGATGCACTCAATTAAGCTTAGAGGATTCAACCTTGCAAACCAATGCGTGCTTTGTAGGAAGCATGAAGAGACTAAGGCTCATTTGTTCTATGAACGCGAGTTTTCACATGAGGTCGTGAAAGATCGATATGAGTATAAATCATTGGCAGGGCATCACTCAAAAGGCCAGGAACATATCAAAGGAACTTAAACTGAGCATGGAGATTCAAGTGGAACAAGAACTGGCATATCTGTAGTATCGTTGCTACTACTTATGTCATTTAATTGGGAGAGACGTAATAGACGTATTTATGTGGGCTTAAATAGAAACCACGAGGAACTTATCCAAAGCATCATGAATCATGTAAGTAGCACGTTTGCTTTTTTAACACTATTCATAAGTATGATGAATCTTCGATATAACTTCTAATATACTCTGTACAAGATAAAAGATATTTATGTGAGATCTTGTTTAAATCGTCTAACCGAATACAATATGAATATCAATTTTTTTTATAACTTTTAGTAATACGTAACTAAAGATATAGAATACAATATAATTTTTTTTTCTGCTACTTTGTAAGATTTTTTTGTTGCTTTTGTATTTCTTTTCCTTTCGATGATTGAATAAAAGTAAGCTACTCCTAATAATACGAAGTACTATAATAATAATAAGAAGAAAAATGATAAATATAACTCTTAGGATTGTATCTAAGAGATCAAAAGAGAAAATAATTTTTATATACATGTATTAATTGCATAGATGTTTATGTAATTTGGGTTTCAATCCCTATATTCATACTCCGTACTAAATTTGAAATATTTTAGATGCTTAAATAAAAACCTAAAGGTTATTTGACATTAGCCTGATAAGCATCACTATCTCCTATATTATAAAGCTGCAGCAAATGGTGCTCCCATATTCACCCACGTAGGATCCACGTTGGCGGCTGACTAGGAATGCTGACATGGCGCGTGTGTGTCATCTGATGTGGCGGTGGGGGAAACCAATTAGCAGTAAGGAACTTGCAAAATTGACTTCTTAACTGCATTGATTGATGATTGACCTTCCAACTGCCTCAAACTCCCCACTTCTTGCGGTTATTGTTGTGTGCAGTTGTGGAGCAGTTCCCACGGAAATTGGTAAGTTGTTCAATCCTCAATCCTGAACATATTCCCATATTCCCATCCCCATTCTCATCATATTCCCATATTCCCATCCCATCCCATCCTATATCCTATATTCCAATATTACAATTACAATTACAATTACAAGATACAAAATTACAATTACAATTCTTTCCAATACAAAATTACGTGATTGTATCAACCTCTACTTTGAAAACCATGTCTTTCCAATCCAAGCCAACTTTAATTTCTGAGATTACGGAATCAACACAGTTTGCACAAATCACGGCGAGAGTAATGAGAAAGTGGTTGCGGACAGCGAAGAAGCCGGACTATGATGCAACTCAGATTGGGAAGAAACCTTTAATTTACGGGTTGAACTCCTTTTGGTGGACAGTAGTGTAAGTACAATTGTATTGTGACAATTATACGTTTTAACTTTTTTCGTCACTGTAAATTTTTAGTCAATTACTCACTACTTTTTTCCTGTCCACTTTCTAGGGTTGTACGATCCAAGCAAGCATTAGACAAAAATTGGTCTCGCATTTCAACAATGGGTTTGAAAGAAGGAAGCATTTACAATATCCACAAGTTTTCGATTTCATCTAACATGGGGAACGAGCAAGCAACAAGACACGAATGCCGAATTTGGTTTGAATTTAGCACTAAAGTGATGGCAATGCATCCTGACCCCAATATTCCCAAGTGTGTCTACAACTTTGTAGAATATGAAGACATTGTTGCAGAAAATGTGCCAAACAACCTATACATAGGTAGACCCTTTTTTCATTTTTCCGTAAATACGTAGGTATGACTTAATTTCTGTGTTGTGGTCAAATAATGGCATTCGTTTTACTAACACAACTATGGTCATTCATCCAGATCTTATCGGGAAATTTGTAGCCTACGGCCCAGTATTGACATCACCGAAAGGGTTTAACTGGACAACAATTACGCTCGAAAATATAAGGTAAACGTCCGAATCTCTTTCAAATCAATTAGTTAGGAGATTAGGGTGAAAACATTTATTTACGCACACAACTTTCTTTATGACCAAATAACCACCTCAATGTTATTCATTACTAAGCAGAAGAGAGCAAATTCCGTGCACATTTTTTGGGAATTGCGTTTCGGACATAATTACAATCGTCAACGACTACATGCACTTGGACAGACCTATTATGGTGCTTAGACACGTCAAATGGAAGGGTAGGTATTTTTATTCCATTTTCTAATACTATACAAAACTTACGCTTTTGAAAAAAAAATCAGTCAAAAAAATATAAATGCAATAATATCAGTTAAAAAAATTTACGAGATAATATTAGTAAACTAACACCAACCATTAAGAAACACATAAATTTGAAATGATCGACCCTCTCCACCGACACCTCACACAGATGGAAACAGTCTACGTATACCAACTTTTTCACATTGATTTTTGAGAAACGGTATATGCCATGTGTACTTTTTTTGAATTCAACGCGTCTTCCCAATTTCTGCAGGGAACATAAGCGTTGTGGTAGGGGACGCCACAAAGATCACAGCCAATGCAAAGATTGACGAAGTCAAGAATTTCTTGAACAAGTAAGTTGGTCATTCTAAGAAACGCTACTTTGTACTACGTTGATGACATCTATTGGTTTAATTGACATCCAATAACATGTCATCTACGGTTGTGTCTACATTCCAAAGTTATCCAAAAATTATTGGGCCAGACCGATGGAAAGTGGGGGTTCCTATGGACAAAAACAAGAACATTCTCACAGGAGCCAACTGCAAGATGTTGAAAGACATTAAAAGCAGTACCACGGTAAGTTAGTAGTACGTATGTCAGCTACTATTCAACTCACTACTATTTAACACCTTACTGTATGTGACCTAATGTAACCCAAAACTTTGGAGGCTGGTGTATTTGTGACACTCACAGCTACTTACGAGATGGACACATCTAGGGAATGGTGCTACTATTCATGTTCAGTGTGTCGTTCAAAGCTGTCTAAAAAGGAGAACGGGCTGTGGCAATGTGAAAAGTCCGAGTGCAAACTTTTCGAGATGTCTATTAGGGAGCCTCGGATTAGGTGAGTACTTAGGTACACTAAAAACATGCTAAGATTTACAGAAATTCCGACTAATTTCTGTAATTTGAGCTGCCTACTGCAGATACCAAGTCAAGGTCTATGTCTTTGACGACAAATGTGAGTTTGCTGAGCTCATCATCTGGGATGACGATATGACGAGGCTGCTGGGGAAGACAGCAGAACAAATGCTCAACGGGAGGACGGTACGTTAGTAAATACCATTTCGGTTTACATTTAGTGCATTTAGAAATCTAACAGCTGCATATACACAATGCCTTCCCTTAGGAATCAAGTCCGACAGGCCTACCTCCACCTGAATTCCACACTATAATCGAGAAGGAGTATTTATTCAAAATTAGAGTTACAAGAGCATACAATATCCTTCAACAGTCAAAGTGTTATGGTGTTGTGGAGATGAGTGAGGACGACACGTTGAAGCAAGAATGGAGAGCCTTAGTGAATGGAGTAACTGTAATGCTATTTATTCCTAACTAAACAAGTGCATATTCGATTTCATACTAACAGCCACTTATGCCTTATACTATGCACTACAGGCCACTAACCAACTAACATTTCAATGCAGGCTGAAGACAACACAGCCCACGACATTGGAGAAAGTTCATTGTCGCACAGCCATGCTAACAAGGCTTAGGATCTACCGTTTCCATTGTGGTTATTCAAAGTTTGTTACTGCTAATTTATTTCCCACCACTACGCTAATCCATTCTCAAACGCAGGGAACGTCTGCGCAACTTACCATACAGGATCGCCCGGAATCAGCAGGAAACTTAGAAGTTGTGGAGATAAACCACTCACCCACAGAAGACATAGCTACCAAAGTCAGGCACTTCCCCAAATAAATATTGTCATTAGAGTTATGTTAATCATTTTCCGCTTTCCTGTCACTATAACCCATATTACATTGTAGGAAACGCTTGGTAATCCTATGGGGCTAGAAATTCCAGATAAAGGGGAGGATATAGGGTCTAATGAGGTAATCCTCAACCATGTGCATCAGTTGAGGCTACGTGTGATAAACAGGTAAGTAGAACAACAACGGTGGTGAGTGCCGGAAGTGATGAAGGACTTGAAGACGTTGGTTCTCAGTGCAAAATTTATAACTCAAAATGTTAAAATTTTACGATAGCCCAAAATTTTAAATTAGTCAAACTTTTCGTAACATAGGTCCCGGAAAATGGTAAACGGATAAATAGAGTCAGGGTCAACGACAAATCGAAACAGAAATTTTCAAACCCGATAAAGAAGTCAAAGGGATCGGCCGAAGAGAAGTAACAGAATTCAAGAAAAGCTAATGGGAAGAACGAAATTGAGAGTCAAATGGAGCTCTAGGAAATATAGAAGAAGTTAACCATCTCGAGATTCCCGGTACGACTCCCACAATACGGCTCTTAATTTCCATCAAATACGTTAAGTCCAATATTAGGCGTTAGGTGGTACTACTCAGTCACAATCTCCAAAAACGTCTTACGTGACTATCCAACCATTCAAACGACACGATACTAATCCACAATTGTTTTACAATCTAACCTCATCAATTAAAATTCCAACGGTCATCAGACAAACCCAAACTTGCAAACGATAAGGTTCCTAAATCCAAAGCTCATAAAGTTTGAACTCGAGGTACACTCCAAATTTCTCGAGTAAGGAACACTAAACAAGATCCACCAATTTAACAATGTTCGGGCACAAAATCCTCAAAAATGATCACCAACATATTTATAATGCCACAAATACAAAAGTTGGGGGAAAGTATAACAAATCCTCAAACACGCTCAAACCTATGGGTAATGGCGCAGACACTCACATCTTCAAACACGTCAACGGGCTAAGGTTCCTAAAATTTCCACCAAATTTCATATTGTATCAACGAAACCACCAAAATATTAACTCAACGAAGCCACAATCTCGTTGGTCTAAGGGTTTTGAACTATAAATCCATCAAGCTGATTCGCATTAAGTATTCTTCAAAACAACGCGATAAATCCAACCTCTAATTGTAACATGTTTCTCCTTTTCAAGGTTAAAACCAATTTATCCAAGTTAGATCACTCAACTCCAAAGTTCATAGGTTACAACCTTAAACAACGACCAACGAACTAATCCTTAAGAAACACGGGTAATCTATGTCAACCAAAATTTCTAACGATATTAATGAAAATCTTCGATGGTACCACAACACTCAGGTTAACATTTTAAAAAGTACCCTATGATCCCAAATATTCTCGATACATCCATCCAATAGCATCAGGTAGGAATCCCAAAGTAATATTGTTAGTTACACTTGGTTCGGTTCTAGGTTAGGTCCTAGGTTTCCATCAATGATGACATAGTCTTACTATTCCAAAATATATTCAACTCTAAGTACTCCAAAATAATCAAAGTAACCTATAACCCAAGCTTCAGTATCTAAAGTATCATCCTAATTCCATCAATCAACAATTTGCCACTCAAATCAATCCTCAATAATTTCTTACCTGCTTAGAAGTTAGGGTAGACTCACAATCCCCAAATTAGGTAACAAGGGTTTACTAAACCTCAAACATCTATAACACGGGTTCACTAAGACAGGATTCGGTCTAACCAAAGAATCTCAAGAGAAAGATGATAGAATAGGAGAATAGAACAAGGATTCACCAAGCGAATGAAGATGAGAATATAAAGGAGAAGAATTGGAAGAAGCAGAAGCAGGACGAAAAGAATCAATAATTCTAGACGATAGAGACCTAAAACGAGGAGGGAAAGTTCGGACCTCCAAGGTTCACGAGGGAACTAAAAGGATTACTTCATCTTCTTGTAGAAGAACGAGCACACAAGTCTTGGGTCGCTCCATCTAGATCTACTGCAACATCATGGAACATGAATCTACTCTTGATCATCTGGCCTGTAACTTAAGCAAACTGAACCGGAGCTGAAAAGTCACCATCGGCATCTTTCTTGGAGCACCAAGTTGTCCACTCGAGTCAGCAGGCGTTGAGAGTTCCAAGCAGGTCTCATTCCGAACTGGAGCAGCATCCTATCAACATCTTGGTCATTCATCTTCTTCCAGAAAAAAGCAACAAATATTCAACGTTAATCATTGAGTTACAAGAACATATAAACCTAACAGTTAAGTCCTTATTTTGTTTCTACCCATCTCTCACTAATATTTAATTTCTTTAATGTTCAAATCATTTACGAGTATTTTTCCTAGAATCAGGTGTAAGCGTCGGGAGCAACAATGCTCTGATACCAACTGTAATCCCCTAGAAATTCTAACGCTATACAATGGCGGAAACACTGTAGAGTGGGATTAAAACACACTGACAAACTATATCTTATTAAAAGAAATGGTAAGTCAATACAAAGGCCTCTTTTAACAAAAGGGCTAAAAGTAAAATCTCCAAACAGGTTTATACAAATCCATAAATAAACATGAATGAAGGAAGAGTAGGATCCACGCTACTCGCTAGCTCACACCCAAAACCCAGCAGCAAATACCTGTCATGTTATAAACATAACAGCCACGTCAGTGAGGAGTAACTCGGACGTTCTCCCAGCCATATTATACCATATGAAAAAAATAATAGTATTACTATATCAAAATAATTAAAATGGAAAACATTAAATAATATAATAAAAATAAGTTTTCGGAGAAAACTTAAAATATTGGAACAATAAAATCATAACAAGTTTTCAGAAGAAAACTTCAAACATTTGCCAACCTGCAAACCAAAAGGTATCGAAATAATAAAAATATTCAAAATGGCGTTATGGAAATATTCAGTGTAGAAGGTCAGACTTTCACCAGGAGAATACTAAAAACTAGCTTCGAGAACCTAGTTCAAACAAATCAAACATCGGTCTCTAACTAGGCTACTCAACCATAATAGAACGGCGACTTATAAATGCGTGGCCCTAGTTTAAGACAATGCACACCCCTCCTGGGATTACCTGTCACCCAGTTCAACTTATGACGGCGACTTACTGCGAGGCCTAAGCTTAAGGTCAAAATGTACACAACTCCCGGGATACCTGTCACCCGGTTCAACAACCAGTGTGCCCCATAAAGACACACCAGCCTTATAGTTGATGGCAAAAACGTAAACCCCTGAATATATTACTCTAAACCTCACACTTTTCCTTATTCCATAACTCCAAAACAGCCAATGTCGATATGTACAAGCGATATAATCATTATGAATAATATGAAGATAAAAGGAATAAACATTTTATATAAAAGGATACTTTCTAAAAATGGAAAGATACTAACTTTAGAAACTTACTTAAAATAGAAATTTTGTTATAGAAGATACGTAAGTTATTAAAAATACGTGAAATGTATAAAAAAATAGCATTTCTAACGAAATTAACATTTTATTATTATCGTCGTTATCGTAACTTTATTATATTTCTAAATTCGTTTCTCAAAATATAAATAAAATATAATAAGTCAATATATAGTATTTTATAAATAATTAGGAAATCGAGTTAAAACTATAAATTTTAGAAATGAGATGTTTTAAGAAAAATGATATCCAAAATTAATCGAGTCAACGAGTTTTATAAATGAAATGAGATTTATAAAGATTTCGAATTATTTTTAGCAAATAGCTTTTATTAATAAATAATACGGACTTTACTAAAAATAGTAAACTGTAAATAAATAAGAAAATTATTAGCGAGAATGGTCTCAACTAAAAATGTATTTCAAATAAAAACGACCATTTCCTCATTTATTAATAGATTTCGTAAAACAAAATTAATTTATTGAGGAAGTATAAAAATCTCGATTATAATAGAAAAATACGATTTTTGAGTTAAAATTATAAATTAACGAAATATGACGAAAATATGAAATCGATATTATTTAGTTACTAATGTTACGATAAACAACAAAATATTATAAACGATCACAAACAGTAAAATTACTAACAATTTATAAAACGATATCGAAAACTCGTAAAATATTTATAAGGTACCCAATTTAAAAAAATAAAAAATAAAAAAAAATAAAAATAAATAAATAATATGATTTGCAAATAATAAATAGCTAAAATTAGAAAATCGGAGTTAAAATATTTACTACATACCACTACTCAAACATACGATATAAAATCGAGTAACGTCCTAAAGTTACCTTGTGTCGAATTGATAACCTCAAAATCATTTGATCGTCCAACAGCCCGACTCCAAATCTTGAATTCCAGTCGTCTTGAACATACGTTCCGGTAAGACGTCATACTTCAACAGAAACGGGAAAGAAAAAGAAATAAAGGAATCGGATTAGGGATTGATAAAAAGAATAGAGGAACGAACGACTTGAAGGAAGTAGAACAAAGAAGTGACGAAAGAAGAAGACAGTAAGGTGACGGATCACAAATTGCAACAGCGCGCAGAAACAGTTGAAGAAGAAGGGAAGAGAAGAAGAAGAACGAAAATAAGAAAAACGGTTCACAACAGGTCAGTAAACTGTGGACATCAATTAAGGTAACACGACCACAAAATGAACAGGAGAATACGAGAAGAAAAGAAAGGGAAACGAGACACACGCAGCAGCAGCAGCAAAACGTAGCATAGTTCGAAAAAGAAGGAGACAACGACGCGAGGAACGAAACCTGATAAAAACGAGCAGGAAGCAGGACGAGAATGAAACAACATAAGCAGTAATTCGAACTAAATCACAATGATACAACAGCAGCCACCGAAACCGAACGAGAAGGACAACAACAGTGCAACAACACGACAATTAAAACAGAAATAGCAGTAACCGCGAGAGGACAGCAACAGCAGCGACGGAGCAGCAAAGAAGAAAACAAGAACAAGGACGAGGACAGCGACGGGACAACAAGAAACAGCAACAGGTAGGGACGAAAAAAAAAAGAAAGGAGAAGAACAGAGAATGAAAAGGACGAAGAACATGTAAAAGGTGACCACGATAATCATCGACACATAAACGTACCAGCAACACCAGCAGTGTGATATTGATAGCAACGTAGCAGCAGCAGGCGCGTAACAGCGGCAGTAGCAGCAACACAAAACGACATCAGCAGCAGCAGAAAGAAGCACAACAGCAGCAGGTCCAGCAGCGCGCAGCAGCAGCAGCCGGAAAGACATCAGAATTATCTCGCATCAACTAAAGCAACATAACAGAAACAGGCCGCCGACTGATCGACGACGGCAACAAGCATGAAACAGAGGAGAGGAGGATAAGTGAGGGAAAAACAGGAGCCAATTTTGGTGAATAGCAGCATGTCGAGTAGCAGCAGAGGAAGCACAAACGCAGAAGAGAAGAAGAAGAAGAAGAAGAAGAAGAAGAAGAAGAAGAAGAAGAAGAAGAGAAGGAGGAAAGGTGCGTGTGTGTTTTCAGCGTTGAAAGGGATGAAAAGGGGGAACCAAGCGGAGGAAACAAAGAGGGGAAAATGAGATGAAAGATGAAGGATGGAACGGTGGAATGGAGGAGGCCAAAGGGAGGTGTACGTAAAAGTGAAGAGGTGGAAAATCAAGAGGTAAGGGAATGAATGCAAGTGGTGAGTGAATCAACTCAAATTAAATGAATCGATTTAGAAATATGGATTAAACGAATTCCGTAACGATAAGTCGACTGACCCACTAACCAAATTAAAACGAGTTAATAAAATTAATAAATAATCGGACCGTTAAATAAAATGAGTAAATCAAATATTCGAGACGGAAATGAAATTATTAGAAATAAATAATTAGACGAAGAAATAGTATCTCCCGATAAATAATAAATTTTCGATAACGTGAATTAAATTGATTTCTCGAGGAAAGATAATAAATATTTTGACGAAATTTAAAATAAATGAGCTTCGAGCCAAAAATATAAATTCGAGTTTAAATTTAAATAAATAAAGGAATTTATAATTTAAATCGTCAAAATAGATTTTCAATAAGAATTAAATAAATGTATAAAATGAATCGAAATAAAAATAAAAATATGTTTTAAATATAAAAAGAGTTTCCGAGTCAAATAGAATTTTAGGAGTTTGAATCGATTAAACGATAAATTCGTTTTATAATAATTTTAAGAATTACGAGTTAAATCGTAAAAATAAAAATACGAACATAATTTTAATTTAATTTAATTTATAAAATCAGGGGTGTTACAGCCACTACAGTTATAGGACACGGCTTTTAGTTACCCATCACCCTAAGAGTGTCTTACATTGAGCCTTTGATCGGAACGACGGATGTGTAGGCATCGTAGTTGTTGTTTTCATATTTATTTCATTTATAATGCTCATCATTGAGAAAATGTGCCCCACTGTCTCCTTCAACCTCAAACTCACTGACACCATATAATACAACTAGCAGTGAAGAGGATATGAGGTTCTAGAGTACAGAAAAGTACCCAAGATATGGGAGTTGCATTCATGCCGAAAACTTAGTGCGTTGTCCGCCGACAACTAGACATGCCTGTCAATACAGTAACACATTGGTCAGTAAAAGTAATCAGTTCTTAAACGTAATTGTTGGGGTATGAAATCAACGTAATTGTTAGGCTCAGTTTACATCAGTAACGATATATTTCCCAAAAATAATATCCTTACGATGGAGATATTAGACCGATATTTTAGGAAGATTACAGTAGCATGAAGAAAAGTAACAAACAGTCATTTAGTCCACATAAATCACAATATCTTTCCCAAAAAAAATATCCTCATTATGGAGATATTAGAGCAAGAGTCTGACTTCAACCTTCCTAAATATTACCAAAGAGATTAACTTTGAAATCAATTAGTTAAGAGATTAAATTGAAAAGATAAGCCAACCAACGTTTTTGTTAACGAGTAAATGACTACAGTAAACGACCATAACAATAATTGAGAAATAGTAGAGCAAATATTTAGGAAGCTTGAAATGTCAGTAAGTGTAACAAACAGTAACAGATTAACATAAATCCCAAGATCTTCCCAAAAATTTCTCACAATCAATAGATAGCCAACCAAAACTCCAATGTAGTATTGGCAAACACCTCCTACATTTGTTTGGAGGCACGTGTACTAAAGGCAACTGTTACAAAATATCCAACATTAAATGCGGTGAGAACAAAGGATATGAGGCAGCCACATCTCATTGCTCGAAAGTGCTGTTTGACGCAAACACTGTGGTAGGAACAGTAATGTCGAGATTTCCGGTTTATGGTTTCAATTTTGTCTCCGTAAGGGATATTCTTGAGACAGACCTACGAGGACGGGAATTAATAGGTTGGTGTTTTTGTTGCCGCTGCCAGTATTCATATGTTTTGTAATCAAAATCCTACATAAATATATTTTCCTCTAATTACATTGATGTAACTCACAGACTTTATAGCGGAGATTGTGGAATATAGGGTGCTGTACAAAGGGCACGTGTCCTATGTGTACTTACAACTTGAAGACCTAAAGTATGTGTCTCATGTGCCTACCCTCCATTAGTGTTAAATATTCTTTTAGGTTGACTACATGTTAAAGTCACAATGTGTATTGTGTATTCTGTTTATTATCTATTAGTGGAGACAGGACAAGAGTGTGGCTGTGGGGTGATTTCACCCGTCAATTAGAAGGAGTTGGAGCTGATGAGGGATACCTCATGCGAAGACCAATATTGGTTTTCCAATGTGTGGCATTTAAGTACACAAGTAAGTACATTTGAAGTTACGACACTTATATATAAAAGATATATTCGACTGCTTTGTATAAACAGTAGCTGAATAGATAAAAACTGGATTTTTTTGGGTAAGCACAGTAGCTGAATAGATAAAAAGTCGAATGATAACTATGGCAGGTTTACCCTATTTTTCATTATATAATTTTAATACTGGAATATTCTTTTAATCTGTGATTGGTGTTAGCTGTGTTTTTTCTTATTTTAATTGTGTTCTCTTCTTTTAATCTATTTTAAAAAAATATATGTTAATCTGTAATTTAGGTTTATAGAAAAAAACTTGTACATCTTAGAAGAACACTGTTCACAAATTGTTTCTTGAAAAAAGTCTGTTTGTTCATAAAAAGAAAAAAACAATTAATTGGAGAAGGAATTTTCGGAAAATGATCAACTTGAAGGTTTGGAAAAAAATTAGTCATCTACGATTAGTTTTTTGTTTAATGTTGATTGTTGTTCGATGGGATGAAAATTAGGGTTTTTTATGATTAATTGGAGTTGTACTTTGGTTTGTTTGGATTAATTTTATGATTACGATAAATTCCTCATGTCTTCACATACATGTATGGTAGACAACGCATTGGGGAACATTGTGCTAGAAGCAACAAATGCAACAAAGTTATACTTGGACCCAAACATTCCTGAAGTTCGGAACTACGATCGCACAGACGGTGAGAGAGAGATCTATGGAGTGAGGTGGAATACTCCCGGTGCAAATGGCAACTTATCGGAATGAGATAGTGTTCCGTGTTGTGTTGCAAGAGTTATTATGGCAATTTTAAGCCAAATGTGTGGCCATATTGTGGTCGTTTAATTTTCTTACTTAGTTTATTCCTGCTCTATTTGGAGTGCTCCTTTTTTTGGTTATATTGCAGTATTTTTTTTTGTTTCTGTTTACAATCATTGTGCAACTTCATCGTTTATCATATGTTTTCTATTTTCTTTTATTGTGCAACTTCAACTGTTATATTGTAGTGTTTTCTGTTACCCGTCTGTGTGCATATATTTACTGTTGTGGAAAGTCAGTATATAGGTCTGCACTTTTTTAAAACAAATGATGAAAAAGAATGAAATAATAAAGCATTATGGGTTTTGATTTTTTTTGGGTTTAAAAAAGACAACGAATGAAAAGAATTATGAAGTAATAGATAATGAAATAATAAAACATTATGAATTTTGATGTTTTTTGGGTCTAAAAAAAGAGCAGTTGAACCATTGTAATTTTTGTGTGGTTATAATTATATAAAAGCACATTATACCAGCTGTTTTTTACTTTAAAAAAAAATATTGGTTGATTTCCTTTTTGTTAACTGGTACAGTTCAAAGAGAAGGAAAATTATTTCTTAGTGTCAACATAGTATTCGAAAACATTAGCACTGCCAATTAAATAAATTAACTCAACCCAAAATTTGTTTCTTTGTTTTCAAAAATATGACTCAATTAAATAATAAGTCATGAATGAAAAGGACATATATTTTCTAGCAATATATCAAGAGTGAAAAACTTTTTTAATGTTTATTAAAATTTCAGTAAAGTATAAATATCGAATATTAAAAGATGGGAACTTTATGTGGTTTATGTAAGTATAGACAAACTGAATGACGTTTCTCTTGGTTTTGTGGATTACCTGGAGTAGTCTCGCTCGATATGTGAAATCTTTGAAGAATTAGATTTGCATAGATTTTTGTAAACATTTACATTTTATGGAGTAGGCCAGGCCAAAATATTATATGAAAATATTGTTTAAATATGTGACGTTTATTACTATCGACAACAATAAAGTTGATCTACGAGCGTGTTTTAATAATACTGTCAACCATGACAGGGGACCAAAATATTGGGGATGCATTGGCTTCATGTCATGTGTGAATGTATATTTTTTGAACAATTCATCTAGGTTAGGTTCAATTTTTATTAATTGTTCGCAGCTGTGTACTGCAATTTTCTACGATTAAAATTACAAAGATTTTTTTTTTGTTCGACAACCAAGATAGATTATTAATAACTGACAATTGGTTACAAACAATAATATTTGACCAGTACCAATGCAATTCATGAATGTAATGACAGTCAAGGCATGTAGACAGTTCACATTATTTACCGAGTTTTATGAACACATATGACGGCAATATTTTCACAACTAAAGATAGACGATAATTATGAACTGTTAACTAAGTAGTGCATCGGTGAGAGTGGAATAATAGTTAATCAGGTAAAGGTAGTGGGGAAAGATTACTTAACTTACAGCCAGAGCCACTTCCTCCTTAACACCCATGTTTGCCATTATAAGACTTCCTCCCTTCAAGCCATTATCACCATTTTCCTCCACCAAAATAGCAAACGACTTAGTGTTTCAATGTATATATATATATATATATGTCAGTTTATGAAACTGTTTATCATACACAGTAAGGAACCAATTATCCCAAAGAATTCATGCATTGCTAGATTGAAAGACAAAAGTGATCCAAAAACAAAATGAACTCCAAGCGAATCCAATGTCCAACCATTCTTTCAAGCATTTCAGAGTTGTGTGAGCTTCACAAGGCAAGTGTATTCTTAGTTTTTTCCAGATTGTTGTTACTGTAATTGTTGTTAGCACAGTTTTGTATTTCCTGATATTTTTTTGTTACAAATTATAGGTTGGAAACTATTCAATTATTGCAACGATTAGAGAAATTGACACAACTAAGAGTTTCTATCGCAACAAATGTAAAAGATGTGAAAACGGTAGAGCTGGCCAAAAGATGGACAATTTGTGGTATTGTTCAAGGCACTACAGCTATGGTTCGGAACTCGGATCAACTGAGAGAAATATAATGTTCGTAAATTCATTGTATCTACATATAATTTGTAAAAATTCTGTTAAACAAAGTAACATTATACACAATTGCCATTTGTTTTGTTGCACTACAGTTTCAAAGTGAAATTCCTTATTGAAGATCAAAATGGTGACAAAGTCCACATTGTTGCAAAAGACAATGAAGAAGAAGATCAAGTTGGATTACCAGCAGCTGATTGTTTGGCATTGCTAATGGATGTATGAAAAAAAATAATACAATCAACAAATAATCATCTAACATGTTTCATACTACACAGTAAATTACGTTCAATCTATATTTGACAAGTATTCATTGTAGGTCAATTCAAAGGAGATCCCATTTACATTGAAGGCACTTTTGAACAAGGAGTACATTATTGATTTGGAGGTTTCAAGGTATTTCAATGTGGATTTGGGTCTAAAGTGTTTTAAGGTGATGCGCTTTTGTGACAACAAAGAAGAAATAAGCAAGATGAAGGATATGTGCACACCTAAGGTTGAACAGTAACTATTATTATTTCATGTCAATATGCAATTAATTCTTTAAAAGAGCTATCCTAAATTCATTGTTTTGAAAATGTAGGAACAAAGTACAATCACTACAGCTGCATCAAGCCTATCAACAGATTCAGATTTGGTAACAGATTAGTTTCTTTGTACCACAATACAAATAACCAGTAATAGGTAGTATATTTAGTTATGTAAATTTGCTCATATATCATTGATTGAGTGCAGAAAGTAATACCTCTTGGGTATACAATCTCTGATGTCTCCGGGTCAAGTTCAATGTGTCAAACCACTGCTGAAGTTACACCCATGAGCAAGCTCCCATGTAAACGAGATTTTTCGGCAATGGGGGATTCATGTGAGGACAAAAAAGATGCATTAGATGATGGATCAGCAACGAAGCAAGTCATGAAGTGTCAAAAGAAGTAGAACACGCAGAGTAGTGTTTGGCCTGATGCAATATTTAGTAGAGAATATTTAAGTGTCTGTTTATTTCCGTAGTTGATGTTTTTCGTTCCAGCTATCTCGCATTTAGGTTCTTTTTCATGTAAGGTTTGTTTCTGTTGTGTGGACTAGAGTTTCTTTTTATTTCCATTTAAGTTGTTCTCATTGAAGTTCTTTTATCTGAAAGTTATTTGTCATTTAAATTATTTTCTGTTGAGTGGGTTAGGCTTAATGTAATTTTTAAAATTTTTAACACTCACGCATTCTATAGTACTATCTTCTGCTAAATCAAATCATGTAAACAAAATATTCATCATTATAAGAAGGCATGACTTATTTGGTCAAAAACACAGCATGTATACAGGTGAAGTAAACGTAATTAATAGACTAAAATGGACATCTTGATTGCAAGGTACACAACAGGCCCGACTAAGAAGCAGGACCAAAAATGAAATCTGCCTAAACAAAGAAGCTAGAAAAGTACAATAGTTTTACAACTGTTAAGGATTAAGGATAACAATTAAGAGTTACAGCAGTTATGAACTGATTTATATATTTGAATTCAGTTTCAATGAAGTTATGCTCTTAACCACCCATGTACATTTTTCTTCTTAAACCATTTACACATCCTCCAGATCCAACTTAAAGTAATTTCAAGAAATTCATCTATTACAAAAATTATTAGCTATTCAAAATTTATATGACCGATTACCAAATTTGCAAGTGTAAACCCAAGGGAATATAAAGAATTTAGCATTGTTCAACTTCATGATGGAAAACGCAGGTGTATCAAGTTCAAGCACAAACCAATCTAGGAGGAGGAAAAAACGTAACAGGCAGTACAGTAAGTTCTGAAACATGAATCATCTTAGTGTTGTGCATTTTAGTAGATGATTTATTAACAAGGGTTTGGTAGATTATTCATAATCATCTTATTTATGATTCATGAGACACATTTAACAGGAGAGAAATAAATCTGCACCATTTTTTGTTGTTTAAAATCGTTAATATACAGTTTACATCACTTTCTTCCAAGATACGTGCTTAAAATTCTGCATATATTATGTTGTTTAGTAACACATTCATGCACTCAGAAAAACTTAGATCTGCAATTTGTTTATATCAGAAAGTAATTAACAATTCCACATGCATGAAGTGACTTCCTAAAATAGTATATCTACATTTTCAATTTCTCAGTAACAATGATGTTAACACAATAATCGGTTTAAAAATTTAAAAAAAATGTGATTTTAGTTCTATAGACATTATGTTGTTTAGTAAGACATGCATGTACTCAGAAGAAGGTAGATCTACAATTTTATTTGTACACAATAATTAGAATATGATAACATGAAAACAATGTAACTTTTGTACATAATCAAGGACGAAGAAAATAGAAGACCATGTTTAAAAGATATAACCTACAACGAAATCATCATGCATGTTAACTTTAAAGAACAAGAATAACATTCACAGATTTATTACAATCATTATGGACCATCTCATAACATAAACAATGTACTAATTAAGATGCATATTTAACTACTAATTTGGAAAAACAATTAGAGAGAGAACATTTTTGTGAAGAAAGATCGTAATCATACCAGTCTTTGAAGCCATTTCAACCGTCGGCCGACAGCACTATCGGGTCCCCAATTTGTAGATCCGTCGGAGATGCAATCAATTTCAGATCTGACGGTCGTTTGCACGCAAAATTTTCCGATTAACCAACCCGGAGTCGACAAAAAATTGCAGGATCGTCATTAGGGTATGATAGATTGAATGTTGAAAATGGTGGGTGTTGACTCAGAATTAACTTAGGAGGCGGCAAGGAAGGTTCGAGATGGAAGGGAGGAAGAGTGAGAGTGAGAGTGACAGCGACATAGGGTGTGAGAAGGTGCGAGAAATTAGGGTTTCATGTAAGAAGTGTGAGAATGAGAATGGGTGGGGGGGGGGGGGTTAGCTTTAAGAGTTTGGGAGGGCACCTAATTTGGGTTCTAATATGTGATTTGGGCTAATGTACCATATGTCTAACATTTTCCCTCTTCCAAGCCCAATACCCGATATGTGTTGGTGTTGTTATTGGGCTCGAATAATGACGTCTTCAACTGAAAATGATAGACGTCTTTGCTCTACACTTTGGGTTTTGTTATTTCGAATAATTAACATTAGACGGTCTTATGATAATTTGATCGTCACTCCCTTCACATTATAATGTTATTATGCCTGCCTTCACACGATAAAATTGTTGTATCTTTCTATGTGGGCTGTGTGACAATAAAATTATCATGAGATTGTCTCACAAGTGGCCTATTGTTTGCTACTGTTTAAATTCGTTGAACATTGTTTCCAATCCTGTTTTAGGCATTGAAAATAATACCATCGAGACAGGCCGGACAAATAGAGATGACGAAGCTACGCCAGTCGTTCGCACTCCTTTGACAAATATCACCAACGGTATATCTTTGTTGATTTTCCAATCTGTTTATCCATTTTCATTTATATATTGCCACCTATGTAATTGCGTGGCTACAAAATTACCAATGCACAATTGTGTACTAATGTATGTTAACAGATACTTTCCTATAAGATACATACATACACACATTTACATTCACACACACACACACACACACACACACACACACACACACATATATATATATATATACACGTAGAGTCAAGATCCGGTGAGACCCACCAACTGATGAGAACCGTGAGAACTTCAATCAAAACTCAATCAATTTTTTCCCGAAAATTTGGATGACTAATTTACCCTTAACTTAATTTATTAAAATATTTTATTAGGCATAATTAATCATATTTTATTAAAAGTATCAAGAAATGTTGCTATTTATTCACGGAAATTGAAAATGTACACTGAAATGCAGTTTGCGTACACTGAAAGTGCAATAAGGTACATGAAAAAAATTAGATACACTGAAACGAGTAATAGGTACACTAAAATTATATGTTTCCATTCCCGTCACTAGATAAATTTTTTTATCGAAGAATATCTTACCCATCCATTAAACTGTAGCACGAATTCAACTACGTCATTAAATTTTGAAAAGAAACAAATAACTAAATGGACTTCTCAAGGTTCTCTCCAAGTTGATGGTTCTTGCGTGATCTTAAATCTATATACGTATGTATGTATATATGTCCAAAGTAATACAATTAGGTTGTAATTAAGGCACACACTTAAATAAGGTATGAAAAGATTAGTAATTTGATGGAACTTAGTTATACCTTTACCGTCCTTGAGTATAAAAAGCAAAGTGCCACTACAAGTGTGACAACCTAAAATCAATGAGTGCAAATGGTTCATTGAAGATGAACCTAATTGGCTTGCACAATTATCATTGAAATTAAGGTTCTCCTTTTACCTACATACATCTATGTTACGTATATATGGTTGTGTCCACACATTCACACATGTGTATATATATATATATATATATATATATATATATATATTATATAACATTTACTTATATTCAATCAATATATGTTGACATTTGTCAACACTGTGTTGTTGTGTCTTGCGACGGTGGGGTACTCATTCATCTCAACCGTTGTTATATGTAGATCGTCGAGTCCATCATACCCCGGTGTTGTCTTCTTCGTCCATTGCCAGCTCTTCCCACCATTTTCGAACACCGGATACATTTACCCCAACTCCACTGTCCATGCTCACAATTGAAGCACCTGTGCTCACACCGGTCCAACAAGCTGCTAAAGTAAAAAGGGTTAGGAGGAAAGTTTTGGCTATACATAAGAAGATGTCGAGACAGCCACTGAATCCAAATGAAAATAGTGCTCAACGTACCACACCTACTCTCAGCAATACAACAGATATACTCTCAACTTCGGACGATGTAGCGGGAGAACCATCTCACTCTCATTCACATTTTGAAGTTGGGTCTAGTAGTGCTGTCGTGCCAACTGTACCGTTTTTCGCTGAAGGTCAGAATATCCAATGTATTGAACTACATAATTGATTTATCTAAAATTGTCACTCATACGATTGGTTTTACTATACTACATATATTGGACTGGAAGTAACAACTTACCCACTTTTTAACTTCACAACATACAGTGTCTTCAAATTATTGGGATATTGGTGATCCAGAGTACCAATGCGGAATGTGTGGGGCTTTAATGTGGTATGAGGAAAGAATTGGTAAAGATCGTGGCACAACTAGACCAAGATTCTCACTATGTTGTTGTTCGGATGGGAAGGTAACATTGCCATATCTAAGTGACCCCCCCGATTTGTTGAAGTCACTTTTACTTCGTGAGCATCGTCTGAGTAGTACGTTCATTCCAAATATTCGAAAATACAATTGCAGCTGGGCTTGGTCATCTCTCGGTGGCATTATCGATAAAACGATTAATTGCGGCCGTGGCCCCTACACATTTCGAATGGGTGGACAAAACATTCATCGCATTGGTAGCATGTTGCCTCCTGACGAATCAATTCCTAAGTTTTGTCAGCTATATATTTATGATACAGAGGATGAGGTAAACAATCGAATAAATGCCTTAAGGTACTTACCTCTTCTTATGTTATGTTCTCACTCATTTTTCGAGACATTACCTACGTGTTTTTAATGACGAATGTCGTATTAAAGAAGTACCCGTCTTTTAACCATGTGCAAATTGTCAAACATTTTTTTCCCCAAGTTCCGGCATCGGTCGTGGGTTCAACGAGGAGCTCATGCACTTACTGAAGGAGATGATATATGAGCACAACCCTCTTGCAAAGACGTTCCGTAAAGCTCGAGATAGACTGGCGTTAGACATAGAGGGTGACGTTAGTATTAGGCTCTTTGCACGAAGATATACTGGAGAACTTATAATCGCCCAACTGCCTCTGAAGTCGCTGCTTTAATTGAAGGTGATATTGGGCCTGAGATGGAACAACGTGACATTATTGTTGAAAAAACATGTGGTTCACTACAACGTATTTCTGAGTTTCATCCATCATATCTTGCCCTACAATACCCCATCCTGTTTCCGTATGGCGAGGATGATTTCCGTCCTCACATACCCCACAACGAGGCGTCTCTTGGTATTAGCAAGAGTCTAAAACCACGTGAAGAAGTAACGTTACGTGAATTTTTTGCCTTTCGCCTTCAAGACAGACCTCGGGAACTAGAGTTCCCAACTTGGTCGCAGGCTGACAATTTATTTCAACAAATTTGTGTTGACGGGTATATGATGGTTGAATCTCAGCGCCTATCTTTCTTGCGTTTCAACCAAAACTTGCTCAGGATTGACAAACTGAAGAATATTGTTGCCGCAACTGAAGAAGGTAATGTCGAACCGTCCTCAACTGGTGGCCGTTATGTTGTTCCAGCTTCTTTCACGTTTGGAGATGCTTTCATGAGGGCGAAGTATTTAGACACGCTTGCTATTTGTAGGTGGTGTGGTTATCCAGACCTATTCATAACCTTCACATGCAATCCAAAGTGGCCCGAGATTGTACGGTTTGTATCTAAGCGGGGTCTTCGTGCTGAGGACCGGCCAGATATTTTGTCCCGTGTCTTCCAGGTGAATTTGTATGAATTGATTTATGACCTAAAAGTTTGGGAAATCTTTGGAAGAACTAGAGCAGGTTAGTAAACTCCATAATGGCTATCACTACTTATAGTAAATTGATTGTCCTGAGATATTCATTCTTACGTGCATAGTTTTCTCTTCAAATCTCTTGCAGTTGTATATACAGTTGAATTCCAAAAGCGCGGTCTCCCTCATGCACATATTCGTCTATTCCTTCATCGGGATGATAAATTCCCAGAGGTATCAAATGTTGATAGAATCATCTCTACAGAGATTCCTGATGAATGACAAGACCCGATATTGCATGTTGCTGTCTGTGAGCTAATGATTCATGGTCCCTGTGGCATTGCAAACCCAAACTCACCCTGCAAGTGTGACGATGATGAACCAATCGATGAGGTGCTTGAGGACCCCAGTGTTGGCATGTCAAAATTTAATGACTGGCTACAGCTAAATGAGAGAGACCATGCTGCACGTGAATTGTTGCTATGTGAAATCCCTCAAAAATATGTTTGGGACAGGACTAAGAAGATGTGGAAGTGTAGGCAGAGAGGGTTTGCAATTGGAAGACTTCACCATGTGCCTCCAAAATGTGGCAAATTATTTTATATGAGAGTAATGTTGAACCACGTTAGAGGTCCCAGGTGTTATGAGGATATTCGAACCGTTGGTGATGTGTTGCATCCAACTTTTCGCGAAGCATGTTACGCTCTTGGTTTGGTTGGGGATGACACAGAGTACATTGACGCCATTATAGACGCCAACTATTGGGAACCAGGTGTGTACCTAAGACATTTATTTACATCGTTGCTTCTATCTGATTCGATGTCGATGCCTCATATTGTTTGGGAGAAGACGTGGCCTCTGCTATCTGACGACATTCTCTACAAGCAGCGCAGATTTTTACAAAATCCAGGTTAGTTGCATCATTATTATTTTCACTTAATATACCTTCTCGGTTGTTATTATTGACAACATTTTGTTCATCTTAGCAATACCTTTAAAATTATCTGAGATTCTAAATTGAATTCACCATCACACCGTTGGACCATTTATTTACGTATGATCATCACGTTCTTATGCAATTCAGATTTAGAGTTGTCTGAGGAGGAGTTACAAAATTTAGCTCTCCTTGAGATCGAGGCATCACTACGAAGCAATGGTAGTAGCTTGGCTAGATTCCCAGACATGCCTATCCCGAACGAGTCAATTATTGAGTTTCTTGGGAATACATTGGTGCGAGACGAGCTGGCGTATGATAGGGCCGCGCTCCTTCAAGAATATGAATCTGCACTTCCCATGTTCACTAATGAGCAACGATCCATATATGATGAAATAAGTGCCGCAGTTGTAGCCAATCGTGGTGCTGTATTCTTTGTGTATGGGTACGGGGGAACAGGTAAGACATTCATATGGCGCACTTTATGCGCCGATTTACGTAGCAAGGGAAAGATTGTTCTCCCCGTTGCATCAAGCGGTATTGCGGCTACGTTGATCCCTGGCGGTAAGACGGCTCATTCCAGGTTCAGTATTATTCCCATAAATGTTGTTGAAACGTCCACCTGCTCTAATATTAAGCCAGGGACATTCTTGACTGAGCTGATAGTGAAGGCAAGTCTCATTATCTGGGATGAGGCACCAATGACACATAGGCATAGCTTCGAAGCGCTTGATCGTAGCTTAAAAGATGTTATGCGCGTTGTCTCCCCAAGTAATGCAGACCTACCTTTTGGTGGGAAGGTTGTTTTTGGAGGAGACTTTAGGCAAATACTTCCGGTTGTCCCGAGAGGGAGCAGGTCAGATATTGTGCATGCAGCGCTATGTTCATCACACATATGGTCATCATGCAAGGTTTGTTTCCCCTATTTGTAAATCTCTTCTCTATTTTCGTTACGGAGTGCCGTTTCTGTGTTAACACAACACCTTTTGTGGTTCCCCATTATCTACTGCCAATTTAATACCTTTTTGCTGAAATTTCATGTAGGTCATGGAGCTGACTCAAAATATGCGTTTGCATGTTGGGAACTCCTCTGTCGATCCACATGAGATTAGTGAATTCTCGGACTGGATGGTAAGAGTTGGTGATGGAAAAGAAGGTGATCCAAATGACGGAGAAGTTGCTATTACTTTCCCGAAGGAAGTTCTAATCGATAATGTCAATGACCCAATTGCGGCAATAGTTTCCTCTACATACCCTAACCTTTTGGATCGAATGAGAGAAGATGGCTACCTACAGGAAAGAGCAATTCTAGCTTCCACCCATGAATTCGTCGAGTTGATTAACGACTACGTGTTATCTCTTATTGATGAACCCGAAGTGGTATATTTAAGTTCTGATGAGCCCTGTATGGATGAAGCACCTGTGGACACACCTGATCTTCCGTCAGCTGATTCACCTGCAAGCCATCCTGAACTTCACTCAACTGAATTTCTAAACAGCATTAAGTGCTCCGGTGTGCCTAACCATGAGCTACGCTTAAAGGTGGGTGCTATGGTCATGCTCATTAGGAACATTAACCAATTCCATGGATTATGTAATGGAACACGGTTAATTATTACTGCCCTAGCGACAAGAGTAATTCGTTGCGAGGTGTTAACAGGTAGCCACAAGGGTGATACAGTCTTTATCCCTCGATTCTCTCTGTCCCCATCTGACTCAATCAAATTTCTAGTACGGTTTACAAGGCGCCAATTTCCCATTTCAGTTTGCTTCGCAATGACTATTAACAAGAGTCAAGGACAATCTCTATCTCATGTTGGCCTATACCTCCCTAAGCCTGTTTTTACGCATAGGGAGTTGTACGTTGCGTTGTCAAGGGTCACCAACAAGCGCGGATTAAAAATTCTTATTTACGATACGGAGAAGCGCGCTACAAACACTACTACTAATGTTGTTTACCATGAAATATTCCAGTATTTGTAATGTTTTACTATCATGATTTGTCTGTAGACTTGCTCGCATTCACAATTACGTTGTTATTCACTGCAACTCTTGAGGTCCAACTACAATATACTCAATTTATCTTAGTACTCTTAAAGTGTAATAGAGTGAATTAACTATAATACAATTGTTTTAAATACATTACTTTGCCAATATGGTTTAACCGCATTCGTGCAATTTGCACGGGTCAAAACTAGTATATTAATAAAACAGAAAATTTTCGAGCGATATGATTGATCCAAGTTTTTTATTATATTTTTTAGATTAAATAAAGAATATAAAAATTTGTATATGAAAAAAAACTACCCCACCTAAAACTTGATTTTTTTAAAATTTAAATATATAGAAATTTGTATAGAATAAAAAAACAATCCTACTCCATTTTTCTCCCTATATAAACCGACGATTATCACCTCATAAGACAACAAATATTGGACAGTGACAGTGTGAAACACTTAGTCAATTATGTTTGATAATTATTTTAATATTGATTTATTCACCATAAAAAAATATAAAATTAAAATTTTGAATTTTTTAAATAATTATCACGGAGTATTAATAATTATTACGGAGTATAGTTTTAATACAGTATATTTTTAATTTAAATAAAAAATATATAGAAATTTGTGTATGGAAAAAATAATTCTACACTATGATGAGGTGATGAAATTCTATATAAATAAGAGCAATAATTTGTTCTTAGATACTGTATCAACCAGCAATATTTTGAATCTTAAAAAAAGTTCCTAAGATTATGAACTTAAGAAAAATTATTTCACATCAAAGAATTATTATGATGAGGTGATGAAATTCTGTATAAATAAAATAATCATTCGTTCATAGATATCAACTAACAATATTTTATTTGAGTGTTAAAAAAGCTCATAAGATTATAAACTTGAGTAAAAATTATCTCACGTCAAAAAATTATGATGAGATGATAAATTCTTTATTAATAAGAGCAATCATTATTTGTTCTTAAATATCAACCAAGAATTAAAAATTATCTCAAATTTTCTCAAATTCTGTGTAAATAATAGCAATCATTCGTTTTTAGATACGGAGTATCAATCAATAATATTCCGAGTCGTAAGATTATAAACTTAAGTAAAAAAATTCTTTCATCAAAAAATTATAATAGGATGATGAATTCTAAATTAATAAATAAGAGTAATTGTAGACACCCACATTTTGACCGCCAGGTGTCTATAGTAGGTCCCACCAAACACCCGATGATGATAGGACGCGAACATGCTTTAATGGACTCGGATATGGGCTCGAAATCATGGACATTTGGTTTAGGCTTATTACGGAGTACATATCTTACAAAACCAACCTCAAATCCAGGCCTAGTGGGTCGTTTCGAGTCAAATGAGACTAATTTGGGTCGATTCCGACACCAGGGGTAAAACCGTCTTTTAGCGACCGAGTCAAAACCCGGTCGAAAATATTCTCGAGACACGTGAGTCAGCTGTGACACCTCACGTGGCTGATTCGGTTACCAACACTACAAAAAATCAGCTTCGAAAATATTAAACAAATCCATTTAAGGATAGAATTCGATCTCAAGTAGAAATTCTATCCGAAAACCAAAATAATTCACCGACCGAGCTCAAACACTCGGCCGAGATGTCCAAAACAGCCGAAACACTCCACCAACCAGCCGAGATTCATTGCTTCTTCACCAAGCAATGGAATTTACGTTCCTCTCGACTTCTTACGTTTTCTATCCTAATCGGTATTTCTTGTCGTACAAGCAAGGCTACCTCCACTCCTATAAATAGGACCCTCGCGACACACAATCTACAATTCATTATCTACCCATTACCAATCATCAAAAGTTCAGAATTAATCTACAATTATTCATCAACCCCGACATACATCCAAAAGGCACCGAAATACCGTCAAGATCAACCCGACAAATCCGACCCACACGCCGGCCGAAACCCGCCACATCACACGACCAAACCGACACCTTAACTCATCCCGCATCATCTCGACGCTCCCGTGCCTAAGCCACTTTCCGACGAGCACTATATCGAGAAAACAAAGCATGTAGGTTGAGGGTGTAAATCAAACCCGACTCTTCTCTTTTCTCTCCCTCTTTCTCGTTTTTTTTCCTTTTTTGCGTTGTGTCGTCGGTCCTCGTTTAATATGGGTCGTTGTCGAACTTTTATTTATTTCTAATAATCGATACTACAAAAACTATTTTTATATAACGTTCTTAAAATACGATATCGATTCTCTTATCGAATATCGTATCTAACAAGAACTAAATTAATTAATTCTCGTTGATGCTAATAAAATTGTTACATCTTTTTTTAAACAAAATTCGACGATTTTATACGCGGAGAGAATTAACATCTTTTTTCGTTCAAATTCTTTTTTTCACTTTTTTCGTTCAAAACAAACTTTTTAAAAACCTTTTCTAAAATCATTCCGACTATTCGATATCGATTTCATAATCGAATATCGAATACGACGATATCGAAAATATGAATCGGGTATAAATTAATCCATATTTGTACGCGATTTATAAAAATTGACGATTTTCGACAAAATAAAAAAAGCCGAGCAGACCTCCACGCGAGTCGCGCGCCCTCCAGGCGACTCGCGCGGAAGCCTGGTTCGCCGGGTCTTCTTTTTTCGTTTCCTCGCTTTTCTATTTTTTATTCTTTTCGAATCTTACATAAAAAGCGACTTTCGCGACATATTTCGATAAATACTTTTTTTCGACCTCGGTCAACACGTGTTAATCCATCACGTGTCATTAAATCTTTTTTCAAATCATGCATATTATTTATTTACGTCTTTATTTAATTTATTCAAACGTTACCAACTCGTTTTCTCGTGTTTGTAGCAATTTATTTATTTCTATTGTTTTATTAGACTAAAACGAACTTCACATGCTAAAATAACTTTGACGTTATTAGTTTAACATGCATTAAACGACTTAGCAACCCATTTATTTTTCTCACATGTCTAGGGAAAATAATCTTTGCATATCATTCAACCGTCGAACTAACGCGTGTACACCAAAAACGAACGATATCTTAGTAAAGGCCGCTAAGTGCAGGCGGGGTTGGGTGTTCTTAGTGAACTTCCCAACACGTACCCTCACCCCTTACTCAGAACCATGGTTTCCGGATGTCTGAATCCATTGGCAACGAGAGTCATTCAATACACGATATCCGATAATGTCGGTATCGGTATCGTAATGCAAAGGGGCGAGCCCAATAAACTCTGACATCGGAAATGGGTCGTATTTTGTATACGGCTCACTACGACATAGAGTGGGCTCGAATGGTTCCGAATACAACAAAATTCGGTGGCGACTCCTACTTCGATTTAAATTTCAATTTGACCATCTCATATGGAGATTCATTCGCCTCCCCAAAACCGCGCGTGGTCGCGTCGGGGTGGACCTATGTCATGTCCACAGTAATCATTCTTTTGAGGCTTAAAAAAGCTACTAAGATTATAAACTTAAATAAAAATTATCTCACATCGAACAAATATGATGAGGTGGGGTGATGAAATTCTTTATTATAAATAAGAGTAATACAGAATAATTCGTTTTTAGATATCAACAAACAATGAGTCTTAAAAAAGTTCCTAAGATTATAAAGTTAAGTAAAACTGTAAAAATTATCCACATCGAAAAATTATCATGGGTGATGAAATTTTGTATTATAAAAAAGAGCAATCATACGTTCTTAGATATCAAACCATCAATCTTTTGATTCTTAAGAAAAGCTTAAAAGTAATCATTCGTTCTTAGCCATCAACCAAAAAACCTTTTATATATTAATGTTGTAACACCTCGTATTTCTCAAATAGAATTAAAATTTTAAACATTTATTCAAACCAAGTTTAACGTTTGTAATATTATTTTCGTAAATAAAATATTTTATGTTCATTAAATTAAAAATTATTCTGTTATAAAACATGAGAATTTATTTATCGAATTATTAATATTTTTATCTTTCATTAAATAAAGTTTAAAACTCGAAAATATATTTTTAATATTGACCTATCATTTTAACGTTTTCTCGTCTCATAAAAATTTAGAAATAATTTAACGAATTCTTAAAAAAAAAATGATTTCTTATAACTTTTGTCCCATAATACTCTTTATCGTCTATTTTACTTACCGTCTCACAAATTTTCTTTTTAAAAATAAATTTTACGGTTTTCATTATTTTAATTCCTTAATCTTATACTTCAAGTTTTTAAGAATAAAAGACGTTTGTACGAGAAACGGACCGAAACTCAGAAAACTTGGATCTTCGTTTGACCTCCACGTTGATACCTATTATTACTGACAAAACCTACCTATCTACTCCTATTATTACAACTAACCTACACATACCTACACTAAGTTTACTACACTATGACACCTAGACCACTACTACTATACGGAGTATATTGTTGCTACTGCTCCTCTCCATATATATACACTACGTACTATATATACATATAATCTATGATACATACTACACTAATTATCTATACTACGAAGTGCATACTTACTACTCTCTCCGGTTTTTTTAATTTTTGTCCCATTGCCTTTTTCACACAATCAATGAAAGTATAAAAATAATGATAAAGGGAGCAATGATGATGCAAATGAGGTGACTAGACATGTGTATGTCATAATGTTAGGATATAAATGGTATATTTAATTATTTTTTGATGCCAAATGGTGTAAAAAGGTGAATACATAAGGACATTTTGGTAAAATATACAACACAAATATGGAAAGTGGAGAAGTGGGGCAAAAAATAAAAACCTGGCATATAAGGAATACGGGGCAATAATTAAAAACCGGAGGGAGTACTACTTAGTACGCTTCTACTCCTACGTACTACTATTTCTAATACTTACTACTACGGAGTACTATATTACGTGCTACTTATACTTATTATACTATACTATATACTCCGTACTACATAGTATATTTACTCCCTCGTTCTTTTCTATAATTGGAGCATCGGGAATGAGGAGCTGCTCAGTATTTGGCGGAATCACTTTTCTAGTACCGTATTTGGGTCAAATCATTTCGACCCGAAAATGTTTTTATAAGGGAGAGGAGACGACTTTCCTAACGTAGACCATATTATTGACCCAGACAACCTTAATTCTTAATAACGTTAATAAATACTCCGTAATAGCTATTAAGGTAGTAACCAAACTTTTCTTCTAACAACTTTTCTTATATATAAGTATATTATATTAGTAATTTAATAAATTGCTTACTTACATATTTAGGCTTATTTGTATGACTAAATTACTTATATATATAAAAAAAGTTACGTGATATTTTATTTGTGTTATATACGACTGAATTCAACTCGACTAAATTATAACTTGTTTAAGTTATTTACTTATCACCTTTACATTTCTGTTTATATGAGAAATTGAGAAAATGAATAAAAAAACTTAAATTAATAAAATTTACTTATATCATTTTCATTGTATTTTATTTATTTACTTCTATTTGCTATGTAGGTTTATTCTACGTACTTTATATTTTGTATAATTGTACTTTTGGTCGTATTTAATTTTATTTAGTACTTTTACATTTGTCTATATATTATAAAAATGGAGTAGATTAGTAACCGACAAAATCTTATTTTTATAAAATTTCACTTAGTATTTTATATAGATACGAATTTATAAATTTCATTTTTATAAAATAAATGGATTTATTTTATACCGAAACTTTTACACAACATTTATAAATATTAAAAAACTAATTTTTCGTCAAACTTTTGTAAATCGATTAAGTACGACTTAATTTATATTTTCATAAACTTTTTTTTTCAAAAACTATAAATTTTGAAATAATATTTTATTATACTTTAAATTTTATCTTTAATATAAAACATCTTTTAAAGAAACTTTTACTTTTAAATAAAATTTATACGATATTTGGGATATGATGTTTCGGGTGACACTTGAGGATTAAAGTGTAACGTTGTCATACTGAAAGTAAGTATTTGAGGATTTGACTGTTTCAAATGAGTCCGACCAATTATTGAAGGTCACCAAATAAAGTACTACTTGTTCACGGGCGACTTTTATATAAAGTTTACGATGCGAGTCTGGGACGAATAACTTGTGTTGGATCCTACCATGCGTGGTGTTTCGACTGCACTTGTAATGAAAAGCAGACTCGGAGGCTGCGGTCAGAGAGTCGACCTAGTGTTTAAGGTAGTCGTCCTACGGCAGTGAGAGCTGCGGTTCAAGAGTCTGCGTAGGGTATGTGGCGCACGTATAGACAAGTACTTGATCAGTATTACCACCTAGGTAGCGGGGGCATAACAGGATTCTGAAAACTGCGGGTTCCCTCTTGGTGATGCAGAGAATGTAATCATCAGCTTTCATTTCAACCCAGAGCCTCGTTTGAATAAACGTATAATATAATAGAAGTTCGGGCCCAATTGAGCCTTATGGGTGAGATGTAAACCTTATAAGATCGGTTCGGTCTACGAGTCGTTAACACGGTTACTTCTATTGGTGAGATGCAAGCCAATATGGAGTAGTGGTGATACTAGGAGCCACGACTCGTGTGTTTTCTCTGTTTACGTGAAAAATGATTTTAAAATCAAATGGCTGCCAATGTCCCATCTTTTAAACTTTATCGTTTTCATCCACTACTACAAAATCAGTAATTCTTGACGCTTTAAGCTCGACACTTTTATAAGTGTCTACCCTTCCCTTTATCAAATTTTCTTTGTCTACACTTTAATGTGTCGAGAATCGATTTATTTAATATAATAATATAAATAAATAAAAACCTCTAATAAACGTACTGATAGTAATCCTCAAACAGATTTTGTGTCTGTCCTAATAATTATCCCGCTTAGATGACAAACCCAAAGTAAACCTAATCATCCCGCTTAATCCCGCTTAATCCCGCCTAATTATATCAAAGTTGAAATCACCAAATTACCGCCCTAATAATCAAATTACACGAATTCCCAAAATTCAACCTAATCATTCGTACTAAATCAACATCGGCGCCTTTGTATCGAGCAACCTAATCATATCTGCTGCTTCCTCCTTCATCAATCACCTTCAATTTGTGATCTTATCATTCCTTTCTGGTTTTCATAAAACGTTATTTATCTTGCTGATAATCGTAATATTTGGCGTCGCTGTTATGTTGTGATTCGCAATACGTATATGCTAATATTTATCGCTCTTGATTTCGCGTCACGGTATTGATTTCACGATTATTCATCGTCTCTACTGCCGATTATTGATTTTAGGTACGAATTTAGTTTCATGTCTGATATTGATTTCACTTTTGATTTTACCTCACTATTCTGCTATTGATTATTGGTCACCGTTATGATTTTAGTTCGCGTCATCGTTCTGATTATCTCGCTGGTCATCACGGTTCTTCACCTTATCTTGCTGATTAACAGGTAAGAATCATGGATTAATTTCTTAAATTAGTAGTTCAATTTATCAACTTTAATTTGTCGGCTCTTCTACTAAATGAAAAAATGTTAAGAGAATGGAGTTCATATATACCTAAATTGATGAACAATGTAATATTACTACGGAGTATAATATTATGATAATATTGAATTATAGTATATGTTTGGCCAGAACCACATTCATTCTTTATGTGTACTGCACTTTTACGTGATTCTGGGTTTTTGATTTGGGGTTTTTGATTCTGGGTTTTACTTGTTCACTAATTATAGTGTTATACGATCTCAAAATACGTATTGTGAAACTGTCTCATGTAAGAGCTTTTAATGATGATTGCTTGATTTGTATGTCGTGAAAATGAATTGTTTCGATTTTGGAATTTTGATTATTGACTTTTTTTCCTTGGTTTTCATTTGGGGGTTTTGATTCACAAGTTTTACCGGTTTTTATAATCGTGAAATTGTCTTGTTTTGATTCAAAGTTGCCGCCTTCTCTTGCTATATCATATCAGTATGTGTCGTATTATGAAACCGTCTCACATAAGAGATCGTATTGCTGATTTTGTATGTGGTGAAAATGAATTGTTTCTGTTTTTGGAATTTTGAATCTCGGGTTTTTTCGGTTTTCATTTGGGTGTTTTGATTCTCAGGTTTTACGGGTTTGTATATCGTGAAAATGTTGGGTTTTGATTCAAAATTTCCGCCTTCTCTTGTTACATTGTATCAGTATTTGTCGTAGATGAATCACTTTCTTTAGCTAGATTTTCGAGTAACTCTGCTGTTACATTTCACGTTATCTTCGAAATGCTTCAACTATGCGTGATATCTTTGATTGCTGTTACATTTTCACAATATCGGCAAGATGACTGTTTTGATTCAAAGTTCCTGCCTTTTGTTGCTATATCGTGATCAGTATTTGTCGTAGCTGAATTACTTTCTTTAGCTAAGATATTTGAGTTACTCTGCTGTTACATTTCACGATATCTTCGGATTGCTAAAACTATGCATATGAAATTATTATTTGGTGCATTTTGAGCTGGTAAAACTGTTTTGATTCCACTTTACCGTCTTCATACTTCTGATTTTCAACTCAGTTCCTCGTGAAATCTACGACTATTTAGTACAGCTCAAATTGGTTTTTGGACGATTTTAGTGTATCTGGTACGTATACACAGTATTAGTTTTATTCACAAATTCTTGTTTTAAGATAACACATATATATTTTATCATCATTCTTGTTTTTTTAATTAATCGACTTGTTCATGATTTTTCTTCCGTGACTATTATTGATTGGGTTATAAATGTGTCACTACTACAAAAAATGCAAAAGAAACCGGTTAATAATGGCATAAGAAACTGGTTCGTACCGGTTCATAAGAAATCATTTGAGGGAGGTGGTCTGTTTGGTGAAATTAAGATGCTTATTATTAACAAAAATCGGTCTCTTTGATATATACTTAAAAGACTAGATGATACCTACAACCGGTCTCTTTCCAAAGTGCTAGGAGACCATCATTACAAAGAAACCGGTCTCTTTGATCTTAGCTTAGAAACTTGTTAATAACCCTAACCGGTCTTGTAGATTTAAAATGAAAAAAAAATAACACAGTTAATCATTATTAAAATTATTACTAAAATTTACAGTAATTAAAATTTTACAAAAACTAACAATCATTAAAAGTTTACAAAAAATAAACAATTATTAAGAATTTATATCATCACCACCTTCTTAATTATGAAATCAATATTACAACTTCTAAGCCAATACTACCTAGTCAAAGCAAACATGTCTTTAATTCATTAATATTTTAGTCTCTGCCGGGTACATTAGCTGATCGAGTCAGTAATCTCTGCAACAACGTCTTCTAATCCATTCTTTGTAGGCCCTAGAGACTCACATGTAGGTAATAGGTACATTAGCTGATGGAGCCAAACTGAAAAAACAAGTAAATCAAAATGGCATAAGTAAGTTAATTAGCAACAAAATATTAAACAGGGTAAAAAAAATTTAACCTTACAAATTTGTAGCAATAATTTAAAACAAGTGAAGAAGAAACAAAAGAAGAGTCTTATTAAGAGTAAGACTTGTCGAAAAGGCGAACCTAAAATGCAAAGGCGTTTTACCTAGTACCTCATTTGAGAGGGCGCTTTTTAAAACTAAGCAAGTACTCTGTATGATCTTAGAACTAAGGGGGAGAAGTAACCTAGAGAATCAGTAATTTCCTATATCTTATGAGCTACCTTTACAGGAGTTACTAACTTAAATTTGAAATGAAAATTGATCAAACACTAGCAAATGAAATTCAAACATAAAATCTTCGAGTTTGGTAATTTTTTGAAATACCCAATGCCCATGATTTAGCAACATACAGACTATTTGGTTTATAATAGATTGTAAATGAAAAAATATCAATTGCAAGCAAGTTGATTCCCTGATGGAGTTTATAATATATATACCTTCATACTAGTCTTATATGTCATCCATGACAGTACCGAAAATCTTTATCGGTTTGAATTGATTTAACTTCATTGTGATAATGATACTAGTTGTTTGTTTTGTTTATTTTTCTGTGAATTTTTAGTTGATTGTTTTTTTAATTAATCGACTTTTTCATGATACATGTGGGTTGATTATCGGAACCTTTCACTTTTATTCAGAAGTTTCTCACCGATTATCAGGCACTGATTTATCAGGTACGTGGGTTGATTATCAGAACTTACATTCATCGATCAATTTTTTTTTGTTTATTTTGTATGTCAGGTACGTATTTTATCAGGTCTGTTGTCTATTTGGTTTTAGTTGGTGCAGATTTGTAGTATGGTTCGTTGGCTGGTTTTTATTTTGTTCATTATATTTTGCTGGTATGTCGGTATATTTTGTGCAGATTATCTGGTGGTGCTTGTTTTGTTTGTTCTATATTCCTTGTTCTCGCGCACAGTTCATGATTGATACTAATGTTTTCTGGTATATCGATACACATTGCTGTTGTTTTTTGGTAAAAATGTAAAACTATATATTTGGTTATATATATATATATATATCCCCACACAAGAATAGTGTCTTATATAGCAGTTTTCTCACTTTGCATACATAGTGAATACAAGCTCACATTCCTATTGCCTTTAAGCCTTTCTTGTAAAAGTCAATCTTTCACTTCTTTCCTGATGTCGTCTTTCACTTTGCATCCAATCCTTTTTGCACCACTTCTACTCTACACTTACTCCGTTCTCTCTAGATGTGTGACATGGTAGCTAGGTATTACGCCCTCCTGCATCGTTTCTTTGTTTTCGTTCCTTGTATTTTAGCACACCACTCTAATGGGTTGTCTCTCTTTAGTCTCTGCTGTATAGACCCGCTATGGAGCAATTGGTTGGAGAATAATTGTATATAGAAATGTGTGCATAATTATATGATAAGATGATAACGCTTGATTAATTAATACTTCGTAATTAATTACCCAAATTTCTCCTTAATCGATTTTAAATATGAATTAAAACTTCAATCTATAACATATATGTACATTTGAAAATCATCATATCACTAAATTCATGTGTGGTCGTGCTTTCCCTCAAAATATTATTGCAATTGTTTCAAAAGTAATTTTTGTGTTTATGAAATAAATTTTATGTGAACTTAACGTCTTATGAATTGTAGACATGAATACTAGTTGGATTAGCTTGCCAAATGATCATCCCGACTACATAAATGGATGTTTGAAATTTCTTGAGATAGCAAAGGAGAACCTAGTAGATGAAAAAGCAAAATGCCCCTGTAAGAGTTGTAAGTTACGGCGTTGGTTAACACTCAGTGATGTAGAGGGACATGCATGCATTGATTCCAACAAATGAGGTGTGTAAGCTTGATTTTTTTTTGTGATAACTAATTTGTGTTTTCTAATTGGTGTCAGGATGACTTATCGAAGCAAACGTACCTCTGCGGAGATGGTGGAAAATTTAGAACCTGGTACAAGACCAACATTGAAGAGGTAACCGGTTTTGAAAAAAATGTTACTTCTTGCGAGGTTTCTACTACTGAAAGATGGGGACCATTTCATCCTAAACATAACCAACAGCCTCCCATCATAAAGGGTCAACAACTTCCCACCCAAAAAGTCCAACAACCTCCTGCTCCAATATCACATCAACCTCCCTCGAAAACTCAGGCCCCTTTTGCTCGGAAAGGTCATATACTTTCTACCCCAAGATCTCAACCTACCGTACTTAAAACCCACCAATCTACCATGAAAAACCAACAATCTCCTGCTTCAAAAGATGAAGAATCTGATGGCATATGGACAAACCCTCCAACTACCTTTTCAATGATAAGGCGTCCTACAGTGTTTCACAAAACACCATCTTCCTCAGTCGTGACCACTAATTTGAAGTCCACATCTTCACCCAGGATGTTTCACAGAACATCATCTTCTTCAGCTATGGCCACCAATTTAAAGCCCGATCATGCTTCATTTAATGAAAAGGAGAACGTTTTGTCCGTAGGTAATGTTTCCAGTTTTATGTAAATGTTAAGTAATTGTGATCCGTAGTAATTTAATCAAGGTCAATTGTACTGTAAGCTATATAGTAGGTATAAAGCTGGTGTAGTATTAGTTGTTTTTATTTTGTTTTACGTGTATGTTTTGACAGATGCGGAAGGAAAGTACAACATGGTTAATGATTTCCCGAAAATCAGTGTTCGGAAGGCAATGTCTCCAATGGTTAATACGTCATCATTCATAAATCGTCAAGAAAAAAGTACTTTCAATGAAGACACTCCAATAATTGGGCAAAATGAACCAAAGAGTAAAGGTACAGAGGGAATCATTGAGATCGAGAATCCTAATTTGGTGAAGCCGAAGAACTTGAGAGCCAAAGACATTGATGTGAGCTCCGCTATTTTCTCTTTCTTTGTGCTACTTCAGTAGTGGCGGTCGTAAATATATTTGACTTATCTTTTATTGTTTCCTTTTGTCAGCTGGATAAAACAACTGAGCTTTCACGACGTGAGAGGTTTGCCTATGCCTTAACTATATCTTCTTTCTTCTTTTTATTGTACTCAGAGCTATAGTTTCTTCGCTCCGTTCAATAAACTGATAAGTTGATCCATATTTTTTTTCCAGGACATTCTATTACCATCTGATTGATTAGTCTCTTGTCTTTAGTGAGAGCATGTTAGGATATTTAGCTTTTAGTCCCCTTGAAATATCGTTACTGTTTTGATTGGAACCTTGACAACCAATTGGAGTATATTTCTAATGCAAAGCCCGTGCACCATGTGCAGCGTATTTATTTCAATATTTAGAAGTAAAAAAATGTATTCATGTATTTTGTCAAGTTAAAAATTGGCGGTACGTATTTATTAGAACGATGAAGTAATTGGAGTATATGTTAAAGACATTTATTGTATTTACAAAAGTTTTTGTGAAGAACCCTTTTCTGTATATTATTTCCTCATTTAGATTGTAATATGACATTATTTTACTAATAATTTAGACGGGAAATTTGCATTTACTAGTTTGCCCGTTTATTTCTCTCTTACTTTTTATATCTTCAATTGGTTCCGTATTTATCCCTTGATGCTCAACTGAAAGCTAGAACACTTGCTGATTTTAAATGACGTTGGCAGGGAGGAGGTAGAAAAGCAGAGGGCTCACGAGAGGTACATGAAACGACAAGAACAAGGAAAAATAGATCAGGCGAAGAAAGACTTGAGTACGTTAACATTTTGCTTTTCAAGATCACTACTAAATACTCTCTTGCATTGCTTACGCATATCGCTTTCTTTTTTGCTGGTTTTGGTCACTGCAGAGAGGCTAAAACTCATTCGTGAACAAAGGGCTGAAGCTGCTAAGAATATAGAGGAGGAAAAAGCTGGTAAGTCTTTCAAATGTCTTGAACCAGTTTACTTGCTATGTTACTCCGAATCCCCGATATGGCGTCATCTATTGGACACTATTATATTGTGAGAGTTTTTTAGTTTTTTTTTCTTGTTCTAAAGTTTGAAGTATCAAAGTGCCTTTCTTGTTTGACATGACACGACAGCGAGGTGAAATGTTGGTGTAATGTAGCTTTGCTATAAAGCCGAGTCATCTCATAACGGGTTGTGTCATATGTTAAGGAGAACATTTTGCCCGTAGGTAATGTGTCCAGTTTTATGTATATGTTAAGTAATTGTGACCTGCATTAATTTGATAAGGTCACTTGTACTGTTAAGCTATTTAGTAGGTATAAAGCTGGTGATGTATTAGTTGTTTTATTTTGTTTTACATGTATGCTTTGGCAGATGCGGAAGGAAAGTACAACATGGTTAATGATTTCCCGAAAATTAATGTTCATAAGCCAATGTCTGTAAAGGTTAATACATCATCATTCATAAATCACCAAGAAAAAAGTGCTTTCAATGAAGACACTCCAATAATTGGGCAAAATGAACCAAAAGCTTTCATATTGAGGCGACGTACGGCAGCACCTGATTGGCCTGATGATGTTGCCTTCAATGAAAAGGAGAATGTATTGTCCATAGGTAATGTTTCTAATTTTATATAAATGATAAGTAATTATGGTTCATAGTAATCTGGTGAAGGTCACTTGTACTGTTAAGTTATTTAGTAGGGATAAAACCGGTGATGTATTATTCATGCTTGTTTATAGTCCCTGGATAGGATGAATGGATAAAATAAAATGAATAGAATGACTATTTATAACCCTTGCGTTTGGGTGATGTATTGGTTGTCTTAATTTTGTTTTACATGTATGCTTTGGCAGATGCAGAAGGAAATTACAACATGGTTCATGATTTAATTCAACCACATGATGTATGGATTGATAATGGAGTTAAATATTTTGTTACCTTCAATGAGTTTTATCAACCACTTAAAAAAGGAGGGCATATTCTTGTATGGTTTATTGGAGATGTTGCTAAGAAGGAAAGGTTTTGTCCCATTAGAGAAACAAATTGGCGTCGTGTAAATGCAAAATATAAAGCTGATATCATCAAGCTGATTCGGGTACGTTTTTAAAAAAATAGCCTTCGGGCGGAGTTGTAAATCTATTTAGATTATAAAGTTACTTATTTGTTATTTTCCCATTTAAGGACCGTTTTATAATTCCTGATGGTGATCCTTACGACCAAGGAATTCTCAAGCGCACGGGTAAAAGTGTGAGACAATATAGGCATTACTTGAAGAAGACCTTTTTTCAACCCAAAAAATAAAAAAAAGAGGAGATTTATCAAACAAGGCCTGATGGACATACTCTTGATAGTTGGATCCAGTTGGTTGATTATTGGTATTCTGAAAAGGGAGAGGTAATAATAATCTACCACCTATAATGGTGATTAAATAAGGGTTGTGATTAAATAAGGGTGATTAAAAGTATGTGTACTTATGCAGAAATTCGCTCAATGTGGAAAAGAGGCACGAGCAGCACATAACCATGTCCATACAACTGGGTCAACAAGCTATGCTAATATACGAGCTGATTTTGTACTTATTCTATCATTTGTCACTCTTTATATACTAATTAGTTGGGTGTGTATAATACTTAATGTGCTATAACTAATTTATGTTTTGACAATGAACAGGAAGAGAAGAATAAGAGAGACCCGAGTGAATTGGAGATATTTAAGCAAACTCATACGAGGAAAGATGAAACCTTTGTGAAAGACACACTAACAGAGGAATTTCTGGTAAGCTTATACTTATAAACTTCTACCACCCAATTGCTTTTCATTTTTCTATTTCTTTTTTTAAAGGTTAGAGGTATATCTGTTAAATAATTTTTTGTTCAGATTGATGCAGATATTAATGTTGACACTCAAACTATGTTACATCCTAAAAAGTCCCAAGTAGAAATTGAGAATGATGTTTTTAACAAGCTAATGTTTGGGGAGGAGGTCCCTGAACGTCCCTTGGGTTACGGATTTGGTGTGAATCAAACTGATATATATGGGGTGCGTAGTATCTTAAGAAAAGAGAGATTTAAGTGTAGTGAAAAAGATACTTCAGCTTTTCGGGATGTGCAAAAGGTTGTGGATAAGTTAACAGAGGAGAATAAGGGAATGAAGAAGAAAAACGAAGAGCTACAATTGAAGTATGCTGAGACTAATTCGTTACTGAAAAAAAATTTGAATGTAATGAGTAGTGGAGGAACATCGGATGAGAGTGCAAATATGGCAAAGACAATCTTGCACAACATTGCTGATCCCGAGGTAATTTATTTCTCTAATATGCATTTATATTTTCTACCTATTTATGGTTCATTATATGGTCTATTCAGTTTTCCTTATTATATTTTTTTTACCACTACAGGACATTGTACAACACAAAAATGGAGATGATGATGGAATTGATGGATAACAAAATCGACTCACATGGACATTAAATTCAATGTTTTTTCGAAGAAAAACACGTACCTTTTAAAATAATACTGTAGTTTTTTAGTATTTTTTTTTATTTTACTTTGGGTTGCGAAATATATGATTGGATGGAGATTATTCTAGTTATTCGTCGTATGAAACTCTATTTATTGATTGCGAAATATATATTTATATGATTGGAGATTATTCTAATTACGTGTTTGTTTTCTGAACGACCAACTCGATCTTTGTGTATATGGATATCAATTCAGTAAATGTGGAGTCGCGCTTTTTAGACAACATAAATATGTAATCGCAAGCCGTATTCAGTTGTTGGAAATATATAATTATTATTATATTCTTTATAATAAGATTCTCGACGCTTTTACAATATTAAAGTATCGATAACTAAATTTTATATTATTATTTCTCGACACTTTAAGTAGTAGAAAGTCTCCCGCTTTGAAAAAAAATTGGTCGGAAAAAATAAATCGTGACATAGAAAAGCGTCGAGGTTGCATATTTTAGTGTACCACGTAGTGACGCAAAAAAGCGTTTTAAATAAAATATTCAACGTTTTAATGCGTCGAGAATTCCCGACGCCCAAAATCTCCACGCTTTCTAGAAGCGTTGAGAATTATATTTGCGACACTTTAAAACGTCGAGAACCCACCTTTAAAGCGTCAAGAAACCAAGGATTTTGTAGTAGTGATCACCTCACATGTTGGTTAATTGAAGTAAAGGAAAACTATCTGTTACATGATATCCTTTAATATTTTTGTAAACATATTATTTTTTATTCACATGATTGTCTTATGTTCGAGGTGATGTTAGATGAACAGCTTGGTTGCTGTCCCACTCAGCGGTCTCTCTATTCTATATATTTGTGCAGGTATGGGGCAATGGGAAAGGATCGAGCGAGAGAGATTTAATAATATGTTCGTATAAAATACAATCTATATTCTGTACTAAGTGAATCAACACTATGTAATTAATAGTCGTTTGTTGTAAGGATCCGTAGCGATCCGGATTTATTTACACACTGATATAATTTTAATTAAATGACTTAGATAACTTTCCGCATTATCTATTATTTTAAGTCATCAAAAATCCGGGTTGTTACAAATGTGACTTTCCTCATGATCGTTACTGAGGAAAGTCACATTCGTTCTTAGTCGTTACTGAGGAAAGTCACATTCGTTTATCCTCATGAATGTGACTTGCGTGACTTTCCTCAGTAACGTCTGTGAGGAAAGTCACAGTCGTTACCGAGGAAAGTCACCCAAGGCACATTCCCGAGGATAAATGAGTGTGACCTTCCTCCTTAACGAATGTGACTTTCCTCAGTAACGAATGTGACTTTCCTCAATTACGAATGTCGTTATTGCTTTATTTCATAAACTAATTGTCTGACAAATTTGTGTACGACTGTAGATGTTGGATGATAACCATTTAGATGAACAAAAGGTTAGAATAGAAGTGTGATGTCGGCGCACCCATCTGATGCTATGTATGAAGACCTAAAGAATACCTAGACAAGATTATATATGCGTGTAAAAATGTTCGGATATATTCTCTAGGTATCATATTGTTTGTATAATGTTTGTATGATACATATTTCAAATGAATGTTTAAATGTATGTTTATATACTTTAGTTATTATAATGTTTTCCTTAATTTATTATACCACCTTTAAATGAATGTTTAAATATTTCAATGTATAAGTTTTAAAAAATATATTTCTAGCCATTTTAATAGTCACGCGGGTCAGACCAATAGTCACATTTGAGCAGAGCATAAGTCACATACATTATTTTCATAGTATTGAGGAAAATCACATTCGTTACTGAAGAAAGTCACATTCGTTATTGAGGAAAGTCACAATTGTTACTGAGGAAAGTTACGCAAGTCATATAATCAAAGAGTTCATGGTCTTGAGAAAAGTCACAGTCGTTAAGTCACATACTTTTCATAGTATTGAGGAAAGTCACAGTCGTTACTTAGGAAAGTCACATTCGTTACTGAGGAAAGTCACACAAGTCACATTCAATTCGTTACTGAGAACAGTCATACAAGTCACATTCGTTACTGAGGACAGTCACATTCGTTATTGAGGAAAGTCACAGTCATTTTTACAATAATCAAAATAACCACCTTTGAACGGTTAAAAAATATATTAATTAGAATGTTTTTACAGTCAATTAAAATAATATTTCCAACTAGAACATACTCCCTCCTATTCAGAGTATTCCTCCCCATTTTTTTTTGGGAAACCAAGGAGGGAGTAAAATAATAATAAAGGGTGGAGATAAAGTAAGAGAGATAAATAAAAAGTGGGGTATGAAGTGTAAAAGGTGGGGTATAAAGTGAAAAGGTGTTGAGTTTAGGTGTGGAGGAAAAGAATAAAGAATTGAATGAAGAATAAAGAATGATTAAAATTATTTCCAAAAAAGGAAAGCAGGAAGAAAATCAAACTAAGCTCAAAAAGGAAAGTGGGAGGAATACTTAGAATAGGAGGGAGTATTAATTAGAATGTTTTTTTGTTGGATGAATGAAGTTTGAAGATGAAATTGTTTTTTTATGAACAAAGCTTAAAGATGAAAATGTTCTTTTTTTGTTGGATGAATTAAGTTTGAAGATGAAATTGTTCTTTTTTGTGGGATGAATGAAGCTTGAAGATGAAGATGAATGAAGGTTGAAGAATTTGGGATTATGATGAGGAAGCATGTCGGAGACAAGAAGTGAGTGATTTATTGTCTCTCTCTCCATTGCCACTCTGCCACATCTCACTTTTTTTTTTGTTTACCCAAATCAATCTAAATCATCTATCTAACACACAATGTAATAACCCGGATTTAAAAAAAACATAAATAATATATATAGTATGAATAATAGGGTCAAAGGTGGCGGAAACACCCGACCAAATCCGAATTGTCACTATCTCGACAATTAATTAATACATTATTCAAAGTGTTCAAACTGAAAATTAAAGACTTAAATAAAGGGTCTTTCTCTCCACAGGTCTTCCCAACAATGAATCAGTCAACAGCATCCCGAAAGACATGAAGGGGGGGGGGGGGGTCCACAGTCAGTGAGGAGTAACTAGATGCTCTCCCAGTCGTCTTTACAACAGGATGGAAGCAACTAATAATCAACAATCAACGAATAATACGGATAAGGAATACATGAAAGCATTATCATAATCGACCAATTAGGATCATACCAATTACTAACAAATTCCAACATCCAAATCGGACTGATCACTCACAAATAACCTCCTTACACTACGTCTACGGTATAAAGTGAACACCGGCTTGAGTGTATAACTGACACTCTCACTTGCTAGAGCATATAACTGATACTCTGATGGACGGGTCGTATAATAGACTTCCCATCGGTGTGGAGCATATAACTGATACTTCACGGTACTATGTATAGTCGTATAACTGACAACTATATGTCTAAGCCTAGCTAGGGCTCTCGATGCAATAACTGTACACCGAACGACACATGGGACCCAGAGCGTATAACTGACGTCTCAAGGCACGCCTGAACATAGACCTACGATATTTGGCATTTTTTCATTCCGATTGGTATATAACTGATACCGCACGTCATCTATACCACTAGTTTTCGTGTAACTGTACAGTATAAATGACTGTACAAGGCTCTCGTGAACAACGTCATGATTCCAATCCTAGTACAGTATAACTGACTGTACTAAGTGGCGACCCACCCTAGTATAGTATAACTGACAATACAAGGTTGTAATCAGACTTAGTATAGTGTCACTAGCTATACCAGGGATAATCAAGCCCTAGATAGTGTAACTGACTATACCAGGTATTAATCCAATCCAATATAGTATAACCGACTATACTAGATACCAACCATGTCTCAAACATAGGACAATATAAATGACTGAACTATGAAGAACATACGTAACAGTAACCTTGTAGACACCCAGATTTGGACCTGGTGGCTGCAGAAGTGCCCAACAAACACCCAATGATGATAGGACTGCAACACGACGAGGGTTCGCGATGTTTTAGATAATTTTCCTATAGGAGGGATCAAATAATTACTCGGAAAGATTAAATTAACATCAAGGCAGGCTTAGTCGTGTCATTACGGCCGCGTCGACACTAATTAGAGTCAATTCCGACACCGGGGCCCCGAATCGGTCCCGAAATATGAAAAGTCAAACCCGAGTCAATGTGTCGGGCCGAGTGAACCTCGGGAAGCGCGCCCGAATCCCACACGGCACTCGACATGCTAGGGTTATAGAGAAGCCTTAACCTCCAAGATAACCTAGGATATGCATCTTCTCCGTTTTGGAAAGTTTTGATATCGGATCTTCAAAACTTCGACAGCCCCAGCTCAGGCGCCTGAAGAATGAACTGCCCCACACCGTGCGCCTGAAGACCGAGCCGCATGACCCCGGGCATCCATATGGGTGACGAGGACCGAAAACACCTATAAATACCCCCCCCCCACCTCATTCATTCGACACATCATTCAATTCTCTCTTCTCCCTCTAAACTCTCGCTAAGGGCTCGCACTCCGACACCCGAGGGAAACGATCCACTCGATCGTAGTTCCGATAATAAAGAGACATCGACACTACTCCTCGCCTTCGAGCACTCCACTCGATACCGAGGTGCCTGTGATCGACTAGCTCAAAACTAGTACCCAGGTTCTGTTGGATTAGCCGCAGAACTAGTCCTTAGCAACGAAACTCTGCCGGAGTAGCCGCGGGAAGGTCAAACGGTAACGGAACTCTGCCGGAATAACTGGTCAAGCTAGGAGGATCCGCCTGTCGAAGTTGTATCGTCACTAGGTTGCCATCTAAACAAAACTTTCCATATTCGCACTTTCTATTATTATGCACTACGACAACACTAGATGTGGGCACTAGGCCCACAAACATCTACTAAAATACGTAACGTCCCAACTTCAATCGCAAACACTAAAACACACTAAATAGACCCGAGTAATTCCGAGATCCGTTCTCAAACTATCCATGCATCGAGTCCCGTTTAGTGTATACTCCGAGGGTGCAACTCCTCACTATGTGATTTACTTACATTTGCATTTACAGTTTTTCGTATGGTTTATTGCTTTTATGACCTTATAATCGCATGCTAAATCACCTAACACGGAACTCAAAACGTAAAAAAAACTAAAACTGAACAAAGTGATGGTCGGGTTCCGTATTAGTCCCGGTGCTCACCTTACTAGGTTCGACGCATATCTATTACTTCGACAATAAAACTTACTTGTCTTTAAAAAACCGACATAGCAAAAGGGTTTAGGGTTAAAACAACGGATGTTACAGTACTTCCACCACAACAAAAGAACTAGGATATCAACCCACCGATTGATTAGTAGAGGCCGCTATAGTGCGGGCGGGATTGGGTGTTGACATCTATCGGATGTTGGCTTCCCAATACGTACCCTCACCCCTTACTCAGAATCGACGGTTTCCGGATGTCTGAAACCATTGGCAATGAGAGTCATTCCAGGCATGGAGTGCTTAAGGGTACAAGTCTTTATCTTTAGGTCCCGTGCCACTCAACTTTGAGCCGGCAAGGGATCAAAGTTGACTTGAACGGTTTCCGAGTCCCCATAATTGACTCGGTGGCGACTCCACAAATTGGCAACAACTTTAGTTCACTAAAAAGGTCGCCTTACCAAACAAAACGGCCTTTAAACATTTACAACCACGACTCGATCGATTCCCAAACGGAAACACGGGTGCCCCCACCCGTCTAGTACAAGTCCGGATCGTCATCCAAATCGAGGTGCGACAATTCGCCCCGTACGCGAGATCGGACCGGCCCCCGGCATGGAGGGGGCCGCGTGGATGGCCGCCGCCACACGTTGAAAAGCCGGGTCGGTCCCGCGCGGGCGCGCTCGGGGTGTCGGGCGGTGGGAATAGTCGTCCACAGTTTGGCGACTCCACTGGGGATTTGGAAATGTACAAGTTTCCAGCGGAGGTGTAACCTGAACTGTAACAGCCCAAAATTTTCGCGACCAAAACAACAAAGTAAAATAGAAAAACTCTAAGATGTTACTCCGCACTTAGTTCACAAAGCCAAGTACAAGGCAAATAAAATAATAAAAATCAACCGAAAAGGAAGTTTGATAGAAATAATTGAAACAAGGTAGAATTTCGATAATTAATTAAATGAAAACGTTGCAGCGGAAGACTTAAGTCTTACAAAATCCGAAACGGTTTAAAACAACCTCAAACCAATAAATCGAATATAAATATAAATAGCTCGGAGTCAAAGTTAAATAATGAAAATCCTTCCTCGCTCAGTAAAACCCGAAACCAGAATGCACCCATGCAGCATATCAAGTGTACTTATCAACTGTACCCAAAATAACGAATAGGTACAGGTTCCAGCGGGGGAACAACCCAAAACAAAAGGACGTCAGCAAAGCTGAGTAAAAGTATAATATAATGAAAACGTACACAATAATTATAATTTGTAGTAAACTGAATTAGTTAAAATTCACCGTCTCGAAACCAAACCACAATACTTTAAAAACATCGTAGCCGAAATCAAAACCAACCAAAATATATTTTTCACCACCGGTGTGCCAAGGTCCTACCCTTGCACGGTCTAGAGGTATCATCTGTGCTTAGTTCGACTTATATAGTGCGCACCTCTTGCACAGTCAGTAGGATGATGTTGTCAAAGGAGAAAGTCTAACTACCTAGCAAGTGGGGGCCGGTTACCCTACTCAAATATAACTCGGGCCAAGAGTTCAGCTTCGGGAAGAAGTCCCAGGAACGTCGTAAACACACCTTAAACCAACTAGACCAACAGAGCTCCCAGAGTCTGTTATACTCTTCAAATTTTTTACCGAAACAATACCAATGTGTGACTCATGTCACAAGTTCAATATTCAAAATATTACGAGTATCATAAAAATTCACCATTGATAAAATAATTTATAAAACCGCTTTAAAAATATAATTTGAACCGAACATGCTCTTTACTTAAATGTGAAAAGGATAAAACGTCATTACCTCTCAAGACGGTCAATCCAAGTTAAGATATATCCCAAAAATTCTTTTTCTTCAAATCCACCGTCTACGATTAATATAAACCAAATCAATAATTATCTACTTAATATATAATCGAGTCTATCTCGATAAGGCAACTAGTACTAGTAACATACGATCTCACCTCACGTAACCCTCTGACTCTCATTACCTACACTAACTTCCAACCCATGTGTCAAAACCGTTCACTAATCATATAAATCTCCCTTCCACGTAACCTTGCTCAACCAACAACCTAAATCACCATTCTTGCTTTATTAATGTTTACTCATGATTAAAACACCAACACCCTAAACCTATCATTCTCAAGCTAAAAGACAATCAAAAATACAACAGAGTATCAATGCCCTCAATAGGACACCCCAAAATAACACTGCAATTTCGATCCACACGAGAGAATTTAGCGGACCCCTCATCGACACTCTAATATCAATATTTACGGCCTTCTTTCCACCACAAATTTATAATTAAGGGCAATAGGATATACACCCCAAACGCTATTTAATCATATTCATTAACTCATCAGCCCTACTCACAAAACTCGGTTTATATATAAAAGGAAAATGAATAAAGATCTTTGATAGAATCAGTACTTACAGTCTCACGAAGGAGGATGTAAAAGCGTGTTTATATAACCAAGGATCAAGACTCGGTTTCACAACGGCGATCAAAATAAAAGAAAACAGAGGGAGGAGGGTGTAGGCAGTAGTGTGCGACAGAGTAGTAAGAAAGATAAAAAGAATGATGGGGTGAGTTGGGGATACGTAGATGTAGGGTTTAATAGGATTTAGTTATTATTATTATTATTATTATTATTATTATTTTATTTATTTATTTTTTTTTTTATAAAAACTCGAATTTTATTGATGAATCAAAACGCAGTTTACAAAAAATTGGTGGGCAGCCGAGATACAATCTGGCCCCCACCCCCTTAGCTATAGCAAAGCTAAGTCTAGTAAAAATAAAAGGAGCGGCGCGCGCTCCGGCATCCTGCGCTATCGAAAATCTTTGAATTCTCTTGAGTAAGGCGATAGCATCCGCCTCCAATTCCCCCAACGAAGAAAAGGAAAAAGGTAAGAATCCATAACCAAGCCCCACACATAAGTCCCGATACTTAGCACATTTGCGCCGAGCAGCGTCACCCACAGCACGACCTGGCATGAAATCGGAAAGCCCGGACTGGGTCAAAGGGGAAGACCCGGTAAGATCTACACAAACGTCACGTCCATGGTCCCACGAATAAAGGAGCAAATCCGCAGGACGAAAGGATCTGTCATGGTCATCGATCAAGCCAATATCGACCTCCTTACCTGCCGAGACCCCGGACCGGAACAGATATCCAATAGAGTGTCACGAACGAGGTTATGCCGATGCTTAATACCAACAACTCCCGCACATGACACAGCATGGTCCCCATAAATGTCGTCCCGAAAAACCCGAGAGCAGGCAGAACACGGCCCAGGCAAGGAAAACAAAGGAATGCCCAACCGATAGCTAAGCACACACCGGTATGTCCGCCCATTCATATTCTGACCCAACCCAGAAATAGGGACAGCCCGCAGCCAATCAGAAGCATGACGGCCTTGCTGAGACTTCCATAAAGCAATCTGTCGGGAGGTCAAAGAGTAAACTGATTCTGCAGTAGCCACAACCCTCGTGAAATATATATCTGCCAAAGACTTCATAAGTTTGGGGGCAGCGATCTCACAAGGATTACACACAACAGAACCCATAACCTCCTTAAGCCTACACAAGGCTGCATCAAAAGCCGGGCCAGAAGCCGAGACACCTGTAGCACGAAGCAGTGTAGCCTGCAAACCCACAGACTGCAACCGAGATGCCACAAAGGCATAATGGAGGACATCTTATTATTATTATTATTATTATTATTATTATTATTATTATTATTATTATTATTATTATTATTATTATTATTATTATTATTATTATTATTATTATTATTATTATTATTATTATTATTATTATTATTATTATTATTATTATTATTATTATTATTATTATTATTATTATTATTATTATTATTATTATTATTATTATTATTATTATTATTATTATTATTATTATTATTATTATTATTATTATTATTATTATTATTATTATTATTATTATTATTATTATTATTATTATTATTATTATTATTATTATTATTATTATTATTATTATTATTATTATTATTATTACTATTATTACTATTATTATTATTACTATTACTATTACTATTACTATTATTATTACTATTATTATTATTATTATTATTATTATTATTATTATTATTATTATTATTATTATTATTATTCGTGTTCGACTCAAAGTACAATCCGAAATCATGCCAGCGTATAAATAATGTTCCACTTTTTAAAATAGTTCAAAAACGATTTACTTTAAGAAGCCCCAAAAATACTTTAATATTTAAAACGATATCGAAAATATTTTTCAAACTTAAAATCCCGATTAAATAAAAGTAGAAAAGTCAAACTCTATAATTGGCTCGGAAAATAACGGGGTGTTACAGACTTCCCTCCTTAAAACAAAACTTCGTCCCCGAAGTTTAAACTCATCACTGAACTAAAGTCTTACATTTCTCACTTTACTCCATATATCCAAAATCCACCAAGAGAAGCACGTAACCTATAAAATGTCTCACATTTCTAAATTCCTCGAATATATACCAATAATATATCCAAAATTCTTCCAAACAAGCACACAACCCCTTAAGGTATCTCATATTTCTAAATTCCTCAAACTTCAAAGTAGCACAACCTCACAACCACTTAATTCCACGAGATCACCAATTTCCACAAGATGTTACCTAAGTAACAAACTTCACAACCACCTAAATCCACAAGATCAGCTAATTCCACAAGATAATGTTAGAGTACGAAACCATCACGATTCTCATATTACTCAAACCATAAGATAATACTAGAGTTCAAAACCATCAAGTTTCTCATATTCCTCAAAGGCAAAAGTATCACTAAGAAAGTTAGGAGCATGTCGGACAAAACAATTAAATTACTTCAAAATTTGAAATTTCACAAGTTCAACTTTTTTTTTCCACAAATGCGAAATGCACCAAATCTATCAATCACACGTGCGTTGAGCACAACCAAACAATCATCTGTGTTAAACAAAAACAAACAATAATATGTGCGTTGAGCACCAACAAACCACCAATATCCAAAATATGTGCGTTGAGCACAAACAACCAATAATATGTAAGTGCGTTGAGCACATACAAGCCATCAATATATGTGAACAAATCAATTTCGAGTGACAACAAATAATCAATGTCATTGTGCTAATTAAGCACCAACAATAACCAATATATCCAAATTTGTAACCGATAAACAACAATACCATGAAACCTCACAAGAATAATGTCAAATTAACACAAAGCAATTTAGTCATGCATATTTCTATCCCCCTTAAAACAAAGCTTCGTCCACGAAGCACGAAAATAATCTTAAGCAGATGAGGGTATTCATATCTCATGATTGACCAAACTTCCCAAGCAGCCTCCTCCACATTTCTTATTGTTCCACAAAATTTTGGTCATTTTTGTTTCACCTCTACAGGTTTTACGCACCTTACTATCCAAAATATGAACATAAGTCTCTTCATTAAAATATAGTCTTAGTCTTATCAAGTCACAGTCTTATCAAGCCCAAAGGGTTCTAGGATCTAAATTAAAACATGTAATGGATCACTAATGCATTTCCTTAATTGGGAGACATGAAACACCTCATGTACTCGTGCTAAATTAGCTACTAATCAATGCGCTCCAAAATTTCATGTCCAATTAACTTTGGGTTCAATTTGCCTTCCTTACTAAACCTCAAATTTCACATGTCTACGAGTTTTAGCTACACAACTCTTCTAACGGTCTTAAGCCACTTTTATCCTATCTTGTATAATCCTAGTATGTTCAACCATTTCAGTTATCATCTCGGACCCTAAAGCCACAAACTCGCTAATATCATCCCAATACATTGGATTCCTACACTTATGTCCGTAAAATGCCTTAAATAGTGTCATCTGAACTGTAACCGGGTAACTATTATATGAGAACCCAATAAGATCTAACTTATCCTTCTAATCTCCTTAAAATTAGAAGGCACAATCTCGCAATGTGTCCTCAAGTATTTGATTTGTCATTTCGGTTTGACCATCAATAGCAGAACAAAATGATGCACTCATCTTAAGATTGGTTCGCAATGTTGGCTCAAGTTTCTCCCAAAATATTGAAACACATCTATATTGCTATCTAATACAATATCCTTTGAATTTCCTTAAAGTCTTACTACATAATGTATATAAGTATCAGCAAGTAGCTTCTTCTCTCATGTATCTTTCATTGAAATGAAATGTGCACTCTTAGTTAGCCTATCAATTATAATCCAAATCATATCATTACCTTTTTGTGACCTTAGCAACCCAACTATAAAATCCACAAAGATTGAACTCCATCATTCGTAAACTTCTAAAGGATGCAGCTCTTCATGAGGTCTTCTATGTTCACTCTTATCCTTCTAACATATCAAATACTAAACCAAAAAAAAAATCCGCAATTTGTTTCTTCATACTAGACCACTAAAATCCATGTTCTAAATCCGCATACATTTTATCACATCCTAAATGAACACAATACATCCTTTCCTTTAATTCCTTGTGGTTAGGTACGCAAATTTTATCTCAACGACACTTAATAAATCCATTCGCATTGCGCTTTACAAAACAGACTCATTCGCCAACCGACTTATCCTAGAAAAATTCATCACCACCTTTCAACTCTTTAATAACACTCATTAATTCGCTCTCAACAGATAACACACTAGACGGGGTTGCTAATTTTGCCATTTTGATCCCAAATATCAGAAACTCTTCCCTCAGCTTATCACGGTGCATCACTAACAGTTTTGTATGAGAAAAATTTACTCCAGGCATCAGCCACCACATTGGCATTTTTTACATGATACTAAATCTCGATCTTGTAGTTCTTAATCAAATCCAGTCACCTCCTCTATATCATGTTTAGCTCCTAAAGGGTAAATATATATCTTAAACTTTTTGTGATCGTAAAAACCTTAAAAGGTACACCAAACAGATAATGTCTCCAAGTTTTCAAGGTAACAACTGCGGTTGCTAACTCTAAATCATAAGTAGATAATTTTTTTCATAAGGTGCAACTGCGTAAACGCATAACCAATCATTCTCTTATTCTGCTGAAAAACACAACCTAATCCTATTCTTAAAATGCATTTGTATAAACTTCATAAGCTTCATTTCCATCCGGTAAGGATAACCCAAAGCAGTGGTCAAACTTTCCTTTAAAATTCGAAACGATTCTTCAAACCCTTCATCCCAGTAACATTTGCGGCTTTCCTCATTAGTGTGGCCATTGATCTATCTATTTTGGAAAAATCCTTCACAAATCTACTATAGTAACCAACTAAACCCAAGAGGCTATGAATTTCAATCACAGATTTCGTTCTAGGTTACTCCTTAACAGCTTTAACCTTAGCAGGATCTACTGACACTCCATCCTTACATATAATATGCCCAAAAAAAATTTACTCGAGCCAGCCAAAATCACACCTCAAAAATTTAGCAAATACTATTCTCTCTCTCTCTCTCTCTCTCTCTCTCTCTCTCGCTCTCTCTCAAGATACCCAAGATAATCCATAAATGTTCCTCATGCTCTTTTTCATTCCTTGAATAATCACTATGTCATCAATAAATATCACAACAAATTTATTTAGGTAAGTCCTCAAAGTTCGGTTCATCAAATCCATAAACACAATAGGTACATTAGTCAACCAAATGACATCACAATCACTCATAATGGCAATATCTAGTAGAAAGTCTAAGGTATATCCTCAAACGCTATCATCAATTGATGGTTCCCAAATTGCAATTTCAGAGAAAACAAAGGCTTCCCTCAATTGGTCAAATAAGTACTCAATCATAGATTCGTAGGTAAGGAATTCATATACTTTATAGTGACTTGATTCAATTCTCAAAATCAATACAAAACTTCAAGTTCTATCCTTCTTTTTCCATAAATAAAACAAGCGCAAGGCGACACAGAAGGCCTAATATACCTTTTCTCCATCAGTTCATCTAATGGTTTCTTAAGTTCTAGCATTTCTAAGGTGTCATTGATAGGGTAATTCAACCATTGGGCTCGTCCTTGATAGTACATTGATCTTGAATTCAACATCTCCAGCATGAGGCATTCCTAGTATTTCCTCAGAAAACACATCAACAACTCACTCATTATTGGAACTTCACTAAAATCGAGATATTCAATCCTCAAATCCTTAATATAACACAAAAATCAGCTCAACTTCCCCAAATAAATGTCTTTTTACCTTCATAACAGAAATAAGCTGCACCCTAAGACCTCTCACACGACTCTTATAAGTACTCTCACATTTTAGGCCCTCCTAAGAAAATTTTACTATGTCCACAATCACTATTGACTCAATGAGGTTCGAGCCAATCCATCCCAAAAATCACATCAAAGTTAGCTACTAGGAATTCTATAAGTCTGCCTCAAAATTGTGATCACCAATAAACACGAACATATCCTTATACATCCCTTTTTTACGATTTATTGTGTCCTCGAATGCTATGGCAAAAATCAAAACCCACAATTTCACTAGCTTCTAAGCTCCATTTATCCACAAACATAGTTCACTAGAGTGAGATGCACCAGAATCAGATAAAACATGAACTGAAATAGAGTTCACCAGAAAATTAACCGAAACAATATCTATATTCCCAACTTCCTCTTTATTCATAACGTAGAGTTTTCCAATAAACGATATCCTATTGAGTTTAGCCATAGGATGATACTATCCCTAATAATAATGTAAGTAGAACTCACCTCTATCGCAGTTCAACTAGATAAGGTTAATAGCAAAAGCATGACAAATATAAATAACATAGACATAATAATTCATGCGTATGAAATGCACCCAATCCACCCAACACTCTGAATTTATTTATAAAGATAAAATGTTTATTTATTTATTTTATAAAAAAAACAATTTAAATATAGCGATAAAAGTTTTTTTTTAAACCATTTCAAATTTTGCAAAACATTTTGGAAAAACCTATTGGAAAACCTATTGCTCTGATACCAACTGTAACAGCCCAAAATTTTCGCGACCAAAACAACAAAGTAAAATAGGAAAACTCTAAGTTGTTACTCCGCACTTAGCTCACAAAGCCAAGTACAAGGCAAATAAAATAATAAAAATCAACCGAGAAGGAAGTTTGATAGAAATAATTGAAACAAGGTAGAATTTCGATAATTAATTAAATGAAAACGTTGCAGCGGAAGACTTAAGTCTTACAAAATCCGAAACAGTTTAAAACACCCTCAAACCAATAAATCGAATATAAATATAAATAGCTCGGAGTCAAAGTTAAATAATTAAAATCCTTCCTCGCTCAGCAAAACCCGAAACCAGAATGCACCTATGCAGCATATCAAGTGTACCTATCCCCTGTACCCAAAATAACGAATAGGTACAGGTTCCAGCGGGGGAACAACCCAAAACAAAAGGACGTCAGCAAAGCTGAGTAAAAGTATAATATAATAAAAACGTACACAATAATTATAATTTGTAGTAAACTGAATTCAGAGTTAAAATTCACTGTCTCGAAACCAAACCACAATACTTTAAAAACATCGTAGTCGAAATCAAAACCAACCAAAATATATTTTTCACCACCTGTGTGCCAAGGTCCTACCCTTGCACGGTCTAGAGGTATCACCTGTGCTTAGTTCGACTTATATAGTGCGCACCTCTTGCATTTGGACAGTCAGTAGGATGATGCTGTCAAAGGAGAAAGTCTAACTACCTAGCAAGTGGGGGCCGGTTACCCCACTCAAATATAACTCGGGCCAAGAGTTCAGTTTCGGGACGAAGTCCCAGGAACGTCGTAAACGCACCTTAAACCAACTAGACCAACAAAGCTCCCAGAGTCTGTTATACTCTTCAAATTTTTTACCGAAACAATACCAATGTGTGACTCATGTCACAAGTTCAATATTCAAAATATTACGAGTATCATAAAAATTCACCATTGATAAAATAATTTATAAAACCGCTTTAAAAATATAATTTGAACCGAACATGCTCTTTACTTAAATGTGAAAAGGGTAAAACGTCCTTACCTCTCAAGACGGTCAATCCAAGTTAAGATATATCCCAAAAATTCTTTTTCTTCAAATCCACCGTCTACGATTAATATAAACCAAATCAATAATTATCTACTTAATATATAATCGAGTCTATCTCGATAAGGCAACTAGTACGTACTAGTAACATACGATCTCACCTCACGTAACCCTCTGACTCTCATTACCTACACTAACTTCCAACCCATGTGTCAAAACCGTTCACTAATCATATAAATCTCCATTCCTCGTAACCTTGCTCAACCTACAACCTAAATCACCATTCTTGCTTTATTAATGTTTACTCATGATTAAAACACCAACACCCTAAACCTATCATTCTCAAGCTAAAAGACAATTAAAAATACAAACAGAGTATCAATACCCTCAATACGACGCCCCAAAATAACACTGCAATTTCGACCCACACGACAGAATTTAGCGGACCCGTCATCGACACTCAAATATCAATATTTACGGCCTTCTTTCCACCACAAATTGATAATTAAGGGCGATAGGATATACACCCCAAACGATATTTAATCAGATTCATTAACTCATCAGCCCTACTCACAAAACTTGGTTTATATATAAAAGGAAAACGAATAAAGATCTTTGATAGAATCAGTAATTACAGTCTCATGAAGGAGGATGTGAAAGCGTGTTGATATAACCAAGGATCAAGTCTCGGTTTCACAACGGCGATCAAATTAAAGAAAACAGCGGGAGGAGGGTGTACGCAGTAGTGTGCGGCAGAGTAGTAAGAAAGATAGAAAGAATGATGGGGTGGGTTGGGGATACGTAGATGTAGGGTTTAATAGGATTTAGTTATATTATTATTATTATTATTATTATTATTATTATTATTATTATTATTATTATTATTATTATTATTATTCGTGTTCAACTCAAAATACAATCCGAAATCATGCTAGCGTATAAATAATGTTCCACTTTTTAAAATAGTTCAAAAATGATTTACTTTAAGAAGCCCCAAAAATACTTTAATATTTAAAACGATATCGAAAATATTTTTCAAACTTAAAATCTCGATTAAATAAAAGTAGAAAAGTCAAACTCTATAATTGCCTCGGAAAATAACGGGGTGTTACATGAACGAGGTCGGTGAAGCTCGTCTCTTAGTTCCTAGTTGTGGTCACTACAGGTTTTGGTCCTAAAAAGCCCACCCTAACCGATATCAGGACCAATCGATCTCTTCGCGGTAAGATCTCTAGGGACACGCGGAGAGATCCTCGATTGACGCTCCGACCGCCTAACGCGTACCCCGCGGGATTAATAAGCGGATAGTTCCGAACGGACGGTATGACACTCGTCTCCCCAGATCATTGTCAATGCCTAAGTAAAGACTATTCGTGGGTGTATGCATTCCTAGTTATGTGTAGCGTGTTTGAACAATCCAACCCAAAGAAAACACTAAAATCCGGATTCAACCACGCCAACATATTCAACCACACCCAATTCCTTTTTCGAAAATATCTCATCTTTCCAAAACGATTTCTGGAACACCGATACTCCGGTCAAGTCATGTTTTCTAAAAAAGGAAATTTTTTTGAGACGCCGTTGTCATGGCAAATTTTATACTCGATGTTTTCAAAAATGAAATACATTTTCGAACGTCGTCACATGGCTAAAGCAAAACCCGTCAAACAACGAATACTGTTAATGCTACCGAGACTCCCAATTAATGGGATCAAGGCACACCAAAGGGTTACATTCTCGAAACACTTTTTCACGACACACCACCATCCATTGTCGAATGTTATTGCCACCGACAAACATGGATCACTCGTTTTAAAAAAAAAACAACTTTTTTCAAAAAAAAAAACTATTCACTACCTAAACCCTTGACAAGGATTTAGTCACATCTTTAAAGCACCACACACATCCACTATCGAACTATCTAATTAATAGTAGTCTCGATAAAAGTCACTTCCTCATTTTTTAAACCGGTCCACCTAGGGACCGTGCTCTTTTCGAAAAAAAGAAGAAGAAAAACATTTACACTTTTGCTATCGTTGGGTTCCCGACACACACATAGCAACGCACATTTCGCATCATTAACGATGATACCCCACCATCGTCACCATAATTTTGCAAAATCACTTTTAAAAAAAAAAGACTTTCCTCCACGAGTATCGGTCGCTTTCAAAAAAAATATATCAAAATTCTTTGATCCTGAGTCGGGATCGCGATCAATTCCTTACGTCGTACAACCGTGTGTTTAACTGTCTGTGTTAGTGACCAGGATCACCTCTACTCGAGGTCTTACATTTTGGGTCGTCTCATTTCGAGAAGTCCTCTTTAAGCCTCACCTCCAAGGCTTGTGTCAAATCGTCTCGTCACAGAGATCTAAAGTTCCTTAGGCATCTCGCCGAACACACCAAGAGTCTAAAGCACCCGAGTCCCTAAGCCAGTGACCGCACACATGCGAGTCAAGGGTCTCATTTCCGCTTCGCTCAGTTAAGAGCATTCCTCGAGTCTCTAAGTCATCCGGTGGATCCGATCTGACCTTTTAATCCTTTCCCACTAGAATCACTCCCCAACATGTCGGTAGATTCAAGCGCCATCGAAAGCATCCGCAACGATGTCAATACCCTAGCCAAATTGGTTCGCAACATCCATACTTCAGTAACCCGTTTGACTTTATCCGTTCGTTACATCGATAGCCGCCTCAATTTCCTTGAGAGTAGAGACACCGAAAGCGAGACAAACGTCAATTCGGGCGATTACCATGCCCAAAAGCCTACCCATGATAGACTATCCCAATACTTCACCCGATCGAAGTTTCCTAAAATCGATACGGAAGGAATACCAAAACCTTACGAGACCACATCCAACAAAGTAGGAAGGTCACCGAGAAAGTTTACCCCAATCAAACCATCTTACGTCGAAGTTCTTAAGAGCCTAGTCGATCAAGGGTTACTCTCACCTCTGGATCCCACTCCGGACCCACCAGTCGGCAGACGAAGCAAAAGTTTGACCCCTAACGCTTATTGCCTATATCACCAAGGTAACGTGCATGATACCGAATCTTGCTTTCGGCTCAAACATGCCATACAAGATATGATCGAAAACGGGATCATTTATCTCCCTCCACCCGAGAAACCAAACAATACCACAAACCTCTTTAGCATTCACGCCGTCTTTGACGATACCATCAATTGTTCCCACCTCGACCCTGTAGAGGAGAGTATCCGGAATATTGAGAAAGGTCCTGACAACCCGAGGGCACCCGCCGAGACGAGCAAATCTGTGTCCGAGTCAGAGTCTAGATCGTCTCAGGGCCTAGACCCCATAGTATGACAAATGTCTTTTGTTTTTACTCCGAGTCAAGAGGTGGGAGAGGACCTGTCCTCCACCTCCCCTAAAAGAATGTCTCGGGCATGTAGCTCGCTTATTACTATCAATAAAAAGAAACAAGCTTTTCTTCCTTTATATTGCGCCTCGACAATCGCTTGATTTAATAACGCACTTTCTCGCTTAGGACTCGATACTATGCCCTTTATCGATAACAATCAAACAAACCCCAAAACAACGAGGAATTACAAGAACCGAGATCCCGTGTTCTCTTTTTACCTATCCATGTCCGGTGTAGAAAGCCACATAACCATCCCTTAGAACGAGCACTCTCGAATCCTATGACGAATCTAGATAGTCCCTTAGCTAGTAATCAAGGACGGAAGGCAAGCCCATTTCCCACAATGAACATCCCTCCAACAATGACCGACCAATTCATCATAAGCGCTAGCAAAACCAGAAGTCTGAAATGGCCAAAAGGAGCCCTAAGAAAAAATGAAACCAAGGCCACACTAAACCGGCCCAATTCGATGATCAAAACCAAACACAACGATTAAAATGGAACCCCCAATTATTCAACTCGACTTCAAATGCATGGTCCGAACAAAAAAGCAAAAAAAGAAGAGGAAAAATGAACAGACTAGTCAACTAGCACCCAAATACTAGCCTCCCTACATTACAGCCTTTAAGACCTTCCCGAGATACTTGTTAGGAGACAGTCCGGAATTTTGAGGATTCAAGCTCAATAGGATAACCCCAACCGTTAGGGCCAGACACGGAAATCAGATCCCACGTAATTCACAACCCACCCGATTGAAGTCTGAGTCATTTTTACTCAGCTTCCCCCTTTTCTACCACATTACGAAACCTTAGCCCATAGCCCTAACTCCACAAAAATCAAAGCTCCAGATTTTGATCTATCGAAACCACTTACTACCTAGCTCCACATTCCAAAACCATCCAAGCCAGTCACCCTGACCCGAAAACGGTATCTCGGTAACTGTCACTTTCAAGAGGTCACACCCAATCACTCCACCTTAGTTCTTTAACTAGAGTGAATACACTCTAAACATCTCACATCGATAATTGGCATAACGAGTCTAAAGCAAAATCACTCACATCTGTAAAAGAACTACGAACATGGTTTGATTCCGTCTAAACGCGGATACGTAGGTAACCCTTCCCCGGGTGCAACCCTTCAAACAACCAAACAAACAAAAATCGGTTACTCGATTCATGTACAAACCGGGACTCCTTTCACGTCCCGACCAATGAGTGATTTTAAAATGACGAAGCACAAACGACGAACCGAGGACGGGGTGAAAACCTGAAAGGGCGCCCCGGGCAAAATGAAGAAACGAGTTGCGAGTCGTCGTAATATATATATATATATATATATATATATATATATATATATTGTTATTGCTTCGACTCATATTCCTCAAAAAGTGGATCCCGCTCTAATAGCTCCGAATAAATTAAATACATGTATTAAGATACGAAGGCTTCTTACTCCACAACAACGAAAGCGTCAAGAACGAGAAAAAGAATTAATGTCCCTTTCCGACGGTATCTCAATTGAAATACCTTACCTAGTTTAGCTTTTATGGAAGCTTTAACAATTTATGGATTGGTTGTAGCATTAGCCCTTTTATTTGCAAATCTTTTTGTTTAATCTATATATATATATATATATATATTATATATATATATATATATATATATATATATATTATATATATATATATATATATATATGTATATATTAAAAAAAACAAAAAAAAAACAAAAGGTGAGCCGAGGACGGAGTGAAAACCCGAAAGGGCGCTCCGGGCAAAATGAAGAATCGAGTTGCGAGCCACCACAAAAATAATAAATAACAAAAAAATGTGCTTCTCATTAATGCAACGTCAATTGAATCAAGCCTTTGTCGAGGCCCTTTACATCGAGCATCTAATATCCGGCCACCCCGGAAAATGACAACCTGTCAAGCAAACCCTACAAAAAGTTAATTAGTACTAATACGCCACATAATATCAATTAATACAACATAGTACTAAACGGTTGGGCTCTACCGGTCAAACTTTTCCTTTCCCTCGCCATTCGGGTGTGCTTGTTCGGGTCTCTCACCATCGACCCCTCCTAACGCAAGCTTCCACCTCCCTAGCCAAAAGCGAGCCCAACCAATCTCACTTCTCCTCCTCACTCACATTTTCAATATGGGTCTTGTCGGTCTCGGTCGTTTAGATGAACTGACGAATACTAGGATCGGTAATGCCGTCTTCGGTCGGGCGCTTAGCGACATTAGCTCACACAACTTCCTAATCGTGTAGTACAATCATCTTCACAATCCTTAACCTTTTTCTGACACCCGATAACCCCGGACATCAGGAATGACACCCTGAAGTAACTAAACCCCTTTCCAAAAGCCAAAATGCCCGCACAAGAATGACAGGTCCACACGGACGGTACATTTCGTCCATCGGATCCACCAGACTTAGATGTCTTTTCATTTTTTTTCTTTTAGGGGGATAAGCTCCCACCTAGGCGTGTTATAGTCTTTAATGGTTGTTGTCAAGTCGCGTCCGTAAGCCCAGTACGACATTGTCTTGAATATACAAAAAAGTGGTCTAACTTTTTTTTCAAAGGTAGCCTAGATTTTGGCTTCGGCCTCATTATGAATGTCGAAACAACTAAATTTGCATTCTAGTACACTCGGTCATAGCACGTTGACCTCTTACATTTCGTCCGTCTCGAGTCAAAATGTTTTAATCGACGTACTATCTGATCCAACTCCCGGCTCAAACTAACGCATTTCAAAAACTCGAAAAAACGCTTTTGTACTCTCATGCAACCCCAACGCATTTTAAAACGTCCTAAACTACGATGAAATCACGAATAAAACAGCCATGAAGTGATTACTTGTCAATTTAGGTCAGCATTTCACAAAGCAAAAACACAAAGACTAAAGTAAAACAACTCAAATACAAAAAAGTTAAATCGAGTTCACAAATCAGGGAGGACCCCTAAAAGCTGCACCTATGGCTATCACAAGCCCACCAATGTTGTCGTCCAAACCTAGATCCTCTAAATCCAGGAGAGAAGACCCACTACCGTCCATTCCCGACAACATATCTAGGGTAACTATCTCGAAAACTTCTCCAACCTCCTCACTAGCACCCGTAGCACGACCTGTAGCTTTAGCCTCTTTCTCCCTCTCAACCCGATGCCTAGCCTCATCCTGCGCGGAGGTCTCGCCCTGAGATCGAGCAAGTCGCTCCTTAAGTTGGAGCAATCTCGTCGGCGCGAGATTGCAGGAGCTGTCGCGCCTCAGTCGCTTTCACCTCAAGCTCGGTTACTTGAGTCTCCAGTCGTCCCACCATATCAAGAATGTCCTGCAAACATAACCCGCACTTGAGGAAAACACACACAAAATCTAAGAGCCAACCCTAGGCACACACACTTACCGATCGAGGTCCCGAATTGTGACGGGAGACCCTCGAGGCATAGACCATAAAACCTAACCCTTAGAATCCAAAACAGAAACCGAAACTTACCCGGTATACCCGGTCACGCCACTCCATCCCAGCCTCCATCTCCTCAGCATAACACCGGGAAAGAGGCTATGTAAAGGCTACCCCAGCCACATCGACCCCGAGCAGTGTCAAGGGGAAGTCTGGGGGCTGAACAGCATCAGCCGAATCGGCCAGCTAAAAGAAAAGCGAACCGTTCAAAATGAAAGCAAACACTAGACCATAGGACAAAACAAACGATAAAACCAAAACCGACACTTCAATAATCCTAAACCTTGGGGGCTACTAAATTAAACAAACTGTAAGAAAGAAACTTACACCTGCAAGGCGAAGCTAGTTCACCAGCACATTCTCCAACGAGTAGTAACCCATCGTGCTCTTAGCCTGAGCCAACCTCTATTCGATCCCCGCCGGAAACCTAACCGGACAAGCACGCACCATCTTAAATGCCAATCGAGGGAGTTAGGAGTAAATTCCAACTCATAAAGCAAGCCTTAAAACCTCCTCTATTCGAAATCGACCCCCAGCAATAAACGAACAGGAGAACCACGATTAACAAGAATGCTCGCGCTTGACCGCGTGATAAAACGAACAAAACAAATCTACTATACGATTAATAAGAATGCTCGCGCTTGACCACCTGATAAGGCAAACAAAACATGTCGATCTACAACCCCAACGCAATTGAAGCAATTTGTTATCCTAACAAGTCCCTAAGCACACTCAATTCACATCCTAGGAGAATTATTATTCCTGGAATAATTCACTAAGCAAATGCAAGCCCAAGAACTAATGAAAAGAGCTTACACATCAACACTAGTATTTTAAAGGCAAAACAATCACTAAAACCAACGCAGCCACCCGAGAGGGATAAGTCTAACGCACCCACCCGAGAGGGATAAATCTAAAAAACGCAGCCACCCGAGAGGGATAAATCTAAAAAACGCAGCCACCCGAGAGGGATAAATCTAACTTAACGCAGCCACCCGGGAGGGATAAATCTAACTTAATGCAACCACCCACGAGGGATCAAATCAAAACTAAGACACCAATAAATACTTAAGCAAAAGGTTCGAAACTACTAAAACAGCAAGAACAAACCTGAACAAAATAAGACAAATACACAAAACAAAAGCAAATTAACTAAAACAAATAAACAAACATCAATTTTGCCTGAGGGGTCTGAGTCATCTCGGAGGCACAACAATTTTTCCCAAGGGGTCTGAGTTATCCCGAAGGCACAACAAGTTTGCCCGAGGGGTCTGAGTTATCCCGAAGGCACATCAATTCTGCCCGAAGGGTCTGAGTTATCCCGAAGGCACAACAATTTTCCCCGAGGGGTGTGAATTATCCCAAAGGCACAGCAATTTGCTCGAGGGATCTAAGAACCCGGAGGCACAGCAACAGCAATTTGTCCGAGGGATCTAAGATCCCTGAGGCATAGCAACAACAATTTTGCCCGAGGGATCTAAGATCCCGAAGGCATAGCACAACAATTTTGCCCGAGGGGTCTGAGTTACCCCGGAGGCACGGCAATTTTGCCCGAGGGAACTAAGATCCCGGAGGCACAGCAAACAACAATTTTGCCCGAGGGTCAGAGTTATTCCGGAGGCACAACATCTTTTGTCCTAGGGGTTAGAGGCATCCCGAAAGACAGCTATTCGAGTGGAGACTGACGCCCTCGAATACTTTTATATCATTTTATCTTGTCATAGGGTTCAGAGGCATCCCGGGAGACAGCTATCCGAGTGGAGACCGACGCCCTCAGGTATATTTTATATCATTTTACCTTATCCTAAAGGGTCACAAGCATCCCAAACGACGACCGCTCGAGTGGAGACTAACGCCCTCGAACGTTTTATGTCATCAAGGGTTCATAAGCATCCCAAGTAAAAGCAAATACATTTACACTTAACACATAAAAGTGCTTAAAATTTAACAAAACCTTAAATAAACCGAAGAAGGCAAAGCGCGCGCGCACAAAGAATCAAGAACAAAATGACGAGCAACGACCCGGGCCCAAGCAAGCGACCGTAAGCGAAGACATCAGGTATGACTTCTAAGCCTTGGCTGGCGAGCCTCAACGCGTAGTCCAACGGACTTAAAACGACCAGACCGGACAGCCACCAGGTCGTAATCTCCGATTGACCTGGGCGGCTATACTTTGACTTTCGCCTTGTCCAAGCCTCAGTCAAAGTGGGGGCTTCTGTAGACACCCAGATTTGGACCTGGTGGCTGCAGAAGTGCCCAACAAACACCCAATGACGATAGGACTGCAACACAACGCGGGTTCGCGATGTTTCAGATAATTTTCCTATAGAACGGATCAAATAATTACTCGGAAAGATTAGATTAACATCAAGGCAGGCTTAGTCGTGTCATTACGGCCGCGTCGACACTAATTAGAGTCAATTCCGACACCGGGGCCCCGAATCGGTCCCGAAATATGAAAAGTCAAACCCGAGTCAACGCGTCGGGCCGAGTGAACCTCGGGACGCGCGCCCGAAGCCCACCCAGCACTCGACATGCTAGGGTTATAGAGAAGCCTTAACCTCCAAGATAACCTAGGATATGCATCTTCTCCGTTTTGGAAAGTTTTGATATCGGATCTTCAAAACTTCGACAGCCCCAGCTCGGGCGCCTGTAGAATGAACTACCCCACACCGGGTGCCTGAAGACCGAGCCGCATGACCCCGGGCGTCCATATGGGTGACGAGGACCGAAAACACCTATAAATACCCCCCCACCTTATTCATTCGACACATCATTCAATTCTCTCTTCTCCCTCTAAACTCTCGCTAAGGGCTCGCACTCCGACACCCGAGGCAAACGATCCACTCGATCGTAGTTCCGATAATAAAGCGAAATCAACGCTACTCCTCACCTTCGAGCACTCCACTCGATACCGAGGTGCCTGTGATCGACTAGCTCAAAACTAGTACCCAGGTTCTGTCGGATTAGCCGCAGAAGTAGTCCTTAGCAACGAAACTCTGCCGGAGTAGCCGCGGGAAGGTCAAACGTTAACGGAACTCTGCCGGAATAACTGGTCAAGCTAGGAGGATCCGCCTGTCGAAGTCGTATCGTCACTAGGTTGCCATCTAAACAAAACTTTCCATATTCGCACTTTCTATTATTATGCACTACGACAATACTAGATGTGGGCACTAGGCCCACAAACATCTACTAAAATACGTAACGTCCCAACTTCAATCGCAAACACTAAAACACACTAAATAGACCCGAGTAATTCCGAGATCCGTTCTCAAACTATCCATGCATCGAGTCCCGTTTAGTGTCTACTCCGAGGGTGCAACTCCTCACTATGTGATTTACTTACATTTGCATTTACAGTTTTTCGTATGGTTTATTGCTTATATGACCTTATAATCGCATGCTAAATCACCTAACACAGAATTCAAAACGTAAAACAACTAAAACTGAACAAAGTGATGGTCGAGTTCCGTATTAGTCCCGGTGCTCACCTTACTAGGTTCGACGCATCTCTATTAATACCGAACCGACGCATCTTAAGCAAAATACCAGGTAAGGCATACCACGAGAATGACTAATATCCGTATTATCGCGTTAAAACTGATTTGCTAATACGTATAATACTAGTACTCTCTACTCTCCTACGTGCATCTTTTCATGGCCTGCTTGTTGCTGTGTGCTAAATTTAGACCGTTTTTCCCTCCATTTAGACCCGTTTTTCCCTCGTTTTGCGAGTCTTCAGTGCGATTATCGCCATATTTTGCGTATTCCTCGCATTAGCGTCCCTCTTGTGCGTTTTACGTGTTTTTGGTAGTTTTTCTATCAATTTTGATAGGTTTTGCTACAAAAATCACAATTGAGCTTCCACGAGCACAAGAGAAGGGAAAACTGTCCAAAGAGCAAAGCGCACAACTTAAAGTTTAAAGCCATACGATCAAACAAACGAAGAATGAGACAAGATTCGAGGCCACGAAAAATGACCGGGCGAAATTTCACCCAGTGAGACACCACCGGGCGAAATTTTACCCGACGGTGAAAAGTGCCTCCCGAAGAATTTCCGAGAACTCTCCACCGGGCGAAACTGACCGGGCGAAATTTCGCCCACCGGGTGAAATTTCGCCCGATGGGAAGAAGTGCCGAAAACGCGAAAAAAAGAAGAAAATCTCACCGGGCGAAAATTTCACCCGATGGGAATTGACGTCAAGTCCGCAGGGCGAAGTTTCACCCCATGGAGATGCAAAGGGAGATTGTCTCACTAATGGAGCATAAAGTTGGATTTGGGCTTTAGGTTAAGGTTCCATTAAGAGATTACTATATATATGTCACCCTAATTCATTGCCTAACTCACCTCTCCATTGTGCTAAGAAGGGAAGACATTACACCCTTCCACCATCCTATTACACCATCCATTAGTAGTAGTAGTCTAGAAAAATCCTCAAAAATTCTAGTAGTTTAATAGTAGATCTACAAGTATCCGTCAACAATTATTTAGATTTCAAGGTTGTAAGAAGACTATTCAAGTTTTGTTTGAAGATTTGTTGGGTTTATTGGAGGATTGGTGACAAGTTCTCCAGTTTATTCATCAAAGATTCAACCTTTATCTATGATATCTTCTTATTTCTTATAGATCTACATAGGTTGTATAATTCTCTTCCACTCTCTAACCTCTAATTTAGTTTTTGTGTTGTTTTCTCTTCATCATCTTGTTTAGATCTAATTAATATGCATGTTGTGATGATTTCTATAATGACTTGAAGAATACTAGAAGAATTGGAAGAATTAAGACTTGAAGCCTACAAGAATTCGAAGATCTACAAAGAAAGAACTCGCCAATGGCACGACTCTCGAATTCTTCGTAAAGACTTCTCCGTTGGTGATAAGGTATTACTCTTCAACTCTTGCTTTAAGATCTTCCCCGGTAAGTTGAAATCAAAATGGTCGGGTCCATTTGAAGTGACCGGAGTGCAGCCATATGGATCGATAGAGATATCTAGCCCGGAAACCGGGAAGCTTATGGTTAATGGGCAACGTTTAAATATTTATCATCCCGATCATATTCGTGAGACCTTTGCTACTATGAAGTTTGGTGAGCTCCCATCGGGGAGCGTTGTTTGACCCCCTCTCAAAGTTGATGTAGGTTTGGTGGTATCCTCAACAACCACCTTGTATATATGTATCATATTTCTTTGAGTTTATTAGTTTTGTTAGCTTGAGAAGATTGATTGAAATTGGATTTCGCATTGGAACGTAAATTTGGATGAAGACCAAGCATTTGGAGAAGTTATGGAGCTTAAATCGAAGACCACAAGCATGTTTGTGGGAAATATTGATTATGTAATGAGAGTCGAGTCTATATTTGAATCTCTAGGTGATTATTGAAGAGCCATGAAATGGCAAGGCGGAAAAACGCAGCAAAGAAGACCGCCGGGCGAAACTTCGCCCGGTGAGACTCGACCGGGCGAAACTTCGCCCTACGGAAAGTTGCCAAAATTGCCGGAACCGAAGAACTTACCACCGGGCGAAATTTCGCCCGGTGAGATTTTGACCGGGTGAAATTTCACCCGGTGGAAAAAGACGGCAAAATCGATTTTCACGACAAAAAGTCGTCGGGTGAAATTTCACCCGATGATGCCCGACCGGGTGAAATTCCACCCGGCGGTGTGACTTGGCCAATTACCTACACCTTTTACTCACTCATTACATTTTCATCTCCCTCCAACAATTTACCTCAACATAACTTTCCCTCCAATATATTTTTAAACCAAATTTTTACCACCAACTTTAAAACTTTCACTTCCCCTCTCAAACACCCTTATTTATACCACCTTTTTCACCTCACTCATCATTTCATCATTTCAACCATCACAAAATCATTACACCACCTTCCATACACCACATTCAACCTCCATTCATAACTCCTTTCCATACTTGGGTGAATATTTATTTTGGGTTTTTGAAGAAAGGAGAAGCAAAAGTTTTGGGATTTTTCTTGCAAATTATTATCATGGAGACAAGAGCTCAACGAGCCGCGCGTAAACAAGGTATGGCCTTGACTTCTAATCCTTCTAAATGTTTATCTTCTAGTAAGTCCGCTAGGCCTAAACTTTTACCGTGCCCTAATTCACACCTTGCTCGTATCTTCTCTGAAAAGAACTTTCAGAGTACGAGATGGCCTTGTCCATTCACAATGAAAACTCTAGCAATTAAGGACGATATTATAGAGTTATCGTCTAGAATTGGTATTAGTAAACTCCTTGATTTTGTGCCTTTCACAAATAAAGACTTGACTTGTGAGTTTTTAAGTACCTTTACAATCGATAACCCGACCACACCTAAAGAGTTCAAATTTAATTTGTTTGGTAGAAATCACTGTTTAAATATTTCCGACTTTAGCTTAGCTCTAGGTTTACCCTCATCGGGTACCGGACTAAGTAGACCTCTAAGTGATTCGCAAAGTAGTGCGACTAGAAGAGACTTATGGAGGCGCATAGCGCCGGGTCAACGTGATTTCGAACCCAATTCCAATTTTACCGCTGAAATCCCTAACCCAGCCATTCGTTATTTCGCCGAATTCCTTTCCCACTGTCTTTTGCCATCTATCGACAATATCATTAACCTCAATGTGTGTGTCTTACAATTGATATGTGACTCTTTACTCGGTAACCTTTTCTCTCTAGACCTACCTATTGTCGTGGCGTTACACTTTCATCAAATTATCATTGACCAACGCCCCTCTATCGACTGTGGTGGTCTTGTGACAGTAATAGCAAGAAATTTGGGTTATTCGACCGACCATCTTAAACCACATGACCCCCGCGTCTGGCTTAACGAAGCTTATTTCCCTACTTGGATATTTAATGTGCCTGACCACCGCCTCGTTTCTCTTAGCCATGATCGTGCCTTAATTGTCCCCTGTAAAAACCGAACCAATATTTATAACCGTCACAATTGGGACCTACCTCCAGGTCCCTGTGAATTCCGACTGAACAACTCGGGGAATGTAGGAGTTTGGAAGTATGCCGGTGAAGGAACTCCCACGGCCTCCTTTGCGTCTAATGACTATTCGAAGTAGACCCCCCTACAAGAGTCGGTAGATTATGTGGTTCGTATGTGTTGTGGGTAAATATGTGTGGAGTCGGTGAGTCTTAATCATCTATCATTGTATGTGAATTAATCTTGTTCCTTATTCCTTGTTTCATCATTTTAATCATTGTGATTGTTTTATCTCGAACAAAATTGCAAGCTGTCCCACCGTCCCATTTAATGATTTTTGCGGCCGTCGCGGCCTTGGTAATGCTCCCGGTCTCTTGGCGACGTGATTACGCCATTGACCCCTTTTGAAAAATCCAAATTTTTAAATCAAATCTTTCTCAATTTTTCTTAATCCGGGCTAGGTGACGTGACTACACCTACGCCCATTTTTTTTACCCTTTCATTTTCTTTCATTTTCATTTTCTTAGCCACTTGGCTAGGGTCTATGTGATGTGATTGCACCTAGGCCCGCCACTATTTTATCGTTTTATTTATTTTATTTTCTCTTTTCTCAAATTTTTTTGAAAAATCCAAAAACATTCAAAAAAATTATAAAACCCAAAAACATTTAAAAACCATAATAATCCAAAAAGATTTTTCTTATTTTTCTTTTTCGTCTTTTTCGTTCTTCCCTACTTGTCCATTGAGGACAATGTACATTTTTAGTGTGGGGGAGGAGTCTATTATCTTTTATTTTTCAAAAATCTTTTCAAAAATTCATAAAAATTTGAAAAACTCGAAAAATCAAAAACATTTTTTTCTTTTTCTTTTCTTTTCTCGTTTCTCGTTATGTTTTGTGTCCCGTGTACGGTCTCGTTCTCTACTCTTACAGGTAACCACCACCTTAATAGCACGAATTGAAGAGATTATGAAAGCACCCGCTAGGTAACTTCCTTCCGTCCTTCTTTAAATTAGTAGAGGAGTTAGGTTGTTGCTATTGGAGGCTCTCGAAGTTGAGCATTTTGGTGTTGTGGTTGATTGTGCTTGAATGTTGATGGAGTATGGAGTTCATGACTTTACTTGTGTTTTCTTTTATTTGCCTTTTTCATTTTCGTGTGTTCCGTTTTGTTTTGCTTTTGTATAGCGTGTCTAGGATTAAAACTTTTCGAAAACCCGATTACAAACTTATAACAAGAGTTTACATTCCATTGTAGATAACCCATCGTAGATTTTGGACCTTAGTCTAGTAGAATGACTCTTAGGCAATGAATTTGTTGATCCTTTAGCTTTGAGTCCACCTTTTCTACTAGAGGTTTACTTCGGGGTTTGCATTTGACCACCTTGGCCACCCATGGAGGAGTTAGGCCTTGGTTCCCGCATCCCGTTTTCTAGGTGACCTTGCTCGAATGACCATTGCACCTTTAGTCCAAATCTTTTCCATCTTTTGTGGGTTATCCGGAATGGCGCGCGTTCTCAATTACCTATTTTTCCTCCACCTATACATCATCACAATAAGTTTACACAAAAATAACCTCCAAGCTTGGTTACAAATCACATCAAAAAGCCAAAAAAGGGCAAACCAAAGCAAGAGAAAAAGGGCACAAAAATATGAAAAACAAAGAAAAACAAAGGAGAAGAAAAGGAACTTCAAATGAAAATGAAATTATCAAAAACATCTCCTTCAAAATTCAAAAAAAAACCCTTTGATCGATTCATTGTCGTGAAGTGCCAACTAGAGGACCGAGTCCCGAGGTCGGAAGATAGCGGTGATGAGTCGATCCATCCCAATAATCGTAAACACTCCACTTTTTTATTTGGGCTAATTTAGGAAATTCGAGTTTTGGAACGACCCTCTTGGCTTAGCCAAAGAGAGCGGGACTGCACTTACCTACAGTGTCGAACAAATCCATGGTTCACTTTTTCCACTCCATTATACGCCCCGTAGTACCCCTTTAGAAGATTAGGCGGACCTGGCTAAGTTATCAACATTTATATTGTTTAATTGTTATAGTATTAGGCTTTGGTCCTTGTTTACGTGGGTCATTTATCTTGGAAGTCTATTGTTGTTTTAGGTAAGTAATCGGTGTCTTTCCCCGCCGTCTTGATGAGGGATTCAGTGTTTTATTTTTGCTTTGGATGCGTCTATTCTTTCGTGTTATGTGTTTTTGTGTGTTTAGTCGCATCCACCATTTTGAGCAAGCCCCAACTTGCCTTGCATGGGAGTACTTTACCTCATAAGTATTTCGATGTGAGTTGAAGGGACGGAGCGGGCCCGTTAATTGCTCCGTATCGGCTTAGCATAGTCTAGCTAGTACTAGTAGTTTGTAATTTCTTTTTGGGTCTTTGCTCGAGGACGAACAATGGTTTAGTGTGGGGGAATTGTTGTGTGCTAAATTTAGACCGTTTTTCCCTCCATTTAGACCCGTTTTTCCCTCGTTTTGCGAGTCTTGAATGCGATTATCGCCATATTTTGCGTATTCCTCGCATTAGCATCCCTCTTGTGCGTTTTACGTGTTTTTGGTAGTTTTTCTATCAATTTTGATAGGTTTTGCTACAAAAATCACGATTGAGCTTCCACGAGCGCAAGAGAAGGGAAAACCGTTCAAAGAGCAAAGCACACAACTTAAAGTTTAAAGCCATCCGATCAAACAAACGAAGAATGAGACAAGATTCGAGGCCACGAAAAATGACCGGGCGGAATTTCACCCGGTGAGACACCACCGGGCGAATTTCACACGACGGTGAAAAGTGCCTCCCGAAGAATTTCCGAGAACTCTCCACCGGGCGAAACTGACCGGGCGAAATTTCGCCCACCGGGTGAAATTTCGCCCGATGGAAAGAAGTGCCGAAAACGCGAAAAAAAGAAGAAAATCTCACCGGGCGAAAATTTCACCCGATGGGAATTGACGTCAAGTCCGCAGGGCGAAGTTTCACCCCATGGAGATGCAAAGGGAGATTGTCTCACTAATGGAGTATAAAGTTGGATTTGGGCTTTAGGTTAAGGATCCATTAAGAGATTACTATATATATGTTACCCTAATTCATTGCCTAACTCACCTCTCCATTGTGCTAAGAAGGGAAGACATTACACCCTTCCACCATCCTATTACACCATCCATTAGTAGTAGTAGTCTAGAAAAATCCTCAAAAATTCTAGTAGTTTAATAGTAGATCTACAAGTATCCATCAACAATTATTTAGATTTCAAGGTTGTAAGAAGACTATTCAAGTTTTGTTTGAAGATTTGTTGGGTTTATTGGAGGATTGGTGACAAGTTCTCCATTTTATTCATCAAAGATTCAACCTTTATCTATGATATCTTCTTATTTCTTATAGATCTACATAGTTGGTATAATTCTCTTCCACTCTCTAACCTCTAATTTAGTTTTTGTGTTGTTTTCTCTTCATCATCTTGTTTAGATCTAATTAATATGCATGTTGTGATGATTTCCATAATGACGTGTGAGTAGATTTCTTGTTGGGGAGTTTACGGATAAGGGCTTGGTTTATTTGAATATAGGGATGTTGGTGGGTTGCTTGCATGTTGGTTTATCTTATTTTTGGTTTTATGTCATTGTTGTTTTAGTCCGGCCAACTAGACCGACCTTGACTAATTTCTATCAATATGGGGAAACTCGGGGTAGAAATTACCATGACTAGGAACTTACCCTCATTCACCGCAAAAGCGGGATTTTAGGTGAGTTTACCAATATTGCGACAAAAACTCTATCCCGACTTTCTTAGACCCCAAGTACCGAATCCCGACTTCTCCCTAACGCCTTTCCCTAAACTGATCACCTCTAAACCATCATCGTACTAATCCCTCTAGAATAGACTCGACCCCAAAAAGAAAACCCCCTTCTAAGGCATCGAACACGACACTTTAAACTTCACAACATACACCGTTCCCTGTGGACCGACCTCGACTTACCACGATTACTCTAGTAGTTTTTGTGTTATTCCGAGTCTTACAAATATCGTTTGATCCCCCGTCCTTCGTTAACGACCGATCCGATTGGGAGGCGATCACTTGTCACGTGGAATCGCATGCAAAGAATGTAAACACAACTACTTCGACGATAAAACATACTTGTCTTTAAACAACCGACATAGCAAAAGGGTTTAGGGTTAAAACAACGGATGTCACAATACTTCCACCACAACAAAAGAACTAGGATATCAGCCCACCGATTGATTAGTAGAGGCCGCTATAGTGCGGGCGGGATTGGGTGTTGACATCTATCGGATGTTGGCTTCCCAATACGTACCCTCACCCCTTACTCAGAATCGACGGTTTCCGGATGTCCGAAACCATTGGCAATGAGAGTCATTCCAGGCATGGAGTGCTTAAGGGTACAAGTCTTTATCTTTAGGTCCAGTGCCACTAACTTTGAGCCGGCAAGGGATCAAAGTTGACTTGAACGGTTTTCGAGTCCCCATAATTGACTCGGTGGCGACTCCAAAAATCGGCAACAACTTCAGTTCACTAAAAAGATCGCCTTACCAAACAAAACGGTCTTTAAACATTTACAACCACGACTCGATCGATTCCCAAACGAAAACACGGGTGCCCCCACCAGTCTAGTACAAGTCCGGATCGTCATCCAAATCGAGGTGCGACACTTCGCCCCGTATGCGAGATCGGACCGGCCCCCGGCAGGGAGGGGGCCACGCAGGTGGCCGCCGCCACACGTTGAAAAACCGGGTCGGTCCCACGCGTGGCGCCGGGCGGTGCGGACGGACTTCCACAAACCTTTCAACAATATGTGACTAATAGATAGTACAACTAACTATACCCATAGAGTTAACCTTGCATATCTAATGCCTAATAGTATTCAAGGTTAAGGTTCACTGACTATAACCTTGTGTACTAAGTTGAGGCTGACCTAACCTCAACCATAACCTCGTGGAGTTACATTAACTGGAACAAGATTATGGTGTTACGACGATGTTACATTAACCTCAAGTGAAGTGGTGTAGTAACTTCTCAATGAAGGTACATTAACTTCAATCAAGGTCACATTAACCTCGGTTATAACATTAGCTTCTTGCTAAGGTTACATTAACCTTGGATATAACCTTAACTCTTGTTAAGGTTATATTAACCTTAGTTATAACTTTAACTCCATGCTAAGGTTACCTTAACCTTCGCCCTAACCTTAACTCAAAGTTAAGGTTACATTAATGATGAACTCATTTTGTATATATATTTAACCCCAACTTTTTCTTTATTTTGGTTCGTTTTATGTCTCCTAGGAGTCATTTTTCTACCTTTTTATTCTTCTTTGTTATGCCGGGTATTTTGCTTATGTTTTGTAGGAAACGAGACAAATGAAGGCGATTGAGCTATATTTTGAGCAATGACAAGAGTCGAGCCATGAAATTTACAAGAAAGAAGTGATAAAAGTTAGAGGATACTAAGTGAATACTTGAGGAAGGACGTGAAGTGAAGAAACAATAAGAAACGACAAAAAAATAAGTTGGAAAGCTCAAACAAATGCAAATCGAGAAGAAAGAACAATCGTGAAAACAAGGGTCAACTTCAAACGTAAATATATTTAGTTCTACCACTCTGATTGATCTTATTTTTATGGCGTTGGAAAGATCTTTCTCTTAGCTTTCCAACGGTATATCACACGTCTAAATCCAAGAAGTAACGAAGAAACAGCAAGCATTTCAAATTCGTCGCGCAGTGCAGAGAAACCCGAACCGGTCGGGACAACCTTGAACCGGTCGGTTCAGACCCGAACCGATCGGTTTGAAGCTGTTTAGGGGGATTTTCAGTTGTTAGACTTCGTAAATTACCATATCTCTTATCTTACGTAATATTCTTAGCTTGTTAGTTTTTCCTTATTATTTAGGAAAGGAGAAGATGTTTTTTTTTTGGTGAATCAGTCATGCACCCCTGAAAGCAACCCCTGAAAGCAGAAGATGTTAGACTCCTTATTATTAGTATAAATACCCTCATTGGGTTAGGTTTAATTACACTTTCATATTCATTAGTTTAGTTTAGACTTTTTATTAGCATTAGAATTCTTCTAGTTTGTAGCCATACTTTTAGATCGTTAATCTTTCAGTTCTACGTAATTGATAACTTTTCTTATTCTCTTATTTTCATATTGTTCTTTATCATTTATTATGAGTAGATAATTTATTTATCTAGGGTTGAAGGGGATCTATGATAATTGAATTGGGATGTTAGTTTAATTAATTGTTTGATTGATCATTCATATGTTATTGCCTTACTACTTGTCTTGTATCGTTGTTTGATTAGTTTGAGACGTTGAACTAGTTGAATGTTTAGAAACCCGAACCTAAGATCGAAAGCCTGCTAAGGGTAGACTACAAGTAAGTGGGTAGGATAATCTGGTAAGTTGCAAGAGCCCTTCAGAATCTATCATAATTAAGGTTGACATAAGATCCGAAAGACCGTGTCTTTGCCCTGAATAACTATGATTGATTGATTGATTGAATGATTAATTAACTTTACCCAATTTAATTACATAATGAACCGTAAGACCCTAGATCCTTTTAATATTGTTAGAACCTCGTTATTTTACATAATCGTATAAGTTTAGATCAAATTCAAACAAACTGGAAATTAAATAGTTTAGAATCGATTATAGATAATTTGCAATATTCATCCATCTCTCTGTGGTTCGACTCTTACTTGCTACTAGCTATTTGTTAGTTGTTTATTAGGTTTATTTTGATATATGTGATACGACATTAGCCTTATCAATTAACCTTGAATATAACCTTGCAAAGTTCGGGAACCTCGACAAGATTATAGCCCCGTGTTGTAGTTATCTTAACCTTAAGTGAAGTTACATTAACTTCTCAACGAAGTTACATTCATTCATCATATTAATGGCATTCACATATCATAAACGCGATTAAAAGACACATCTGGTTACCTTGAAGCATGCTAATTATCGATCTCGTCTTCTATCACGTAAATGTCTTCACCCGGACCCGTCTCCATGCCTAGATCACCATAAATCACGTGCCAAACACCACAAGAAATTCTAATAAAAAACTACTAAAAGAACGACGAAAAACTAGCGTGAAAAGAAACGAAACTTACGAAACAATGCGAAGAATTGCGCCAGGATTGATTAAGATTAGCAAGAGATTAAGATCTATGCTTGAATGAAGAGGAGGAGGCACGAAAATATGGAGAGGAAGAAGGAAAAGTCGTGGCTAGGAGGAGGAGAAGAGAGGAGAGGGTGAAAACCTAGTTTTATGGTTTGCAAATGAGAAGAAAGGGTGAAATTCTCACTTAATCACATATATATATAGGCAAGGATCATGGATAAACCCTACTTGGGCCCAAATCCCAATGCTTCCTCATCAATCCACACGTAGGAATCAATGATGGGTTAGCCTTGGCCCAAATTCCAAGCTAAACCGATAACAGATTACAAGGATAAGATTTTCGGACAATTAAATAGGAAAAGAGAATATCCGAATAGAAAAATTATAAGAATTGAATCAGATAAATAATTTCGGATATAAGAATATATGAAATGGAATAAATAATTATGTCCGAAAATTCGGGGTGTTACACACAATCAATGGAGACAAACAAAACTTCCCTACTTCCCCATCCTTACTTAACTTCCTTGATCCCCCCCCCCCACTCTCTCTCTCTCTCTCTCTCTCTCTCTATATATATATATATATATATATATATATATATATATATATATATATGGATGGACAAGATGCATCCTAATATTTGCATTAAAAAAAAGGGGGGAGATATTGCTTCCTAAAATAACTCCCATAATTTTAGGAAACAATAACATCACGTTCATTCACTCATTCATTCATTCACGTTCACGTTCATCAAAACCTAAAAAAAACGCTTCCAATATCACGTTCATTCATTCATTCAAATTTGTGCTCGAAATCCCGTTACTATGGATTCAATGATCTCGACATCTTCATCAACTGTTGATAATCAATTCATCGACTATAACAATGGTGAGTTTTGTTATTGCTTTCATGTTTTGTGTCAATTTTTATTCATCATCTTGACTAATTTCCGTCAATTTGCTTTCATGTTTTTCGTCGATTTTCATGTCGATATTGCTTTCATGGTCATTTCATTCATCATAAATTCATATCTGGTTCATTGCTCTCTTGTTAGTATAGATTCCAAATTTTTATATTTGTTAAAAGGTGGAATTTTATTCATTTGATTATTCACAGATTCATATTAATGGTCGATTACTCTTGTGTTATTGTTTTGTTTATTCTTTAGGTTTTTCTTAAGCTTCGTTGATACTATTTTTTTGTTTTCTATTGAAGCAGACACGACGTTGAAGTAACATACATTCTGAGTTACAGTAACACCTAATTTTAATTAGAGTAACACAAAAATGTAACACAAAAAGGTCTAAGCATTATATGAATTTTACGCAGGAACAAATATATGAAGTTATTGTAATGCACATACCGTGTTACTTTAATATACACAATCTGTTATTTTAATGGCTAACCCCTATTATTTTAATATACATAATGTTAACTGAATCTCGTGTTACTTTAAAGCACTTCATCTGTTACTTTAGTTCTTTTCATCTGTTACTTAATGCATTGGAGTGACAAAAAGGATTTAGAATACTGCCATATAAAAAAAAGAAAAAAAGAAAAAAGAAAGATATTGCTTCCATAATTATGGGACGTGATTGAATTCAAAATAGGAAACAATATCAAAGAATATCGCCCTCATTCAAAGAAACAGTCATACTCTCATATCTGATCATTATATGAATTTTTTGCACTAACCTATACCTGGTGTTATTTTAATGAACATTATATGTTACTTTAATTCACACTATCTGTTACTTTAATGACTGACCTCTATAACTTTATACATGGTGTATAAGCATCATCTATTAATTGAATCCAGTGTTACTTCAATGCACTTCATCTGTTACTTTAATTGTTGTCATCTGTTACTTAAATCCATATTTCAAGTTCTGATTGTTTCTTTTTCGCCATGTTTATTGGCACTGTTATTATTTTTCAGTAGACGCAAAAGCACATGAATGGTGTAGGGATGTGGGTGAGAGTTTCCTCCATACATAGGGCACATCTTCAAGGACGTGGATGAGTCAGTAAACTTCTATAAAATATACGCATTGACTTGTGGATTCGATGTGAGAAGGTACACAATGAAAAGATGGTGCGGTGGTTAGATTAAATCAAAGCTTCTGACGATGATGATGATGGTGATGACGATGATGAAGAAGAGGACAAGGAGGATGAAGAAGAAGCATAATTCTAAGTAGGATAGTATATTGTTAGAGTAACGTACATTATTCGTTAGAGTAACAGTTATAGTAACATACTGTATATAACAATTATATACAGTAAAATAATTGTTATATACACTCAAATAGTTATTATGTACATCAATTAATCAACAATGGAACATACATCAAAATAACTGTTATATACACTAAAAAACTCATTATATACGCTATTAAACTCACTACATATATATATACTTAAGAACTCAATATATACAGTAAAATAATTTTTATATACACCCAAATAGTTACCATGTACACCAATTAATCAACGATGGAACATACATCAAAATAACTGTTATATACACCAAAAAACTCATTATATACTCTATTAAACTCACTACATATATATATACTTAAGAACTCAATATATACAGTAAAATAATTTTTATATACACCCAAATAGTTACCATGTACACCAATTAATCAACAATGGAAAATACATCCAAATAACTTTTATATACACTAAAAAATCATTATATACACTTAAGAAATCGATATATACAGTAAAATAAATGTTATATATACACTCAATATTTTTGGAAAAAAAAAATTCTGGAAAAAAAATTCTGAAAAAAAAAATCAGATTTTTTTTTTTTTCCGAAAAATATTGATTTTTTTCCCAGAAAAAAAAATTATGTATGAGTTTTTGTTTTAATCTTAGCCTTTAATTTGATTTTAATCTAATGGTTGAGATTGTGCCTCAATGGGTGCGGCGAGTTGAGTTGCCTCAAGGAATCCAATATATATATATATATATATATATATAGACACCCAGATTTGGACCTGGTGGCTCCAGGAGTGCCCAACAAACACCCGATGACGATCGGACTGCAACGCGACGCGGGTTCGCGATGTTTTAGATAGTTTTTCTATGGAACGAATCAAATAAATTACTCGGAAAAATTAAACTAACATCTTGGCAGTCTTAGTCGTGTCATTACGGTCGCATAGACACTAATTAGAGTCAATTCTGACACCGGGACCCCGAGTCGGTCCCGAAACTCGAACCGAGTCAGCACCGCGGCAAGCGAACCTCGGGATGCACACCCGAGGCCCACTCAACACCACGACGCCAGGTCAAAACCGGGGAAGACTTAATCCCCAAGCTTCGTATTATACATCCGCTTCTCGGTTTTGGAAAGTATCAAAATCGTATCTTCAAAACTCTGAGCGCCTCACCTTGCGCACCTGTGTCTTCACGCGCCTAAACCCAGGCGCCTTAGTTCTGGTGCGCCTGGGCTCAGGCGCCTATCCGGGTGACGAGGATCGAAAAGCACCTATAAATATCCCCTTTCACCTCCTCATTTCGACACACAATTCAATTCTCTTCCCTTCAATTGTAGTTCCGATAAAGCGACATCGACGCTACTCCTCACCTTCGAGCACTCCACTCGATCCCGAGGTGCATGTGTTCGACTAGCTATAGTCTAGTAACGGAATTCTGCCGGATTAGCCGCAGAACCAGCCAGTAGTAGCGGAGCTCTGCCGGAATAGCCGCAGGAAGGGTCAACGGTAACGGAACTCTACCAAAATTACCGGGTAAGCTAGGAGGACCCGCCTTTCGAAGTCGAGTCGTCACTAGGTTATCATCTAAACAAAACTTTACATTTTTGTACCTTTATTATGCACTACGATAACGTCGAACGTGGACACTAGGTTCACTACACATACTAAAACACGTAACGGCCTTACTTCAACCGTAAACACTAAAATACACTAAATAGACCCGAGTAATTCCGAGATCCGTTCTCAACTATCCATGCATCGTGTCCCATTTAGTGTATACTCCGAGGGTGCAACTCCTCACAACGTGATTTACTTATATTCGCATTTACAGTTTTTTCGTATGATTTATTGCTTTTATGACCTCATAATCGCATGCTAAATCACTTAACATGGAATTCAAAACGTAAATCAACTAAAATTGAACAAAATGATGGTCGGGTTCCGTATTAGTCCCGGCGCTCACCTTATAAGGTTTGACGCATCCTTATTAATACCGAACCGACGCATCTTAAGCAGAATACCAGGTAAGGTATACCACGAGAATGACTAATACCCGTATTATTACGTTAAACCTTATTTGCTAATACCTATAATATTAGTACTCTCTACTCTCCTATGTGCATCTTTTCATGGCCTGCCTGTCACGTAAAACTGATTTGTTTCTCGCTTTAGCCCCTTATCTCGTCTAGTTAGTTTAGCTCTTCTCGTCCAAAACCCCCCTTCTCGACCCAATCACGCTTAGACTTTGACTCGACCGACTTCAAATAGACCGTTCCTGTGGTTCGATCCCGACTTGCCGCTACTACGTACACTACAAGAAAAACAGTCCCGGGCGTCCACCTGGTGGGCGTCCTGGGCATATGGACGCTTACATGGCGTCCGAAAAAACAAACGGGCGTCCACAGTCAGACGCCAAACTTGGCGTCCGACTGAATTTTGGAAGGACGAAATTCAGGCCTACGGGCGTCCACAGGCGACGCCATATACCACAAATGGTGTCTGCTGTCGGACACCAAAAGAGGAGTAGCGGGCGTCCACCTATGGCGTCCGATAGTGGACGCCCGTCCTTTTAATTTTGGCGACAAATACCCGCCCACCCCCCTCTCCCCCTTCACTCTCTAAAAAAAATACTCTCTAACCCCTCTCTTCCTCTCCTCGCCGAGCCTATTCCATCTTCCTCTCCTCCATTTTTCCTATTTCTTATTAATCTTTGGTATGTTTTCTTACTTAATTAGTTCTTATTCATTATAATTAGTTCTTGTTTTTTACTGTTATCGTTATTTATTGATAGTTTGCTAGTAAATATTGTTTAGGTCTATGATAAGTGTAGTTTGTAGTGCCTAATTTGTTGTGTTTTGGTCCCGTTTTCCTTGTGGAATCGCTCTTTGGAGCGATTTCTGGGCTACTTATACTTCCTCTAGTTCGTTTTAGGTTCCATAGACCGTTCATGGAGAATTGGAACGATTCCGACTCGTTTCATACACTTTTGGAGCCAACGAAGAGAAGGAACGATCACTCGGTGCCTTGGATTCAATCCCGAGACCTTGGGAACCATTCCCGAGCCCCTTAGACTCGATCCCGAGCTCCGAGAATCAAGGAGAAGCCCATGTGAAGCAAGGAGGGACCTAGGAGCTCTTATTGCAGGCCTACAGAGCCTTCCCGACCGGGACCAAGTGCCCTCTCGGTCGGGAAGGAGAGCACGTTTGAGAGGGATGCTGTTTAGGCTTTCCCGACCGAGACCATGATCCGTCTCGGTCGGGACCGCCTTCCCGGCCGAGACCATGAACCGTCTCGGTCGGGACGGGCCTGCTGTAGCCGCGCCTCTTCTTTTCATTTCCCTTCATTCTTGTAACCATATAAATACTTCTCCCTTGTATTGTTTAAGAATCTTACATTACATTAGACTATTTTAGACCTCTCTTCAACATTTAAAACCCTAATTAGCCTCTCTTCATCTCTAGTTTAGTTTCATATTAATCTTTAGTTAATCCTAGTTTAATCTAGTTGATTAGTCTTGTATTAAGGGATTTCTTCAAGATTCATCCAAGATTGACAACCTTGGGAGTTTCATTTGGGTTTATCTTTTCAATACAAGTTCTCATCTTTTTCATATTCTTGCTAGTTTGGTATAATCCTCTTCTCCTATTTACTTTTAATCTTTGTTACTCTTTCAAGTTTGAATCTTTATTCATTGTTTATTGTCCTTGTTAGTTCATTATGAATGTTTGGATGTTTATGTTGATTACTCTTATTTATGTTAGTATTAGTTTGATAATGACTGAGTAGATTCCTTGTGAAGTTGTGTAGGATGATTGAAGTTTGAAGGGTGATTATGTGACTTTTGGAGGCAAACGCTTGAAGCGATCTTGGGAGCGGTGCTATTATTGATTTTTGGGGCTTTGATGAAGCTATGTGCTTAGATGAGTATTCACAAATCAAGAGAAGCTCCACTTTTATCTCCCATGATTAGCATCAAGTATTGCATGCTCGGTCTTCTATTTTTCCTACAAGTGTTGGCTCGGTGGGATTTTTATTGGAAGACGGGAGCTAGTTGGTCGTTTTTGAGCTTAGAATAAGCTTTTGGGGACGGGATTTCGGATCCCGAGGTGTTATTTGTCGATTGGGAGGAAGGTTCGGTGAGTTCTTATTGAAAGGAAGCTTCAAAGGCATCCCGGCGAGAATGACTCATCTCGGGCGAGACGACGTCTCATCCCGGGCGAGACCGACCCTTCTCGGTCGAGATGAGTGGGCAAAAGAACCCATCTAATGACAGCCCATCTCGCACAGGACGAGACGATCTCGGTCGGGACGGATAGTGCATCCCGGGCGAGACCAAGCCATCTCGGTCGGGACGATGTGACAAAAATTCTCATCTACTGACAGCCCATCTCGGGCGGGACGAGACCGTCTCGGGCGAGACGAAGACTCATCTCGGGCGAGACGAGATCATCACGGCCGAGACGGGTCTGTTACCAGCACAACTTGTCTCTTCTTGCAGCCCAGCCCGAGTCCCACTTCATTAAGCAGCCCGCCCCGCCCCTACTACTCCCCTCTCACATATCTACCCAACCCCAACCCAACCCGACCCATTCCCATCTCTTACTAACTCATCTTCAACCTTCTTCATCTTCCATAACACTAAATAAACCCCAACTTCATTCAAAACACCATAAATCCTCAAATACTCCATCAAATCTCATCAAATCACTTCCTAAACACTCCAAAATCAGTTTCCATCACATTAATAACTATCATAGACCCATTTTTACCATTAAAACCCCCAAAAACTGAAAAAATCAAGTTTTTTATCCCCATTTTCCTCCAAATCCGAAAATTGGGGGTTTTCTCCCAAGCTTGATTGAACTCTTTAGGGTGTGTTTTGGAGGCTTATTACACCATTTTTAAGCTTCTATTGGGTGTTTTTGTTGGTTCTAGCTAGTGTTTTTGGGTAAAATTCGAGTTTGGGTGTTTACCATTTTTGAAGCTTCTTTATCTTCAATGGCTCCAAAGAAGAAAAGTAGGGTGATTCAAAGCAAGAAAAGGAAAAGTGCATCCACATCAAGACCCGAAGTCGAGCCTGAAGTGGAGGTCAAAGTTGAGGAACCGGAAATTCCTCGTCTCCCGGGTTTTCCTAATCTTGTCTTTGGCTCGGAATTGCAAAGGGAGCAGTTCATTAAGCTTCTTGGTAAGCCTTTTGAGCCTACTAGATTTCTTTGTAAAATCATACTTAGAAAATTAGGCATTCTTAGGCAAACTAGAGAGTTTTTTGAGGGTATGGGCTTGGAGTTGTTGTTCAATATGCATGAATTGACTTACAAGCAACTCACTCTAGAGTTCTTCAGCAGTTTTACCTAAACACTAGAGTCGACCCTCCCCGAGTTGCTTTTCGGTTGAACAATGTTGATTACCACTACACCCTACCACAATTTGGTGACATTTTTGGCCTCCCCCCCTCTCCTAGTGGTAGCATACCCGCCGACTTTAATGTAGTCGATGTTTGGAAATGTATAACCGGTCAAACCCTCATTGACTTTCGACGGTTGTCTAGCCATCATGTCCACCATCCGGTTGTGCGTATTTGGCATCGTCTTATTGCGGGTACAATATTTGGGAGGCCCGAAATGAGCACCTTCACTCAACAAGAGTTGACAATACTAGGTGCTTATTTGAATATCAAGAGCAAACCTAGGTTTGAAACCGACCTTCATCTTGCTTTGGCGAAACATTTTCAAAAGATTAGTAAGGCGGGGAAAAATATGAGTGAAATTGTTCTTGGGGGGCTCATTACACACGTGGCTAAGGCGATTGATGAAAATTTTAGTGAGGAAGAGTTGACCCCCGTACCGGGGGATACGACCATAGACGAGGACTGTTTAGCTAGGTACCATAAGTGGATTACCAATGAGAGGGAACATAAAAGGTATACATGGAATACCTCGGGTCGGCCGCACTTCACTTTACCATGCGATACGCTACCGACCCTTAAAGCCTATGAAACATTCCATCGTCCCGGTCCAAGAGCTTAACCTATTAGTGCCGGGTGCGGTAGGTGACCCCGGTGCTTCTTCTTCCCGTACCCCGCTTCCACGTCCAAGTGTGGCACAACAACAACAAAGCAATACCCAACACTACCCCTTTTACACTTCACCCCCGGCCTTTATTGATGTCCCTCAGTATGCACCATACACTCCCTTTGCCTACCCTTCGCCCCCGGCCGATCCATCTATGGCCGCTATGCTTAATGCTCTACACATTGGGCAATATGAGTAGAGAAGGGAAGATTACTATGCTCAATACCCCGGGTATCATCTTTTGGCTCAACAAGGGTATATAAATCCGCAAGGCTATCTCCCATCGTGGTATAGGCCCGAATACTTTCCGAACCATGTTAATTCTAGTAGTAGTGGCGCTATGATGGATGATGAGGAGTTTGAGGCCGAAGATGCCTTCGATGTTAATAGGGGGGAGGGTAATCGTGAAGAAGATGAAGATGAAGATGAAGAAGAAGAAGAAGATAGTTATGAAGATGATGATGATAACAATGGAAATGAGGAGGGGGATGATGACGAGCAAGATGACTATTGATTATTGAAACGATGGAGATGCGTTAGTTGCTAACCTTTGGTATGGCGACTTTCTTTTCTTTTCCGTTTTTGATGCTCGTCTATTTTATTCCCCCCTTGTTATGAGTGTTTTGTTGGCCCTCAGGGCCTTTGTGGTGATCGTTCCCGATTCTCGATGACGTGATTACATCGAGAATCATTTGAAAAATCCAAATTTACAAGTCTTTCTTTATTTTATTTTTCCTTTAGTAGGAATTAGTCGGATTTAGGCGGAATCCGGGCTAGGTGACTTGATTACACCTAGTCCTTCCCACCCATTTCCTTTTATTTTCTTATTTTTATTTCTTCCCCCATCCATATCTTTTCTCGTCTCGGCCCATGGTGACTTGACTACACCCCGGCCGGACACATTCTACCATTTCTTCGCTTTTCTTTTTGATTTTAAGCTTTATTTTCGTAGTTTCTTTTCTTTTCTCTAGTGTCTCCATATACTACGATCGAGCATGAGGACATTGCTCGGTTTAAGTGTGGGGGAGCGATATTCTACTATAGTTTAGTTTTATTTTCGTAGTTTTTTCGAAAAATCTTTGAAAAATTTCATAAAATCAAAAAGATTTTCTTTTGTGTGTTTTCCTTTTTATGTCGTTGTATCGTATATTTGTTTTGTTGTGCGTGTTTTGCCTCCCTTTTTCCTTGTAGGTCGCCTAATCGCCGTTAATTTTGGAAGGCTTTCAAGACATCCGGTAACGCCTTTTATCCCTTTTTCCTCTTTATCTCTTGTGATGTTCGGAGGAGATTTGTGATGATGTGTGCTCGGGTGGAGCTTTGTAAAGTTTGATGTTGGTTGGTTGCTTATTTGGAAATTCGGGGTGGTGTTTTGTTCTCTTTATATGTTTGTTTTGTTTTATTTTGTTTTGTTGCCTTTGTCTCTTTTTCTTTCGTTTTTGTCATGTCTTTGTTTTGTGATGTGTAGTTGTGTCTAGTGTGTAAAAAGGTTTTCGAAAACCCAGTTTTGAGGCTATTGTGCAAGTGTTTACTTTCCCTTTCTAGTAATATGAATCGAGTCTTGGACTTTAGTCTAGTAGAATGACCCTAAATCAATAGTTTCATTGGTCCTTTACCTTGAGTCCACCTAGTCTACTAGGGATTTACTACGGGATTTGCATTTTGACCATTATGACCACCCATGGTGTGAAAAGGCCTTGGTTGCCGAGTCCCGTCCCTTAGGTGACCGTGTTCGGGATTGTTTGACTAGTCCAAGTTCTCCACCTTTTTGTGGGTTTGAAGGGGGATCGCGACTCCCGACTCACCCATTCCCCTACCTCCTACACATATCCACAAAATAAAGTTGCAAATTGTTGAAATCATCTTTCTTAGTTGCAAAAAGAAATGCCTACAACTCAAATCTAGCCAAAAGGGCAAAGAAAAGAAAATGAAAGAAAATGAAAGAAAGAAAAGATGGAAGAAAAAGAAAAGCCACAAAAAGCCAAGAAAAAGAAAATACAAAAGATGAAAAAGAAATGGCATAGCAACACACAAAGCAAAAATGCAAAAGAAAGAAAAATGCCAAAAGAAAACCGTCTCACAAAAAGAATCCCCACATCTGAAAAATAAACCTTTTTCCGATCGTTACCGTGAAGAGCCTACCAAAGGACCGAGTCCCTAGGAAGGATGATAACGGTAATGATCGGTCTTCCCTCATTTTGCAAACTTATCCACCTTTTTACTTGGACTAGTTGAGCGGTCTTGGGCATGGGACGACCCTCTTGGCTCATCGCTAAAGGGGGCGGGGTCTCACTTACCTACAGTGTCAACTAACACCGTGGTTCATCCTTTTTTCCATCCCGCCGATCGTCCCGTAGTACGTTCTTAGAAGGTTAGGAGGACCTAGGTAAGTTACCAACGTTTTTATTGCTTTGTTGTCATAGTATTAGGGTTTAGTTCATTTCGATTTGTATTATTAGCTTGGGAACGTTGTCACTTGCCTTGAGTCCTAAACCGGTGCTTCTTTCACCACTTTTTAGAGGGAAGTGATATTTATTTCTTTTTGGGTGCAACCGATTACTTGTTTGTTTGTATGTTTGTTTGTTTGTGTGTGTTTGTGTCCGGTTGCATCCACAGTTTTGTCGCAAGACCTTACTTGCCTTGCGGAGTGCACTTTTCCTCTAAGTGTACTCGCGTGAGTTGAAAGGGCGTAGGGTGCGCTAATACCCGCTCGGTTAGTAGTCTAGTTTCTTTTGGTTTTTAGTTAGTTGGTGCTTAATCGAGGGCGAGTAAGGGTTAAGTGTGGGGGAGTTGATAAGTGTAGTTTGTAGTGCCTAATTTGTTGTGTTTTGGTCCCGTTTTCCTTGTGGAATCGCTCTTTGGAGCGATTTCTGGGCTACTTATACTTCCTCTAGTTCGTTTTTAGGTTCCCAAGACCGTTCATGGAGAATTGGAACGATTCCGACTCGTTTCATACACTTTTGGAGCCAACGAAGAGTAGGAACGATCACTTGGTGCCTTGGATTCGATCCCGAGACCTTGGGAACCATTCCCGAGCTCTTTAGACTCGATCCCGAGCTCCGAGAATCAAGGAGAAGCCCATGTGAAGCACGGAGGGACCTAGGAGCTCTTATTGGAGGCCTACAGAGCCTTCCCGACCGGGACCAAGTGCCCTCTCGGTCGGGAAGGAGAGCACGTTTGAGAGGACTGCTGTTTAGGCCTTCCCGACCGAGACCATGATCCGTCTCGGTCGGGACCGCCTTCCCGCCGACCATGAACCGTCTCGGTCGGGACGGGCCTGCTGTAGCCGCGCCTCTTCTTTTCATTTTCCTTCATTCTTGTAACCATATAAATAGTTCTCCCTTGTATTGTTTAAGCATCTAACATTACATTAGACTATTTTAGACCTATCTTCAACATTTAAAACCCTAATTAGCCTCTCTTCATATCTAGTTTAGTTTCATATTAATCTTTAGTTAATCCTAGTTTAATCTAGTTGATTAGTCTTGTATTAAGGGATTTCTTCAAGATTCATCCAAGATTGACAACCTTGGGAGTTTCATTTGGGTTTATCTTTTCAATACAAGTTCTCATCTTTTTCATATTCTTGCTAGTTTTGTATAATCCTCTTCTCTTTACTTTTAATCTTTGTTACTCTCTCAAGTTTGAATCTTTATTCATTGTTTATTGTCCTTGTTAGTTCATTATGAACGTTTGGATGTTTATGTTGATTACTCTTATTTATGTTAGTATTAGTTTGATAATGAGTGAGTAGATTCCTTGTGGGGTTAGTAGGGGGATTAAGTGTGGATTATGGGTGATTAGGGTTTGATTGTGGGTAAAGGTGATTCCATTGTTGCTAGTCACATATTGGGCATACTATGTGTTTGTTGTATTGCTTGTGTGGGTAGTAGTGGCCAATGCTTCTCATACTTGTTTCCCTCTTCTCATTGTTTGACTAATTTGTGATTGAATCCTTGTGTTTTGAGTAGCATCTAGCATGAGTGTTCGGGTCTAGTCTTTGACACGAGAGTGCAGACTTTGGCTTTGACGCGAGAGCGCAAACCGATCTTAGTAACTAAGTGGCACCTACACCCTTAATTACCCAACCATCCTACTACTCTTATGAACCCGACCTAACCCTACTCCCTTTCACATTTTAATTTATCCTTCTCTTTAGTCATCATTTCTCTAGTTCTTTTGCTTAGTTAATCTTTAGTTATTTCATTTAGCTCATATCATACATAGTACATTGTTAGACCACTTTCTTCACCTCCAACCATCATAGTTTGTCATTTATCGTCTTCTTTGTGTTTGTTTGTGTAACTTAGCCTTGTTCTTTAGGTAGACCTAGTCTACACAACCTTAACCGTCTCCGTGGACACGACCCGACTTACCCTAGCTACCGTTAGGAATAGTTGGTTATTATTTGACGGTAGGACCCACGGCAAAACCCTACCATCAGTCTAAATTTCGATTAGGTTGATTAGTTTAGGTCAAGTTATATTAGGTTGATTAGTTTATCCCAAATTTGATTAGGTAGATTATTTTTGCCCATCACAATTTTGATTAGGGTTTGATCAATTTGGTTGAATTAAGCTAGAATGACCTCTAGGGCTTTCCTTGAGGTTTTGTGTGACTTAAGACGAACCAAAAGGTGTCGTAATAATGCAGGATTTTCCCGGAACCACTTCTATCTTGATCGGGGTTGTAATTAGGTGTTAGCGGTGCTTTTGGAGTTTTGATATCTGTATCCGACAATTTGACCTTTTTTGACCTATTTTAGCTGTTTTTGTCGGACGTAGGCCATGAATTTTTCTGTTTTGTTCGGTTAATTTGGGATTAAATTGATAAATGAGTTAGGGTTTTCGTAAATTGCGATTAAATTGTGATTACATTTGTGATTAAAATCGGTGACTGATTTTTGTAAGGTCAATTCTAAATTAAGAAGACATTTGGGTTTACTTTGACGTATTTGTGATTAAATTGATGAAACTTAGTTAGAGAAATTAAGTTTAAGTTAAATGGTGATTAAATTTTCGGTTAGTAAGTTCTAAATTAAGTTAGGGAAATTAAACTTTAATTTGTGATATATATTTTTTGAACATAGAAAATGAAGAGAATTGAACGGAAATGGATGTATGAGGGAAGACTTGATAAGATGAGATGTCCCACCGTCAAATTTTTGAGGGGTGTTGAATCATTTGTCGAGGTGGCTAAAAAGTCAGTAGATTATGCATCGAGGGGGGAGGTTAGGTGTCCGTGTACTAAATGCAAGAACCTAAAATTTCTTGAGGTCCTTGTAGTTAAGGAACATGTCATCTATAGTGGTTTTTCACCCGATTACTATAATTGGATTTGTCATGGTGAGCCATCTCAGTCTGAGGAACCCGAAAACCATCAAAATGAGGGGGGATTGAGAGGTATGATAGTTGACGTTGTGGAGTGCGACTCACCTAACCCACGAGACTCACCCAACCCACAAGACTCACCTAACCCACAAGAGCCTAACCCACGAGCAAAGGCGTTTTTTGACATGTTGGACGCTTCGGAGAAACCGTTATACGGAGGGTGCGATGTCACTTTGTTAGAAGTCGCGTCTATGGTAGTTAGCCTTAAATGTGAGTTCAACCTACCCTTTGCTTGTGTCGATGGTATTGCTGCCTTGCTCGAGAGAGTTATCCCAAAAGACAATATCATGACCCGAACATTCTACATAACCAAAAAGGTTGTGAAGGGACTTCAACTCCCGCATCAAAAGATTGATGCTTGCCCAGATGGATGCATGTTATTTTGGAAGGATGATGCGATGCTTGATGAATGTAGGAGATGTGGTAAGGGTAGGTATAAGACGGTTGAGGGGGATATTGTTTTGAGAGGTAGAAAAGGGAAAAGCGGTGTCAGGGGTAAGAAACCAATCCCAATAAGTTAGCTTATGTACTTCCCTATTGCACCTAGGCTTCAAAAATTGTATGCCACAAAAACCATAGCGGAGCAAATGAGGTGGCACAAGGAGGACATTACGGTACTAGGGAAGATGTGTCATCCGAGTGATGGTGAGGAGTGGAAGCGTTTCGATAGACTACATCCCCACTTTGCATTAGAACCCCGAAATGTAAGGCTTTGGTTGTGCACTGATGGATTTGCACCGTTCGGCCAATTTGGTATATCGTACTCTTGCTGGCCAGTGATGATCACACCTTATAACCTACCTCCTTGGTTGTGTTTGAAGCAGCCTTTCATCTTCCTATCTCTTATTGTGCCTGTACCCAAAAACCCGAAAATCCTTTGGATGTTTACTTGCAACCTGTTATTGAGGAACTGAAACAACTGTGGGAGGTAGGGGTGGAAACTTATGACGTCTCTATGAGACAAAACTTTCAGTTGAAAGCAGCTTTGTTGTGGACTATAAATGACTTTCCCGCGTACGGTATGCTCTCGGGGTGGTTTACTGCGGGTCAGAAAGCATGTTCGTGTTGTATGGATGAGAGCAAAGCTTTTTATCTTCCAAATTCTAGTAAAATAAGTTGGTTTGACTGTCATCGGCAGTTCCTACCAGAAGGTCCCCACTATAGAAAGAATAAGAAGGCATTCAAGAAGGGTGAGGTTGTGCTTGATGACGTACCTGATCGACTCCCCGGAGATGAAATATGGGATTTGATTTCCGATTACCCGTCCACTATCGACGGAACCGAGCAGGAGTTCAAAAACCCCAAGAAGTTGAAAAATGGTTGATTTAAACGTAGCATATTTTTTGACCTACCATATTGGAGGACTTTGTTAATTCGTCACAATTTAGATGTTGTTTATAAATATTGTTTGACCGCGTTGGATAGGCGACAATCGGACGCGCATCAACGCTCATAGTAACAAGATCAACATCGTAACTGTTCTAACCCTTTGATCAAGACATCATTGGAAATGCACCTACCCTACACCGTCGCTAGGGCTAGTTACACACAATGCCCTAATAAACTAGGCACCATAATATATCTTTCAATTCCTTGTACTACGGCTTGGTTTGATTTCACTACATGTGAATACGTAGGCAGCCCTTCGACAAGGGCACAACCACCCACATTGACACACATTCAAAAAGCACCGTCATTCCTATCACGACACTGTCATGTTCTCAACAGCCTACTTTGTCGTCCAGGGGCTTCTCTTGAGCAGAAGTTCTCCATCCACTCACAAAGTCCAGAATACTTTCAAAAATCTAGCCACCTTTCTATAGTGTGTCCTAGCATTCGGCTCATTCGAAGACAAAAATCTGTCAAGGACTCGAAGCACCACCTACTTTAGGTAGGTACCCCAAAACCAAGAATTCAAAAGAACTAGGTTACAACACGCTACTGCTAAGCCTTGTCGTGCAGAAACAGTCTCATTACAGACTATAACACATCCTTCCCATTTTGAAGTTTGACCGTGTTGCCACTCGCCTATGCTATGGAATAGCGCAACTTAAGAGTCTTGTCATCTTTGGTGACCCATCCCCCTACCGAGTCACGGTCCAACCCCTTCGAGAGTCCAAGCCGTGTCTATCAACCCGTCCTGTCACATCCAGAGTCGAGTCTGTCGGTATGCCTCTCTCTTCAAATTCTTGCTTTGAAATTTGCAAAACTTAGCCATTTGAGAAAATCCTTTTCGACAAGCTAAGGTCAAATTTCGGTCTATTAGACTACAAATATTTTTCTGAGCCTTCAATTTTGAAAACTTATCTCCTAGCACGTAGCTACTATCAAAACTTATCAGGACTTTGATTTTAAAATCATTTTCCCAAGCGCAAGCCAGCCTATGGATGTTTAACTGCATTTTCTGTATGTTTTCTTCCTATCTGCTATATCCGCTATTTCTGCCTATGTATCTAAGATTTCAGGTATCAGCTTGTGCTTCCCAACAGAACATCAAAGGCGGTGTTTCTCCTGGAATGCTACATCCAAGATGTGATGTCTCTGCATACAGGTACACCCAGGACTTCAGAAGCAAGTCCCCGCGTATCTTCTTTACTCCCCAGTGGAAGACCCGAAGCGGTGTTTCTCTTGAAATGCTATATCCAAGATATGATGTGTCTGCATACAGGTACATCCAAGACTTCAAAAGAAAGTCCCCCACAAAGCTATCAAGATAAGTACGACCTTCTACTTATGGTTAGCGAGCCCTTCACGCAAGTCTAACGGACTATAAACGACCCGACCGGAAGGCTGCCAGGTCGTAATCCCCAATTGGTCTGGTAGCTACTCTGGCTTTCGCCTTGTCCAGGTCCAGTAAAAGTGGGTGCTCTGTAGACACCCACATTTTGACTGCTTGTGTCTATAGTAGTCTCCAACAAAACACCCAATGATGATCGGACGCTAACATGTATTAATACGCTTGAATACGGTCTTGGAATCCATAGTATCCATCATGGGCACTTAGCAGAGTGTGAATCTCCCAAAACCAACCTCAAATTCATACTTAGTGGGTCGTTCCCAATAAAATAAAGCTAATTTGAGCTAATTAAAACCGTCATCGGGGGCAAAACCATCTTTTGCGATCGATCCGAAACCGGTCAAAGTCGAAACCCGAGAACGAAACAAACCTTGCGCTGCGTCCAGATACAAAGCAAACCAAGTTAAAATCAAAACAAATCAATCAACCAATCAAATCAAAAACTACCATAACCAAACCCGAGATTCCCTCACCCGGTCAAGGGCACTCGATCGAGTGACCCCTCAAAAAATGACCTGGGATCCTCCAAAAGGGCACTGATCGAGTGACCCTAGACGCGGTCCAAGTCTATAAATACTCCCCCACTTCTCATCATTTCACAACTTCACACATTCCTTCTAACCCTTATAACACCATTCTCATCTCCTCTCCTTCACATTTTGAAGGTTGAGCACACATACACATACAAAGCCAACCCGAGATCAAAACTCGTCAAAAACCGAGAGCATCATCTCCCTATCATACACCCTAACTCACCCTACATATCTCAAACCGCTCCCGTGCCTTCGACGTCACTAAATGAGTTTATTCACGAGACTATTAATATGTAGGTTGAGGGTGTCAAACCCCATTTTAATTTCTAATCTCTAATCTTAATCTCATTTTAATTCTTGTAAATTAACAATACTAACATTACTAACTTTTATTTTCTTGCATTACTATCACCATTAACATTATAATTATTGTATACTAACTTTTATTTTCCGTATCTAACTTTTCATTTATCGTTCCTAACATCTACTTACTAACTCGACTATAAAATACTCGCCTTTAACGTACCGAATACAAAGGATGACGAGATAAGGAAACACGGACACAATAAGAGTATCGCACTCGCGTCGACGGTAGCTTATCTCGCTACCTCGCGTAATTGGTTGTCTGGGGTGAGTCAACTCTCTAAAGTGACTTTTACATTTCCGTCATACTAATACTGAGTATATCACTATAAAACTATTTTCAAAACCGATTCGAGCGATCTCCAATGACGCTAAATCGATTGTCGTGGGTTTAAAAGCCAAATTACGACGTCGAAATGCAAAGGACATAAGTTTCGTGACGACGAATCAATTTTATCCAATCAAACACATTCGATGATTGAATTAGCATGAAACCGATATTCATTCTAGTTCAATTAATTTCGATTTCATAAAGGTCACTCCAAATGCTTGATACCGGTTCCGTAACCGAGCATCGAGCACAAAGAGTAATCGAGGGTCGAATTAACATAAATTGCTTAATATTTATGATTGGTTCAACCATGCCTCGATCCGGACCGAACGGTCACAAAATGGGTTGCTATAAAACGAGCTATGACCCATCACAGAGGGCACTCGGTCGAGTGTCTAAGGGCCACTCGATCGAGTGACCCCCTTAAAAACGGGCAGGGTGTCTTCGTCCATGGCACTCGATCGAGTCCCCTCAATGACTCGATTGAGTGGCCCTTATAAGCATCCAATAAGAGCTTAAAGACGCTATATAATCGCGTCGAGTCACTTTCGATGCGTGCCTAATCAATCACGTATTCGCCCTTCGGTCAATACACAAAGCAATGTGCAAATGATCGGAGTTTGTTTGATCGTCCGGTTTAGGGTTTCAATTTATGTCGTCTATTTACGAGTCCGTTTGTAGTCCATATTTACCGTTGCTAATCCGATTATTATATTACTGCTTGTTGTATTGTGAATTTCGGGTTGTATTTCCGCCCGTGTAATTTGTAATTTATTTACGAGCTTTATTTTTTATGTTTGTCATTTATTGTTTTTAAATGAACATCGCATGCTAAATTCCACTTTGACAAATATCAAGATGCATTAAATGACGTAGGAACACGTACTATATTTATGTATCGTAAAACAATGTTTGCGTAACATTTTGCCGTATTACTAGTGCGCGCATTAAAATACCAATCGATATCTTAGTAGAGGCCGCTATGTGTGGGCGGGGTTGGGTGTCCTTTGTGGGCTTCCCAACACGTACCCCCACCTCTTACTCAGAACAATTGGTTACCGGATGCCCAAAACCGTTGGCGCACGAGAGTCATTCGATGCACGATACCCGATAACTCGACGTCGGTATCGTAATGCAAAGGGACGAACCAAACAAGCTCTAGTACTAAAGCGGACCATGCTTCCTGCACGATACGTCCAAGTAGAGAGTGGGTTCGAACGGGCACAAACTCCCATAAAGTTCGATGGCGACTCCAAACTTCGATTTAAATTTCGACCCGAGAATCATCTCATCACGAGAACATACCGCCGCCCAAACCCACGCGTGGCCATGTCGGGGTGGACCTATGTCATGTCCACAAGTTGAATGTTATATTATTGATTATTTTTCCTATTTAAACCCTAATCAGGGTGGTGGTTGGAGGTAAGGTGGTGGAAATGGTGGTCTAGCGTTCCGGGTCTGCACCTGACCTGAAATTTGGAGTTAGCTTACTTGTTGTCATAACTGTTGTGTTGATCTTCGTCAGCCATCTGAGGAGTGACCTATGATTAACGCGTTAAAGCAACAAATGATATGCGTTAGAGTAGTAGTTGATCATATCAGGGGTATTACATGACCAGTATTTGACAAGCATTAGAGTAACAGATCATGCATAATAAAGTAACAAATGATATGCATTAGAATAACAACTGACAAGCATTAGAGTAACAGATCGTACGTAATAAAGTAATAAATGATATGCGTCAGAGTAACAAGTGACAAGCATTAGAGTAACAGATCGTACGTAATAAAGTAACATACTTTGGTGAATTCCATTAGTCCTAATACATGAATACCTTGATAGTTTACCCAGATAATTAGAGTAACAAATGATAAGCATCAGAGTAACAAGTGACAATCATTAGAGTAATAGATGGTGCGTAATGAAGTAACATACTTTGGTGAATTCCGTTAGTCCGAACACTTGACTACCCAAATAGTTTACCCAGATAATTAGAGTAATAAATGATACGCATTAGAGTAACAATTAACAAGCATTAGAGTAACATATCGTATGTAATAAAGTAACAAATGATATGAATTAGAGTAACAACTGAGAAGCATTAGAGTAACGGATGGTGCGTAATAAATGAACATATTTTGGTGAATTCCACTAGTCCTGCCACATGAATACCCAGATAGTTTACCCAGATAATTAGAGTAACAACTGATATGAATTAGAGTAACAACTAAACCCTACTTATTATCATAACTGGGTTTAAAAATACAAAGGATAATTAGCATAAGCCGTGAAGATTTTGATAGGTGAGAGAGAGAAAGAGAGAGAGAGAATAATCGAGTGAATCAAGGAGGAGAGAGGGGATTTGAAATATTTACCAAATTATGCCAGTTACTTATTTAATTGATAAAACTAATCAAAAGCATTCATTTATCTCTAATCTAAGGGTTGAGGTGAGGACTCACAGGCTCAATTATGAGAAGTGGACTCACCTGATCCTTACTCTCTCTATATATATATAATTTCCGATTTTTTATTTTAAGTTTAGACTCAAAATAAATTTTCTGATATTTCTTACAAAATACTTATTTTCGTAATATTCGAAATTTAATAAAATAAAAAGAGCGATAAATCGTTATTTAATCTTTTAAAACGAAACCAATGATTAATAGACCGTTTTTTCTACTTTTCTAATTCTGGAATTTTCATATTTTGTTAAATTGAAAGGTTTCTGGAAAATATTGATTTTCTTGATAAATTATGATTTTTGGAAATTCGCGCATAAATGTTTGTATTTAACCTTTATTTTAATCGTTAACGTTTAATTAACGCGTTTTCCATAAAAGCCTTTAAAATCGAGTTTCCAGATTTTGAAAAAAAAATGATTTTCTGGATCACAGATTGTCTAAATAATACTTTTAATCACTTATCATAATTTTTACACTATTGTTCGAGGCTTTTAAATGATAGAATCAATTTTTAAGCGAAATCGTGAATTACCGTTAAAATGCAATTTTACCGCAGTTTATTCATTTTTCCAGTAACTTTGAACTTTCTGAAAATTTAACCGTTTCATCTTAAGTCACCCATTATGTTATTCTAGAGTGATTTAAATGTTTAGTAAAATAAAGAATGTTAAATAAATTACTTTTATAAATATATGATTGCCGTAAAACATTATTTTATGCTCGTTCCATCGAAACTAATAATAATTAGGGAATTTTAGTTTTATATATTTTCGAAACACCCTAATTCTTAATCAATATATATTAATAAAGCAGGAACTTTTCGAGCGATATGATTGGTCGAAATTTTTTAATATATTTTTTTATGTTAATAAAGAATATAAAAATTTGTATATGAAAAAAAAAATCCTACTCCACCTCAGACTCGATTTTTTTTAAATTTAGATAAAAAAAACATATGAATTTGTATAGAAGAAAACAATCCTACCCATTTAAGATTAATAAACCGACGATTATCACCTCATAAGACAACTAAAGTTGGGTCTCATAAGATTATAAACTCAAGTAAAAAAATCCTCTCATCGAAAAATTATAATAAGGCGATGAATTCTATATTACTCCTGAAATAAATAAGAGCAATCAATCTTTTGCATAAGTGATGAAACTCTTCATTATAAATAGGAGTAATAATTTTTTTTAGATATTAACAAACAATCCTAAGATTATACTCCAATTTTAAAAAAAAAATTAAAACTATAGACCAAAAATCTTATACTCCAATTCTTTAGAAATTCTAAAAATATAAAATTAAAATTTTTTAAAATAATTAATAATAAAAATAAAATTATTATTATTATTATTATTATTATCCAAATACAGATAGATATATTTTCTTTTTCTTTATTATATTATGATAAATAAGAGTAATCGTTCGTCCTTAGATATCAACCAAAAAATTAACCCACATCGAAAAATTATAAGAAGAAGGTGATAGAATACTATATTATAAATAAAAGTAATTGTTCGTCTATAGATATCAACAAAAAAATTTACATTAACGTGGTGAAAAGAGTATCTACAAGACCCAATTATAAATATGAAGTCGTAATTTTGAACTTTACTATAATTTCAAATGCATTAATAATAGTACTATAATAAATAATCAAAGGTATGCATCGTTACTTTAAGCTCAACATTCATTATTATAACTTTTGCCCTGATGATGACGAATTTATTTTTATCACATGTTTCATCGTTGTTGACTGTAATATGTTCCCATTTTACCCAGTGAATATTTATATCTACGTATATTTATGTGCAAAGAACTTTAATTAGTCTTTTATTCTAACTACAACGCACTATATATAATGTCTATAATTTAATTTGATCTTTATCGTATATATTATCTCTGATTCCTTGAACCATATTTATGAATAATATTTCTTTAGTATTAGACATACTCTTAACCTCGACTGACTCTCTACTATTGTACAATTTCACAAATTTATGCAATCATCCAACTTGGTGTCCTTATCAACGTCACTAAAAAGCGGCCCGTGCATCGCACGGGCTTTCCATCTAGTAATAATATATTTGTGAAATATTTCGACAATTTTATAAATAATTTATTCTCGATTTAGAACTTAATAATTGTTGAGGCCGAAAGTAATAGTTTGCGAAATTAATAATATTTACTTTATAGTTAGAGTAAATTACTATTCCCGATATTTTGCTATATCGCTATTTTCGCTATTTTTATCGTAATGCTATTTCGAGAAAGTTTCCTAAATTAGAAGGTTTCCTCTTTTAAGAACGTTTTGATAATCTTATCGAATTACGACAACGACTTTGTTTTGAAGTTACGGAATAAGAGCAAGTGTACGGGTAGAGTAATACAGTCTAGGGTATACGTTTTGCCATCGACTATAAGGTTAGTGTATCTAGTTGTTGCTGGTACATTAATTGTTAAACTGGACATAGTTGTTGTCCAGGAGTGTGTATGCTTACCTTAAGCTAGATATCGCATCGTGTCAGTCGTCGTCAGTTGAACTGGGCATATTTAATTTGTTGTCCAGGAGGCGGTGTATATTACTTAAGCTAGGACCTCGCTGCACGCAGTCCTATTATGGTTGAGTTGTCTAGTTAGAGATCGAAGTTTGGTGACTGAGTTCTCGAAGCTAGTTTAGTATGATCCTAGTGAAAGCCTATTCTGTTACACTGATTGATTTCCATAACGCCGTTATTATTATTGATTGACATTGATTTGCAGGTTGGCAATCATTTCGAATTATTTTACCATATCATTTTAAATGTTTTCCATTTTCAATTATTTTGATATATTAGTAATTGTGCTTTAATATTATATAATATGACTGGGAGAACGTCGTCGTTACTCCCCTCTGAATTGTGGCTGTTATGTTTATAACATGACAAGTATTCTATGTTCGGGTTTGTGTGGGCTAGCGAGTGGCATTTGGTCTTACGCCATTAAATTTATATTCATGTTTTGGATTTGAGTTTTTTGTCAAAAGACACCTAACATTTAGGGCTTTTATAAATATGGCACCTATAATTTTTTTTTTTGCCCAAAAGCACCTTAAATGTTCAATTCTTTGTTAAAAGGCACCAATTGCCAATTTCCGTCAAAAAAATAGAAATACCCGTCAGAGTTGATGGCTTTACTCTTAAATCATCTTCACTCATCCTTAATGAACCCTCCTCCCTTTTATCAAACTCAATCAACTCTTTCATCCCTCTTCCTTCACGCAAATTATCTTTCTTTCTCATCATCTTTATTCCTCCAAAATACTCCATTTCCTTCCCAAAATACTTCATTTATTCCCCTTAATTAAGCCCCACATTTATTGATTTTTTTCACTTTTGCATCTTCTCAATCAACATGTCAACTTCAATTCTTCCTCTCAACAAACAATTAAATGTTGTTGTTCCATTCCAATGACCATGAAAACATCATGCACATAACAAAATTCGGGTAGAAGATTTATGACTTGCAAGTTTTATAATGGAGAAACGGGTTTGCGTGGATATTCGTTTTTTAAGTGGGTTGATGTCGGTATGACCCATTTGCAAAGGAGTGTGATTAACAACTTGATAAAGGAAAATAAGTTGCTCAAGAATGAGATTAATCAAGTGAAACAAGGATTTGTTATTGATACTCGAAAATTAACAATAATTAACACATACTTCAAAATTATACTCGAAAATTAGGGTAACTAACATAAAAAAACAAAATTGAACTCAAAATTAGGGCAATTAAATTTGTTGTTAATGATTTTGGTTATTAATTTACTTGTAATTTAAAAGGATGAAAAATCATAATAAAAAATTTACCAATTGAGGGTTTGATTGAAAATTCGAGAAGCATATAAGTGAAGAGGAAGAATGGGGGCTTGAATGAGCTGATTTGGTTAATTAAGAGAGGAGAGTATAACAAGATTTAAGATGATTAAAGCCGTCAACTCTAACGGTTCTTTCTATTTTTTTGACGGAAATTGGCACATAATTTGGTGTCTTTTAACAAAGAATTGAACATATAAGGTGCTTTTGGGCAAAAAAAAAGAACTATAGGTGCCATATTTACAAAAGCCCTAAATGTTAGGTGCCTTTTGACAAAAAAATCCTTTGGATTGGATGTTAAACAATTTCGAGGTTTTAAATTTTTCTCTTTTTATATAAAGTGGCAGTTGTACTGACTTACCTTCCTTAATAAAGTTTAGTTATCAGTGTGTTAATCCCAACTCGACGGTGATTCCGCCACTGTTTCGCATTAGAAATGGTAGGGGGTTACAGTTAGATTTCATGGTATTTCATATTATTTACTCAAAAAAGTTATGAACCTATTATTGCATAGATAAAAAACGTAAAATTATCTCACTTCGAAAAATTATAATAAAGTGATAGAATTCTATTATATAAATAATAGTAATCTTTCGTGCTTAGATATCAACAAAAAAAATTTAAGTCTTAAAAAGAACTGTTAAGACTATAAACCAAAAATATCTTAAATTTTAGGGTTTTTCTATGGGATACCCCTCAACTATCGGATTTTCCAAGTTGTACCCCCGCCTTTTTCGAATTACAAGATGTACCCCTAAACTTTGTAAATTAGTCTATATTGTAACCAAAGTTGTAATTTTCCAACGAAAAATTCTCAATTGATGATATAAATAGTGATTATTCCCTATTTTACTTTCATCAACCATGATATTTTTTTTTTCAATTTGGATCATTTACTCGAAAAACATCATTCCACCACACTACATGGAGGTGATGGAGGGATTGAGCTTGAAGGATTTAAAAGAATGAGGGAGATAGGTCGACGTCGGCCGACAATAGAGTGCGCTGTGATGGATATTTGGTGGCTTAATGAATGGTAAAGAAAAAGAGGTGGTTTGTGGCATCAAATTGGATTGATTAATATGTTAATTATTCATTTTACAAAAAATAATTGTAATACACTTATCACTTTGGTTATGATATGGAATGATAAGTAAAATTTAGGGGTACACTTTGTAATTCGAAAAAGGCGGGCATACCACTTGGAAAAGTCAATAGTTGAGGGGTACTCCATAGAAAAACCCTAAATTTTAAAAAGAGAGTTCTTAAGAATATAAACTTAAGTTAAATTGTCCACATTGAAGAATTATAATTCTACAAATAAGAGTAATCATTTGTCCTTATAAATCAACAAAAAATCTTTGTAAGTCTTAAAAAGAGTGCTCTTATGAATATAAATTTAAGTTAAATTGTCTCACATTGAAAAAATTATAAAATAATGTGATAGAATTCTATTATATAAATAAGAGCAATCATTCATTCTTAGATGTTAACCAAAAATCTTTTGAGTCTTATAAAATCTATTAAGACTATAAAGTTAAGTAAAATTATCTCACAAAACCTTATAATGAGGTCATAGATTTCTATTATATAAATAAGAGTAATAATCCGTAATTTGTTATTAGATATTAACCAAAAGTCTTTCGAGTCATAAAATGAATTAAGAATTTTTTTAATACTATAAACCAAAAATCTTTTAATTCTTAAGAAATTCTAAACATATAAAATTAAAATTTTAAAATAATTAATAATAAAAATAAAATTACTATTATTATTATTATTATTATTATTATTATTATTTTGCAAGAATGATATCATTTCATTTCATAGAGAAAGAAATTACAAGCATTGCAAAAAACTACCACACTAGAGTATTACATCCCTTTAGGCACCAATCACCTCAATGACTCTATGAAATTTCGGACTATTTCTATACATGGAAAATCTAGTGATAACCAAAAATTTAATTTGTGAAAAAATCCCACCAACATTAGCTCTTTTATCCACAAAAATTCTCTTGTTACGCTCCTTCCAAATAATGTAGGTAGTAGCCGCAAGACTTACTTTAAGCCAAATCCACTTCCAATGTTTTCGAGTTTTGGCAGATCTCATCCACCATACAATCTTATACAATATGAAATCAGAGAACCTCACATTAACCCAACTTAGAACACTCGACCAAACCTCAGCTCCTTGGAGAATGAACATTTGAAGAATAAATGAGAGTGAGTCTCCATAGCATTCTCACATAAATTCATCTGTTCACTATACAAAACCCACGCCTGCTGTACTGATCAACCGTGGCCAATTTCTGCTATATGGCTAGCGATAAATTACCTTTTGACTTGGTAGCAGCACACTTGAAGACAGAACTGAACTCCAGAACTTCTTCTCTGTTTGCCTCAGCCCGTCATAGGCTTTCTTAACCTTAAACTCAGAATTGCTTACACAATGCTCAATGAAGTTTTTAGAAAAAAATAGTAGAACCAAATCGCTGCACCAATATATCCCTCACTTTCAAACAATGCTTAAAGCTAGCAGGAAAGTACTCCTTAACTTCCACATCCCAAATTGAACTCGAACCCATAATATACTTCTTACACCACTTACCCCAAAAGCTTGTAGGAGGTCTAGAGAACGACCACACCCACTTAGCGAGAAGGGCGTGATTCCAAGTCTGAAGGTGTTTTATATTAACCCCACCCGCATCCCATGGAGAACACAGTCCATTCCATTTCTTAAAAACCAATTTGCGCTCTTTATCAGCTACTCCCCAAAAGAAAACCAATAATAATATTATTATTATTGTTATTGTTATTGTTGTTGTTATTGTTGTTGTTCTTCTTGTTGTTGTTGTTCTTCTTCTTATTATTATTATTACCACCACCACCACCACCACCACCACCACCACCACCACCACCATTATTATTATTATTATTATTATTATTATTATCCTAATAAAAGTATATTTTATTTTTCTTTATTTTATTATGATAAATAAGAGTAATCGTTCTTCCATATATATCAACCAAAAAAATATCCGTTCGTCCTAAGATATCAACCAAAAATTTAAGAAAGTAAAATTGTCAACCACATCGCATGGACCTAAGACTCTAGCGTGGTGAGTATCTACAATTATAAATATGAAGTCTTAATTTTCAACTTTACTATCATTTGAAATGCGTTCACGATTGTATTACTCCGTCCTATAAATAAGCAAAGGTATGCATCGTTACTTTAACTGAAATCATTCATTATTATAACTTGTGCACTGATGATGACAAGTTTGTTTTTTTATCACATGTTTCATCGTTGTTAATTGTAATATGTTTCTACTTTACTCAGTAAATATCTATATCTACGTATATTTAAGTGCGAGGTATTTTAATTCGTCTTTCATTCTAACTACAATGCACCTTATATAATGCCTATAATTTAAGGGTCGTGCTTTTTCCTGACGAGCTGAACTTTTACTCAATACTAACGACATTTTACCGTTTTATCCTTCTCATTTCCTCCCATCAAAGTTATAATTTCTTTTCTCTCTCTAAGAACGAGTCAAAATTCAACCACCCATTAACCACCACATATACTCCCTCCCATCCATTCAATTCTTTACACTTACTATAAATGGACAATCCAATCAATTCTTTACATTCCCTTTTTGGCAAAACACTTTACCTTATAATCCTTATATCCTTACTCTATTTACACAAAATGCCACTACTTTTTCCTTACTTTAACTTTGGTGGACCCATAAAACCATTTGATTTACCAATAATACCCTTACTTTTACCACTTTTCTTAAAACTTGTGAAACCCCCCATGTCAAGAATTGAATGGATGGGAGGGAGTATCAAAATTGTCAGGGGTCAATGATGGAGGGATTGCTGAGGTTGAGGATGGTGACTAAATGGGTAGGGTCGGCGGTGGCTGGGTAGGGGCCAAAATCTGAGTCGGACGGTGGGATGGTTGGATGGCATTGGTCTGGGTGATGGGACGGTTGGGTCCGCTAGTCATGGGTGGGTGGAGGCCGAGGGAAAGACGGAGGGAGTCTGGTGTAAGGCTGGAAAAATTTGGATTTTTTTTGTTAGTTTCCTTTTTTTATGTTTTTTTTGGTTATTTTATGTTTTTATATTTTTCTTTTTTTTCTTTGTTTCTAGGTGTGGACATGACATAGGTCCACCCAGACGCGGCCACGTGCAGGTTTGGGTAGGCGAATGAATCTCGTGGTAAGATTGTTCTCGGGTCGAAATTTAAATCGAAATAGGAGTCGCCACCGAACTTTGTGGTAGTTCGGACCGGTTTGAACCCAGTTTATACTTAGGCGTTTCGTTCACAAAGCACGGCCCGCTTTAGTACTAGAGCTTATGGGGGTTCGTCCCTTTGCATAAGGATATCGATATCGGATTACCGAATATTGTATATCGAATGACTCTCGTTCGCCAACGGTTTCGGGCATCCGAAAACCAAAGGTTCTGAGTAAGGGGTGAAGGTACGTGTTGGGAAGCCCTCGAAGGACACCCAACCCCACCGCACTTAGCGGCCTCTACTAGGATATCGATTAGTTTTCGTGTACGCGGATTAGTAAGATAGTGAAATGATATGCAAACAGCGTTTTTAGCTACCCATGCGAAATACGTGTTTAGCTACGTCGTGTTTAGCATGTAGGTTCATTTAATAAATGGTAAATGCCACGCAACGAAAAGAATAAGCAAGTTAAAAGTAAATTACAAATTACACGGGCGGAATACAACCCGGGATTCACAATACACAAGCGAAAATATAAAATTATCAGGTTAGAAACGGTAACGTAAACTATAAACGGACTCGTAAATAGAAAACGTAAATTGAAACCGTAAACCAAATAATCGGACAGACTCTAATCAGCTACATATTGAGAAGAGGACGGAGGCTCGGACGCACGAAATTGTGCGGCCTGGTACTCAGGCACCTGGGGTGAGGCGGCCTGCTGTTCAGGCGCCTAAGGTGGGGCGGCCTGATGTTCAGGCGCCTGCCCCTGGGCGCCCGGGCAGGCTAGGTTCAGGACCAAAGCGTGATGCTAGCTTGACCCCGAAGCCTCGATATCTCGTCCCGACTCCTCCTAGCGAAGACTGACTGTCTCGATCCGTCGTATACCGAGTCCGACTAGGGAGTCTTTTGTATAAGACTTTCGTAATAAGACATTCACTCGGAGTCGTAAAAGAATAAAAGTAAATGCGAAATGTATTTTTGAAAAGAAGACGCGCGATTGATTAACGCGCGTCGACTAGCGTCGCAAGTATTGTTCCCTAAGGGAAATGTGTATCGTTGTGGACTATATCGGAAGTCTACGATATCTCATTTCTGCCATAATGGGGTACTTGTCCTTAACCGACTCAATTTGTGAAACATCGACTTTATCGACTTAATACGAGTATCGAGGACCTTCGTATCGCGATATCGTTATCGGGTCGCGTATACCGTACGACTCTCGGATTGACATCATAGTGTTTCGCATCACTTCGATTGTCGAAAACTCTTTATGCACGACATTCGATTATGAAATCGACATCGGGCATTTAGAGCGACATTCGAAAAATGATATCGAATACGCCCGAAAAAGAACGACTGTGATCGCGTCATAACCCGAAGGGTCTGGCGCACGCCATAAAGCGCCTTGACCCTTAGACGCTTGGGGGCGGCGCGCCTAAAAAATGCGGCGCCACCTCCGGTGCGGCCTGTTCGGGGGTTATACAGACTTTAGGCAACGTTGATTGTCGAATGTGTTCGATATGAAAATTCGATTGTCTTCGCAAAACAATTTTTTTTTTTGGTAAAGGGTAAGTATATATATATATCAGCAATTCAATGTACAAAAAGAATGACTACATCAGGTTATGTAGTCATTTAGCATCTTTAGCACAAACTGGATATCTAATTTTACACATGATTCTATGTCTAACATCCATCTTAATCAATTTGAACACATGCTGAGGCAATTGTACGGTCCTTTGCGTTTTGGTGTCGTAATTTGGCCTTTTAGGCCTACGACGCTCGATTTTTGCATCATCGAACGTTTGCTCGAATCGATTTTGAAAATAGTTTTGTAATTAATAAACGCGGTATTAATATGACGGAAATGTAAAAGATCGTTTTAGGGGGTTGACACACCCTAGACAACCGATTACGTGGGGTAGTGTAGACACCCACATTTGGCCGCTAGGTGTTGATAGTCGGGATTTGTCGCCAACCTTTACCATCAAATAAACCAACTAACCTAAACTACAATAGCTAGGGTAAGTCGAGTCGAATCCACAGAGATCGAGATTGGGAATGAATACTAGTTCGGTCTCGGATTACAAATTAGCTACGCGGATAGATAGAAGAAAGTGATTAAACTAATTGAACTAACTAACAAAAGCATAATAAGTAAACTAATAAACAAATAAAGCAAGTTATCAAATGGAGAAAGCCTAGGGTCCGATTTCCTCCACCGACACACCCCAATCATGTCATTGGAACCCCGTTAACAAGTCATCGAATAGTGAATTAGGGAGAAAATGCCTCTAAAGGTCCAAACACCTCCCTCCCGGGCTCATGAATGGATAAATAATAATCCCAAGTACCTCCCTCCCGGGCTCGTAATTGGTATCTTAGGTCCACACCGAAATCCACTCTCGTGGTATCCCGCTAAGGGCCTAAGTCATTAAGTCTACGCTAGATTCCCGTCCGTCTTTCTCCACCTCCCGAGGTAAGAGTTTCGACCGAAAGTCAAGGGCACTAACATTGGGTTCTCACTCTCGTGTTCAACCCAAATCGGTGAGGTTAGTCAAATGGGTAATCGGTTTTCCTAAACCTAATCGGCTCCCGACAATGGACAATGGTCAAGGAACCATAGCCAACCCAAAAGACTAATCGAATCCTAACCCCCTAACAATTCCAAACTCAACATCCGACAACTCATTAAAATGGGCCCAATAACATAATCAAGGCGTGTCGGGGATTAATCGTCCCCTAGTAAAAGACTACTCACTACCCATACAAATAATAATCAAAACACTAATAATTACTCTAAACATAAAAATAAGCATTATGAAACAATAAAGACTAAAACTTTAACTAATGAAATAAATTAAACTAATCTAACATAACACATAGTACTAATTACTCAACCTAAAGATGAAACACAAACTTATAATCATATTACCAAACACAATTAACGAAAAAGTAATGAACTTTAAACTAATTAGTAACTAAATTAAACACAAGCCCAAAACATAAAGATGAATAATAAATAAAAAGAGAGAAGAAAATTGTACCATAAGATTACTAGAAAGAAGAAGAAATTGAAGTTGAAGAAGAAAGGATTAACTTAATTAAAACTAATTAAAAGAGTTAATTAAACTAAAAGAAAACAATGGAAAAAACAAAGAGGAAGGTGCTGCTGTGTTCTCTTACTGCTACTCCTACGCTCCCCCCCTCTAATTCTCTACCTTATTCTCTACTCTAACTCTCAGCCTCTTCCTTCTTTTTGGTGGGCTGCTCTCAAGCCCAATAATATAATAACCTGGCTTCTCTTCTCTTTTAGTTTAGACCCATCTTGACCTGTCTTCATTCCAGCCAACTCGGCCCTTCCCGGTACTTACGAATAGAAACATGGACGCGCAGTACCGAAATCTCAAGAAATACGATAAATATAACTAAATTATGCTAAACTCGACTTATAAAATAATTGAACCCAAAATGACTAAATAATGACAAAACGAATAAGAAAACCAACTAAATAAGAGTACAAATGCGGGAAAAAAATAGGTAAAATACCGACTTATCAGGTGTCTATAGCAGTTTCTAAAAAACACCCGATGATGATCGGACGTAAACATGACTTAATATGCTTGATTTTGGACTCGGAATCAATAGTATTTGGCTTGGGCTTTTTACGGAGTAGAAATCTCACAAAACCAATCTCAAATCCAGGCCTAGTGAGTCATTTCCAATCAAATAAGACTAATTTGGGTCAAAACCGACACGAAGGGCAAAACCGTCTTTTAGCGACCGGGTCAAACCCCGGTCAAAGGCATTTTGGAGACATAAAAATTAGCCACGTCGAAAGTCTGACCCGAAGTTAAAAACTATAAAAAATCAGCTATAAAGAAGATCCAAGCAACTAAACCTCTCCGTTGGAGATAAACTTTTATCTCTAAGGAAGTCTCCCACCCGACCAGACCCACTCGATCGAGTGGACTCCACTCGATCGAGTAGGCTCATAAAACCCACAAGAACCGGTGTCAGACCGGGCACTCGATCGAGTGCAACACACCACTCGATCGAGTGGCCCTTTTTCTATCCAAAACCGGAATTTCTTCCTATCCAAAACCGGGTGTTTCCTTCCATCCAAAACCAGCTTTTCCTATCCAAAGACGGTATTTATTTTTATCCAAAACGGCCTTTTCCAATCCAAAGCCGGGGTATTTTCCTATAAATACCCCACCCCCTCAACATAATTGAGGACGACAACCCGACAACCTCCATGACTTTACAACCTTACACAATCCCAACTAGAAAATTCAGCAATCCTTGGCAGATTATACACACATCAGATCCCGATCTTTCCTCTAGAAATCCTTTAGGAAACCCGAGAGCAAAACTCGTCAAATCCCACCCCAATTATACACACCATAACTCTCCTATATATATCTCAACGCTCCTGTGCCTAGGCCACTACTATACGATTCTATTTTCGAGATAATTAAACATGTAGGTTGAAGGTGTTACAAAATCCTGATTCTCTTCTTTCTCTCTTCTCCTCGTTCTCGTCTTTTTTTTTCGGTAAAATGTAATTGTATTAATAAGCTTTGTTTCACAATTTGAATACATAACCAAGACCCACATATCCACTACTACTAGTAATTGACACCCAGTAGCCTAATCCAATTCCTATCAACACAGGTGTTAATTGATTTCATCTTAACATCCACTCTCCTGCATACCTCCCTTTTGACCTCCTGTATTAGTTTACTTGGCCTCCGTAAACAATAATCAGTCCTACAGGTATTACGCTCATGCCAAAGGAAGTAAATCAACCCCAACAGAGCTGTGGATACTATCTGTTTCTGCACTATCGACTTAGATCTCCGTTTCACGCACCATGCCACAAAATTGATAGCAGGAATCGGGATGTCAATCCATTGCTGTAACATCCTGAAGCACCTGCTGCTATAGTCACAATCAAAAAATAAATGGCTACCCGTCTCTTGCTGTGTCTGACAAAACAAACATAGGTCATCCTTTATGAATCCAAATCTGCATAATCTCTCTCTCTCGTCAATAGTCGATTCTGCATAAGAAGCCACGCAGTAAAGGAATGCTTCGGAATTGCCATTCGACACCACACAATGGGCTGCCAATTGACCTGCACTGTCTGACCAAGGAGCCAATTATACCCCTCCTTAATTGTATATTCTGAATTCGTGTTCCACTTCCCAGATCTGAATGGAGCAATAAACAGAGTTTTAATAGAGCATATCCGCCTCCAACTCCAACTTGTGGCTTGTGACGGTTCATACTCCAGCCAATTCGCCCCTTTCAAATAAATCGCACTAATCCATTTAATCCACAGATGGTCTTTTTTCTCATGTATCCACCAATTGTACTTACAGATATTTGCCTTATTCCACACAGAAGCATTCAGTATACCCAATCCACCACTCTAGTACCCTTTGCAGCAGCTTTCCCAGGACATAAGCGGCACTTTTTGATAATTCTCGTCCCCCGACCATAAATAATTCCTACAAATGCTTTCAACCCGTTTGATCACCCCACTAGGCAGGAGGAAAATTCGACTCCAATAAGAGTGTAGGTGCGTTAGGACAGCCTTTACTAATGTTAATCGTCCTGCATAACTGAGCTTCCTAGTACCCCATCCATGTATTCTTTTAGTCAGTTTTTCAGCTAGAACAGCACAATCTGCAGAGGTCAGTTTTTTTGTATGAAATAGGTACCCCAAGGTATCGGAAAGGAACATTCCACAACTGAAACCAGAGAGCAGCAGTAGCGATTGTTTAACTCGGTCAGTCACTCCACTTATCACCATCTCCGACTTCTGTAGGTTTACCTCCAGTCCTGAAGCAGAGGCGAACCAATCAAAGGTCTTCTTGATACATCTCACAGAATCCTCATTTTGCATAACAGAAGACCAAAAGGTCATCTGCAAAACACAAGTGCGACAATCGAATTCTGTTGCATAGTGAATGGAACTTAAATCCTCGGTTTAAGGTCATCACATCCAAAAGCCTCGTGAAGTATTCCATACACAATGTAAAAAGGAGGGGCGACATAGGATCCCCCTGCCTGATTCCTCGTTTTCCTTTGAAAAAACCAAACAATGATCCATTTAAGGCCAATGTGTACATAGGACCCTTCTCGTCTTTTTCGTTCTTCTTCTTTTGTTTTTTTCGTTTTTTTTCGTCATCGTCGTAACTATATAATAAGCAATGCGCATACATAACCTTTTTTTAAAAACATTTATTCTTAAGATGTGATATTGACTCCGTAGTCGAATATTATGTCTAAAAGAATTAGTCAATAAATCGAGCTAACACGAACCCGTTGACGCCGAAATAATTGTCACATAATCCGAAAGGATTAATTACGACATTATAACGCGAAGGGAATTATTTCGTCCTAGTTCAATTTAAAACATCTTACTAACATCTTTCCTAGAATTCGCTCTAAATATTGGATATTGATTCCGTAATCAAATATCGAATATGCCGAGTATCAAAAATTAAGTCGAGTATAAATCATATTATATTTTTACACGACTTAGCAAAATTATCGATTTTCAAAATTAAAAGCAATTTCGAAATCAATGCTAAATTTCAAAACGAACCATTGTTCGTACAGGGGGCACTCGACCGAGTGGCAACCCAAAAATTGGGCAGAAAATTTTTCGAGGGACACTCGACCGAGTCCCTCCTATGACTCGGCCGAGTGGCCCCGGTTACGCCTAAAATAATGAGCCTTCTACAGATTACAAGTCTCGACAAATCTTTTTTAGCGACTTCGGTCGTCACGTGCTATGTCCATCACGTGTTTATCTTTTCAAAACCATGCATCGTATCATATTTACATCATCTAATTTATTTACGCTCCATTATTATCGCAATTGTTGCGTATTTCGTTTGTTGTATTGTATTTCCGGGTGGTATGCCGCTCGCATGTTTGTAATCTACTTTCGCACTTTTATTTCGTTGTTTGTTTTATTATACTAAAATGAACCTCGCATGCTAAATAACTCTGACGTTAGTTTAGATGCATTAAATCGACGTAGCAACTTATTCAATTTCGACATCTCATAAGATATTGTTTGCATATCATTCAACCGCCAAACTAAGGCGCGTACACGAAAAACGAACGATATCTAAGTAGAGGCCGCTAAGTGCGGGCGGGTTGGGTGTTCTTTGTGAACTTCCCAACACGTACCATCACCCCTTACTCAGAACCGTGGTTTCCGGATGTCCGAAACCGTTGGCACACGAGAGTCATTCAATACACGATTCCCGATAATTCGGCGTCGGTATCGCAATGCAAAGGGACGAACTCCATAAACTCTGAAATCGGAATGGGTCGTACTCTGTGCATGGCCCACCAAGATATAGAGTGGGTTCGAACGGGCCTGAACTCCCACAAAGTTCGGTGGCGACTCCTAATTAGATTTAAATTTCAATCCGAGATCCATCTCAGATGAGATTCATTCGCCTCCCCAAACCCGCGTGTGGCCGCGTCGGGGTGGACTTATGTCATGTCCACAATTTGGCGACTCCGCTGGGGATACCTGATGTACCACTTGTCATCGGGATTCTCAGGGTGAGACTCGAAAAGAAATCGTTCGATTAATAATGTACGCGCATTAGTTTAATGGTTCAGGCATAACCCAAATTTTTCCCGGGTCGGTTACTTGTGACCGACGTCCCACTATACCACGGTGCATTCCTAAATGGGTGCGCTAAAAACTTCTATGGCCGAACTCGTATGGGTTTCACAGCATGTTCTAAGACCAATTCGACTTAGGAAGTCCGTCTTGATTTACGAGAAAGCCGTTGTTGTTGGTATAGACCCGATTTTGACCGACTGAGACTTAGTGTGAGGCATACATGCTGTCATCATAATGCTTTCGTAACTACGTGCTATTTGGTTTCCTTGTCATTTTTCAAAAACCGTCATTTCAAAAAATGCATCTTTTAAAAAAATCCAATTTTCAAAAAATCGGAAATGCTGCCAAAATTTAGACTTAAAGATTTGACTCAAAACAAGTCTATTTCCTAGTCGGCATGTTGTCCATTCTGATATTCAAATTTCCGATCCCTATTCACTTTTTTTTCGAATTTCCAAAATTCAATTTTCGAATCTTCAAAATTCATTATCGATTTTTAAATCTTCGAGATGCTATTCTCGATTTTTTTTAAATCTCCGAGATGCCGTTTTCGATTTTCAAATCTTTGGATCCCGTTTTCGATTTTTCAAATTTTTGGAAATTTATTTTCGATATTCAAAATTTCAAAATTCCAAATATTCAACTTTTCAAAAAAAAAAAAAAAAAACTTGGTCCTGTCGGCCTGCTACCAATTTCAAAAGACGGGATCACCTCCTAAATTTTCAAAACGTGAAATTACTCGCAACCATTCCAACATTCCAAAATGCCCGGTCCTATTGGCCCACTACCAATTTCACGACCATCCTCTCAATTTTCAAAATTCAATCATTTCTTCAAAACCCTTCTTGTCCTAGGACCTACCGTAATCCGTGTGTCGGGTCTTTTCATAACACGTCGAAGGTCTGTAACGTCGAAACTCCGTTGATCCTACATCATGGGTTTCTTCCCAATCCTAGTCCGCCTTATCCTAAAGGCATAACCAACCAACACGAGTCATACACTCGTAAATGGAAGGTTCGTCTAGACGAAGTCCTAATTAGAAAGTCCCACGCGACCTTTCCCTCCAGCAGGACGGTCCCCCACGACCTTTCCTAAAGGAATTTTGCCCATCTTTCAATCCGTTAGTCGAGTCATCCCAATTCGCGAACCCTTTAACTTAAGGGGTCTACCCTAGTCACAAGGTCCACCCCTATTCGGATCAAGTCGAGGGTCTCTAGCGTCGAAACTCTGCCGATCTTACATCGCAGGTTTCTTCCTTACCCCGTATGTCCTTCCTCGGGGTCGAGTCAACCTTTTACAAGGCATAGCCCTATAATGAAAGGTTCGTGACCCTTACGTATAAGGGTCACTCGTCCAACACTCGAGTCTAAGCAAAACTTCGATCACACTCGGGGGTTGCTGTTGTGTGCCAAATTTGGACCATTTTTCCTCCCATTTAGACCCGTTTTTCCTTCTCTTTGCGAGAATAAAGTGCGATTATCGCCGTATTTTGAGTAATTCTTGCATAAGCGTATCTGTTTTGCATTTTACGTGTTTTTGGTAGTTTTCTGTCCATTTTGATAGGATTTTCGACCAAAAACGTGTCTGAGCTCCTATGAGCATAAGAGAGAAAGGGAGATCGTCCGAAAAGCAAAGCACACAACTTAAAATCCAAAGTCCAAACCCAAGAGGTGAAACCTTGAGTGAAAAGGAAAAACTTCAAGTCCATTGTGCATCTTCACCGGAGAGGTCGAACTTCAAATGGATATATCTAGAGTTCTAGACCTCGAATCGAAGCGATTCCAGTTGGAGGTGAAATCTTATCTTCTTAGCTTTCCAACGACATATCACACGCCCCAATCGGAGATCAAACGAGAGATTTGTGGCCCTCTGAAGTCACAGGGGCGAAATTTCACCCGATGAGAATTTGACCGGGCGAAATTTCGCCCGATGGTGTTCCTCCCCAGATTGCCATTTTGGACAAAAAGTTCATAGGGTGAAATTTCACCCTATGAGATGACCGGGCGAAATGACCGGGCGAAATTTCGCCCACCGGGTGAAATTTCGCCCGATGGAGAAAAGCGCCAAAAATGACGATTCGGGAAGAAAATCTCACCGGGTGAAATTTCACCCGGTGGTGCTAATGTCGTCAACCGCAGGGCAAAACTTCACCCCATGAAGACTCATTGGGCAAAGTTGCATCTCAAAGGACAAAGTCTCACTAATGGGCAAGGATTAGATTATGGGCTTTAGGTTAAGGATCCATTAAGAGATTACTATATATATGTAACCCTAGATTATTGCCCAACTCACCTCTCCATTGTGCTAAGGAGGGATGAAGTTACACCACTCCACCATCCTATTACACCATCAATTAGTAGTAGTAGTAGTAAAAATCCTAAAAAATTCCTAGTAGTTTATATAGTAATTAGTAGTAGATCTATACAATTCTCATCAACAATTGTTTAGATCTCAAGTTTGTAGAAGATTTATCAAGTTTTATATGAAGATTTGTGGGTTTATTGAAGAATTAGTGACAAGTTCTTCATTCTCTCCATCAAAGATTCAACCTTTATTCATGATATCTTCTTGTTTCTTATAGATCTACATAGTTGGTATATTTCTCTTCCACTCCCTAATCTCTAGTTTAGTTTTTATGATTAATATGCATGTTGTGATGATTTCCATAATGAATTGTGAGTAGATTTCTTTGTTGGGGAATTAGGGAGGAGGATTTGGAATATTTTATTCAAGGGATGTTGGTGGGTTGTTTACTTGTTATTTATCGATGTTAAGGTTTTTGTGTCTTTGTTGACTTGGAATCGCGACTATGCCGACCTTGACTCATTTCTACCAATATGGGGAAACTCGGGGTAGAAATTACTTTAGATTGAGACTTACCCTTTCGTCGCGAAAGCGGGCTTAGGTAGGTTGGATGAGGATACCGAAAGGTGTCACTCTCCTTTTTAACGTTGTAACAAAAACTCGATCCCGAGACTATTAGACCCCATTTCCGAATCCCGACTCTCCCCAACACCTTTCCTACTTATTGACCCTAGCCCGTGATCTCTCGACCTCTCTCGATCTCTCGACCTCTCTCGACCTAAACCCCCCTTTCTCGACCCTATCACGCCTAGACTTTGACTCGACCGACTTTACCTAGCCCGTCCCTGTGGATCGATCCCCGACTTACCGCTACTACGTAGTAGTTAGTTGGAGTTTACAAATATTGTTTGACCGCGTTGGATAGGCGACGATCCCGCGCGCATCAGTTGCCCTTCAGCAGAGCGCTCAATCACGGTTGCTCTAAGGGTCATGTCTTACACGTGTTGTCTCACGTACCTACTTCCGAGTCACTTAGATGCCACACCATCTAAGTCCTATCAGAGTTTTTAGTCTCACTTGGGGGCTATCCTCCACCCGAGCAATCGACCACGGTCACCCTAGGGAGTACCCTACGTCCATCTTGCATCGGACGACTGTGATGCCTTATTCGAGTCATACCTATGCTACGAATACTCGAGTAACCTAGGGTTAGGTCACCACTGTTGGTCCGAGCACGCGACACGGTCAATCACGGTCGCCCCTTTTTCGGACTCACCCTTCTGCAGCTCGGGTCTAATCACGGTCGTTACTTTGTCTAGGCCAACGTTCGGGTATCCCGATCCAAGAATTTTTAGTCATTCATGTCACCTCCGGGCCATATCTAGTTCGATTCTCTCTCTTGCACTTGTGCAAAATCGAGCTTAGGCGAGTTCTAACACCTATCGCTTCTTCCTATTAGGGACCCAATGAACGAGACACTACCTAACCACGACAAATCTCGTGCCGTCGAGAAAGGAGATATCCAGGGGAGTATGCTTATGCTATCTTGCTCCATTAACAATATCTTCTTGGAAATCAATATCGCCTTAGATAACCTAAGTTCCAAGGTAGCCATCATCGAAGAGGATCTTGTGAGAACCCGATCCAGTCTAGCACAACTAGAGCGGGTAAGGCAGCCAATCACCCAACCGAGCTATTTGAAGGTTGAACACTCTTACGAAACTGCCCGATATCCCCAAGATGGCAAGACCGAGAGAGGTAACCATCAACTCACCTCTCCGAAAATCAAGAACCAGTCAAAAGGAAGGACATATACCCACTTGGATATGTCCTACACCGTCGCTTTTCAAAGGTTGGTTTCTGATAACACGCAAATTTGGACCGTTTTACCCCCAATTTTCACTCGTATTTGACTCGATTTTGTGTGCTTTAACGTGAATATAACTCATTTTTTACTATATTTCTTATTTTCTAGTTTGAATTGGTTTTTTCGTATTTATCGTCTTTTTCGTATTATTTCGTACTGCTTTTGTGTGTTTTTGTCTTATAGGTACGTGTTCGTAAATAAAGAGGCGAGTTGAAGCGAGAGGAGTCAAGTCAAGAGATCGAGTCAAACCCCAAGTCAAACCCGATTCACCTAACCCATTTCACCCATTCACCATAACTCATTAAGCCAAATCCACTTAACCCATTTCCCATCCTAAATCTACCAAACCAAATTCCTCAACCCACAAATCAACCCAATTACCCAAACCAACCCAACTATCTCAAACCAACCCCATTCCCCTAATCCATATTCCAATTCAATCCAACCCAATTAAAGTCGAGGTCAAACCCGACCTTGACCACCCCTTCATCCTCATCCACATATCAAACTAGCAACATTCAAAACCCCAAATTAATCCATTCCATCACCATCCTAACCCAACTCAAACCAAGCCCAAATCTTAACCCATTTTCACTCAACCCAATTCCAATCACCTAGTCAAGGTCAAACTTGACCTTGACCCTTGACCCTACTCCACCACCATAACTTATCACCACCATACTCCCATACGCGACCCCCACCAGCGGCGGCAGCCGCGTCTCCCTCCGTTTCCAGCGAACACTACCACCGAACCAACTTCCTCCATTGACCACCATAACCGACAGCCACCACCTCCATCTCCGACCTACCTCCGTTCCGCCACACCAGCACCAATCGAGCCATCAACCCCCTCCGTCTTGACCGACAACGCAGCAGCGCCGGCAACCAGCCGCGCCTCCCCTCCGTCTTCCTCTTCGCCGGCGAGCAACGAAGCAGCAGCAGCGGCGACGCGAGCCCACTTCCCCTCCAGCCGGATTCCGACGAACAACATGACGACACCAGCTCCGGCGAGTATCGCCGGCGTCGATCGCCATCTCCGGTGTCGACCTGGCTCGACCCAGATCCGGAGTTCGAAAGTTAGGAACCGACATTAAGGAGGTGGAGGTGAAAGGTGTTGATGATAGGTTGACAGTTGAGGAGAAGGTGGTGATTGGTAGTGCTCATTTTCATAAGGAGTCTGATGGGGACGATGTTTTTGAGGAGGCGATGGAGTTGGCTCTAGATGATGGGACTGACGAGGCAGATGGGTTGAAACCAGTCTTTGAGGATGTTGATGTTCATGTGAGAAATAAAGGGGAAAGTGTTTCGGGTTTTTCTGAGGCCAAGGGGGATTCAAGCTTGGTAGATGAAGGGGATGTCGGAAGTGCATTAGAAGGGTATTGATCGAAGACTCAGAGTAATTGAATTGGAGATGATAGGACGAAATTGAAATCCCGCGGGGCAAAGTTTTGCCCGGTGGGTTAGTTATGCAAAACCGCAGGGTGAAGTTTCGCCGGATGGGTTTCATAGGGTGAAATTCTGTTGATGGGTATTGGGCTGCCTCTTATTGGGCTTAGAAGATTAGGGTTTTGAGACCCCTCTTTTCTCTCCTCTATATATATATGTAACCCCTCATTTGAGAGGAGAGAGAACTACACTACACCACCACAACACTACCTAAGCTATTAAATTAGTAGATTATATTAGTAGATTACTATTAGTTTCTTAGTAGATTATTTAGTAGGGAGATTTTTGGAGGGTGACAATCCAAAAATCTCCACTTATTATAGATCTAATTAGTAATTTCCTTCTCAATTAGTGTACAAGACTCCATCTTTATTGTATTCAACTTTTTATTGAAGTTCTTTTGAAGATTTTCAAGGGGTTAGTGACAAATCCATTGTCATCTTCATCAAGCTTCTCCTTATTTTATTGCAATCTTCTTTATTATTATCGTTTTTCTCCATAGTCGGTATATTTCTCTTCCTCTCCCTAATCTCTAGTTAGATTTAATTTCGTTCTAGATTTAACCTCTCGTCTAGATTTAATTTAGTTATTGTTTTCCTTAGATTTAATTATTATGCTTGTTTAGTTGATTTCTCCTTAGTTATCGTTTTATTACTTTCCATTATGAATAGTGAGTAGATTTCTTGTTAGGGGTTTAGGGAGGAAGATCTTGGGTAATATGATTTAAGGAATTTTGGTTGGGTTGCATGCTTGTTGATTTATCATGTTTGAGTTTTTGTGTCTTTGTTGACTTAGAACCGCGGCTAAATCGACCTTGACTCACTCCTATCAATATGGGGAAACTCGGGGTAGGAGTTACCTTGACTTGAGACTTACCCTTTTTCGCCGCGAAAGCGGGATCTAGATAAGTTGGGTGAAGAAACCGAAAGATGGCATTCTCCCTCTATCGACTTTGTGACCGACCCATAATTCCGAGACTCATAGAACCCGATTTCCGGTTCCCGACTCCCCCTAACACCTTTTCCTTATTAGATTAGCTTTTCGTAGTTTATAGCCTTTTAGTGTAGACTCAACACAAAAAAAACCCCAAAATAGACTCCAAACACTTTTTGACTTTGACTCGACCGACTTCCCATAGACCGTCCCTGAGGATCGATCTCCACTTACTGCTACTACGTAGTTAGTTTGTCGTGTTTACAAATATTGTTTGATCGCGTTAGATAGGTGACAATCCGACGCGCATCAAAATGGCGCCGTTGCCGGGGACGGCGATTAGTTAGTTGAGTTTTAGTCTTTTTGTGTTTGGTTATTGTTCTCTCTCTACCCTAGTGCCACTTGGTGCTAGGAGACTCACTTTCTATTTGACTATGTTTGCCAAGAACAGGTTATCAACTTTTCGGTTCGATCCCGAGCCAAAGATGGCATTTCAAGCAGTGAGATTCCCGGTAAATATCTCAACTAGAGTGATTCCACATCCATACCTCACACCACCAACCATACATACTATCCTTCCATCCCTTCCAAATCCATCCATATCATCAACGACCATAAATCACTCTTCCAATAATCCACTTACACCCTTCACTCCACAAAATATACCTTCCACAACACCTCTCATCACTCCAAATCACCAAGAAACATCATCTCCACAAGAAAATTCTCCAACCCTTTCACCTCCCAAATCACCTTCATCACCAAAAAGCCTTCAAAAGACAACTCTTGGTTCACATTCACAACTCACTCACGAGGATTTTTCTTCCCCCATTTCCTATGGAACCATTCCGGATGAGTTTGAGCTTGAAGATTCCTTGATCAATGAAGTAAAACTAGATACCTTCCATGGGCCCCCTCAAGAAGATGCTTTTGAACATGTATGCTCTTCCGAAGAAAAGCTAGTTGGAGCCAAGCTTATTAAGAGGATGGGAGATGAAAATTCTCCTATGACCAATGAATCGAAGCTCCAATTGGAAAAGGAAGAGTTAACCAAGAACTTGAGGCTATGAATGCAAGGCATAAAGGGAATAATTACCATAATCAAGGAGGTAATTATCATAATCAAAGGTTCAATCAAGGGTATCAGTGCAATTATCAAAGTAACCAAGGGCCAAATCAAGGGTATCAAGGGTTCAATTTTCAAAGACACATCCAACCCTCTCCTTTTTATGTAAATCAAGGTAATTATCAACGTGGTCAAGGTAGTGGTCAAGGGTATGGTTCGGCCATTGATATGAGAAAGACTTTAGTCAAAGAAGTGTATCAAGGAAACCCGAATTACCAAGGTAATCAAGGTCATAAAGGATTACACTCTCAAAGCTACAATGGACCCTCTCAATTCTTTGGCAACCAAGATCATTTTCAACAAAGTCAAGGAAGCAGTGAATGGGACAATTCATTAAATGAATTGCAAAGAACAATAGAGTATTTGACGAATGAAAATGTGAAAAAACAAGGCAAGGCTCGAACTCTTGAAATCTCAACGAGCATCCAAAGCCTTAGTTACTCTCGTGCACTTACCTCATGACTTTCCCGGTCAACCTCAACACCCAAGGGATCCACCATGCCAAACCCATGTCGTTATCAAAAGAGAAGGAAAAGACCTTGAAAACCCTCACAATCACTTGAGTACCAAGGCAACCCCAAATTTGCAACAACAAAAAGCACCACATGCCACTACTCTCGATTCTCCCAAACAAAACCGGTGAATTCGAGAAGAATTTGAGTTAGTTGCAAAGCCCGAGGAAAAACAACGAAAATCGAAGGAAGCTAGAAGGCAAGTGACCGAGCAAGCAATTGAGGAGAAGGAATCCAATGTTCCACCTTCATCGATCTATGCGCCATCTTTACCATTTCCGCAACGAGCTAAAGTTCACAAAGGTAATATCAAGTGTAGCCAATTTGTGGACATGATCGAAAAGGTGGAAGTCTCCTTGCCCTTCACCAAGGCAATTCAAGAAAAATCAACCCCCACTAATGGGATGAAAAATGGTGAAAAGTCTATGGACATCAAGTTTCCTTACCCCAAAAGGCAATCCAAGAAACCCATTCAAGGTGAAGTAGTGATCCATGAAGATATCAATGAGAATGAAAACATCTTGTCATCAAGGATAGAGATCACCACTTTCGCTCCTAAAAAGGAACTCGAATCCCAAAATTTCCACATGGTAAATGCAATCAAGAATGTCGAGGATACGAGTCTTTGGGATGAGTTGAATTAGGTAATAGATGTTGTTAAGTCTTGGAATGACGATGAAATCAAGTTGTCCTTGTGCGAGAATGCCGAAGAACATTACGAGTCCTTTGCTAGTAAGCCAAACTTTGGTTTAGGAGAAATTGAAACCGTCGGTAAAAGTTTCGAATCTCTCCTTCACGATGATATGAGGACAAGTGATATCTTGAGATTTAGGGATATGGGCCCGCAACTTGAAGAAGATATGGGGATGTACAATGGGGAATTAAAGCCTAAACCGCCTTTTGTGTTGAGTGGTGAGATTGTGAAGCCTTGGAGAGTTAGAAGGTATTTTGGGAAGAAATGGTCACTTGGACTAGTGAGATGGAAAGACCCGGGAGACCATGACAAACCCGGGAATCGTGAATTTAAAGACTGCTTATCGCTTTCGACTTGGAAGCTTCTCATGATAGCTTGGATCGGCTACATGAGCCCTTCTGAAGACTCTTCTAGAGCCTTTGACCTAATCCTCCGAACCCTTGATGGGTATGGTGGAGATTACACTTTGAAGACAAACAAACTTTAAGGTTTGGCGGTCCTAGCCAAAACCGCGCTTCTTGGGAGGCAACCCAAACTTTTTTGTGCATGTTTACGCTTTTTGTATTTTGTTTTTGTTTGTAGGAATCTCCAACAAGAAGCCAACATGGATAGATGATGAAGAATTTGGAAGCGATCAAGTTTTGGAAGAGATTTTGCTTGATTGTTTCATTTTGGGATTGTGACGTTTGTTTGTATCTTGTTGAAGGATTGATGGTGTATTTGTAATTGTGTTGTTTTTAGTAGTTGTTGTGGGATTTTAATTAGTATCCTTCTTGTATTGCCTTGCTTTCTCCTTTCTTGCAGGAATACCACCCACTTCATAGCATAAGGACGTGAGGTATTAAAAAGTGAAGACCTTTTGGTAATCCCTTCTTACCCTTATTTTTCTCCCCTTCCCTTATTCACATGGGAGTATGGGCTTGTATGCTTTGGAGGTTCACTTGGTGAACGTTTTGGAATTGGTGGTTGTGATTGTGTTGACTATTTGAAGAAGATTGGAGTGCTTGGCTTTACTTGTAGTTGTTTTTGTTTTTATTTTTGTTGTGTTCTTTTGTGTTTTGTTTAGTGTGTTTTAGGTAAATGTTTTCGAAAACCCGATTGTGAGACTTGCTTACGAGTGTTCACCTTCCCTTGTTAGTAACCCATTTTGATTTTCGCCTTTATTCTATTAGAATGACATTAAAACAAAATTTTCATTGATCATTTAGCTTGAGTCCACTTTTTCTACTAGGAGTTTACATCGAGGTTTGCATTTCACCACCTTGACCACCCATGGAGTGATAAGGCCTTGGGTACCGGATCCCGTGCCTATAGGTGACCTTACTTGAAGATATCTTTAGGTTTGGGACGATCCTCTTTGCTTTTGCGAAAAGGTCGGGATTACACTTACCTCCAGTGTCGACTAACTCCATGGTTCACTCATTTCCATTTCGTTTAACGCCCCGTTGTACGCTTTTAGTTGATTAAGAGGACCTAGATAAATCATCAATGTTTTTAGTGATTTATTGTCATCCTATTAGACTTTAGTCCACTTCATCTTGAGCAACTAACTTTGGAATGTTTGTACTTGTCTCGAGTAAATGATTGGTGTCTTTCCCGCCGTCTCGATGAGGGATTCGGTGTTTTCATGTTTGGATGCAACTATTCTTGTTTGTTTGTTTGTTCGTTCGTTTGTGTGTTTGTTTGCTTGTGTTTTGTGTGAGTTTAGTTGCGTCCGCAATTTTGAGCAAGACCCAACTTGCCTTGCATGGGAGTACCTTACATCATAGGTATTTCGATGTGAGTTGAAGGGACGGAGCGGGCCCGTTAATTCCCCCGTATCGGCTTAGTTTAGTTTAGTAGTAGCTTTTATTCTAATATCTTTTGTTGTGTTCTTTTTATGTGTGTGTTTTTTTCGTTGTAGGTACCTCCAACAAACAATGGTAATGGATGAAAATGGATAAGAAGCACAGAATCGTTCAAGTTTGGGGGACAGCTTATGCTTTAAAAGGTAATTTCTTACCCACCCTTCCTTTCCCTCCCTAATTTTGAACATTATTGAGGACAACGTTCGGTTTAAGTGTGGGGGGAGTGTGTATTGGATTGACGATTCATCGTTGCTTTAGGATTGTGGTTGATATTGTTGTTGGAGGATACTTTGGTGGAGTTTATATGTTTATTTGTGGTTGTTATGGATTGTAGCCTTGTGTTTTGATTGTTGTGTTCGTTTGTTGTTTTTTGTGTCTTGTCTTGTTTTGTGTTTTCTTTTGATAAAACTTGAAAAATCCAAAAAATTTAAAAATTGCAAAAATTTCAAAAAGATTTTTGTTTTCGTGTTTCACTTGTTTTCCTTGATAAAATCATTTTTCTAACTCTCAACTTCTGTAAAGAGTATGGATTTTTCTATTACTTGTTAGTTGATTTTAAATATTATATATTGATTGTTCTCCTACTGTAAGTCGCTCGGGTGTGTGCCTTACTTGTGTCCACCTTCCACCTCCCGTGTTGTGATTTCGACATTGTATGCTTGTCTAGGTGACTATAACCCATGTGACTTCTATCCTTTTTACGATCCATTATCCCGCAAAAATACTCCACAAATAAGAGTTTGATTTTGATTGATATTGAGTTTTGCATTCCATTTCTTATCCAAAAAAAAAAGAACTCAAACATCAAATATGTGCAAACAAAGAAAAATTCTCAAAAACTCAAAAGAAAAGAATAAGGGGGAGAAGAAGAAAAGAAAGAAAGAAAGAAAAAGAAAGAATGAAAAGAAAAGAAAAGAAAATGAAAAAGAAGAAAGAAAAAGAAAAAGAAAGACGATTCCTCCCCCGAGTATTTTTGATAATCTTATCTTCCATTTGGATCGGTTCTTATGTCACTTGGGCCATTAGGACGACCCTAGCACTTATTTTTGCAAGTGGCCGAGACTTGTATAGTTTTGTCGATAATTTCATGGGAGTACTCATTCCATCTCCGCCACACATCCCGACATAGCATGGACCGAGGCCAAGAAATATGTAATAATTACTTTTACAACCGATTTAGTAATTTTAGTATTCATATTCTATATTTTAGTTGGATTTTAGAATCGTGATTTTTGATCTGCAAAACTTGTGATTTGTTTGTGATGTTTGTTTTTCGTTCTTGTGTTTTGTATTTTTGTTTTTGCGTGTTATCTATTTATGGGTCGTAGATTAGTCCAATGAGTTACTCGAGGACGAGTAAAGTTTAAGTGTGGGGGAATTGATAACACGCAACTTCGGACCGTTTTACCCCCAATTTTCACTCGTATTTGACTCGATTTTGTGTGCTTTAACGTCAATATGACTAACTTTTGACTATATTTCGTATTTTCTAGTTCGAATTTGGTTTTTTCGTATTTATCGTCTTTTTCGTAGAATTTCGTACTGCTTTTGTGTGTTTTTGTCTTATAGGTACGTGTTCTTAAATAAAGAGGCGAGTTGAAATGAGAGGAGCCAAGTCAAGAGATCGAGTCAAACCCCAAGTCAAGCCCGATTCACCTAACCCATTTCACCCATTCACCATAACTCATTAAGCCAAATCCACTTAACCCATTTCCCATCCTAAATCTACCAAACCCAATTCCTCAACCCACAAATCAACCCAATTACCCAAACCAACCCAACTATCCCAAACCAACCCCATTCCCCTAATCCATATTCCAATTCAATCCAACTCAATTCAAGTCGAGGTCAAACCCGACCTTGACCACCCCTTCATCCTCCTTATCCACATATCAAACTAGCAACATTCAAAACCTCAAACTAATCCATTCCATCACCATCCTAACCCAACTCAAACCAAGCCCAAATCTTAACCCATTTTCACTCAACCCAATTCCAATCACCTAGTCAAGGTCAAACTTGACCTTGACCCTTGACCCTACTCCACCACCATAACTTATCACCACCATACTCCCACGCCCGACCACCACCAGCGGCGGCAACCGCGTCTCCCTCCATTTCCAACGAACACCACCACCGAACCAACTCCCTCCATTGACCACCATAACCGACAGCCACCACCTCCATCTCCGACCTACCTCCGTTCCGCCACACCAGCACCAATCGAGCCATCAACCCCCTCCGTCTCGACCGACAACGCAGCAGCGCCGGCAACCAGCCGCGCCTCCCCTCCGTCTTCCTCTTCGCCGGCGAGCAACGAAGCAGCAGCAGCGGTGACACGAGCCCACTTCCCCTCCAGCCGGATTCCGACGAACAACATGACGACACCAGCTCCGGCAAGTATCGCCGGCGTCGACCGCCATCTCCGGTGTCGACCTGGCTCAACCCAGATCCGGAGTTCGAAAGTTAGGAACCGACATTAAGGAGGTGGAGGTGAAAGGTGTTGATGATAGGTTGACAGTTGAGGAGAAGGTGGTGATTGGTAGTGCTCATTTTCATAAGGAGTCTGATGGGGACGATGTTTTGAGGAGGCGATGGAGTTGGCTCTAGATGATGGGACTGACGAGGCAGATGGGTTGAAACCAGTCTTTGAGGATGTTGATGTTCATGTGAGAAATAATGGGGAAAGTGTTTCGGGTTCTTCTGAGGCCAAGGGGGATTCAAGCATGGTAGATGAAGGGGATGTCGGAAGTGCATTAGAAGGGTATTGATCGAAGACTCGGAGTAATTGAATTGGAGATGATAGGACGAAATTGAAATCCCGCGGGGCAAAGTTTTGCCCGGTGGGTTAGTTATGCAAAACCGCAGGGTGAAGTTTCGCCGGATGGGTTTCATAGGGTGAAATTCTATTGATGGGTATTGGGCTGCCTCTTATTGGGCTTAGAAGATCAGGGTTTTGAGACCCCTCTTTTCTCTCCTCTATATATATATGTAACCCCTCATTTGAGAGGAGAGAGAACTACACTACACCACCACAACACTACCTAAGCTATTAAATTAGTAGATTATTAGTAGATTATATTATTAGTAGATTACTATTAGCTTCTTAGTAGATTAATTAGTAGGGATATTCTTAGTAGATCTAATTAGTAATTTCCTTCTCAATTAGTGTACAAGACTCCATCTTTATTATATTCAAGTTTTTATTGAAGTTCTTTTGGAGATTTTCAATGGGTTAGTGACAAATTCATTGTCATCTTCATCAAGCTTCTTCTTATTTTATTGCAATCCTCTTTATTATTATCGTTTTTCTCCATAGTCGGTATATTTCTCTTTCTCTCCCTAATCTCTAGTTAGATTTAATTTCGTTCTAGATTTAACCTCTCGTCTAGATTTAATTTAGTTATTGTTTTCCTTAGATTAATTATTATGCTTATTTAGTTGATTTCTCCTTAGTTATCGTTTTATTAGTTTCCATTATGAATAGTGAATAAATTTCTTGTTAGGGGTTTAGGGAGGAAGATCTTGGGTAATATGAATTAAGGAATTTTGGTTGGGTTGCATGCTTGTTGATTTATCATGTTTGAGTTTTTGTGTCTTTGTTGACTTAGAACCGCGGCTAAATCGACCTTGACTCACTCTTATCAATACGGGGAAACTCGGGGCAGGAGTTACCTTGACTTGAGACTTACCCTTTTTCGCCGCGAAAGCGGGATCTAGATAAGTTGGGTGAAGAAACTGAAAAGTGGCATTCTCCCTCTATCGACTTTGTGACCGACCCATAATTCCGAGACTCATAGAACTCGATTTTTGGTTCCCAACTCCCCTTAACACCTTTTCCTTATTCGATTAGCTTTTCGTAGTTTATAGTTTTTTAGTGTAGACTCAACCCAAAAAAATCCCAAAAATAGACTCCGAACACTTTTTGACTTTGACTCGACCGACTTCCCATAGACCGTCCCTGAGGATCGATCTCGACTTACCGCTACTACGTAGTTAGTTTGTCGTGTTTACAAATATTGTTTGATCGCGTTAGATAGGCGACAATCCGACGCACATCAGTTTCGAAGGGCCTAATACTACCTATAGGCCCAACAGCCGACACACCTTCAGAAAAACGTTCCAAGACATGGAACGCTGAATATTACTTCCAGTTCCACATGGGGAGGGGGCACGATACAGAACAGTGCTGGAAACTGAAACACCTCATCCAAGATTTCCTCGATGCCGGGAGGACTCCCGTTTTGGAAACATTATCACCTGCAAAGCCCCTCATGGAATATACGGGGCCCGGCAACCAAAGCGTCCAAGAGTCCGAATTTGGTTTAAGTCGGAGTCTGAGTCCGAGTCTAGGATGTACTATTTCTTTCAAATTTTAAAGTCAGAGTCAGCTGTATTCTGTCCTCTTTTCAAATTCAATAAAATCAGCTTTTCTATTTCTCATATATATTTTCATTATGTGTTTCCGAGAACATGATCAACACCATCATACACTATGAGCACATGCACGTGACCATTATAGGCACATTTATAATTACTGCAGGATATCGAGACCCGTGTTTTCCTTTACCTCTTCCATGTCTGACATAGAAAGCCACATAACCACCCTTAGCAGGAGCGGTATCGAATCCTATGACAAAACTAGGTAGTCTACTAGTTTTGGTTCAAGACGGGAGGTAAGCCCATTTCCTACAATAAACACCCCTCCAATAAGATCGATCAATCCCTACCTTAGGTGTTAGTCTGACTAACAAGAAAAAGAAAAAAACATTGTAACTCTATAGACATGATTCCAAAAATAACCAACTCGGGACGGTGCTCCCAGAAGCCTGCTCAGAATTATGATGACAATACCGTGATCCAAACCACCATGCTTACACCTTACAAAATCTTAGCTCCAAAAGCCCAATCCAACTGATAGGCCCAACCCCAGATCCACCCACAAATGGATGCCACAGATCTGGGAATACCTGTGCCTATTGCCAACACCATCAGGGGATAGTAAAAAAAAAAAAAATGCTGGAAAAAAACAGAAGTTCAAGGAAAAAGCAAAAGGCCAAAACAAAAAAGCTGGCCATGACTCAACATCCCTCGACCAGACACGGTCAACTCAAATGAAAAATCCCGTGACCGAGGCTAAGAGGTCAACCCAAAAAAAAAATCAAATACCCATGGACGTGGTCAACGGTCAACTCAAGTGAAAGTCCCTTGATCGGGGTACGGTCAATACAAAAATTATCAATACCCATACCATCGAATAGGGGAGTAACAATCAGGCTGGTCAACTAACACCACATCTACCCTTCCCACCTTAAAACCCTCAAGACCTAGGCTAGAGACAGCCCATAATTTTGAGGATTCAAGCTCCATAGGATACCCAACCATTAGGGTCGGACATGGAAATCAGATCCCGCGTTATTATCTAACCTACCCCGATCGAAGTTCGAGTCATTTTTACTCGACTTCCCCCTTTCCTACCGCCAATACTTTACCCTCAAAGCCTTAGCTTCAGAAAATCAAGCTCCTGATGTCAAAACATCGAAGCCACTTACACCTAGCTCCACATTTCCAAAAATTTCCAAACCAGTTACCAACCCCAAATACAGGAACCCAACTTGCAGTCGGCATAGAACATGCCCAAATAGTTCACACCACCTCGGGGGGCTACCCCGGAGAATGCTCACAGTCACAGGATAACCGTCCTAACTATTCTATCCCTTTGATCAAGACATCATTGGGAATGCACCTAGCCTACACCATCGCTATGCCTAGTTACACACAAAGCCCTAATAAACTAGGCACCATAATATATCTTTCAATCACTGAACTACGGCTTGGTTTGATTTCACTACACGTGAATACGTAGGCAGCCTTTCAATAAAGGCACAACCACCCACATTGACACACATTCAAAAAGCACCATCATTCCATTCACGACACTGTCATGTTCTCAACAACTAGCTTTGTTGTCCTGGGGCTTCTCTTAGGCAGAAGATTTCCATCCACTCACATAATCCAAATACTTTCAAAATCTAGCCTCCTTTCTATAGTATGTCCTAGTACTCGGCTCAGCCAAAGACGAGAATCTGTCAGGATTCAAAGCGACACCCACTTTGGAAATATACCCCAAAACCAAAAAAGATCCAAAAAAAACACCATTTTACAGCATTGCTACTATTGAGTCCTGTCATTACAAAGTACATATCTTTCCCATTCCGAGGATTCGACCATGTTGCCACTCGCCTAGGCTATGGAATAGCACAACTAAAGAATCTTGTCATTTTAGGTAATCCACCCCCTATCGAGTCGTAGTCCAACCCTTCGAGAGTCCAAGTCGTGTCTGTCAACTCGTCTATTCGCGCCCAGAGTCAAGTCTGTCAGTAGGCCTCTCTCTTCAAATTCTTGCTTTGAAATCTGCAAAACTTAGCCATTTGAGAAAATCCTTTTCGACAAGGTCAAATTTCGGTCTATTTGAACTGCAAACTTTCTTTCTACTCCTTTTAATTTTAAAAACCTATCTCCTAGCACGTGAGTTGCTTTTAGGACTTCAATTTCAAAATGAAGCAAAAATTTGGGATATTTGCTATTTCTACTTACATAACTAACATTTCAGGTACCAGCTTGTGCTTCCCAAGGGAACGTCAAGTTTTTATCTCCCCAGCGTGAGTTCACATAAGTGACGCATGCAATTTGGGATGTGTCTGCAAACGGACACACCTATGGCTTCTTAGGCAGGCTCCCGCGTAATTTCGAATTGGGATGTGTCTGCAAACGGACACACCCAGGGCTTCTTAGGCAGGCTCCCGCGTAATTCCGAATTGGGATGTATCTGTAAACAGATACACCCAGGGCTTCTTAAGCAAGCTCCCGTGTAGTTCCGAGATGTGATGTATCTCCAAACAAATACACCCAAGGCTTCTTAGGCAAGCTCCCGCGCAGCTCCAAGATGGGATGTATCCACATACAGATACACCCAGGGCTTCAAAAAACAAGTCCCCACTGAGCTATCCCAAGATAACAGAACTCAGGTATGATTTCTGTCTTATGGATGGCGAGCCCTTTCACGCAAGTCTAATAGACTATAAACGACCCGTCCAGAAGTCTGCCAGGTCTTAATCCTCGATTGACCTGGTAGCTAATTTGACTTTCTCCTTGTCCAAGCCTCAGTCAGAGTGAGGGCTCTATAGACACCCACATTTGGCCGCTAGGTGTGATGCGCGTCAGATTGTCGCCTATCTAACACGATCAAACAAAATTTATATACTCCAACTAACTACTACGTAGTAGCGGTAAGTCGGGGATCGATCCACAGAGACGGGCTAGGTAAAGTTGGTCGAGTCAAAGTCTAAGCACGTTTGGACGTTCGGGGTCTGTTTTTTGGGATTTTTCGGGATAAGTCTACACTAAAAAGCTATAACTACGAGAAGCGAGTCTAATAAGGAGAAGGTGTTAGGGGGAGTCGGGAATCGAAAATCGGGTTCTAAGAGTCTCGGAATCGAGTTTTAGTCACAACGTCGATAAGGGAAAATGCCACCTTTCGGTTTCTTCACCCAACCCACCTATACCCGCTTTCGCGGCGAAAGGGTAAGTTTCAAGTTAAGTTCATTTCTACCCCGAGTTTCCCCATATTGGTAGAAATGAGTCAAGGTCAATCTAGCTGCAGTCTAGGTCAACAAAGACACAAAAACTCAAACTTGATAAATCAACATGCAAACAACCCACCAACATCCCTCAATTCAAATTACCCAAAATCTTCTTCCCTTAACCCCTAACAAGAAATTTACTCACTATTCATAATGGAAACTACTAAAATAATAACTAAGAAGAAATCTAGAACGAAATTAAATCTAACTAGAGATTAGGGAGAGGAAGAGAAATATACCGTCTACGGAGGAAAACGATAATAATAAAAGAAGAAGCTTGATGAAGATGACAATGGATTTGTCACTAACCCCTTGAAAATCTCCAAAACAACTTCAATAAAAACTTGATTACACCAAAGATGGAGTCTTTACACTAATTAATTAGATCTAGAATAGGTAGAGATTTTTGGATTGTCACCCTCCAAAAATTTCCCTACTAATTAATCTACTAATATTCTACTAATATAATCTACTACCAATTTTCCAATAGCTTAGGTAGTGTTGTATGAAGTGGTGGAATTGTAATGTTGAATGGTGCCTCCCCTCAAAAATGAGGGGTTACATATATATAGAGAGGAGAGAAAAGAGGAGTCTCCAAAACCCTAATCTAAACCCAAGGCCCAATAGAGTGGTAGCCCAATACTCATCCACTAAACTTCACCCTATGATTCCTATCCGGTGAAATTTCGTCCTTCGGTTTACATAATTCACCACCGGGCAAAACTTTGCACCGCGGTTTTCCCAAATTCGCCCGATCATTTTAATTTCGCCCGATCACTTATAACCCAAGCTCTTTACGGTTTCACCCATTCCAATCCAATTGCATCTCGACCCAATTAGATCTCACCCGTCCTTCTCGATCCAAATTAGATCTCACCGTCTATTCCAATTAAACTCCTCGAGTCTCCATTTAATTGACGGTTTCTAATCCCCGAACTCGACACACATCAACACTACGCCCAACATTTCAATTCAATCTTCGAGCCTCAATAAGTCACGAACTCCGAATCTGGCTCGAACCGGGTCGACACCGGAGTTGGTGTCGACGCCGGCGAAAGTTGTCGGAGCTGCCGTTGCTGCGTTGTTCTAGGCCGACGAGGTTGCCGTCGTTGTGGGTCGCCGGTGTTCGGCTGCTGCTTCGCTGTTGTTGTTTTGTTCATCGGAGAACGGAGGTGGTCAGGTGAGAGCGACGTCGGAGGCGGTGCAGATGCACGACGCTGCTGCTGCACTGACACTTCGACGGAGAAGAGGAAGACGAAGGGGACGCGCGTGGTGGTCCGATGGAGTCGACGCCGGTGAACAGAGGAGGCCGACGGAGGTGAGGGTCGAAGGTGGTGTTGGTTGAGGGAGTAAGGTGAAGGTGGTGGTTGTAGATGGTTGTTGATGAAGGTGGTATGGTGATGTTGAGGGAGATGGGTTAGTCAAGGTCAAGTTGACCTTGACTTGGATGAATGATTAGTCAAGGTCAAAGTCAGTTTGACCTTGATTAGGGTATGGGTTGGATTGTATTTGGGTAATTGGGTTGGTTTGGGTGTTTGGGTTTGTGTTGTAGTTGGGTCAAGTTGGGAGTGATTTGGGTTTAAGGAATATGGGTTGAGTGAAAGATGGGTGAATTAGATGAGAGTTGGGTTAAGTGAGTCGGGTTTGACTTGGGGTTTTGACTCGATCTCTTGACATGGCTCCTCTCGCTTCAATTCGCCCCTTTATTCACGAACACGTACCTAAAACACAAAAACACACAAAAGCAGTACGAAATTCTACGAAAAAGACGATAAATACGAAAAAAAACTAAATTCAAACTAGAAAATACGAAATGTAGTCAAAAATGAGTTAAATTGACGTTGAAGCGCACAAAATCGAGTCAAATACGAGTGAAAATAGGGGGTAAAACGGTCCAAATTTGCGTGTTATCAATTCCCCCACACTTAAACTTTACTCGTCCTCGAGTAACTCATTAGACTAATCTACGACCCATAAATAAATAACACGCAAAAACAAAACACAAGAACAAAAAACAGACAACACAACAAATCACAAGTTTTCAAGTCAAAAGTCACGATTCTAAAATCCAACTAAAATATAGAATATGAATACTAAAATTACTAAATCGGTTGCAAGAATAATTATTACATATTTCTTGGCCTTGGTCCAAGCTATGTCGGGATGTGTGGCGGAGATGGAAGGAGTACTCCCATGAGGTTATCGACGAAAGTATACAAGTCTCGGCCACTTGCAAAAACAAGGGCTAGGGTCGTCCTAATGGCTCAAGTGACATAGGAACCAATCCGAAATGAAAGATGAGGATATCAAAAATACTCGAGGGAGGAATCGTCTTTCTTTTTCTTTCTTCTTTTTCATTTTTCTTTTCTCATTTTTATTTTCTTTCCATTCCTTCTTTTTTCTTTCTTTTTCTTTCTTTCTTTTCTTCTTCTCCCCCTTATTCTTTTATTTTGAGTTTTTGAGAATTTTTCTTTGTAAGCACATTTTTGATGTTTGAGCTCATTTGAATAGAAGAGAATGCAAAACTCAATATCAATCATAACCAAACTCTTATTTGTGGAGTATTTTTGTGGGATAATGGATCGTAAAAGAATAGAAGTCACTTGGGTTATAGTCACCTAGACAAGCATACAATTTCGAAATCACAACACGGGAGGTGGAAGGTGGACATAAGTGAGGTACACACCCGAGCGACTTACAGTAGGAGGACAGTCAATATATAATATTTAAAATCAACCAACAAGTAATAGAAAAATTCATATTCTTTAAAGAAGTTTAGAGTTAGAAAAATGATTTTATCAAGGAAAACAAGTGAAACACGAAAACAAAAATCTTTTTGGAATTTTTGGAATTTTTAAATTTTTAGGATTTTTCAAGTTTTATCAAATGAAAACACAAAAAAAGACGTGACACAAAGACACAACAAACAAAACACAAGGCTACAATCCATAACAATCACAAATAAACATATAAACTCCACCAAAGTATCCTCCAACAACAACATCAACCACAATCCTAAAGCAACGATGAATCGTCAAATACAAACACACTCCCCCCACACTTAAACCGAACATTGTCCTCAATGTTCAAAATTAGGGAGAGTAAGGTAGTGTGGGTAAGGAATTACCGTTTTAAGCATAAGCTATCCCCCACACTTGAACGATTTCGTGCTTCTTATCCTTTTCTCATCCATTGTCGTTGTTTGTTGGAGATACCTACAAAGAAAAACACACAAACACGCACACACATAAAAAGAACACAACAAAAGCTATTAGAATAAAAACTACTATTAAACTAAACCAAGCCGATACGGGGCAATTAACGGGCCCGCTCCGTCCCTTCAACTCACATCGAAATACCTATGAGGTAAGGTACTCCCATGAAAGGCAAGTTGGGTCTTGCTCAAAATTGTGGACGCAACTAAACTCCGACAAAACACAAACACACAAACGGACGAACAAACAAACAAACAAACAGATAAACGAAGAAACAAACAAACAAACAAGAATAGTTGCATCCAAACATGAAAACACCGAATCCCTCATCGAGACGGTGGGAAAGACACCAATCGTTTACTCGAGATAAGTATAAACATTCCAAAGTTAGTTGCTCAAGATGAAGTGGACTAAAGTCTAATAGGATGACATTAAATCACTAAAAACATTGATAATTTATCTAGGTCCTCTTAATCAACTAAAAAGCGTACAACATGACGTTAAACGGGATGGAAATGAGTGAACCATGGAGTTAGTCGACACTGGAGGTAAGTGTAATCCCGACCTTTTCGCAAAAGCAAAGAGGATCGTCCCAAACCTAAAGATATCTTCAAGTAAGGTCACCTAAATAGGCACGGGATCCGGTAACCAAGGTCTTATCACTCCATGGGGGGTCAAGGTGGTCAAATGCAAACTCCGATGTAAACACCCTAGTAGAGAAAGTGGACTCAAGCTAAAAGATCATTGAAAATTTTGTTTTATTGCCATTCTAGTAAAATAGAGGCCAAAATCAAAATGTGTCATTAACAAGGGAAGGTGAGCACTCGTAAGCAAGTTCACAATCGGGTTTTCAAAAACATTTACCTAAAACACACTAAACAAAACACAAAAGAACACAACAAAATAGAAACAAAAACAAAAACAAGAACAATTACAAGTAAAGCCAAGCACTCCAATCTTCTTCAAATAGTCAACACAACCACAACCACCAATTCCAAAATGTTCACCAAGTGAACCTCCAAAGCATACAAGCCCATACTCCCATGTGAATAGGGGAAGGGGAGAAGAATAAGGGTAAAAAGGGATTACCAAATGGTCTTCACTTTTTAATACCTTAAGTCCTTATGCTATGAAGTGGGTGGCATTCCTGTAAGAGAGGAGAAAGCAAGGCAAGAGAGACAATAACTACAATCCCACAACAACTACTAAAAACGACACAATTATATCACAAATATGAATACAGCACCAATCCTCCAACAAGATACAAGCAAACATCACGATCCAAAATCCTCAATAGATCAATCAAGTAGAATCTCTTCCACACTTGATCGCTTCCAAATTCTTCATCATCTTTCCGTGTTGCCTTCTTGTTGGAGATTCCTACAAACAAACACACAAAAAAAAAAAAAAAAAAAACGTAAACATGCACTAAAAAGCTTGGGTTGCCTCCCAAGAAGTGCGGTTTTGGCTAGGACCGCCAAACCTTAAAGTTTATTTGTCTTCAGAGTGTAATCTCCACCATACCCATCAAGGGCTCCGAGGAGTAAGTCAAAGGCTCTAGAAGAGTCTTCAGAAAGGCTCATGTAGCCGAGCCAAGGTATCATGAGAAGCTTCCAAGTCGGAAGCGAGAAACGATTATCAAAGGACCAATCATCATATTTCTTGTGGTCTCCCGGGTCTTTCCATCTCACAAGTCCAAGTGACCATTTTTTCCCAAAATACCTTCTAGCTTTCCCAAGCTTCACAATCACACCACTCAAAATGAAAGGCGGTTTAGGATTTAATTCCCCATTGTACATCCCCATTTCTTCTTCAAGTGGCGGGCCCATATCCCTAAATCTCAAGACATCACTTGTCCTCATATCATCGTGAAGGAGAGATTCGAAACTTTTACCGACGGTTTCAATTTCTCCTAAACCAAAATTTGGCTTACTAGCAAAGGACTCGTAATGTTCCTCGGCATTCTCGCACAAGGGAAGCTTGATTTCATCATCATTCCAAGACTTAACATCATCTATTACCTCATTCAACTCATCCCAAAGACTCATATCCTCGACATTCTTGATTGCATTTACCATGTGGCAATTTTGGGATTCGAGTTCCTTTTTAGGAGTGAAAGTGGTGATCTCTATCCTTGATGACAAGATATTGTCATTCTCATCAATATCTTCATGGATAACTACTTTACCTTGAATGGGTTTCTTGGATTGCCTTTTGGGGTAAGGAAACTTGATGTTTATAAGTTTTTCACCATTTTTCATTCCATCAGTGATGGATGATTTTTCTTGAATGACCTTGGTGAATGGCAAGGAGACTTCTACCTTTTCGATCATGTCCACAAACCGGCTACACCTGATATTACCTTTGTGAACTTTAGCTCATTGTGGAAATGGTAAAGATGGCGCACAGATCGATGGAGGTGGAACATTGGATTCCTTCTCCTCAAGTGTCTTCTCAGGCTCTTGCCTTCTCGCTTCCCTTGAATTTGTTTGTTTGTCCTCGGCCTTTGCAACTAACTCAAATTCTTCTCGAATTCCCCGGTTTTGTTTGGGAGAATCGAGGGTAGTTGCATGTGGTACTTCTTGTTGTTGCAAATTTGATGTTGTCTTGGTACTCAAGTGATTATGAGGGTTTTCAAGCTCTTTTCCTTCTCTTTGGATAACAACATGGGTTTGGCATGATGGATCCCTTGGGTATTGAGGTTGAACGGGAAAGTCATGGGGTAGGTGCATGGGAGCGACTAAGGCTTTAGATGCTCGTTGAGATTTCAAGAGTTCGAGCCTTGCCTTGTCTTTCGCATTTTCATTCGTCAAATACTCTACTGTTCTTCGCAATTCGTTTAATGAATTGTCCCATTGACCGTTTCCTTGACTTTGTTGAAAATGACCTTGGTTGCCAAAGAATTGAGAGGGTTCATTGTAGCTTTGAGAGTGCAATCCTTTATAACCTTTATTACCTTTGTAATTCGGGTTTCCTTGATACACTTCATTGACCAAAGTCTTTCTCATATCAATGGTCGAACCATACCCTTGACCACTACCTTGACCATGTTGATAATTACCTTGATTTCCGTAAACATGCACTAAAAAGCTTGGGTTGCCTCCCAAGAAGTGCGGTTTTGGCTAGGACCGCCAAACCTTAAAGTTTATTTGTCTTCAGAGTGTAATCTCCACCATACCCATCAAGGGCTCCGAGGAGTAAGTCAAAGGCTCTAGAAGAGTCTTCAGAAAGGCTCATGTAGCCGAGCCAAGGTATCATGAGAAGCTTCCAAGTCGGAAGCGAGAAACGATTATCAAAGGACCAATCATCATATTTCTTGTGGTCTCCCGGGTCTTTCCATCTCACAAGTCCAAGTGACCATTTTTTCCCAAAATACCTTCTAGCTTTCCCAAGCTTCACAATCACACCACTCAAAATGAAAGGCGGTTTAGGATTTAATTCCCCATTGTACATCCCCATTTCTTCTTCAAGTGGCGGGCCCATATCCCTAAATCTCAAGACATCACTTGTCCTCATATCATCGTGAAGGAGAGATTCGAAACTTTTACCGACGGTTTCAATTTCTCCTAAACCAAAATTTGGCTTACTAGCAAAGGACTCGTAATGTTCCTCGGCATTCTCGCACAAGGGAAGCTTGATTTCATCATCATTCCAAGACTTAACATCATCTATTACCTCATTCAACTCATCCCAAAGACTCATATCCTCGACATTCTTGATTGCATTTACCATGTGGCAATTTTGGGATTCGAGTTCCTTTTTAGGAGTGAAAGTGGTGATCTCTATCCTTGATGACAAGATATTGTCATTCTCATCAATATCTTCATGGATAACTACTTTACCTTGAATGGGTTTCTTGGATTGCCTTTTGGGGTAAGGAAACTTGATGTTTATAAGTTTTTCACCATTTTTCATTCCATCAGTGATGGATGATTTTTCTTGAATGACCTTGGTGAATGGCAAGGAGACTTCTACCTTTTCGATCATGTCCACAAACCGGCTACACCTGATATTACCTTTGTGAACTTTAGCTCATTGTGGAAATGGTAAAGATGGCGCACAGATCGATGGAGGTGGAACATTGGATTCCTTCTCCTCAAGTGTCTTCTCAGGCTCTTGCCTTCTCGCTTCCCTTGAATTTGTTTGTTTGTCCTCGGCCTTTGCAACTAACTCAAATTCTTCTCGAATTCCCCGGTTTTGTTTGGGAGAATCGAGGGTAGTTGCATGTGGTACTTCTTGTTGTTGCAAATTTGATGTTGTCTTGGTACTCAAGTGATTATGAGGGTTTTCAAGCTCTTTTCCTTCTCTTTGGATAACAACATGGGTTTGGCATGATGGATCCCTTGGGTATTGAGGTTGAACGGGAAAGTCATGGGGTAGGTGCATGGGAGCGACTAAGGCTTTAGATGCTCGTTGAGATTTCAAGAGTTCGAGCCTTGCCTTGTCTTTCGCATTTTCATTCGTCAAATACTCTACTGTTCTTCGCAATTCGTTTAATGAATTGTCCCATTGACCGTTTCCTTGACTTTGTTGAAAATGACCTTGGTTGCCAAAGAATTGAGAGGGTTCATTGTAGCTTTGAGAGTGCAATCCTTTATAACCTTTATTACCTTTGTAATTCGGGTTTCCTTGATACACTTCATTGACCAAAGTCTTTCTCATATCAATGGTCGAACCATACCCTTGACCACTACCTTGACCATGTTGATAATTACCTTGATTTCCGTAAACATGCACTAAAAAGCTTGGGTTGCCTCCCAAGAAGTGCGGTTTTGGCTAGGACCGCCAAACCTTAAAGTTTATTTGTCTTCAGAGTGTAATCTCCACCATACCCATCAAGGGCTCCGAGGAGTAAGTCAAAGGCTCTAGAAGAGTCTTCAGAAAGGCTCATGTAGCCGAGCCAAGGTATCATGAGAAGCTTCCAAGTCGGAAGCGAGAAACGATTATCAAAGGACCAATCATCATATTTCTTGTGGTCTCCCGGGTCTTTCCATCTCACAAGTCCAAGTGACCATTTTTTCCCAAAATACCTTCTAGCTTTCCCAAGCTTCACAATCACACCACTCAAAATGAAAGGCGGTTTAGGATTTAATTCCCCATTGTACATCCCCATTTCTTCTTCAAGTGGCGGGCCCATATCCCTAAATCTCAAGACATCACTTGTCCTCATATCATCGTGAAGGAGAGATTCGAAACTTTTACCGACGGTTTCAATTTCTCCTAAACCAAAATTTGGCTTACTAGCAAAGGACTCGTAATGTTCCTCGGCATTCTCGCACAAGGGAAGCTTGATTTCATCATCATTCCAAGACTTAACATCATCTATTACCTCATTCAACTCATCCCAAAGACTCATATCCTCGACATTCTTGATTGCATTTACCATGTGGCAATTTTGGGATTCGAGTTCCTTTTTAGGAGTGAAAGTGGTGATCTCTATCCTTGATGACAAGATATTGTCATTCTCATCAATATCTTCATGGATAACTACTTTACCTTGAATGGGTTTCTTGGATTGCCTTTTGGGGTAAGGAAACTTGATGTTTATAAGTTTTTCACCATTTTTCATTCCATCAGTGATGGATGATTTTTCTTGAATGACCTTGGTGAATGGCAAGGAGACTTCTACCTTTTCGATCATGTCCACAAACCGGCTACACCTGATATTACCTTTGTGAACTTTAGCTCATTGTGGAAATGGTAAAGATGGCGCACAGATCGATGGAGGTGGAACATTGGATTCCTTCTCCTCAAGTGTCTTCTCAGGCTCTTGCCTTCTCGCTTCCCTTGAATTTGTTTGTTTGTCCTCGGCCTTTGCAACTAACTCAAATTCTTCTCGAATTCCCCGGTTTTGTTTGGGAGAATCGAGGGTAGTTGCATGTGGTACTTCTTGTTGTTGCAAATTTGATGTTGTCTTGGTACTCAAGTGATTATGAGGGTTTTCAAGCTCTTTTCCTTCTCTTTGGATAACAACATGGGTTTGGCATGATGGATCCCTTGGGTATTGAGGTTGAACGGGAAAGTCATGGGGTAGGTGCATGGGAGCGACTAAGGCTTTAGATGCTCGTTGAGATTTCAAGAGTTCGAGCCTTGCCTTGTCTTTCGCATTTTCATTCGTCAAATACTCTACTGTTCTTCGCAATTCGTTTAATGAATTGTCCCATTGACCGTTTCCTTGACTTTGTTGAAAATGACCTTGGTTGCCAAAGAATTGAGAGGGTTCATTGTAGCTTTGAGAGTGCAATCCTTTATAACCTTTATTACCTTTGTAATTCGGGTTTCCTTGATACACTTCATTGACCAAAGTCTTTCTCATATCAATGGTCGAACCATACCCTTGACCACTACCTTGACCATGTTGATAATTACCTTGATTTCCGTAAACATGCACTAAAAAGCTTGGGTTGCCTCCCAAGAAGTGCGGTTTTGGCTAGGACCGCCAAACCTTAAAGTTTATTTGTCTTCAGAGTGTAATCTCCACCATACCCATCAAGGGCTCCGAGGAGTAAGTCAAAGGCTCTAGAAGAGTCTTCAGAAAGGCTCATGTAGCCGAGCCAAGGTATCATGAGAAGCTTCCAAGTCGGAAGCGAGAAACGATTATCAAAGGACCAATCATCATATTTCTTGTGGTCTCCCGGGTCTTTCCATCTCACAAGTCCAAGTGACCATTTTTTCCCAAAATACCTTCTAGCTTTCCCAAGCTTCACAATCACACCACTCAAAATGAAAGGCGGTTTAGGATTTAATTCCCCATTGTACATCCCCATTTCTTCTTCAAGTGGCGGGCCCATATCCCTAAATCTCAAGATGGTTGATTTCCATAAAAAGGAGAGGGTTGGTTATGTCTTTGAAAATCGAACCCTTGGTACCCTTGATTTGACCCTTGGTTACCTTGATAGTTGCATTGGTACCTTTGATTGAACTCTTGATTGTAATAATTACTTCCTTGATCATGGTAATCGTTTCCTGGATTTGCACTCTGATTATGGAAATTTCTTTGAACATGATAGTTTCTACCTTCGTGGTTGAAGTTTCCCTTTTGACAAGAAGGCATAAGTGGAGGCACTTTGACAGACCCTTGGTTGAAATATATTTGATTGGAATTGAAGGGTCTTTGTTGTTGACTCGATTGATACATATCTCTTGAGTGGATCCGATACATACCTTTTGGTGTACACTTTGCATTCATAGCCTCAAGTTTCTTGGTTAGCTCTTCCTTTTTCAATTGGGGTTTCAATTCATTATTCATAGGAGAATTTGCATCTCCCATCTTCTTAGTATCTCGAGGTTGGCCCCAAAGAGAATCGCATTTTGCCATTTTTTCCAAAAGTGCTCTAGATGCATCGTCCCCAAGAGTGTAGAAATCTCCTCCGGCCGCCGAATTTATATTTTCTTTCCATCTTAAGGATAAGGCTTCGAAAAAAGTTAGAGTTGTTAACCACTCAGGAATGTCATGATGAGGGCACTTCCTAAGTAGATCGCGAAACCTATCCCACGCTTCACTCAAGCTTTCATGTTCTTCTTGACGGAAGGTTTGAATTTCAATTCGGTATTGATTGGTTTTCGATGGAGGGAAGTACTTCTCTAAGAAAGCATTTGCAAGGTCGGACCATGTTTGGAAGGTGTTGTTCGGATGTCTTTGTAACCATCTCTTGGCATCGTCCCACAAAGTCATAGGAAAGAGGATGCGATGTAGTTGACATGAACTAAGACCGTTAAGCTTGGCTCCAACTAGCTTTTCTTTGAAAGAGCATACATGTTCAAAAGCATCTTCTTGATAGAACCCATGGAAGGTATCTAATTGCACTTCATTGATCAAGGAATATTTAATTTAAGCTCAAAATTTTCGGGGATAATTCCATAGAAAACGGGGGAAGAAAAATTCTTGTGAGTGAGTTGTGAATGTGAACCGAGAGTTTTCATGTTCACTTTTTGAAGGTTGTTTGGTGATGGAGGTGATTTGGGAGGTGAAAGGGTTAGAGAATTTTCTTGTGGAGATGGTGTTTCATGTAGATTTCTATGTTTGGAGTGATGAGTGGAGTTGTGGAGGGTAGATTTCGTGGAGTGAAAAGTGTAAGTGATATGGATGTTGGTGATATGGATGAATTTGGAGGGGATGGAAGGATAGTATGTATGGTTGGTGGTGTGAGGTACGGATGTGGAATCACTCTAGTTGAGATATTTACCATGAATCTCAAGGCTTGAACTGCCATCTTTGGCACGGAATCGAACCAAAAGGTTGATAACCTGTTCCTGGCAAACACACTCAAATAGGAAGTGAGTCTCCTAGCACCAAGTGACACTGGGGTAGAGAGGAAACAATAACCAAACACAAATAGACGAAAAGTCAACCAATCAATCGTCGTCCCCGGCAACGGCGCCATTTTGATGCGCGTCAGATTGTCGCCTATCTAACACAATCAAACAAAATTTATAAAATCCAACTAACTACTACGTAGTAACGGTAAGTCGGGGATCGATCCACAGGGACGGGCTAGGTAAAGTCGGTCGAGTCAAAGTCTAAGCACGTTTGGACGTTCGGGGTCTGTTTTTGGGATTTTTCGGGTTAAGTCTACACTAAAAAGTTATAACTACGAGAAGCGAGTCTAATAAGGAGAAGGTGTTAGGGGGAGTCGGGAATCGAAAATCGGGTTCTAAGAGTCTCGGAATCGAGTTTTAGTCACAACGTCGATAAGGGAAAATGCCACCTTTCGGTTTCTTCACCCAACCCACCTATACCCGCTTTCGCGGCGAAAGGGTAAGTTTCAAGTTAAGCTAATTTCTACCCCGAGTTTCCTCATATTGGTAGAAATGAGTCAAGGTCAATCTAGCTGCAGTCTAGGTCAACAAAGACACAAAAACTCAAACTTGATAAATCAACATGCAAACAACCCACCAACATCCCTCAATTCAAATTACCCAAAATCTTCCTCCCTTAACCCCTAATAAGAAATTTACTCACTATTCATAATGGAAGCTACTAAATTTAATAACTAAGAAGAAATCTAGAACGAAATTAAATCTAACTAGAGATTAGGGAGAGGAAGAGAAATATACCGTCTACGGAGGAAAACGATAATAATAATAAAAGAAGAAGCTTGATGAAGATGACAATGGATTTGTCACTAACCCCTTGAAAATCTCCAAAACAACTTCAATAAAAACTTGATTACACCAAAGATGGAGTCTTTACACTAATTAATTAGATCTAGAATCGGTAGAGATTTTTGGATTGTCACCCTCCAAAAATTTCCCTACTAATTAATCTACTAATATTCTACTAATATAATCTACTACCAATTTTCCAATAGCTTAGGTAGTGTTGTGTGAAGTGGTGGAATTGTAATGTTGAATGGTGCCTCCCCTAAAAAATGAGGGGTTACATATATATAGAGAGGAGAGAAAAGAGGAGTCTCCAAAACCCTAATCTAAACCCAAGGCCCAATAGAGTGGTAGCCCAATACTCATCCACTAAACTTCACCCTATGATTCCTATCCGGTGAAATTTCGTCCTTCGGTTTTACATAATTCACCACCGGGCAAAACTTTGCCCAGCGATTTTCCCAAATTCGCCCGATCATTTTAATTTCGCCCGATCACTTGTAACCCAAGCTCTTTACCGTTTCACCCATTCCAATCCAATTGCATCTCAATAAGTCACGAACTCCGAATCTGGCTCGAACCGGGTCGACACCGGAGTTGGTGTCGACGCCGGCGAAAATTGTCGGAGCTGCCGTTGCTGCGTTGTTCTAGGCCGACGAGGTTGCCGTCGTTGTGGGTCGCCGGTGTTCGGCTGCTGCTTCGCTGTTGTTGTTTTGTTCATCGGAGAATGGAGGTGGTCAGGCGAGAGCGACGTCGGAGGCGGCGCAGATGCGCAACGCTGCTGCTGCACTGACACTTCGACGGAGAAGAGGAAGACGAAGGGGACGCGCGTGGTGGTGTAGACACCCGCATTTTGACTGCCAGGTGTCTATGGCAGTTTCCAAAAAACACTCGATGATAATCGGACGCTAACGTGTTTCTACGCGCTCGGATACGGGCTCAAATCCATTAATCGCTGGCTATCACACTTACGGAGTACAAATCTCACCAAACGGACCTCAAATCCAGGCCCAGTGGATCATTCCGAGTCAAATAAGACTAATTTGGGCCAAAACCGACACCAGAAATAAAACCGACTTTTTGCGATTGGGTCAACCTCGGTCAAAATCGTTTCCGAGACACACAAAACAGCCCCTCACATCATCAAAAGTCCAAGTCAAACATAAAACCCATCAAACTCAAAGTCTAGGTCCAAAACAATGGACCCGTGCAACCCGACTGGGCCACTCGATCGAGTGGGCGTGTTTCAAGCCCGACGGCAGGCTTCACGGGCCACTCGACCGAGTTATCCCCATACTCGGTCGAGTAACCCTAAACCGGTGCCCTAGCCATGCCTATATAAGCAACCCCCATGCAACACATATCACAACTTTTTCACAACCTTAAAAACCCTAGAGCAACCATACACACACATACTACGTTTTTTTTACAAACCCAAACCAAACCCTAATCAAACCCTAGTAATTCGACACTAGCAAAACCCTAAACCTAGTTTTAGGAATCAATCCCGAGCCACCACAACTTAACCTACGTAAAACCTCGAAGACTCTTGTGTAGAAGCCACGTTTACGAGTCCGCACCGAGACAAGAACATGTAGGTTGAGGGTGTCAAAACCCTCTCTTTCCTTTCCTTTTTCTCTTCGTCGTCTGTCCCTTTTTCTCCGTCTTCTTTCGTTTTTTTTTACTTATTCTCGTTGCATCATAATATCGATAATACTACTAATATCAAAGCATTAAAATATTTATCGATTTGTGTCGAATAAGAAGGATACCGGGATAAGGAAAACCGCATATACAAGTGTACTGCACACGCGTCGTCGGTCGCTTATCCCTATACCCCGACTATTTGATTATTGAGATAAATTAACTTAAACAACAATTCGTTATTATTTCTCGTCATCATCATCATTAATCTTACATTCATCATTTTTTAAAATCAATTTTAATAAGGGTCGAAACCCGTTGACACGGATCCGACATCACAATCCCTAGGGATTTATTTCGATGTCGGAGAAGTCGAGGGAATCAAGTTTTTTTTATTCAAGTAAAGCGTCGATTTTGGATTCGATACCAATTCCATAATTGGATATCGAATCTAACAATCAAGTCATATGAATTAATTAACGTGATTTGTTCATATCACGATAATTAATTTAAAAGCGACTAAAATTAATTTATCTTTTTTTACATTTCACTCTAATATCCCATATCGATTCAATAATCGAATATGGGATACGATGAGTATTCAAATTTAGAATCGGGTATAAATTCAACAATATTTATATTCGGTTTAATAAAATCAACGATTTATAAAAAACCCGAATCGAGCATAGGTCACGCAATACTTATGCCCAATTCGGTAAAACCTTCGATTCATCAAAAATCTAAAGCAATTTCGAAAATCAATATAAAATTGCAAGTGAATTACAATTCGTACAGATGCCACTCGACCAAGTGCCTTAGTCACTCGATCGAGTGACATCACAAAATCGAGTCAGAATGCATGTTACGACCACCACTCGGTCGAGTCTCACAGTGACTCGATCGAGTGGCCATGTACTCGACCGAGTTGGTCAATAACTCGGCCGAGTACGGTCTGTAGCGCGAAACAGAATCGTCTTTTACATGTCCACTCGATCGAGTCCATCAACCACTCGATCGAGTGACCCATAACGATTAACACAATAAATCGTACATTATTCTATTTTCAAAACTCGGTAGTAATTTTTGATTTATGTCAACACGTGTTTAATCAATCATGTGTATTACTATCTTTTCAAACCATGCATCTCATATTCGCATCCTTTTCATCGCATCTCATATTTGCACAAACCGTTATTATTCGTTGAATCATTACATCGTTACTAACGCGTTTGTTATTTCTTTTGTCAATTTAATTTTTTGTTCGTTTATTGTACTAAATGAACCCGCATGCTAAAATTCCACTTTGACGTAGAATTAATTGCATTAAATTGACATAGAAACCCACTTTTCAATTTCATTCACATGCCTAGGAAAAACAATGTTTGCATATCATTTTCCCGTTTTACTAACGCGCGTATTGTAAGTCATTCGAATTCTTAGTAGAGGCCGCTAATGTGCGGGCGGGGTTGGGTGTCCTTTGTGGGCTTCCCAACACGTACCCTCACCCCTTACTTAGAACCTCGGTTTCTGGATGCCCGAAACCGTTGGCGCACGAGAGTCATTCAATACACGATATCCGATAATGTCGGTATCGGTATCAAATGCAAAGGGACTAGCCCAATAAACTCTGACATCGAAAATGGGCCGTATTTTGTATACGGACCACTACGATATAGAGTGGGCTCGAATGGTTCCGAATAACCACAAAATTCGGTGGCGACTCCACATAGACCTAAATTGTAATTCGATCCATTCTCATATGGAGATTCATTCGCCTACCCAAACCCGCGCGTGGCCGCGTCGGGGTGGACCTATGTCATGTCCACAATTTGGCGACTCTGCTGGGGATTAACTGATGCGTGACTTACCATCGGCATGCTCAGGGTGAGACTCGAATAGAAATCGTTTGACTAGTACAATACGCGTTTTAGTTCTACGGTTCATGCATAACCCATATTTTCCCGGGCCGGTACTCGCGACCGACGTCCCACTATACCGTTGATGTACTCCAATATGGATATGTCAAAAGGTGTCCATAGTCGATTCGAGTGAGTTTCGCGGCATGTTCTAAGATCAACTCGACTTAGGAAGTCCGTCCCGATCAACGTCTAGACTATGTACACTGGTATAGACCCCTTATAGACCGACCGAGACTTAGTATAGAGCATACATGCCGTCGTTATAATGCTTGTGTGACTACGTGCTACTTGGTTTCCGAGTCGTTTTCAAAAACCGTCAATTTTTCAAAATTGCATCTTTTTCAAACTATTCAATTTCAAAACCCAGGACACATACCGAATTTAGGACTTATGATTTTACTCAAAATAGCCTATTTTCTAGACGGTATGCTGCCCGATTCAAAACTCGAAAATCATTTCGAACTTTCAAAACCCGCGGCCCAATACCACTTTCGTTTTTTCCGAAAAATTGGGCCCTCAACCAAGTTTTCTCGGACCTTTATAAAAAACAATCAATTTTCAAAACCTTCCTCTCCTTAGGACTTCCCGTATTTAGCAGTTTCGGGTCGTGTCTTAAGTTGGCAAGGTCTTTAGCGTCGAAACTCTGTCGATCATACATCAAGAGTTTCTTCCCTATCCCAGTCCGCCTTATTAGACTAAGGCAAGGCCCACCTACGTAGGACATACTCCTACAAAGGAGGGCCCGTCAACACAATCGAGTCCAAAAGTCTGGGGATGTCTCACGTGAACCTTCCTTCGAACAGGACTAGGCCCACCCGCCGAATCCTAAGGAAGGCCCACATTTCACAAGTCACCCGTCTAGGTGTCTTTTCCGAGTCATTTCCCTTTTAGTCTCGTTCGGGATGTACTTTCTATTTCGGGATTTTGGGCTAGTTTCTGATTACGTGGTGTTCTTACAGACAGGCCACCCGAAACCAGACATCAACGCAAAATGGACGAGTTGAAAAATGCTTTGACCAAGATCGAAACTCAACTGGCCGTCATCCAGGCTAACCAAGCAACTTTGTCCACCCGCCTAAGCACCGTAGAGAAGACGGTCCCTATCGAAGGAGGTGAGCCCGCCGGGCCCATGGCCGAGCTGGTTAGTATTGTTCGTAGGCTCGAAGAACAGGTCCACCTATCGACGAACAACTCGATCCCCACCGAAAATACTCGTACTTATTCACCTTTGGATAACGAGCTACCCGCTAACCTCAACTTGACGGGAATTCCTATGTTTGAGGGTACCGAAGACCCGGTCCACCACATCCAGGCTTTCAAAGACTTCATGGCGGTCAAGGGGGTGAAGTCAACTATATTCAAGCACTTGTTCCCTTCTTCCTTGGAGAAACATCCTAAGGCCTGGTTCTACAATCTCGATGCCAAGAAATACAAAACTTGGGACGATGTGGCCACCGAGTTTGCTCGGAATTATGCTGACAATACTGAAATCCAGACTACAATGCGTACTCTGGAAGTGATGGCCCAAGAGCCTAAAGAAGGGTTCACCAAGTATCTGCAAAGATGGCGGGCCGAGAGTGTGAAGATGGTCGAAAAGCCCAGCGAAAAAGTGTTGGTGGAGGCCTTTGTCAAGAACCTCCTCCCATCCTACCGGGTCCATCTCCGGTATGCTATCATCCCCAATTTTGCCGCCCTTACTGAAATGGGCACCAGGATCGAAGATGACCTAAGGCTAGAGAACCTGACTAAGGCCTCTACCAAAGGCTATCAAGGGGCTAGTTCGTCTACAAACAAGCCCACACCTGCAGCTGCAACCCGCAGCATCTTTGACGAGGTAAATCTGCTCGACACCTCATCCAAAAAGAATACACCAAATCGGGTATTCACAGATATAGGGACTACCTATACTTATGCCTTACAAAGGCTATCCTCGAAGGGTCTGATCCAACCAATAGGCCCAACTCCAGAGCCTCCAGTTGAGAAGAGGTCCAAATACCATAATGCTCAAGCCTACTGCCAGTATCACCGGGGTAACGGACATGATACTGAAAAATGTTGGAAGCTAAAGCACCTAATCCAAGATCTTATTGAGAGAGGGAAAATCCCATTGCCCGGAGACAAGCCGAGCAACAAAGAAAACCCGTTCAGCGCCCATGCCATATTTACAGGAGAGGTAATTGACTGTTCTCACCTCATTTCCCCGTTTATCCCACAAATCAACGGGATATGGTTTGATGATGAGGACGACGTATACCTAGCCAAAGGGGAAGCTGTCCCCATCACTCTCGAAGAAGTCCGGAAAGCCAAGTCCAAAGCCTTGGCCACCAATCACCTCGCCACTGCTGTGCGCGCCACCCCAACACCCGTCACTGAACCTGCCAGGACGGGGTATACCCTCGAAGAGCCAAGCAATGACACGGCTCTGGTCCAACAAATGAAGAGGGTTCGAGCTGATTTAACCATATGGCAACTATTGGTTAGCTCGCAGGCTCATCGAGAAGCACTGACTAAGGCTCTCGATGAAATCAAGGTCGATTCAGAAGCTACCCCTGCTGAAATGGTAGCTACTATCATGCCCTACCTTAAGGGCAAATCCAAAGAAGAAGGCCCGCTCATAACCTTCTCCGAATCTGATCTGCCGCCCTTTGGGCCTAATCACAATCTGGCCCTATATATCACGGTCATCTGCAAGGGTAAGTATCTCCCGATGACCCTCATCGACGACGGATCGGCCGTGAACGTCCTACCTCTAAGGACCGCTAGGGCCCTCGGCATCACTGATGCCGACTACCTCCCGACAGCCCAGACAATCCAGGCTTTCGACGGAAGCCCGAAACCAGTCGCACCGGGGCTGTTAAACTGAAGATCATAACAGGCCCAATCGAGAAAGAATTGGAGTTTCAGGTGATAGATGTCACCTCGTCATTCAATCTCTTACTAGGGAGGCCTTGGATACACGCAATCAAGGCCGTGTCATCTACCCTCCACCGAAAAGTCAACATGCCACTCAAGGACGGTATCATCACGCTGGAGGCGACCCCAATGTCCGTGGCTAGCTGCAATACCACGAGCCGGGCCGAACCACGAGGATTCGACTTCGTGGGTATGATCGAGGATGAATATCTCTTCATGCCCTACTTCACTACTAGCATCAACATGATGCTACAAAATCTGGGTTACTTACCCGTAGCTACCTTGAGACCGCATCTTCCAACCGGGAAGATAATCGAAGTTCTGAATGATGGCGAGTCACAATTCGGGTTGGGATATGCCATAACCCCAGAAAATGTGGTCCAGGCTGGTATTCACAAGGCCACTTACATCCTCAAGGGTACTTACATAGGCCCTTATAGCCCGAAGTTAACTGACTACCTCGTCACTCCAGTCTTCGGAGCCATTCAAGTGGGCCTCTACCAACCCACCATCACATATCCCGAGACCAAAATGGCTCGGGAATGCAACTATATCCCCGATGACATATTCACCATCATCCAAGCAGGGTCGGAGAAGGGTGAAAGCGACTCCGAGCCCGTGCTGGGGCTCTTATTTGGAGAAGACAAGACCATCCCTGCTCCAAAAGATGACTTGGTCAACTTGATCCTCCGCAGCGATCGGTTCGACCCAACCAAGCTAATCACCGAGGTCGGCGCCAACACCGAGACGAGGGCTTGGAGGAAGACCATAAAATGGACCGACAGTCAAGGACGGGTCTATAAGCTGACCACCGGCGAGGGAGACATGCCGGATACCGAGTCCGAGTCCGAGTCTGAGTCAGAGTCAGAGTCGGAGTCTGAGTCCGAGTTTAGAGGGTCTGGTGCTGGAGTCGAGTCTGTAACCCCTCTTCCCTTAGCCACTGAGGTCTTGGGGCCTGTCCCAAGACCTCTCCCTATCCCGCCACTGACCAACGATCAGATGGCCGCTCTATTCGAGTTATTTACCAAATTTACCATCAATAATAATAACGAACACCGTTCTGCTTACGACTTGTCTTATTTCCAAAATTTAATTTTATATGCAATGACATTGAGAAACCCGACGAACAGGTGACCTCAACCACAGCATCTAGTCGAATAGCTCGAGCAAAGGGAATCCCGAGATCCGGTAATTGAAGACACCGAGTCCATCAACGTGGGAACCACTTTAGAGCCCCAGATGCTTAAGTTGGGCCTATCTTTAGATCCAGAGGAGAGAAAACAGTTCACAGACCTCCTCCTAGAATTTAAAGACGTCTTTGCATGGTCCTACAAGGACATGCCGGGAATAGATCGAGAAATAGCAGAACACCGAATACCCATCAAAGATGGGTGCAAACCGGTAAAACAGAAGCTCAGAAGAATGAAGCCCGAATGGTCTCTTAAAGTAAAGGAAGAGGTCGATAAACAATTCAAAGCGGGTTTTATACAAGTGTCTGAATATCCAGACTGGGTTGCCAACATCGTGCCAGTACCCAAGAAGGACGGCAAGGTGCGGGTATGCGTGGACTTCCGGGACCTAAACAAGGCCAACCCAAAAGACGATTTTTTATTACCACACATCGACATATTGGTGGATAATACGGCCGATCATGCCCTTCTATCGTTCATGGACGGGTATGCCGGATACAATCAGATTAAAATGGCAGAGGAGGATATGGGTAAGACCACCTTCATTACACCATGGGGTACTTACTGTTACAGCGTCATGCCATTTGGGCTCATCAACGGACCGCCACCACCTTATTACACGACATGATGCATAAGGAGGTGGAAGTCTACATGGATGATATGATCGTCAAATCCAAGGACCGAAGCGGGCACATCTCAGCCCTAAGAAAGTTCTTCACTCGGCTACGTAAGTACAACATGAGACTGAACCCACAAAAATGCAGTTTTGGGGTAACGTCAGGCAAATTATTGGGCCATATCGTTAGCCAACGCGGCATCGAGGTCGACCCAGCTAAAATCAAAGCCATCACCGAGATGCAGCCACCCAAGACCGAAAAGGAAATAAGGGGGTTTCTTGGGAAAGTCCAATACATCAGCCGGTTCATTTCGAAACTAACCATGGTATGCGAACCCATCTTCAAAAAGCTAAAAATCGGAGAACGGGTGCTATGGGACGATAAATGTCAAGCGGCTTTCGACAAAATCAAGGAGATTTTGTCTGCTCCGCCGGTACTAATGCCAACTCAACATGGTTTGCATTTGTCGTTATACCTAACGACGACCGAGACAGCCATGGGGGCTATGCTGGCCCAGACAGTCGAAACAGAAGAACGGGCTATTTACTACATTAATGTCAAGATGGACTTTAATGTTCCTCGAATATGAATGCAAATACACAATGCTCGAGAAAACGTGCCTAGCATTAGTTTGGGCCACTAAAAAGCTCCAACACTACATGCTTAGCCACGAGGTACATGTTTTATCCAAAATGGATCCAATCAAGTACTTATTCGAGAAGCCCATCCTCAACGGCAGGATGTCAAGATGGACTTTAATGTTATCCGAGTTCGACCTCAAGTTTGTACCATTAAAAGCCATCAAAGGTCGGGTAGTTGCCGAGTTCCTCGCTGACAGCCCAATATCCGAAGAAGGCCACACTGATACATGGGCCTTTCCTGATGAAGATATATTCCATACCGATACCGAGACATGGGATTTGTATTTTGATGGAGCATCCAACTTCCGAGGATTTGGGGTCGGAATTCTGTTAATCTCACCCCGAGGGGAACACACTCCCTTATCCATCAAGTTGGACTTCGACGTGACCAACAACGCAGCCGAATACGAAGCATGCATTCACAGGTTGCAAGCCGCCGCTGATTTAGGGGTAACAAACCTCCGGGTCCACGGTGATTCATCACTGGTCATCAATCAAGCACTCCAAAAATGGAAAACTCGGAACGCCAATCTCGTGGCTTACCAAGCACGAGTAAGGGTTCTAGAGAAACAATTCCAGAAAGTAGAATACATCTACCTGCCTCGGGAAGAAAATCAGTTTGCAGATGCACTTTCCAAATTAGCATCTTTACTGAACATCCCGGACCACCTGACCAGCATGCCAATCTGTGTCGAAAGGCGGTCAGAGCCGGCCTACATTCATGTCATTCAAGATATCAAGATAACTGACCCAGAACCTTGGTATCAAGCCGTCCTAACCTATCTGACAACGGGAGAATATCCTGCTGGAGCTGAAAATCGGGCCAAAAAGGCCCTACGAAGATTGGCAACCCAATTCGTTCGTACTGATGACGGACAATTGTACAAAAAGACGGCACAGGGGGCTCTCCTCCTATGCATCGACAAGATACAAGCCGAAAAGGTCATGGCCGAGGTCCACGACGGTGAAAACGGTCCGCATATGAACGCCCATATGCTATCCCGTAAAATCATGAGGCTCGGGTATTACTGGAACACCATGGAAACAGACTGTCAGTTATATGTCAAGCACTGCCATAACTGTCAGATCTTCGGTAATGTACAGCATATGCCATCTTCCCTATTATATACCATGACGTCACCATGGCCATTTTCGACATGGGGAATTGACATAATTGGGAAAGTGCATCCTTCCGGGACGGGAGGACATTGCTTCATCTTGGTGGCCATCGACTACTTCACCAAATGGGTTGAAGCCGAGTCATACCGTGTCTTGAACGCCAAGCACGTGGCCAAATTTATCCAAAATAAGATCATATGCCGATACGGGATCCCTCACAAATTTATCAGTGATCAGGGGACCCACTTTCAAGCTGAAACCACTGCGTTACTGGCGAAATACAAAATTCAGAGGCATACGTCTTCACCTTACCGACCCCAAACAAATGGAGCGGTAGAAGCGGTCAACAAAATAATTGTCACCATACTAAAAAAGATGGCTGAGAATTATCGGGACTGGCCCGACAAAATACCCTTCGCCCTATGGGGATACCGAACTTCAATTCGCACCGCAACTGGAGCAACTTCATATTACCTGACATATGGAATGGAAGCAGTCCAACCAGTCGAGCTGGAAGTACCATCCCTAAGAATATTGCTTGAAAGCCAGGTACCCGAAGCGGATTGGGTCCAAGCCCGATACGATTCGCTAGTCCTTTTGGATGAACGGCGGTCCCGGGCCCTCAATAATATTCAAGTGTATCAAAAGAGAATCCAACGGGCTTTCAACAAAAGGGTTAGGCCCAGGAAAATCAAAGAAGGTGATTTGGTCCTAAAATCGGTTCGTGCCTTACTGCCGATTGACCCAAGGGGAAATTTCAAACCCAATTGGGCTGGGCCATACTTAATCAAGAAAATCCTATCGGGAGGAGCGGTGATGCTAACGGACCTGGACGGTAACGAGTTCGTCAACCCGACCAACTTGGACTAGCTGAAGCGCTACTACCCATAAGCCCAATCTCAATGTCATTTGCAAAAATTTATAAAACTTAGTCCTTTTATAAATTTTCAAAATTTTAGACAAGTCAATAAGTTAGAATTAACTATTCTACCGTCGCACATCTCGAATTAATAATCTTGATGTATTTCGAAAATTGCAAAAATCAATCAAATCAAATTTTCGAACTACGTTTGGTTTGATTCCGCTAATTGTGGATACTTAGGCAACCCCTCAAAAGGGTACAACCACTGTAATAACGAAAAGACGGGAACGGTTGCAAATAATACGTCTTTATTAATATCTCGATAAACTCGGGAATCAAAAAAAAAATGCCAAAACGGCAAAACAACAACAAAAAAATCACACCAAAAAAATAGTAATAATAATATTCAAATAATAAAATTAGGAGACTAATGTCCCGGCATCTTCCCCTTTCCTTTGTCCTTTGGGTCGCGCGGAGCCCGAGGTCGCCGAGGTGGGGATGAGCGTTCCCTAATCACCAAGGGAACCTCCTTAGCACGAGCCCGCTTCTTTGACGACGGGTCTTCAATCACAGTCTTCGGCCCAAGTCGGGCTCGCACATGCTCGGGTAGCCTATCCCGTGGGCCAAGTCGGTCCTGCACGGCTAGTCTAGGGCCCAGTCTCCTTTCCAAGTCAGCACCTTTAGCACTAGACCCTCTAGCTTGAGTCTTAGTCTTCTTTTTCTGACCTGACATTAGACGAACTAGGGTGGCCGGAGTGTCTCCCTCATCAAAGAACCTTCTGTTGTCTTTAGCTTGCTCCCTTCTCAGCAGGTCAAAGGCTTCATCAACCTTCAATGCAGCTCGGGCTTTGGCATCACCTGCTTTGGTCCACTTCACATATGAGTCTGAAACCCAGATCGAGTGGCGAGACTTGGGAACGGGCCAAGTATGCCGGGTGTACCATCTTTGCATCCACGTGTTACACATCACATCTGTCAATTGGGTAGGGTCACTCACAATTGCCTCTATTTCTGGTATCCGCTGAGTTCGTCCATACTGCATTAGTATGCGATCCGGGTAAAGATGAACCGTTTGGTTGAAAGACAAGATGACTTGGTAACGGGCCCTCTCCCTCGGGTCCAAACCTGACCAAACTTGGATGGGCCACCATGGCACGACCCGTCGAATCAACCGCCCACCGTGGATTGATAGCACCTCATCCCAATATTTCTGGCTAATCAGGCGAGAAAAATCGATGGCCCGTCTCCTCGTCATCAGCTGGTTATGGCGGTAATTACTAGCATCAAGTGGGGGATCTATCACCGATAGCCTCTCATAAAGCCAAATCTGAAAAAGAAAACAAGGGCATTAGATCTCGAGGCAAAATAGACGACACTCGATCGAGTGCCAGGGTGACTCGATCGAGTGGCGTCACTGGAAGCGGACAGAAGCCTTTCTACGAAGGCACTCGATCGAGTGCCCACTGCTGTAGCCAAATCCTCGAAAAAATTCAAAAATCGAAAAAGCAAAAAAGAAGATAAAAATTCGACATACTTGCAACAAACGGGTGCTTCCGGTAAGTTGAACCGACAGGCCCCTCTTGCGGTTGTCTAATCCTTGGATGATTTCGCCCGTGATTAACCAAGCCGGACTATGTTCAGTCTCCATCAAGTCCACCACCGTTATGAGACGAGCACTACCCATAGAAGATAACAAGTCCATGTGACCTTCAAAAGCATAAACATGGAGCATGCAAAAAGAAAAGGCCCTACGGCTATGGGCTGACCTCACCCGGACATCATGGGTTCATGAATTTCTCAGCCAAATCGATCAAAGAAATATTGCCACCTTTCATCATACGGGACACTTCGTTATGGGATAGCCCCAGAAATTCCCTCAGCTTCCTCTTTGGGTCATAGACTGAATACGGGACGGCAGGCCGAAGCATTAGGTTCCACCCTCCTATCGCAGCAATCTCCTCAGGTAAAGGGCAGACTTCGCCCCGAGGAAAGGCAAAGACATGATATATGTCATCCCAATAAGCCAAACACGCATCCAAGAAATAGCGGTCAACCACCATCTGACGGAACGGGTACAGCTGAGTTATACCCGTCTGGTTCAAGACCACCCTATCGGCATCCCTAAACTATCGGGACCACGCCTGCAACATAGCACTCAATCTATCGATTCCCATGATAGATTTTTTAAGAGGATAAAGAGACTTTCTTTTTGCCTTAAGGGAAATAAAAGATTTTCTTGTGATGGAATTATGAAGAAAATCAAGAGCATAGGGGGCTATATATAGCATTAGTCTTGCAAATCTCTTTCCATATCACTTCTAGGAAAAGTTTCCTAATTCCAAAAGGAAATTAACCCACAAGCCTAGTCCCGATACTAGCATGGAAATATTCATCCCGAACTTTCCTAATTTCTTTAGGAGTCAATTCCTTCAAAAATTCCAAAATTTCAAAATTTCAAAATTTTCAAATTCAAAATCATTTTTTTTCCCCAGCACGAGTCATTTTACTACCTACGTGTTGCGTGCATTTTTATGTGACTTATACAGGTACGACTCAAACAGGGACATGCAAACCTCTAAATCTCCCCAGCATTTTCACGGGATGGGCCTACACACAGGCGCACCCAGGACTTACGCGACAAGTCCAAATGCCCCACGGAGTATTATCATCAGCACAGGTATGATTCCTATCTTATGGCTGGCGAGCCCTTCACGCGAGTCTAATGGACTATAAACGACCCGAACGGAAGTCTACCAGGTCTTAACGGGCTTGGTAGCTACTCTGACTTTCGCCCTGTCCAAGCCTCAGTCAGAGTGGGGGCTCTGTAGACAGCCACATTTTGACTGCCAGGTGTCTATGGCAGTTTCCAAAAAATACCCGATGATGATCGGACGCTAACGTGTTTCTACGCGCTCGGATACGGGCTCAAATCCATTAATCGCTGGCTAAAACACTTACGGAGTACAAATCTCACCAAACGGACCTCAAATCCAGGCCCAGTGGATCATTCCGAGTCAAACAAGACTAATTTGGGCCAAAACCGACACCGAAAATAAAACCGACTTTTTGCGATTGGGTTAACCTCGGTAAAAATCATTTCCGAGACACACAAAACAACCCCTCACATCATCAAAAGTCCAAGTCAAACATAAAACCCATCAAACTCAAAGTCAAGGTCCAAAACAATGGACCCGTGCAACCCGACTGGGCCACTCGATCGAGTGACCCACCCACTCGATCGAGTGGGCGTGTTTCAAGCCCGACAGCAGGCTTCACGGGCCACTCGACCGAGTTAGCCCCATACTCGGTCGAGTAACCCTAAACCGGTGCCCTAGCCATGCATATATAAGCAACCCCCATGCAACACATAACACAACTTTTTCACAACCCTAAAAACCCTAGATCAACCATACACACACATACTACGTTTTTTTTACAAACCCAAACCAAACCCTAATCAAACCCTAGCAATTCGACACTAGCAAAACCCTAAACCTAGTTTTAGGAATCAATCCCGAGCCACCACAACTTAACCTACGTAAAACCTCAAAGACTCTTGTGTAGAAGCCACGATTACGAGTCCGCACCGAGACAAGAACATGTAGGTTGAGGGTGTCAAAACCCTCTCTTTCCTTTCCTTTTTCTCTTCGTCGTCCGTCCCTTTTTCTCCGTCTTCTTTCGTTTTTTTTAACTTATTCTCGTTGCATCATAATATCGATAATACTACTAATATCAAAGCATTAAAATATTTATCGATTTGTGTCGAATAAGAAGGATACCGGGATAAGGAAACCCGCATATACAAGTGTACTGCACACGCGTCGTCGGTCGCTTATCCCTATACCCCGACTATTTGATTATTGAGATAAATTAACTTAAACAACAATTCGTTATTATTTCTCGTCATCATCATCATTAATCTTACATTCATCATTTTTTAAAATCAATTTTAATAAGGGTCGAAACCCGTTGACACGGATCCGACATCACAATCCCTAGGGATTTATTTCGATGTCGGAGAAGTCGAGGGAATCAAGTTTTTTTTATTCAAGTAAAGCGTCGATTTTGGATTCGATACCAATTCCATAATTGGATATCGAATCTAACAATCAAGTCATATGAATTAATTAACGTGATTTGTTCATATCACGATAATTAATTTAAAAGCGACTAAAATTAATTTATCTTTTTTTACATTTCAATCTAATATCCCATATCGATTCAATAATCGAATATGGGATACGATGAGTATTCAAATTTAGAATCGGATATAAATTCAACAATATTTATATTCGGTTTAATAAAATCAACGATTTATAAAAAACCCAAATCGAGCATAGGTCACGCAATACTTATGCCCAATTCGGTAAAACCTTCGATTCATCAAAAATCTAAAGCAATTTCGAAAATAAATATAAAATTGCAAGCGAATTACAATTCGTACAGATGCCACTCGACCGAGTGCCTTAGTCACTCGATCGAGTGACATCACAAAATCGAGTCAGAATGCATGTTACGACCACCACTCGGTCGAGTCTCACAGTGACTCGATCGAGTGGCCAAATACTCGACCGAGTTGGTCAATAACTCGGCCGAGTACGGTCTGTAGCGCGAAACAGAATCGTCTTTTACATGTCCACTCGATCGAGTCCATCAACCACTCGATCGAGTGACCCATAACGATTAACACAATAAATCGTACATTATTCTATTTTCAAAACTCGGTAGTAATTTGTGATTTATGTCAACACGTGTTTAATCAATCATGTGTATAAATAACTTTTCAAACCATGCATCTCATATTCGCGTCCTTTTCATCGCATCTCATATTTGCACAAACCGTTATTATTCGTTGAATCATTACATTGTTACTAACGCGTTTGTTATTTCTTTTGTCAATTTAATTTTTTGTTCGTTTATTGTACTAAATGAACCCGCATGCTAAAATTCCACTTTGACGTAGAATTAATTGCATTAAATTGACATAGAAACCCACTTTTCAATTTCATTCACATGCCTAGGAAAAACAATGTTTGCATATCATTTTCCCGTTTTACTAACGCGTGTATTGTAAGTCATTCGAATTCTTAGTAGAGGCCGCTAATGTGCGGGCGGGGTTGGGTGTCCTTTGTGGGCTTCCCAACACGTACCCTCACCTCTTACTCAGAACCTCGGTTTCCGGATGCCCGAAACCGTTGGCGCACGAGAGTCATTCAATACACGATATCTGATAATGTCGGTATCGGTATCAAATGCAAAGGGACGAGCCCAATAAACTCTGACATCGGAAATGGGCCGTATTTTGTATACGGACCACTACGACATAGAGTGGGCTCGAATGGTTCCGAATAACCACAAAATTCGGTGGCGACTCCACATAGACCTAAATTTCAATTCGATCAATTCTCATATGGAGATACATTCGCCTACCCAAACCCGCGCGTGGCCGCGTCGGGGTGGACCTATGTCATGTCCACAGGTGATCCGATGGAGTCGACGCCGGTGAACAGAGGAGGCCGACGGAGGTGAGGGTCAAAGATGGTGTTGGTTGAGGGAATAAGGTGAAGATGGTGGTTGTAGATGGTTGTTGATGAAGGTGGTATGGTGATGTTGAGGGAGATGGGTTAGTCAAGGTCAACTTGACCTTGACTTGGATGAATGATTAGTCAAGGTCAAAGTCAGTTTGACCTCGATTAGGGTATGGGTTGGATTGTATTTGGGTAATTGGGTTGGTTTGGGTGTTTGGGTTTGTGTTGTAGTTGGGTCAAGTTGGGAGTGATTTGGGTTTAAGGAATATGGGTTGAGTGAAAGATGGGTGAATTAGATGAGAGTTGGGTTAAGTGAGTCGGGTTTGACTTAGGGTTTTAACTCGATCTCTTGACATGGCTCCTCTCGCTTCAATTCGCCCCTTTATTCACGAACACGTACCTAAAACACAAAAACACACAAAAGCAGTACGAAATTTTGCGAAAAAGACGATAAATACGAAAAAACTAAATTCAAACTAGAAAATACGAAATGTAGTCAAAAAAGAGTTAAATTGACGTTGAAGCGCACAAAATCGAGTCAAATACGAGTGAAAATAGGGGGTAAAACGGTCCAAATTTGCGTGTTATCAAGGTGTCTATAGTAGTTTCCAAAAAACACCCGATGATGATCGGACGTAAACATGACTTAATACGCTCTATTTTGGACTCAGAATCAATAGTAGTTGGCTTGGGCTTTTTATGGAGTACAAATCCCACAAAACCAACCTCAAATCCAGACCTAGTGAGTCATTTCCAATCAAATAAGACTAATTTGGGTCAAAACCGACACCAAAGGCAAAATCGTCTTTTAGCGACCGGGTCAAACCCTGGTCAAAGGCATTTCCAATACATAAAAATCAGCCACGTCGAAAGTCTGACCCGAAGTCAAAAACTACAAAAATCAGCTATAAAGAAGATCCAAGCAACTAAACCTATCTGTTAGAGATAAAATTTTATCTTTAAGGAAGTCTCCCGCCCGACCAGACCCACTCGATCGAGTGGACTAGCCCACTCGATCGAGTAGGCTCATTAAACCCACAAGAACCGATGTCAGACCGGACACTCGATCAAGTGCAATACACCACTCGATCGAGTGGCCCTTTTTCTATCCAAAACCGGAATTTCTTCCTATCCAAAACCGGGTGTTTCCTTCCCTCCAAAACCAATTTTTCCTATCCAAAGCCGATATTTCTTTTTATCCAAAACCGGCCTTTTCCTATCCAAAGCCGAGATATTTTCCTATAAATACCCCACCCCCTCAACATAATTGAGGACGACAACCCGACAACCTCCACGACTTTACAACCTTACACAATCCACAACTAGAAAATTCAGCAATCCTTGGCAGATTATACACACATCAGATCCCAATCTTTTCTCTAGAAATCCTTTAGGAAACCCGAGAGCAAAACTCGTCAAATCTCATCCCAATTATACACACCATAACTCTCCTATATACATCTCAACGCTCCCGTGCCTAGGCCACTACTATACGAGTCTGTTTTCGAGATAATTAAACATGTAGGTTGAGGGTGTTACAAAATCCTGATTCTCTTCTTTCTCTCTTCTCTTCCTTCTCGCCTTTTTCGTTCTTCTTCTTTTGTTTTTTTTTTTTCGTCATCGTCGTAACTATATAATAAGCATCACGCATACATAACCTATTTTAAAAACATTTATTCTTAAGATGTGATATCGACTCCGTAGTCGAATATTATGTCTAAAAGAATTAGTCAATAAATCGAGTTAACACGAACCCGTTGACGCCGAAATAATTGTCACATAATCCGAAAGGATTAATTACGATATTATAACGCGGAGGGAATTATTTCGTCCTAGTCCAATTTAAAACATCTTACTAACATCTTTTCTAGAATTCGCTCTAAATATTGGATATTGATTCCGAATCAAATATCGAATAGACGAGTATAAAAAATTAAGTCGAGTATAAATCATATTATATTTTTACACGACTTAGCCAAATTATCGACTTTCAAAACTAAAAGCAATTTCGAAATCAATGCTAAATTTCGAAACGAACTATTGTTCGTACAGGGGGCACTCGACCGAGTGCCTAGCCCACTCGTTCGAGTGGCACCCCATAAATTGGGCAGAAAATTTTTCGAGAGACACTCGACCAAGTCCCTCCTATGACTCGGCCGAGTGGCCCCGGTTACGCCTAAAATAACGAGCCTTCTACACATTACAAGTCTCGAAAAATCTTTTTTAACGATTTCGTTCGTCACGTCCTAAGTCCATCACGTGTTCATCTTTTCAAAATCATGCATCGTATCATATTTACATCATCTAATTTATTTACGCTCCGTTATTATCGCAATTGTTGCATATTGTCGTTTGTTGTATTGAATTTCCGGGTGGTATGCCGCTCGCATGTTTGTAATCTACTTTCGCACTTTTATTTCGTTGTTTGTTTTATTATACTAAAATGAACCTTGCATGCAAAATAACTTTGATGTTAGTTCAGATGCATTAAATCGACGTAGCAACTTATTCAATTTCTACATCTCATAAAATATTGTTTGCATATTGTTCAACCGTCAAACTAACGCGCGTACACGAAAAACGAACGATATCTAAGTAGAGGCCGCTAAGTGCGAGCGGGGTTGGGTGTTCTTTGTGAACTTCCCAACACGTACCCTCACCCCTTACTCAGAACAGTGGTTTCCGGATGTCCGAAACCGTTGGCACACGAGAGTCATTCAATACACGATTCCCGATAACTCGGCGTCGGTATCGCAATGCAAAGGGACGAACCCCATAAACTCTGAAATCGGAATAGGCCATACTCTGTGCATGGCCCACCAAGATATAGAGTTGGTTCAAACGGGCTCGAACTCCCACAAAGTTCGGTGGCGACTCCTAAATAGATTTAAATTTCAATCCGAGATCCATCTCACATGAGATTCATTTGCCTCCCCAAACCCGCGCGTGGCCGCGTCGGGGTGGACCTATGTCATGTCCACAGGTAGCGAGATAAGCGACCGTCGACTCGAGTGCAATACTCTTGTGTCTGTGTTTCCTTATCTCGTCACCCTTTGTATTCGGTACGTTAAAGGTGAGTATTTTATATTCGGAAGTTAGTAATTAAATGTTAGAAACGATAAATGAAATGTCAGATTGCGATAATGTAAATGTTAGTATGCGGAAAATAAATGTTAGCGTAGTTAGTATAGTTAGTATACAAAAACGTAAATGTTAGTAAAGTTAGTATGCAAATATATAAAAAAGAGTTAGAGATTAGAAACGGGATTTGTACACCCTCGGACTACATGTCAATTGTCTCGGAAAACGGGCTCGTGGAGTATCGTCGTAGACACGGGGAGCGGTTCGAGTATGTAGAATGAGTTAGGGTGTGTTTTGTGTTTGGGACTACCGAACCCTTGTCGAATAAAGGGAGTAGGTTTTGAGATTGGCGAGGTTTGACTCAGTTTTTGTAGAGGTAGGGAGAAAAAGAGCTCTCGGATTTCTGAAATGGAGGTTTCATAAATGAATTTTGTGTCCTTTGAAATGTCGGACGTAAGGGTGTATTTATAGAGTTTTTCGAAAACCCTCACCCCAAGATTCGGGCCCCTGGAGGCTTGGGACTCAGCACTCCGGCGACCCCCTTGAGGCGGCCTAGTTCTGGGGCGCCCGGATGCGGACAGTTGAACTTGCGCGTATTAGAAATTGCTCAAAATAAATACGGATTGATATCTGTGTTATTCGAGGCATGATTTGTCCCCGTTTGACTTTGATTGATTGTGTACTTGGATGCCTTTATGACTTGCTTTGTTTTCGGGTTTCGACTTTGAGCGGGTTTTGACTCGATCGTAAAAGACGGTTTTTCCCCCGGTGGCGGTTTTGGCTCAAATTAGCTTTATTTTATTGAAAACGACCCATCGAGTCTGAACTTGAGGTCGGTTTTGAGAGATTTCTACTCCACTAATTGCCCAACGTCAGATACTATTGATTCTGAGTCCGTATACGATCGTATTGATGCATGTTAACGTCCGATCATCATCGGGTGTTTTGTTGGAGACTGCTATAGATACTAGCAAGCAAAATGCGGGTGTCTACACTAGGTAGGTCTTTTTATTTATTTACAATAACAATACAATAAACAAAATAATTAAGTCAATTAACCATCAATATTACGACATCGATAATTGAATTAGAATTTGTAATTGAATCGTAAGAGTGTTGATTGATTATTAAATTGATGGAGGAAAACGAACAAAAACTTGGTAGAATCCTAGTGTAAAAGAGTAAAGTTTATATAAGGGTAGAATGAGAAAATTTCAGGAAAAATTTGTTAAGATTGAATAAACTCTTGTTAGGAAAAAGTAATTTCGTAATTTAATTTAACGTTTACCGCATATATTATCTCTGATCCCTTGAAACACATTCACACATGTGGATAATTATGCAATCATCCAACTTAGTATCTTTGTCAACGTAACTAAGAGCATCCTCATCCAAGAATGATTTTTTCATTCTTGGATGGGACCCACCTCATCCACCTCATTACTTTTATCCTACTTTTTTTCATTATAAAAGAATTACTCCATCCAAGAATAAAGTTTTTATTCTCCCGTGGGTCCCAACACATTTCATTACTTTTTTTTTTTTTTTTTGGTAAAATGTGAATATATTGAATATCATCAAAGAGTTTTTAAGTACATCACCAAGACCAAATTATCAACACATATAACGACACTTTACAGTATACTTCTATCTTACGATTCCACATTGATTAAACCAATTTGCAGCACCCCTACTATTGATCAGCGGTATACGGGCTGATACTCTCTCAATCACCATTCGTTTGAAAGAATGAATATCTTATATTCTCCATGAAGAATGGTATCTTCTATTCTCCATGAAGAATGGTATCTCCATGGATACCATTCTTCATGGATGGAGGAACCATTTTTCTTCATTCTCCTCCAAGAATGGATAATGAAGGATGGATGGGGATGCTCTAACAATCGGCCCGTGGGCTTTCCAACTAGTAATAATATTAATTCTGAATTGAAGTTAAGTATACTAAACTAAAACTCATGTCTGAACCGAATTGAACTGGAATTGTCAAAATTAAATTGAAAGTGTCTGAATATAAGTTCCAAAGGACATAAACTTAATCAAAAATCAGCAAGGCTCCCTTACTACGGGTATATACGTCACAAGTTTACGATAAGTCAAATACAATAGATAAAGGCAAAAAATATGTTGGGGACTAAGACCATCCGCAATGGATGAAATAAATGAAGATGAAAACATGAAAAGTGGGTGAATGAGAAGATGAAGATGAATGGGGGTTTGCAGCCGATGAAATAAGTGAAGAAGAAGATGAAATTTTTTCATGTTTTCATCTAGTTGAAAAGATGAAAAACAAAGAGAGAGGGATTGTTGAAGCAAGTTGATGTACTTTTGCAGAGATGGAAGGACGAGCATGTGATCCCTTTTTGTTTTTTTCTTTTTTTTAATTTCTTTTGGTTCCAACGTCCATATTTGCTCTTTCTCGAGGATTATGTTTTCGAGTTTATAATTTTTTGTGATTAAAATTTATCATTTATCCGAGCCGTATTTTATTTAACTTTAAGCGGTATTTTTTGTGACGACATTATTCGTCTTAAATTATACCTAAGATGGTTCAAATGCATACAAAATGAATGACTTTGTCTTAAGAAATATCGAAAATTCTTCTCACTTATGAATAGTGTCAAAAATCGAACAAAAGGAGTACATTATATGTAGTACGGAGTAGTACTTGATCCTTTTTAATCTTTAAGACGGAAACTCATCTACAACCCTACGATCGTAACATACCGAGCGACCCGATTGCCACCTCTATAAATATACTCCAATATTTACTTCATTTCACACAACTTTTTCCTACTCATTCTCACATTTATATAAACTTAAATATCTTTTATAATTATGAGTTATAATAATAATAATAACAATTCATCAAATTATCATTACAATTTTGATATCAATTCAGAATATTTTGATGAATATCAGAACACACAACAATTTCCAAATAATACGATTGTACCTACACAAAATTCAAGTCAATCAACATATGATAATTTTAACCATTTTCCTATATTCTCTACCCATACTCCTACAAATTATCATGGTCAACATCACGTTGATGATGATGTTGATGAAAATGTAGTTGAAAATTTATCGACCCCAACATCACGGAACAGGTCTAATTTCTCCGTAAAGGAGGATGAGGCACTAATTTCCTCTTTCATTAGTATTTCTGAAGATGGTATTGTTGGTACTAACCAAAACAAGAATGTTTTCTGGAAACGTGTTTTTGAAAAATATGAATTAGCAAGAGCTTCCAACCCTGCACTACAACATCGCTCTATCGGTATGCTCGATAATCGATTCAGAAGAATATCTACCATAATCATGAAATGGGGTTCGTGCTACGAGATGGCTGGTAGAAGAAGGGCCAGTGGGTGGAATGAAGAAAGTGTCTTAGCAGAGACCAGGGTTTTATATAAAACCAGATTCAACTTGGATCATGCTTGGGAGATGTTAAAAAATCATCCGAAATGGAAAGGTTTTTTAGCTCCCTTCGCTGCTAACGCTTTCAAAACGGATTACGTTGGAGGGACATCTACCGGCGCTCTAAATGAAGACAGCACCAGTAGTGGTAAAAGAGCACGACTTGATGAAGATGAGCGATCAAATCATACCTCTAATGATATTGAGAGTGCATCTACTCAACGTCCCGAGGGTCGAGAACAAGCAAAGAGAAACAAAGGTTAGAAAAAAGTCAGTAATGTTGCGTTAGATAAAATAAACTTGCAATTTGCAGCGATGAATGAAACAGCTACAAGTGATATAGCTCTGGAGAGAGAAAAATTGCAACTTAAGAAGACAAATGCGGAAGTTGCTTTGCAACAATTGATGGTCAATAACAAAAGAGAAGAAAGGAAGAAGAAAGGAAGAGAAAGAACAAGAAATTGAACAGCAGAAGAATGATTGGCAAATGCTTCAACAGTTGATGCAAGCTCAATCGCTACCGCCACAATTAGAAACTTTGAAGATTAATTTGCTTAATAAGTTTGGCGGTCTTTGATTGTTACTTTTTTGTATTTTCATATTTGTAGTAGTTGTTTGTTTAATTATTTGTATTCAAGTTGTATGTTTAATTTATTTTTATTTTTAAGTTGTGTTTTCAATTGATTGTGGTCGTTGGAGTATTTGAATTTGAGTCGTTGGAGGATTTGTATTTCAAAAATAGAGTCGTTACTCTATTTTCCTTATATGTAATAGAGACGTTAGAGTATCTGGAGTATGTGGATATCCTTCTCCTTATCTAAAAAATATCCATATAGATTTCATCTTGTTATCCATATCCTTATCAAAAATGACTCTATATATATGGATGATTTTAGTTAAACAAATTCACACCAATTTCAATCATTCACACATCATGTCTAATTCTTCATCCCCACCATCCTCCCCACCATCTTCAACACATTCTTCCTCATCCTCAAAAGGCTATGAAAGACGTCGAGCACAAAGGATTCAATTAAGAAATTTATTGTGTACTCAACTATTACAAATACAAGCACAAAATACCCCCCATCCAAACCAACCACCACTTCGGAAACGAAGAAAATTCATTGAAAGAAACCGAGAAGATGGTCATCGTAGACTCTACAGCGACTACTTCGATGATGCACCTGTGTACAATGATAGGATATTTCGACGTAGATTTCGGATGCGAAGACATCTGTTTCTACGTTTGGTACATGCCGCTGAGTCCAGTCACAAATTTTTCCAACAAAGACGTGATGCTACTGGAAGACCAGGTTTATCAGCTTTGCAAAAATGTACTGCCGCTATTCGTATGTTAGCATACGGAGAGGCCGCTGATAGGGTCGACGAATACTTAAGACTTGGTGAATCAACGGCACGGAACTGTCTTTTAGTGTTCGTCGAAGTTATCATTGCTCAATTTGGTGAACAGTATCTCAGAACTCCAACAGCTGCAGATGCTCAAAGGCTACTGCAAATTAAATCAATGAAACACGGGGATTTCCAGGTATGTTGGGGAGTATTGATTGTATGCACTGGACATGGAAAAACTGTCCAGTGGCTTGGCAAGGCCAATATCAAGGACGGTCAACAAAATCGTCAATAATTCTTGAGGCTATAGCTTCTCAAGATTTGTGGATTTGGCACTCTTATATTGGCACGCCCGGATCAGCTAACGATATAAACGTGCTTCATCATTCCCCCGTCTTTGATGATCTCTTGAACGGGCGAGCTCCACGTGTTAGTTATTGGGTAAACGGTAATCACTACGACACTGCTTATTATTATTTAACTGATGGGATCTACCCAAGATGGTCTACTTTTATCTCGTCTATAAGACATCCACAAACACCTAAAGATAGGTGTTTCTCAAAAAGACAAGAGAGCGTAAGAAAGGATGTGAAGCGTGCGTTTGGTGTCCTACAAGCTAGGTTTGCGATAATTCGTAAACCAGCACTATCATGGGATACTACCACTTTGAAAAAAGTTATGACGACATGTATAATATTACACAACATGATTGTGGAAGATGAACGTGATACGTATGCCGGATACGACATTGCTAATGAGTATATGGAACAACGCAATGAAGAATCATCTACTAGTGTTGAAGGTCCCGAGTACGATGTAGGATACATTCTTGATATACATCAATTTGTGGATAATCGAGATCGTATGGAAAATGCGGCTCGACATGTATCTCTTAGAAATGATCTAATTGAGAATCTTTGGCAAAAGTTTCGCCACTTAGATTAAGTTTTATTCAATGTATTCGTAACGTTTTATGTTTAATTAGATCTTAAGTTGTACTTTTAAGCTTATGTTTAATTAAGTTTTATGCACTTTACTTCCAATCGACTACTTTTTTTTATTTTCTACAAAGTCAGAAAAAGATACCAAAGTTGAAGTGACTAAACACTACCCCATTCCGACATTACTGTGCTGATAAGACAATACCAAGTCAGAAAAAGAAAAGAAAAAAATTGACAACTCAATGTTATTTTCTGACGGATGCTTTAATTAATAAGATACCAAATTTGAAGTGACTAAACACTACCCCATTCCGACTACTGTGCTGATAAGACAATACCAAGTCAGAAAAAGAAAAGAAAAAAATTGACAACTCAATTGTATTTTCTGACGGATGCTTTAATTAATAAGATACCAAAGTTGAAGTGACTAAACACTACCCCATTCCGACATTACTGTGTTGATAAGACAATACCAAGTCAAAAAAAGAAAAGAAAAAAATTGACAACTCAATTGTATTTTCTGACGGATGCTTTAATTAATAAGATACCAAAGTTGAAGTGACTAAACACTACCCCATTCCGACATTACTGTGTTGATAAGACAATACCAAGTCAAAAAAAGAAAAGAAAAAAATTGACAACTCAATTGTATTTTATGACGGATGCTTTAATTAATAAGATACCAAAGTTGAAGTGACTAAACACTACCCCATTCCGACATTACTGTGTTGATAAGACAATACCAAGTCAGAAAAAGAAAAGAAAAAATTGACAACTCAATTATATTTTCTGACGGATGCTTTAATTAATAAGATAACAAAGTTGACGTGACTAAACACTACCCCATTCCAACATTTTACAAAGTAAGAATAATATAAATTATATATATATGTATATGTATATATATATATATATATATATATATATATAGAAAAGAAATAGCTCTATATAAGTTACAACTTCATTTTCCATCTTTTCATACCTCTTCCTCTCCTACATAAAATTAACTAAAATATATAACATGTCTGTCCAATATGATGAGGAAGTTGCAAACACTCAGTGGAAAATCAATAAGATTATGGATGAAACTCCCAACTTTTTTACTCGTGTTAACTTAGTCGTAGTAGAAAGCATGTATATGTTACTATCACGTAGTCCACCGGCCCTAACCAAACTCCACGGTATACTTACTGGAAATGCAGAAATTGTACTTAGTCGTCCAATAACAGTCAATAATACATATGGTATGATTTTTTCTATTACTATATATATATGTATATATGAAACTCCATGATATATGCATATTTTGATTATATTATCTCTAATATTTCAGAGACATGGATGGCTAAAAACGAAGAACTTACCTCCTTAGAAAGTGAAGTAGTTTCGATGATTCGTAGACTATTCAAGATAATTGATAAAGATGTTTTAAATGATCTTTTGTCTAGTCGTGGACGAACATTTGCTCAGCGTGAAGAGGTTTATTACTGGGCTATTTATGACAAAATTACAATGGAGGAGGACCGACTCCATGAAATTGAACTTCTAGGAGATGAAAACCCAGACGGTTGGATGGACAATTCAGATTACGATTACGATGGGGACCATGAGCCTATTAGAAAATAATGGATTTTGTCCAATATTAACCATCGAGTCTTTCTGTTTGTAAGAGTCTTTAGGTACTGTCGTTGTTGTCCTACTTTTTTTATTTATTTTATGCTTGTTTAAATTTATTAAGTCTTAATTAAATTAGGTTTTACAATGTACTCCCATTTATCAAGTATGCTGCATACCAATTCTATTAATCGACTATTTTTTTGTCCATCAATTGAAACGTAGACAGTGTATTGTAAATGTTTCCGATAAAGTTTGCCGATATTACGTGTATGTCATATCACAAAAAATATTCATTGCGTACAGTAAATGTTTCCGATATTACATGTCATATTTGTCGGATGTCATCGTCACCGTGTAGCAGTTAGGTAGACCATTTATTTGGTGCCCATCTATTTATTAACATTACATTGAATCAAACCTTTCATATTCCTATGTGTTGAGTATTTACGAACTAATTACTTTGCTTTAATACTTCCCCAACGTTGTGATTAACCTATGTTTTACATTATTTCGTAACACGATGAGGTCCACTCATACGATTTTCTGTATCAGTTATTTTGATAGCCAACAATTTTATTCGTACACGTTCAGATATATATCTACATTTGTAATTGGTCCATCAAAGTTTTAGTAGTAATATTTCGTAATATTACGAAACCGTGTGTTAGTTTTGATTACGTTGTTCAGTTGATATTTGCGACCATATTGAATTACTAACCAACAAACGCACCACTTTGACTAACAATTGGAATTAGTTCTTCTAATATCACCGTAAAAATGTTACAAATGAGAAACTTCCAAACACTTACCTTGCAAGGCAATTACATTGTAACCATAAACTTCTCACCAATCAGGACTTCACGCACCAATAGTATCAAAAATAAATTCAAAACCGTCGACATACAGTTGATTATCGGAGAAGAACATGTAGTTTTAGTTTGATGCGTTAATAACATATTCTTAACTTTCATTTACATAACTAATTACACATTGTGTACCCCTCGACCTACACTTAACTTCTATGTACAACACAACGTAATGAAAGTGCTTACTCCCCTCCCCGTTCATCTAATCCACGTAGAAATCCCTGTAAATTTCATTCAGTGCGTCCATAACATGTCCATATGTCCCAAATTCCTCTGCCTCGCCCAAATACGTTCCAACATAACGGCACCATATTGACACCATACGGTAGTCCGTTTCCGTTGACGGATACTTCTCATCCTCCCAAGAAGCAACCAACAATGTGGGCCGGCTTGGTGATCCCATTGGTAGGTCATTGCTTCCTTTGTCATCCCTTCATTTTCAAACTCCCTTTGAAGTTTGAACGCCTGGAAATAGTTTGGCATCCTTGCTCCAAACTCAACTACAACCGCCCTTTCGAAATCAAGCGTTGGAGATATACATGGATCCAATCTAACCACCTCATAACCAAGGTAGTTTAGTCTCAATCTCAAAATGTGCAAATTCTGACAAATATACCACCCGTTGTGCAGGTCGTACGGCATGTTGTCGAGGATGCACCTTGGTGGCCACATCAACTCCCTATACATTTTTTTTGATTATGAAAAATGGTTTGTGTTGGTGGTTTTTTTTTTCTTATTGTTGTGAACAAGCTAGATGTGCATGCAAGATCAAGGTTTTTTAAAATGAAGTAAATGTAGATGTATTATTTACTTTGATTATATGTTGTGATGATAATGACTCTTTGACTTCCATTTAGTGTATTTGTGTATGGGTTTTAGTTTGTCGATAACGGTACTAACACATACGACTAAGTTTAGTTACGACAATTTTAGACCTTCATAATATTTTACTATTATGTGACGGTACTGTTAACTTCATGTCTTTCACCGCATTCTCGATGGTCAACATTTTTTTATACATCGGCTGATGTTATCGTTGCTGGAAACGGGTGGATTAGTATCTTGCCCATTATTCGATTGGGTTAGTCATAACTCTGGTTAGTGTCTTTAAGCAAGCCCACTGGACCGTTTTGATTGGGCCATGTGAACCCCTCTCCACTACGATTTGAATATGGTCCATCACTAATTTCTACACCTCAAGATTTCATGCAGCCCAAAACCGTGGATAATCGGTGTATGTGTTAATATTTCTACCCGGTCTGCCGAACCCATATCGTTGTCCTCTCATTAATAGTTTGTTCGAAACGATTAGCACATCCACATGTTTCCTATGTGTTAACATCGACACTCAAAAAAAAAATTCATCACAAAAAAATAAAAAAAAAATTACATTTCTCTTTTTTGATATCGTCCTTTTAAATTATTTGTTTGAAAAAATTAGAAGTTGTAAAGATTTCAAACGACATTATTATTTCAAGGGATGATTATTTGGGACATGTAATTAGACGTTGATGTTGTGTAGCCTTATAACTCTTTCGTAGGTGGAAAGCTCATTCTACACCATGGAGTCAAAATTAGAATGATCAAGGCATCTCGAAGATATTGTGTCATACTAACTATAGATTCTTCATTGTATATATTAATTAATAACGCCTGCCTTAACTTAACTTAAGTTAACGAATAACTTAATTTCAGTTGTTACATAATTCCACCCTTTATATAACTAAAAGCGAACAACCCGTGAAATCTTTCACGGGTAACACACTAGTTTGATTAAAATATACCTCACATATATTCAATCTTTGGTAGGTTTCCAGTGAATGAGAGGTAGTATTAAGTATTAAGTGTTCATCTGTTTGCATTTTAGTTTATTTAACTTCAAGCGATTACTTCCGTATGTTTTATTTTTATTTCTTACTTTATTTTTTTAGAAACAATAATATTAAAAAGAAAGTAAGCAAAATAAGAGTAAAAATTATAATAGAATGGAAATAAATGATTGGGTTGAGGTAAATTTGATGTGTAAATGTGTGGGGTATAATAAAATAGGAGAGAGAATGAAAGTAGAAGATGAAATGAATTTGGAGTATTTTTTTGTAAGATGAAAAATAAGAAGATGGCAAGTGAAAAGATGAGGTGGATGATTGAAATGAGGAGAGAAGGTAAAGATGAGAAAAGAAGAGGATGAAATGGTTGTGGATGGTCTAACACCCACACATGGATTGCTTGTGTTGAGCTAATCACGGGGTAGGAGTAAAATAAAGGAGGTACATGGGGAAGTGATCTAGCGTGTTTTATATGTCTTTACGACGGAGATTTAAGCTAGATTTGGTGATTAAAGATGCGGATTTAGAGTGGAAATCGTCTAATTGGTTTGATATAAGAAATTGTGCTTTATTGAAGAAAAGGCGGTTCTTAGAATTCTAATTCCTTGTTATATGATTTTGAGCTCGCGATGGAGAGTATGAAGATCAAGCCCGACAACACCGGGTGAAAAGTCAAAGCGCAGCTCGGGAATTTAAGACGGAACTACTTCGGGTTCCATGTCAGCTTAATTATTATTTATTATTATATTATTATTAGATTTAGGAAATTAGTAGAATTTCCTATATCATTATTAGAATATATACTATTAGATATTATTATTCATCATTCATATCATATTCATTACTAACATTACGTTCAATTAGAGAATAAAGGGAGAAAAACCCTAAACATGTGTAACTAATTCTTCTTTCTCGGATCAAAGATTTGAAGCTTTCTAGTTAATTAATTGTGAGACTTTTCTTGATCTTTATTTAATTACTTGAGTATTGTTTATTCCTTGCGCTAATTTTATGATTGTTATTTGTATAATCTTTTTGGCCAATTGATTATTTCAATCTTCAATCTATTGCAATCCTTGTGTTTGAATCCGTAATTGTTCAATTCACTAGATAAAGTTGCAACCTTTAGACCTAATTATTTGTATGCGTTTCATCGTAATTGGGTAAAGGGGGGAATAAACATATAATTCGAACCAATAACCACGTGTGTTAAAGGTCGTTATTTCTATTGAATTGTTCATATCGTTCATGCTGTTATTGAATTAAATCTAGACGCGTGGATTAGGTTGTTCAATAATTAGGTTGCTTAGGATCGCGTTTCGACCTAAGTAATATTATCTACGGAACAATTGGAACTTTTAGTTTCACAATAGAATACTCAAGGATTAAATAAAGGTTAGTAGTCGATGATCAATTGTTTAACTAGTCGGTGGATTTTCTTTGAGTCGAGTTTCTTACTCATCTGAATTCATCATTATTAGTTATTTTACTTTCGTTATTTTAGTTATTATTCTATTCAATCACAAACCCCCATTATTCTTGTTACGTTTATTTATTTTATTCACACATTAATTTTCATCGTCTTCCCTGTGGATTCGACACCCGACTTACCTCTACTATATTGTTAAAGGTAATAGAACTTAATTATTTATCTTTGGGAGCATACGACCTAGGCTCACCAAATTTTGGCGCCGTTGCCGGGGAAAGCAATTTGTTGTTTTTGTGTGATTATTTGTTTTCGTGTCTCTTGTAAATATATATTTTAATTAAGGGTCTTTTTGTTTGTCATCTAGAAATGAGTTTTTGTTGTCCCCAACTTGATAATGAGTTACTACATCACTATTTTGAAATACTCACGGAGTATGTGCTAGAACGCAAATATTTACCTTTGAGGAACGAACAACTCTTGGTAGCGATTTACCATAACTTTAATCGTGCAACTCAAATCGATTTACAAGTTGAAAGTGATGGTAGATTTCTTAAGTTAGGTCGTAATGAAAAATGGGATGTAATTGATGTTCTGGTTAACAATGCTCGAGAATTAGAGGTAAGCACTTTATTTCTTGAACTTCCTCAATACTTTGAGTCTCCTAAACATGAATCGATTTTTCGTGATGATGTGACCAAAATTGAGTATCCTACCTCCCTTACTCATGTCGAAGGTGCCCCACTAGATGATGAGGGAGAGGAAGGTGACTCGTATTTATTGACTGTGCCCTATATGGAACCCGTATCAGACTTACCGTTACCCATATATTTTATTGATCCCTCTTTGGGTGGCAAATTGGGTGGTATATTATGGGATTTGGAAAACACGACCAGAAGGAGTAGGGACACAGAAAAATTGTTTGAGATGACGCCGTTATCTAGAGAACCATACCATGAATCCGATGTTCTATGTACCTCTATATTTATGCGGTGTGTATGGTATATTCTTATTATAATGTTTTATACGGCTTTCACTAACTCTTTTGCTAGCTTGTTTGACCTTCTCCTACGAGCATTAACTTGTTCCGATCTTGATATAAAATGGGTTACCATATTAAGGGGTAGTGCTGTCTGACCCCTTTCCGTCGTGCGGGACGTTAAATCAGCGCTTACGGGAGGCAACCCGCTTTTTGTTATGTGATGATTTTTTTTTTTTGTTTTTGATTAAGTTAGTTTGTGGACTTCACTTGAAGTTGGATGAAAGGAGCAGTCGAGAGAATTGATCTTTTCGACCCAATTAATGAAGATTCCACTTTCACGTCGGGTCAACGACATAAAACAAGAGCGCTTCCGGGAGGCAACCCGTTTCTTATATATTTTTATTTTATTTTATTTTATTTTATTTTTATTTTCGTAAAGTCGTTTATACTTATATTTTAATTCTTAAATATTTTCTTATTTGTAATACTTGTAGGAACGAGAAAGAAGAATTTTTCAGAATCTTGTGCGAGTAGCATGAGTGTGGGGCGACTAGCATGACGGATCACTAAAAAATCGAAAGAAATTAAAGAAATTCGTCTCCGAAGATGACAATAGCAGTGATTCGCGCAAGTCGCGGACCTTGCATGCGAGTCGCGCGTCTTGCTTGTCAATCAGGTCTGTTTTTCTAGCTTTTTTTAAAAAAAAAAAAAATCGAAAAAGGGCCGAAGTTCCAGCGAGTCGCGTGGACATCGGGCGAGTCGCGCGTCCTTTTTGCTGAAACAGGTCTGTTTTGCTATTATTTATTTAAAAAAAAAAATTTCAAAAATCAAAAATACCTTCACTACCCAGATTCCCCAATCTTCATCTTCTTCTTCATCCTTTCCCCCTCCCTCCTGAAATCAAACCCATTCTTCTTCCTCTTAAATCACCCACTAAAATCCAACCTTTCTACACTATATTTCCTCTCCAATAACACCATTTCTTCTCCTAATTACCTTGGTCGGCCCCAATTCGAAATTTCCAGTTAAACCCTAGAAATTAGGGACGAATCGATTTGCTTCGAATCTGGGTTCCATGACCGAGTTCCGTCACTTGAAGTGTTATAGCTTCATATTGAAAATCAATTGACTCGAGTTGGGGATATTTGGTCAGAATTAGGGATGCTCACAGCCGAATCTCGAACAAATTTTAGTGTGAATGGGTGCCATCTGAGGTCAGAGAAGCGCGTCGGGGTCCAATTTAGCGCGCCAGCCGTGTATTCCGTCAGGTCCATGGGTGTTCGGTATGACTTCGTCCATCTTTCTTTTGGCTTGCTTATGGTTCACCCCTTTGGGTTTGGTTGAGTTGTGTTGAGTGTCGAGTTGGTGATCGACCCAGTTTTGGTGACCTTATATTGTTATTAAGGTGGATTTTCATTTTTGGCCGGGTTTGTTGTCGTTTTGGTGCAAAGTCGGTTAGTGATGCTGCTATTGTTCGCTTCATCCGGTAGCTTTAGTGATGCTTGTCTAAGAGTTTAGGGAGTAGGTGAAGTGAGCTAGTGTCGAATTGTGAGACGGAGGTTTGAATGCTCATTTAGTATATGCTTTAGTGAATGTCACGTGAGATTATCATGTTTACGATGAGTTGTTTATCGAAGTTGAAGACCTTTCCCCCATTTGTTGTTTTTATTGATGTCCTTTATCTCACATTGAGGACAATGCTCGGAATAAGTGTGGGGAAGGGAATTATATTACTCGCCTTTGAGTTGTAGTTCAAGGAAAAAATTGAAAAAAAAAATGAATGAAAAAAAAAAAGAATCCCGGCTAGGTGAAAACCCATAAGGGCGCCTAGGCAAGAATGGGAAAAGTGGCCGAGGACGGAGTGAAAACTCGAACGGGCGCTCCGGGTAAAAAGAAAAATTGAGTTGCGTGCCACGAGAGTAGTGTGAGTTAAAAAAAATGAATAGCTAGAGTGAAAATCCGCAAGGGCGGACACTCTAGGCAAAATGAGGGATTTAGGAAAAAAAACTCACAATTACTTTATCCGTTCTTGGTGTGATGTCATAAGAAGGGCGACATAGAAGGTCGGTCGGGTAGGATAATTGGTTAAGGTGAGAAGAATCGCGGTGCGGTGTAGTTGTATCACTAAATCTTATGCGATTGGAGTGTTGTACTGTTTTGTATTGCATTGAGGGGTGTTAGAGGCGTTTAGGTCGATCATATGTGTGGGTTGTGGAGAATAGTGGTATACATCGTTTATCATTGGTGATATTTTGTAGCACATGTGATCTTGTTTAGGAATCGGAGAAATAAGGGGTATAGTGTCATTTTCTAATGATTTTTGGTGTTGTTTTGTGGTCACAGTTTTTGTTGTTGTGTGTTTTTCATGTCATTGTGACCTTGTGCTTAAACTTTGATGACGATATAAGGAGGGTGGTTGAAGGGATGAGTTTATTGACTGATGTCGAGCTTCCCATGTGTTGTTTGCAAGACCGTTGGTGTTTTATTGTTGATGTTTCTGAGTTTTCCTCGGGACGAGCAAAGGTCTAAGTGTGGGGAAGTTGATCTAGCGTGTTTTATATGTCTTTACGACGGAGATTTAAGCTAGATTTGGTGATTAAAGATGCGGATTTAGAGTGGAAATCGTCTAATTGGTTTGATATAAGAAATTGTGCTTTATTGAAGAAAAGGCGGTTTTTAGAATTCTAATTCCTTGTTATATGATTTTGAGCTCGCGATGGAGAGTATGAAGATCAAGCCCGACAACACCGGGTGAAAAGTCAAAGCGCAGCTCGGGAATTTAAGACGGAACTACTTCGGGTTCCGTGTCAGCTTAATTATTATTTATTATTATATTATTATTAGATTTAGGAAATTAGTAGAATTTCCTATATCATTATTAGAATATATACTATTAGATATTATTATTCATCATTCATATCATATTCATTACTAACATTACGTTCAATTAGAGAATAAAGGGAGAAAAACCCTAAACATGTGTAACTAATTCTTCTTTCTCGGATCAAAGATTTGAAACTTTCTAGTTAATTAATTGTGAGACATTTCTTGATCTTTATTTAATTACTTGTGTATTGTTTATTCCTTGCGCTAATTTTATGATTGTTATTTGTATAATCTTTTTGGCCAATTGATTATTTCAATCTTCAATCTATTGCAATCCTTGTGTTTGAATCCGTAATTGTTCAATTCACTAGATAAAGTTGCAACCTTTAGACCTAATTATTTGTATGTGTTTCATCGTAATTGGGTAAAGGGGGGAATAAACATATAATTCGAACCAATAACCGCGTGGGTTAAAGGTCGTTATTTCTATTGAATTGTTCATATCGTTCATGCTGTTATTGAATTAAATCTAGACGCGTGGATTAGGTTGTTCAATAATTAGGTTGCTTAGGATCGCGTTTCGACCTAAGTAATATTATCTACGGAACAATTGGAACTTTTAGTTTCACAATAGAATACTCAAGGATTAAATAAAGGTTAGTAGTCGATGATCAATTGTTTAACTAGTCGGTGGATTTTCTTTGAGTCGAGTTTCTTACTCATCTGAATTCATCATTATTAGTTATTTTACTTTCGTTATTTTAGTTATTAGTCTATTCAATCACAAACCCCCATTATTCTTGTTACGTTTATTTATTTTATTCACACATTAATTTTCATCGCCTTCCCTGTGGATTCGACACCCGACTTACCTCTATTATATTGTTAAAGGTAATAGGACTTAATTATTTATCTTTGGGAGCATACGACCTAGGCTCACCAGGAAGTGAGAGTGTGAGAGTAGCAGAAGCAGAAGCTACTCCATTTCCAAGACATTAACATTGATTGATTCCATCATTCTGCTTCTTTTTTCTTGTGGTATATATATATATATATATATATATATATATATATATATATATATATATATATATATATATATATATATATATATATATATATATATATATAGTAGAGATCAAATAAGGTCACCATGTGTCAGTAAGTCTATATTAAAGTTACAGATGACATACGATAAAATTGCATTTGTTTAAAATTAATATGTAACTATAACATTTAGCTCTTTTATCACTTCAAGTGATAAAGTGCAATTTTATCACTCATCTCGTGTAACTTTAAGCACTTTTTGTGTAACTTTAACGCTGGACCTTATGACCTTAAAATAGTTGTTGACCTTTTGAACCTACCTCTATATATATATATATATATATATATATATATATATATATATATATATATATATGCTACTTCCTCGTTATTAGACCATGTTCTTTTCGGCTGAAACAAGGCTGAGCTGAGCTGAATTGGTCTGATAGGAGCTGAGCTGGACTGATAGAAGCTGAGCTGAGCTGAGCTGAATTTATAGAAGCTGAAACTAATAATTTCTTATATAAATTATCTAATAATTTTAAGAAAAATATTGGAGCTGAGCTGATAAGAGCTGGGCTGAGCTGATAAAAGCTGAGCTGATCTGAAACAGGCTGAAACTAAGCCGAAAAGAACAGGGCCTTACACCTCCATGGTTAAAGAAAGAGGTAGACCTTCCATTCCATTTCCACAAGGGTTTGGGTTTTAGTCCCCATGCATCTTTGAATCATTTTCTGCCCATCTTCTTTCTATACATCCCATATTCCCATAATACTTGCTTGTTTTCTGTCCTTTGAAATTCTCTGTCCGTGTCTTATTTCGTGTGTCAATTCATAAAAAATACTACTCCCTCCGTTTCTATGATTTCTTCCACCTTAAAAGTGACACATTTCTTAAGAAAAACAATAAAATAAGTAAAAGTAGAGAGGGAGTAAAGTAAGTGGACCACCTAGGTAAGAGAGAAGTGTAATAGAAAAAAAGGAAAGTGGAAGAAATCAAAGAAATGGTTGAAAAAGGTGTTTGGGTATCAAACAATCACATACCTCCCGCCGGGTATGGCCGGCGATCCTCCTCTCCCGACTTATGAAGCCCAGAGTTCCGGACCTGCAATGGGAGCAAACAAGGGCCTCGGAGGGATTCTGAGGTTGCCTCTCCGACGCTCAAGTCAGTGGTGTGGATTGGAGGGTAGAGGTAAGATTATGGAGGATATTACTTAACTTTCTAGAGAGATATCTTGTGTGAATGATATGCTGGTGAAAATGATCCTCCCTCTAGACGGATGTCTTGGGGGTATTTATAGGACTCGAGATATGAAGGTCGGTCGCCGGACCCCAAGCTAGACCGATGGCCTCCCTCCGGCTGGAGATAGCCGGTGGGCCCTGGTTGGAGGGGTGACGACTCGGTCATAACTTCGCCGGCTGCCGACCATACCTGTGGTGCCGACCCCCGTCAATTGTCCCTCACTGGATGTCCGCCCGGGGTCACCGTGGGCCGCTTTCAGTGAAGAGTTCCTGGGCGAGGTGCCGCAGGGTCGGTGTTGGTTTGCGTGCAATCCGCTCGTCTTCCCTACTAACCTAGGTTGTGTGTAGAGGTAATGATGGCTTTTGATTTCCCTAGATTGCTTTGGTGGTTGCATGCATTTAATGGTGTGCATGCATGATTCTAGCTCCCCTATATAAGGTCTTCATTTTTTGCCATTTTTGGCATCATTTTCTCATCCCCATTCTTTGAGAACTTTTAACTTACTCATGTCGTCCTCTTCTGGGAGCAATTCTCCACCCTCCGCCGTGGTGCATCCGAGCACTCCTGTCCGGCGCAGGAAACGTTCCCCCTCTCCGGAGGGTTCGAAGCCTAAGTATGGGCGCTGGATTTCTCGGGGGCCACCCTACCGTCCACCGGCACCTGTGGAAGCTGCCCCTCCTGCTCCTCCTCCTACTACGGGGATTGTAGGGCGTTCTCCCAGTGATGATCATGATCGCCCTCATCGGCGTGCCAGGGTGCACTTCGGCGTTTCTGAGCCGGACGTCGATCCGGATTGTCCGTCGTCGGGCGGTCCCTCCGGCTCCTCTTTTTTGAGCAGCCATTCGTCCGGGCCATCTTGGATGGGCGGTCCTCTCTGCCCTAGTGACTCATCGGGCGAGATGGCGGAGGGTTTTGACACCCTTCGTGGGATTCGTGCCCCCCCTCCCTCTCCTGCCTCCTCCTCTTCCCCTGCTACCTCGGACTCCTCTCTTCCTGACGAGGACACCGAGGGGGAGGATATGGAGTGAGGTTTTCTTGGTGGCATAGGTCCGGAGGGTGCCTCGTTTTGTCGGTTGGGGCTAGTTGGTGGAAAGGCGGTGTATTCGCCTCTTATCTTGTTTTAGGTAGTTTTTTGTGTAATTTTGGGGGTTACCGGCCCTTTCTTTTATTGATGTTGTATTACTCGGTTGTCGGTTCCCTTATCCTGTGTATGTTGACTTTGTTTATTGAATGCGAATTTTCGTACTTTGCGCCTCAAGTCACGCTTTCCCACTTGTCTGTCTCTTTTTGTGTTGTCTTTTCGCATTCTGTATTTTTGTTGTTGCATTGAATGCCACTTGCCCCTTGTCAGTTAATCTGGTGGGTGGCCCTAGGAGGCGTTCTTCATATAAATAGGGGCTCCCCCCCTCATTTGCCCCTTATTTGCCATTTCACTCTCTCACCAAGTGTTAGAGCAAAACTTCTTACTTTCCTTTCCTCTCTGATTTAGTCGTCGTCTCCTGCCTCGGGAGTCCTAGTTTTTCGCCGGCTTTTCTAGGTTAGTTTTCTGTCTCTCATCTTTCGTTTATTCCTTTGCTCTCGCATCATGTCCACCCGTTCCCAGCGCGTTCGCTTTGAGGTAGAGGATGAGTCGGGGATGTCGGAGCGTGGCGGGACCCAGGGTAGTGGGTCTGTCGGAGGGGCCGGCGATTCCTCGTCGGGGGAGTCTGTAGAGGAGGTGGAGCCCGTTTATGCGGAGCCCATCCGGGCTTCGCGCATTTCTGCCGGGGGGGTCTTCCACTTTTGCGAGGGGTGGCGAAGGGTTGCCGCCATCCGGCGTTTCTGGGGGGAATGTTGTCGTCGGTAGTTCCATGGTTTTGCGCCACCGTCTTCAGAAAGGGGATTCTTGTTTGGGGGACCCTTCTGGGGCGGGGGCGTCTTCTCCCCGTCTTTCGGCCTCTGTTTCCGGGCCGGTGGAGCCGGAGACGGAGGGTGTTGAGAGCAACCGTCGTCCTCTCCTTCACGCCAGTACCTTGATCGATAAGGGTTGGCGTCATAAGGTCCTTGATGTCGGGGGTCTTGATGCTGCTAAAGAACTTTACCCTCTCGGGGAGGGTTATGAATACTTGCTGCCGGACCCGGGCCAGTCCATTTGCTCTCCTCCGGAGGGATGTGTCGGAGTATCCGTGGAATCCCTGAAGTTCGGCCTCCATTTTCCCCTCGACCCTTTTTTGGAGGCGGTGTTCTGTCGTATGAGGTTGGCGCTGGGTCAGCTGACTCCTCAATCTTTTCGTGCCATCATCTCATTTTGCTGGGTGTGCCGGTTTAGGAAGTGGAGGCCTTCGGTGGAGGCGTTTAGGTTCATGGTGCGTCTTAAGGCGTCGTCGTCCTCTTACTGGGCCCTTGGCCGGCGAGGCAAGTACGTCACTTCTTATCCCATCCTATCGAACTGTCACAAGTGGAAAGGTGCTTTCTTGTATGTGCGTTCGGATAAGCCCTGGGCCGTCCCCCGGTTTTTCCAGTCGGATGTACGCGTCAATATGGAGAGTGATAAGGAGATGGGGAGTTGTTTGGATTTGAGGGAGTCCGGCCTGGGGCAGTCGGATAGGGAAGTTGTCGCCGCCTTTCCTGCCGTTATGAAGTGGTCAGGCAAGGAGAGGGTGGCCGCTCCTTCAATATGGCTTCCTCACTATGATCTGATCACGAGGAATGATTTTCTGGAACGGGTGGGCATGAGCGTCCCTGTCGCCAGCTCAGGTATCTGGCGACCTACTTATTCACTTGTGTTGTCTACCTTCCTGGATAGTTCTCAGACCCTCAACCCTCTGCCCATTTTTCTGCCTAACTTTGCAGGCAACAGGTCGGCTACTTGGACGCCTGAGGAGATTGACTTATTAGGGTTGGATCCTTCCCTCCGTCCTCTCATTACCACGCCGCCGGCTCCCCCGTTGGACCGTTTAACCATTATGACCCACCAGAAGTCGAGGCTTTCCAGGCTGAGGAGGGCGGCGTCGTCGTTCGGTGGGGCTCCTCCTCCGAAGAGGCAGGCCGTGGGTCCCTCTGTTGACCCGGAGGGGGCCATGAGTGTGGCCGGCGCGCAGGTTGATTTCGGGGCTTCCGAGGTTGTCACCTCCCCAAGGACTACGAGCTCGCCGGTTGTCACTATTGCGGCTCTTCCCGAACAGGGGGGTGGTTGCTGAACCATCTTCCGGATTCCGGGAGGCGGCTGCCTGCCTGGAGGCTTCTCAGGACCGGGAAACTATGCGCGATGTTGCCGCCGCCGTGGATGCGCCTCTCCCCTCCTTGTCTGACCTTTCTTTTTACAGGATGTTGGAGGGAGACGTTTCGCCTGTTGACCGGATTCAAACTCTTGCCCAACTGGATACCGTCTATCGTGGCCTGGGGGGAGGATTTGTCTAAGGTTGTCCAAGCCAGTATTAAGATCAAGAAGGCGGCGGAGGAGGGCGCGAGGCTGATGTCTCGCTTGCAGGAGGCAGAGTTGAAGCTGGAGTTGGAGAAGCAATTAAGGTCGGCGGCTGAGGCGAAGCTGGAGTCGGAGAAGAAGCTAAGGTTGGAGGCTGAGGAGAAGGAGGTGACCGGTCTCAAGGAATTGGAGACTCTCCAGGGGGTCCATTCCTCCTGTGAGTCGCTCAAGAGGGATCTGGAGGGGCAATTGCAGGCGACTCGTGCTGATATGGGGTCCCTTCAGTCGAAGTTGGCAGCCGCTGAACAGGAATTGGAGAAGAAGTCTGGGGAGATTGCCAACTTGTCGAAGGAAGGTGACGTAGCTTTTCTTAAGGGAATGAATGCCGTTGTTGACTTGACGTCAAAGGCCCTTCTTGAGTACGATCCGGGTTTCGACTTTGGCCGGTATAATCCGATATATCAGCGAATTCAAGCGGAGGAGGATGAGCGTGAGGGTGGGTCGCCGGCGGCCGAGCCTCCTTCCTCTCCTAAATAGGAACTCGGGTCGTCGTCTTCCTGTGCCTCATGTACCCTCAGGGAGGGAGAGGAGGGGGTGGCAGATGAGCCGGCAGATACTGCTAACTCCTCTGCCCCCTCTTGAGGCTTTTTGTGGATCTCCTCGCACCTACCCTCTTGAGGTTTAGGCATAGGCTTGCCCTCCATGCTCTATCCTTTGTATTCCTTTTTGTTCTGTTTGTAGGTGGCGCTTGATCCTTTGGGGACGGCTGCCGATCTTTGGATTGTTGTAGCCTTGTTTTGGCTCCTTGTTGTAACAAACGCCTGGCGCTTCTGACGCTTTTTATTTTCTGTTTTTATCATTGTCTTGCTATATTATTTTCAATTTATTCCATGCTTTATTGCAACACTCCTTCCCCCACACTCTGGGTGGGGGAGATTCAGTTGGTTCTCGACTTATGCCCCCACACTCTGGGTGGGGGAGATTTGGTCGGTAGGCCGGCTGTGGTCAGGCCACAGTCGGTTCCCGACTTATGCCCCCACACTCTGGGTGGGGGAGATTTGGTCGGTAGGCCGGCTGTGGTCAGGCCACAGTCGGTTCCCGACCTATGCCCTCACACTGGGTGGGGGAGATTTGGTCGGTAGGCCGGCTGTGGTCAGGCCACAGTCGGTTCCCGACTTATGCCCCCACACTCTGGGTGGGGGAGATTTGGTCGGTAGGCCGGTTGTGGTCAGGCCACAGCCGGTTCCCGACTTATGCCCCCACACTCTGGGTGGGGGAGATTTGATCGGTAGGCCGGCTGTGGTCAGGCCACAGCCGGTTCCCGACTTATGCCCCCACACTCTGGGTGGGGGAGATTTGGTCGGTAGGCCGGCTGTGGTCAGGCCACAGCCGGTTCCCGACTTATGCCCCCACACTCTGGGTGGGGGAGATTTGGTCGGTAGGTCGGCTGTGGTCAGGCCACAGTCGGTTCCCGACTTATGCCCCCACACTCTGGGTGGGGGAGATTTGGTCGGTAGGCCGGCTGTGGTTCCCGACTTATGCCCCCACACTCTGGGCGGGGGAGATTTGGTCGGTAGGCCGGCTGTGGTAAGGCCACAGTCGGTTCCCGACTTATGCCCCCACACTCTGGGTGGGGGAGATTTGGTCGGTAGGCCGGCTGTGGTCAGGCCACAGTCGGTTCCCGACTTATGCCCCCACACTCTGGGTGGGGGAGATTTGGTCGGTAGGCCGGCTGTGGTCAGGCCACAGTCGGTTCCCGACTTATGCCCCCACACTCTGGGTGGGGGAGATTTGGTCGGTAGGCCGGCTGTGGTCAGGCCACAGTCGGTTCCCGACTTATGCCCCCACACTCTGGGTGGGGGAGATTTGGTCGGTAGGCCGGCTGTGGTCAGGCCACAGTCGGTTCCCGACTTATGCCCCCACACTCTAGGTGGGGGAGATTTGGTCGGTAGGCCGGCTGTGGTCAGGCCACAGTCGGTTCCCGTCTTTTGGTGGGGGGTCCATTCTTGGCGATAGGCGAATAGGGGCTCCCCCCTTTATTGCCCCCTGCTTGCTGGTCGAGAACATAGTGAACGGGGAGCAAGTAGATAGCAAACAGAGCCTTCCTTATTAAAATTTTTACAAGTTTCTGGTGGCAGGGTCGTCGACAGGCCCGATGGTACCCTGCCGAGGTTCAGTACAACATTTCGTCCGCTCGCTCATACATAGTACCTCCTGACGGTGTCGGCGTTCCAGTGTGACGGTAAGTCCCGTCCTTCTCTGTCTTTTAGCTTGTAAGTACTTCGTCCTAGGACCTTAGTGATCTCGTATGGCCCTTCCCAGTTGGCGCTGAGCTTTCCGTGTTCGTTTGCCTTGCCGACTGCCGCGGATTTCCTCAGGACTAAGTCACCCATCTGGAACCTTCGGTGGTTTACCCTCTGGTTGTAGGCCTTTCTCATGCGTTGTTGATATGCTACTAAGTTTACGCGTGCCTCCTCCCTGGTTTCCTCCACCAGGTCCAAGGCTTCTTCCATGTCCGTCTCATTCCTGCCGCCCTTATAGTATTTGCTACGGGCGGAGGGAAGGCGCGTTTCTATGGGGAGGAGGGCTTCTGCCCCATATACTAGGCCGAACGGCGAGTGTCCTGTTGCCGCCTTCTGCGTCGTTCTTAGGGACCACAGGACACTTGGTAACTCATCCGCCCATCTCCCTTTTAGGTCTTCCAGCATCTTTCTTAGTCCGTTGAGGATTTGTTTGTTGGCCGCCTCGGCCTGGCCTTTGGTTTGCGGGTGGCAGACGGCTGAGTATGCCACCGCAGTCCCAAATCCTCCTAGCCATTCTCTTAATGGAGGGTTGTCGAATTGCCGGCCATGATCGAAGACCATTACCTTGGGTATGCCGAATCGGGTTATGACGTTCCGCCATATCATTTTGCGCACCGCCGGTTCCGTGATATTAGGGACGGCTTCCGCTTCTATCCATTTTGAGAAATAATCCACTGCCACAATTACGAACTTCCTGTTCCCGGTTGCTGTAGGGAAGGGTCCTAGTATATCCATACCCCATTGAGCGAAGGGGATAGGGCTCAGGATGGGCTGCAGGTCCCTTGCCGGCGCGTGGATTACTGGTGAATGGATTTGGCAATTTCTGCACTTTTTGGTTAGTTCTCGAGCGTCGTGTATGGCGGTTGGCCAGTAGTAGCCTGCTCTGACCGCTTTATGCGCTAGGTTTCTGCCTCCTATATGGTGTCCGCACATCCCCGAGTGGATGTCGTCCAGTACTTCTGCCGCCTCCTCTGGTTTCAAGCATCTTAGTATTGGAGTAGCTGTTCCTTTCTTGTATAGCTGTTCGTCCAATATCATGTATCTTGCGGCTGTCGTGGGCATTCGTTTAGCTGTGGCGGGGTCTTTTGGCAGTTGTTTGCTCAGGATATACTCGATGATGGGTGTCCGCCAATCGTTATCGCTTTTGAGCTCTATGTTGAGGACGTCGTCATGGCCGTCTTCGGACACTGCGATGCTTTTTTCCTGCCGGACGTCTACCCAGACCGAGCGTCTAATATCCTGTAATCTCGAACTTGCGAGTTTTGATAATGCGTCTGCCCGGTTATTCTGGGACCTAGGCACTTGCTTGATCTCGTATGATTGGAGTTGGGATAACTCTTCTTTCACTTTCTTTAGGTAGAGTGTCATCGAGGGCTCCCTGGCTTCGTACTCCCCGTTAATTTGGTTCACCACCAGTTGTGAGTCAGTTGATAGTACAATTCGTTTGGCTCCCGCCGCTCGGGCTAGGTGGATACCGGCTAACACAGCTTCGTATTCGGCTTCATTGTTGGATGCCTGAAAAGTGAATCTTAGTGCGTGTTCGAATTCTTCGCCGTCGGGACTTGTTAAGACGACACCGGCTCCGGAACCGTTGCTGGTGGACGAGCCATCGGTGAAGACCTCCCATGCCTCCGATGGTGGGTCGTCGTCCTCCGAGTGGGAACATTCGGCTATGAAGTCCGCCAGCGCTTGGGCTTTTATCGCCGTCCTCGACTGGTAGGTGATCCCTAGACCGCTCAGCTCCACGGCCCATTTCAACATTCGTCCGGACTTCTCAAATTTTTCCAGTGCCTTCTCCAGGGGCATGTTTGTGAGGACGGTTACCGGGTGTGCATCAAAGTAGGGGCGCAACTTTCGGGCGGCCACGACTATGGCGTATGCTGCCTTCTCTACCATGGGATAGTTTTTTTCTGCTGGGCCCAACGCGTGACTGATGAAATATATCGGTTGTTGGGCTTTCTCCTCCTCTCTGAGGATGACGGCGCTTATTGTGACATTGGTGACAGCTATGTAGACGTATAACCTTTCACCCTCGGTTGGCCGTGCCAGCGTCGGTAGGGTCTTTAAGTGTTCTTTTAAGTTAGCGAACGCCGTCTTTTGCTCCCCCCCCCCACTTGAAGTGTTTGTTGCCTTTGAGTACTCCGAAGAAAGGGGTGGATTTATCGGCCGCCCTTGAGATGAAACGGGCTAGAGCTGCCATTCTTCCCGTGAGTCTCTGTATATCTTTGATAGTTTTTGGCTCCGGTAGGTCTTGGATTGCCTGGACCTTTTCCGGGTTGGCGTCTATTCCTCTGGCGCTTACTAGAAAGCCTAAGAATTTTCCGGACCTTACTCCGAATGTGCACTTCTGAGGGTTCAACTTCATTTTGTACTTTCTCAGCGATTGGAATGTTTCCCTTAGATCGTCGAGATGATCGCCGTCTGTTTTGCTCTTTACGATCGCGTCGTCCACGTATATTTCCATGTTCCTGCCCCTCTGATCTTTGAAGATTTTGTCTACCAGTCTCTGGTAGGTGGCACCTGCGTTTTTTAGTCTGAAGGGCATCATTTTGTACATGAATGTCCCGGCGCTGGTAATAAACGCGCACTTGACCCTGTCTGGTTCCCATAAGAAGACTTGATGGTATCCGGAGAAGGCGTCAAGAAAGCTTAGCGTGGTATGTCCGCTGGTGGCGTCCACTAGTTGGTCGATTCTTGGGAGAGGGTAGCAGTCTTTTGGGCATGCTTTGTTTAGGTTGGTGAAGTCGACGCACATCCGCCAGGCGCCTGACGACTTTCTCACCATCACTACGTTCGCCATCCACTCGGGGTAGTTGCAGGTTTCTATGAACCCGACTTTTATCAGCTTGTCGACCTCACACCGGATAGCGTCGTCTTTCTCTGCCGACATGCTTCTCTTCTTCTGCTTTACTGGTCGGAAAGCAGGATCTACGTTTAGCCTGTGCACCGTTACTTCCGGGTCTACCCCTGTCATTTCATCAGCTGAGTATGCGAAGACGTCGGTGTTAGCCTTCAGGAGGCTGACGAGGCGCTCTTGGTAACTGGGATCTAGGTCGGTTCCTATGAGGACGGACCGGCCCGGGTCTAGGTTTATCGCCATGCTCCCTCCGCCTGGGTCTATGCGCTCGGAGTCGGGATCGTTCGTTCCCTTTATCTTAAGGGTTTTGGGGGCCGGCTGTCTTTGCTCGGCCTCGGGGGCGGCTTTTCTCTTTCCTTTCATTTCTTCTTGTGATCGCTTGAGGGCTACTGAGTTACAGCTCCTGGCAGAGTCCTGGTCTCCGTGTAGTTTTTCCTCGGTGTTCCTGTTAGTGACGTATGCCAGCGTCAGAGCACGTATGGATACCAAGGCATGTATCCCATCCAGGGTTATCCGGCCTATTAACGCATTGTAGGCGGATTTGGCGTTGACTACTACGAATTGGGCTGTGGTTGTCTTGGCGTCTACTCCTTCCCCGAACGTGACCGGTAGGTCGATAGTTCCCATGGGAACGACTCCGGTCCCCGAAAACCCGTACAATGCGCCGGCCGTTGGGTTGAGATGACGTTTCCCGAAACCCATTTGCTCGAACGCCTCCTTGTATAGTAAGTTAGTGTAGGCACCCGTGTCTATCATGCACCTTTTGACCGTGTGGTCGCCTATCTTGACGGCCAATACCAGGGGGTCACTGTGGGGGTAGGTCACTCGCTTGTAGTCATCTGCCGTGACACTGAGAGTTGGGATAGTCTTTTCCCTAGACTCACCGGCGTAGCATATATGTCGGGTTAGCTCTCTCAAGTGGTTCTTGATCTGCCTCCTGCTGGTCCCGGCTTCCTCCTCCCTTTTATCTACCGTATTGATGACGTTGTGTTCCTTTCCTTTCTCGGCTCTTTCCCTGGGATTGCCGGCAACCGCACCCTGGCCGTAACTGTTGCCGGTGCTGTTATTGGCGGCGACACGCTGGCCTCTGGCTTCATATGCCGCCAACGAGCCACGGCGTATGAGGTCTTCAATTTCGTCCTTCAGGTTCCGACATTATTCTGTTGTGTGCCCCGTCTGGCTGTGAAAAGCGCAGTATTTCTTCGGATCAGTATGCGCTCCGGGTCTGATGGGGCGCGGGACTCCCCATTTTTTGTTGTTCTTCTCTATCTCGTAAATTTCCGCCCGGGGCCGGGTCAGCGCAGTGTAACGGTCAAACCTTTCTCTGCGACTTCCCTCCGACCTTTTCTCCCCGCGGCTCCTATTCGGTATTCTTTGGGGCTCCTTTTGGCATATCGGGCTCCGGGCTCTCTCCAAAGGCGGACGTCGGACCCTGGGGGGTGATGGGTCCTCACGCCGCGCTTTGTAGTCCTCTTCGTTCATGTATCCTTCCGCGATTCGCCGGGCCTCGACCAGTGAGGTAGGTCTCTCTCTGAGTAAGTGGCTCTTGAGAGGCCCTTCTGTCATCGTATGGGTCAGGGCGCAGGCGGCCGTTGACGCATCGATTGTCCGTATTTGTTGGCACTCTAAGTCGAATCTTCTAACATACTCCTTGATGGTCTCTTTTGGCCCTTGCTTCATGGTCATTAGATCTACCGTCACGTATCTGCCTGCGCCGGCTTCCGGCATATTGGTCTATGAAGGCCGTGCTGAGGTCTCTGAAACTCCGAATGGATTCCCGGGGCAATCCCCGGAACCATGATTGGGCGTATCCTGTGAGAGTGGTGGGGAACACCCGGCACCACACCGCGTCATCGAGCTCGTACATGGCCATGTAGCTTTCGTATGTCGCCAAGTGGTCTTCCGGGTCGGCGGTTCCGTCGAACTGGATATTGGGTACCTTAACCCTGGGCATGGGGTGCTCCGTAATATCTGGGTGAAACGGCGATACCGTCGGCCGTCCTCTCTTTTGTGCTTTTACGTCGGGCGTTGCTAGTTTCGATTCACCCTCCCCCTCTTCGTGGGGGGCGGACGTGTTTCTGCCGGATCGGCATGTCATGAACGTCTCTTGATCGGACTTCTCCTGAGGTACGGACCTGTTTTCTTGGGCAGCGCTGCTCGTTAGCCGGGTGAATACCGAGCCTCGTTCCTCGGGGCTGGCGTACCTTCTTTCACGTTCCCTAGGGCCTAGCCGGTCTTGGACGGTTTTTGTAGGCCTTCCATCTCTCTCTCTCTGGCCCAGTCGGTGATGAACCGTCCTCAGGGGGCTGCGGCTTTTCCTGGCCTTTTGGGTGCCTGGACCCAGCCGGTGATGTATGGTCGGGTTATGACTTCGGCTCCTTTTCGCGGCGCCTGCTACTTGTGGGGGATTCGCTGTTCTCCCTCCCGATATTGGGTGGTGTCGGGGTGCCCGAGTCCGTCCTTGGGCGGGCCGGCGAAGGATCCTTGGATCGCTATTTTCGCCGGCTACGACGTAGCCTGATACGCTCATCATCAAGGTGCCTGCCTTTTTCCAGGTATCGCTGTTTCCTTTCTTCCAGCGTCATCGTCCTTGGCAGTTCGGGGAAGAGTTCCCTTGGCAAGACGTCGGCCCTTTGGAAGATCCTGGTGGCAGGCTGAGGGCTTTCTTTCGCGCGCTGCGCGGCGGGTGTTGACGGAGTCGTCGCCCCTAGAAGGGCAGCGAGGAAGAGCTGAGTGGCTGACAGCTGCTCGGGGGTGAAAGTGTTCAACGGAACGACTGCAGGGGGCACCTCTGCTGGCGCGGACGTTGAGGCCAAGTGGCCTTTGCCTTTGTCCTTATCTCGGGCTTGGTCCTCCGGTGGGGAGGTTCTCACAATCTCGGGCTCGGCTTCCGCCTCAGCAGGGGTGTCCGCGGTGTCGCGAGTCGTCATCGTAATGTTTTGACGATTTTGTTTTCTTAGAGCGAGGACCTTTTTTGTTCAAAGTCCCCACAGACGGCGCCAAATTGTTTGGGTATCAAACAATCACATACCTCCCGCCGGGTATGGCCGGCGATCCTCCTCTCCCGACTTATGAAGCCCAGAGTTCCGGACCTGCACAGGGAGCAAACAAGGGCCTCGGAGGGATTCCGAGGTTGCCTCTCCGACGCTCAAGTCAGTGGTGTGGATTGGAGGGTAGAGGTAAGATTATGGAGGATATTACTTAACTTTCTAGAGAGATATCTTGTGTGAATGATATGCTGGTGAAAAAATGATCCCCCTCTAGACGGATGTCTTGGGGGTATTTATAGGACTCGAGATATGAAGGTCGGTCGCCGGACCCCAAGCTAGACCGATGGCCCCCCTCCGGCTGGAGAGAGCCGGTGGGCCCTGGCTGGAAGGGTGACGACTCGGTCATAACTTCGCCGGCTGCCGACCATACCTGTGGTGCCGACCCCCGTCAAAAGAAAATGTGGAAGTTATCAAAGAAACAGAGGGAGTACTCCGTACGTGATAGTGATTACATGTTAGATTAACGCACCATATGAGTTATGAGTACGAGCTAATTAATTCCATTAATTCCTTATGGAGTAGAGTTTTGAAGCGTTTCTGCTCCCTAGAATAAATAACTACTACTACTACGGTTTCTTCTCAATTGCATTAATGCTTTAGCTAGCTTATTCCCTTACTTACTACTCCTTTTTAATTTCCCTCCACCTATATTTTCTTCATCAATCACTCTTTCGATTAATTAATAAATAAATTGTTCCAACTTCCAATATATGGAGTAGAGATTAGAGAGACTAGTATAACTCAAAAAAAAAAAAAAAAAAAAAGTAAACAATAATCTTGGCTAGCCGCCTTGATTTGGTTTAACTTACTTTAATACTCCGTAATTGTTAAAAGCTTGGGAACAACTAACAAATTAAGTGGAAAGAAAAAAGCAAGGTCCGATTAACAAGACATATACTCCCTCCGATTTTTTATTATCTTCCCCTTTGGTTTGGGGAAGAAAATAAGGGTGTAGGAATGTGTGATTCAAAATAAAAGAAGGAAGAGAGAAGAAATGTAAGAGTGATTCTAGACCACAGGTTGATGGCCCAAAATGAAAATAGGGAAGAAAGGGTATTTCAACCTAATAAAAAAAATAGGGAAGATAATAAAAAATGGAAGGGAGTATAGCTTAGTTTACAAGGGATTCCTTCTTACCGGTAGTTTGTTAAAACTTACAAAGTGAGGACTGAGGAGTCATAAACCAAGTAGAGTACTCCACAAAAAAGGGTATACTACCTACAAAATACAGTACAAATACCACCCCCATTTCGTTGCAATCAATAGATAACTCTATGTATATTTCTTGACTTTTACTATAAAATTGTCGAGCTAAATCAAATGTTTACAAAAGTCTCAACAATTTTGAGGTGGTTGTAGGTATAATAATACTCAATAATTACGTAGTACTGCGTACTATTTTCCCATTTATCTTTACTTGCTAGTTACTTATGGCTTTAATAATATAATCATCCTTATTTGTTGATTTATTATAAGTACTTTGGCCGGGTCAGGGTGGGCGAAGAAACAAACAATTGTACTGTAAGATTGGAGTAAAGAGGAGAAAAAGGTTTGTACTCCGTAACAAATAAAGTAAAGAATTGAGTTTGTTTGTTTGTTTGTTTGTGGGGTTTGCTGGCTAATATTTTCTGTGTTTGTATGTTATTGCTTTGTTTGAAATGTTTCTTATGTGGGATAGGTTGGTGCAACTTGCAAGTACAGTGGGGGTTGTTCTTGTTTATATGAATTGGAGTTTCCTTGAAGGGATTGTATTGTTAGCGGAGTATATGGATATGGATATGGATATGTGTGTTAACGTTGTGGCAAATTTAGTCATCATTATCATTATATGCTGCTGCTATTAGTACTTGTAAATCCTCCTTTACATTATTCCATCTCAGTACTTGTATTATTGCATTACAGACATTGATCAGCTCTGCTCAGGAGATCCTGTTCACGGTTGTTCCCCTCGCCGTATTCTACTCTGATCTATATATGCAGACTCCGAAAGCTAGGTAGGTAATATGGTCGGCTTCATACCCCATACCCCATACCCTGCTGTATAACAGAGGTCGGTGTTCTGTTGTCTCCTTTATGTTATCTTACCTGTGTATGGGGAGGCTGAGGCTGCTTCCGTTTTTCCATGCCTCGTAGTTATGGCAAGTGAAGTATATATATAAGGCATGTGATGTACTGTAGTATTTATTACTCACCTTTTTGTAGATTTCTTGCATCAATGTTGTCGTACTACTTAGTACCATTCCTAGGGCGGTCGCCCGCCATCACAAGATAGATGCCTGGTCTAATTTAAAACTGAAACATACGTGGTTGAGTAATTAATATTGAAAGGCACTGCGTGCGTGTTTAATCAGAGTACACCATGTCATTATACACCCACCAAAACAAAACAATGAGAAAACTGGAATTCAGATACGCCAATGTGATAGAGATTGGCTGTACCTAGAAATTTTACTGTGTGGCGTGTGCTGTTTTGATTGCCAGTTGCAAGAGCTCATTTAATAACTGTGATTTCTTGAGTGACTCTCAAATGGTTGCTTACTGAAATTTGCTTCAATTTTCTGTGGCTCTTAGATATGGACTTAGTCACTTAGAATATCAAATGAGGGCAGTAAAACGTATGTCCCCTCCTCTTCAAGGCTTCAAGCCAATTGCAAACTTGTTTGATTCACGAGTTGACACAGATTATATATGCTGATTTAATTTGTCATTTTCTGTACAGTAGGAATGGCTCAGCGGAAGTGCCACAACGGATGTCTCCCTCCTCACAAACATCCCAGAAGTCATCTCCCTCGACAAATAGAACTTCACGACAGCTGAAGGTTGCACGAGTTGATTCTAGCTCAGTGGCTCCTCCTACTGCATCAAGCAGAACACCTAAAAATAGAAATCCTAAACTTCTGGAACGTGGATCTCCACGTAGTCCTATAAATGAGGTATTTCATTCAGATCACAGTTGAAATTGACTTACGAAAGCTGGATGTGATGCGGTTGTAGAAATTGTATGAAGAATACTTGGATATTATTAGATGTGAAAACAAATATTCATACATTCTAAAAATACAAGGAAATCTAGGAGTAACCGTAACCTAGAAGTTGAACTAAACTAGGACTACAAGAGAGGGTTTCAAAAGAAATAAGGGTGTCCCGGTGCTTAATTGCGTCAATAAGCAAGTGACAGATTCGTTGTCGAGCCCATGGAGGACCCAATCAATGACTTCTTCTGTATCCATCGGTTTCCCGGCAAGTTCATCAATGCAAGATCTAATGGTTTGCATATAGTCACTGGCGGACAGATTGTCCTTAGTAATAGAGATGAGATGATCTTTAATTTGAAGAATATGGCCGTGAGATGGATTTGCATAAGTTGTTTGAAGAGCAGTCCATATAGCGGCTGAAGTAGTGCATGAGTTCAAAAATGGGCAATGCTCGATGATATTGTACCGCGAAGGGCACCACTTAGGACTAGATCTTGACGAAGCCAAGTGGAATGAGCCAGATTGTCGGTTTGAATTTTGGTGTCTTTTCGGTAGTTTCAACTTTTTCAGGGGAGCATGGATAGGTACCATCCAAGTATTTGAGAAGATCGAAACCAAATAAAACGTCCGAAATTTGACGAGACCAGGTTCAAGAAGTAGGGTGTTAGTATTAGATTTATAACACCTTATTGGCTATAAGGTGAATAGTGACTATAGTCTACTGCATTTGAAACATAAAATTTCAGTGAGACAGTAATTCGTCAGAAAATGATACAGTAGAAATTTCTAAAGTTAGAGCACAACTAACTCAAGATATGAACTCTTTATACTCCGCATTGGTTTCTCATCATGTTTGAATATGTCGCTATTTCCGTAGCTAACTTTTTGTTTGGTTAGCTAAGGAATTGGCTACATATTCAAACAAGACGAGAAACTTCTATGTCTCTGCGGATCTACTCAAGTACGCTTTCTTCTGGTTGCCTTGATCTCATAATTTATGATGGAACTTTGTTTATTATACAAATTAGCGCCATTATATTGCCGATGCTGTTGGACAGTATGAGTACTTATAAACTATACTCGTAGTTGTGATATTTAATTTTCCTTGTCCACAAAAAACAACTACTCCGTAACAATTATAGGAAAGTGCACGGAGAAGGGGAAGGAATGGAGCTAAATTTGAGCATAATTTCGGCCACTGAGCTCAAATGTCTTGATCTGTTTTGTTTTTTAGCCCATTCCTTATTTATTCAAGATCGATGACGTGGTTTTTTACCTATACAAATGCAGAAAAAACAGGTTTCTAAGTTGTCTAATCTAGAGTCTCAGCTAGCTCATCTTGAAGTTGAGCTGAGGAAAACTAAGGACCAACTGAGTTCATCTGAGACAATGAAGCAGCATGCTCTTCAGGTGGCGGAAGAAATGAAAAACCAGCTCTCAGTCATGTCTGCAAGGCTTAAGGAGTCTCGCAAACAGCTTGATGAGTTTTCTACTTCTGAAGATGCTAGGGTTCAAGAACTCCGGACGCTTTCTCAAGAACGCGACCGAGTTTGGCAGTCAGAGGTTGAGGCGATTCAGAAACAACACTCCATGGATTCAGCTGCCTTAGCCTCGGCTCTCAATGAGATCCAAAAGCTTAAAATGGAAGCCACTCATTCCAGCCATGCAGAAACAGCACAATCTGATATTGAGTGTTTGAAGGTTGAGCTTTCTGAAGCTGTTTCTGCTGTAGATAATATGAGGGAGCAGCTTAGCAACTGCAAAAGATCAGAAGTTGAGGCACTGCAACTGGCTCGCGAAACCCAGATGAGATTAGAAGAATCCATGGCGATTGCAAAGTCTCTTCAGTCTGAAGAGATCAAGGCGAAAGAGGCTTATGACAATTTGGTGTTAGAGTGGGAAAAATCAAAAGAAAAAACAAGTTCTCTGGAGATTTTAGTGACGGAGCTTGAAAAGAAGCTGCAAAATAGGAGAGGGGAAGAGGATGAAGGCAGCGAGAAAGAAGAATCTACTGAAACAATGGAACTTAAAGCTGAACTTGATGCATTAAAACTAGAGGCTGGCCAACTGAAATTAGCACTAGAAGCTTCGGAACTTAGATATCAGGAAGAGTACATCCAGAGCACGTTGCAAATCAGGAACGCGTTTGCTGAAGTGGAACGCGTAAAATTAGAAACAGTTACTAAAGAGGCTGAATTGAAGAAAGCAAGGGCAATAGATATGCTAAAATCGGAGGGTGATGAGATAAATACAGCAAGCAACTCTGAGCCTGAGGTACTAAGCCTGAAGGAAGATGTCAATAATCTCGAGGAAACTCAAATTGGATGTACAGTAGTGGGGAATGATATGCTCAAGGCAAAGATACAGAAGAGAGAGAGTGGGACAACAGCAGAGATGAAACTCGGGTATGCGGCAGAGGAATCAGAAGAGAAGAGCGGGAAGGCTGATGGGGTTTCGGAGCCTGCTCAGAAAGCTTACACAGAGCTTGAAGCAGAGCTGAGGAAACTGAAGGTTCAATCCGATCAATGGAGGAAGGCAGCTGAGGCAGCTGCTGCTATGCTCTCATCTACTGCTGGGACTGGGAGTAATGCCAAGTTTGGTGACCGCACACTTTCTTTTAATAGTATTGCTGCAAAAATGGAGTCTCCACTTTCCGATGATGACTCCCCAAAGAAGAAGAATGGTAACGTGTTGAAGAAGTTTGGAGTGTTATGGAAGAAGGGTCCAAAGTAGGCTCGCAATACGCAATACGCAATACGCAATTCACAAAGGAACGAATCCTTTGCGTTTCTATTTTGCTTATCTTCTAAATCTCTTTCATCTGTTTTCAAGTTCTGTATAGCTCTAATCAACATTTCCTCCCTTTCACGTCTACCATTTCAGCACACACTTCTGCTCCATGTCGCAGTTTTTTTCTCTACTCTTTTCTCTACTCTAAGAGACGCTTTCTCATTAAATTTATTAAGGAGTTTTTTTTGTCAAAAGGCATCTAACATTTACGTCTTTTTGTAAAAAAGGCACCTAAAGTTAATTTTTTTTGCCCAAAAGCACCTTACATTTACATTTCTTTGTTAAAAGACAACAAACATCAACTTCCGTCAAAAAAACGTCAATATTGACGGTTTCCATCCTTTAATCTTCTTCCATCCCCCCTTAATCAACCTTCATTCCTTAATCAAACTCAAGCAACCCTCTTTCTTTAATTCAACCATCTTTCCTTAATCAAACCCAATCAATCATTTTCCTTAATTCAACCTTCATTCCTAGCTACTCTTTATTTGCATACATCTCAACTTCATTCTTAGTTACTCTTTATTTGCATACATCTCAATTATCATTCCACATTACTTAAGTAAAAACCACCAAATTTTCGCTCAATCGGTAAGTTTTTAATTATAACTCTTCAATCTAAGAACAAATTAAATTTTTGAATTCAATTTCCATTTTTATGTTATTTACCCTTAATTTCGAGTATAATTTTAGGGTATGTGTATGTGTATATGTATGTGTTAGAGTTTATTAGATAAATTTTTGAGTTAATACTGAATTGAATGAAGTTTCTGTTGTAAGAAATTAAGAATACTAATTTTTGTGTTTAAATTTGTGAGTTTGAGTAATCATCTGTTATTCATTTTTTGTATTTGTCAATTCATTTTTGGTTTAGTAATCATTTGTATTTCATTCTTTATGTGTATCATATAAGACGAATACTTAAAGATGACATGTTAATTGAGAATATGCAAAAGTGAAAAAAGAAATGTTGTTCAATTAAGGGGAGAGTAAAAGGGTTTTCAATGGAAATTAAGTTTTTTTGGGAAGAAAAATTGAGCATTGTGGAAAAATAAAGAGAATGGGAAAAGGAGATATTAAGGTAATGCAAAGGAAGAGGGAAGGAAGATGTTGATTGAGTTTGGTTAAGGGATGAGTGTTATTAAGGGTTGATGGAAGAAGATTAGGATGGAAACCGTCAATATTGACGGTTTTTTTTACGGAAGTTGGTGTTTGGTGTCTTTTAACAAAGAAATGTAAAATTAAGGTGCTTTTGGGCGAAAAAAAAAAACTTTAGGTACCTTTTTTACAAAAGGCGTAAATGTTAGGTGTCTTTTGACAAAAAACTCTTTATTAAGAGAACAATTACAAATTGACTTAACAATGTACCAAAAGTTAATAAGAGCATGTTTGACCAAGATTTGAAATGTGTTTTTTTGGCCAAATATCACAAATTGGTCAAACACAAAATCATTATAAATTGAAAGTAGTTTTTCAAGAGCTCAAGGACCACAATCTCCTCCTTAAAAATAGAAGCACCAATTTGTAGACTCTCACTTTTAAAAAGTACTTTTAAAAATTAAGAGCATGTTTGGCCTAATTTATTAGAAATGAGTTTTTTTTTTTTTTTTTTTTTTTTTTTTTTTTTTTTTTTTTTATGGAGCTTAATTTTTTTAAAAGTACTTTTGTTATTGTAGACACCCGCATTTGCCTGCTAGTGTCTGTAGCAGTTTCCAACAAAACAGCCGATGATGATCGGACGTAAACGTGCTTTAATGCGCTCGAATATGGGCTCGGAATCAGTAATGTCTGGCATGGGCTTTTAGCGGAGTATAAATCTCACAAAACCGACCTCAAATTCAGGCCCAGTGGACCGTTTCCAATAAAATGAGACTAATTTGGGTCAAAGCCGACACCTAAAATAAAACAGTCTTTTAGCGACCGGGTCAAAACCCGGTCAAAGACGAATCCGACCCAAAAACCAGCGAAAAGAGCTTCTAGAAGCTGCCCAACCACCAAATCCCATTCAAAAAGGTCAACAAATCATTCCCTATTTACACCTTTTTTCCTACCCACTCGATCGAGTGGTTCTTCACACCCACTCGGTCGAGTAAGGTCATGAACCGGCCGAACCGGACTCAAACCGGGCACTCGATCGAGTGCACCGACACTACTCAACCGAGAGGCCCTAAACCGGGATATTTCTTCTATAAATACCCCGTCACCGCACAACATTTCACAACTATTTTAAGCCTTCAACATCCAAAAACCTTCAACATTTCAGCCACATTTAAGTCACCAATCACTACCATCTCGACATCACCATAAACACATACATTTACACGTATTCCGAGACCGAAACTCGTAAAAAACTCAAAAGCAATCTGATAAGTGTAGTTTGTAGTGTCTTTTTCACTATGTTTTGGTCCCATTTCCTTGTGGAATCGCTCCTTGGGGAGCAATTTATGGGTTTCTTATGCTTCCTTTAGTTCGTTTCAGGTTCCCGAGACCGATTTGGGAGAGTTGGAGCGATTCCGACTCTATACATACACATTTTGGAGCCAACGGAGTAAAGGAACGATGACTCGATGCCTTGGAATCGACCCCGAGACCTTGGGACCCAATCCCGAGCCTCCGAGACCCGATCCCGAGTCCCGAGAATCGGCAAGAAACCCATGAGAGGCAAGGAAGGACCAAAGAGCTCTTAAGGGAGGCCTACAAGACCCATCCCGTTCGGGATGGCCTCATCCCGTTCGGGATGGCCTCATCCCGTTCGGGATGGGGTGCGACATTGAGGGTGCTGCTGTGAGCCCGTCCCGGTCGGGACCAACCCGTCCCGGTCGGGACCGTGGACCTGGCAGCCGCACTCCTTTCTTTTCTTCTCCTTCATTCTTGTACCCATATATATACTCCCTTCTTGTAATGTTAAGACATCTTATCTTACCCTAGACTCGTTTAAGCCTCCATTAAGCGTTAAACCCTAGATTAGCATTCCTCTCATTAGTTTAATTCTCTCTTAAATCTATAGATAATTATTGTAATTAGTCTTGGATTAAGGGATTCTTGAAGATTGTTCCAAGCTTGACAACCTTGGGATTGTATTTGGGTTTCTCATTAATACAAGTTTTCATCTTTTCTTCATCCTAGTGTTGGTATAATCATCTTTACTCTCAATCTTGTTTATTTAATCTTGTTTGAATCTTTTCATATTGTTATTGTTATTGTTCATATTGTTTATGATGAATGTTTGGATGTTAGGTTTGATTTCTCTTATTATTGTTGTGATTAGCTTGATAATGAGTGAGTAGTTTCTTTGTGGGCTTAGTAGGGGGATTAGGGGTAGATTATGGATGATTAGGGTTGATTAAGGGGAAAAGGTTACATCTTTGTTGTTAGTCACATTGTGGGCACTCTATGTGTTTGTTGATATGCTTGTGTGAGTTGTAGTGGCCATGCTTCCCATACTTGTGTTCATCTTCTCATTGATTGCTTATTTTGTGGAAATGTTGAGAATAGTTTAGTCGCGAGAGCGCGGACTAGGGTCTAAGTTGCGAGAGCCCGGACCCACCTTGACATCGGTCTAAGTTGCGAGAGCCCGGACCGACTCTAGCGATTAGGAGACACCTATACCCTTGATCACCCCAATTACCCTTCTACTCCTATGAACCCGACCTACCCCACTTTCTTCCATATTTGAGTTCATCTCCTTAGTTAGCCATCGTTCTTCTAGTTTATTTATTAGTTCAATCATTAGCTTAGTCATACTTCTCCTCCACCATTAGTTTTCCTTTTATCGTCTCTTTGTGTTTCTTTGGTAGCATAGTCTCGTTTGTAGGCCGACATAGTCTAAGCCTTGATATACCGTCCTCGTGGATACGATCCCGACTTACCCTAGCTACCCACTAGGTGTAATCGGTAGTTTATTGACGGTTAGGGACGTGACAAATCCCTACCACCAATTTGGCGCCGTTGCCGGGGACGGTGCATTGTTTAGACTTAGTTTGCTTATTTCTAGACTTAGTTACCCTTCTTTGTGCTCTCCCATCTTCTCTTGTGAATATTTTCTAGTTTCTCTTCTCTTCTTAGCTTTCTTTTCTCTTTGTCTCTAGTTGTGCTTGTTTATTGTCGTTGCCTAGTGCCCATAAAGCACTAGGTGTTCTCACGTTTGTTCTAGTGTGTAGTGTATGCCTAGGAGGGGAGGCGACTTCTATCTCTTTAATCCAGAGCCGGAGAGACTCTTTCGAGCCTTTCGCCAACGGACGATTAACCGGGTTAGAATCTCTCAACCGAGTGCGAGCAATACTCATCAAGGGCAAGCTCAAGGAGCCGACTTTAGCGAGTCACCTTGAGAGACGGCCGGAGGGACCTTCATCAATCCCTTCAGTAATTCTTCTTCTCCTAGTTCCCCCTCTTCATCTACATCAACACCGTCTACACCACCATCTTCTCTCTTATATCCAAGAATGCCGAAGTTTTCATCTCACTCCACTTTCACGGAAGATGTCTTGCCGGGACCGAGTGCATTGCCGGAAGCCTATACCGGGAATTTTGTGGCAAAGACTCAATTTATCCAACTTGTGGAGAGGAGCCCATTTAGTGGTTTGCCCACCGAAGACCCGCACCAACATATGGAGACCTTCTCCGATTATTGTGACGCTATATCTCAAACCGGGGTTATTCAAGATCAAATTCGTTGGGTACTTTTCCCGTTCTCTCTTATTGGAAAAGCGAAGCAATGGATCATGAGTCTCGATAGGGCAACCATGGGTATCGACACTTGGAAAAAGCTTGCCTTGGCGTTCTACCAAAAGTTTTACCCTCCGGAAAAGACCAATTTGCTTAGGGCCTCCATCACCGGTTTCCAACAAAGGGATGAAGAGGGCCTTTATGAAGCTTGGGAGCGGTTTAAGTCTTTGGTAAGATCGTGCCCTCATCATGGACTCTCGCAATGGTTCTTGGTGCAACAATTTTGGAATGGTCTTTATGAGGACTCGAGAGCTATTCTTAACATGGGCTCCAATGGTAGGTTCACCGAGGTCGATGACGACCAAACTTGGGCGAGAATCGAAGAGATGGCGGTGCATAATTCGCAATACTCTAGGCCTAGGAAGGCACATCGAGGAGGCATGCATGAGGTTGATGCTATCACTAAGTTAAGCATTGACCTTGGAGCTCAATTGAAAACACACATGGAGACTATTGACAAGAAGCTCCAAAGCCACCTCAACCAAGTCCAAGGCACTAGTTCCTCCCACCATCAACCGATTCAAGAAGTGAATGCTTTGGGGTTCGCACCTCCTACACCTTACTTTGGGATGTGTGATACTTGTGGAATCGTTGGTCATGATCCTATGCATTGTAGAGGAAGTATTGAGCAAGTGAACGCCTTTCAAGCGTTCAAGCAAGGTGCCTCCTACTCTAATCAATACCAAGCTTCCAATCAAGTCCCTCAACAACAAGCACTTCAACATCAACAACAACATCGTCCCTATGTTCCATCTCCCTTACGGGACAACAATGAAATTTACCAAGGTTATGTGGGTAACCAAAGACCCTTCAACAATTTCAAGCAAAATAACCAAGACAACTTCAACAAAAAGCAAGGGTTCCAATAAGGGAACTTCAATCAAGGTGGTTTCCAAGGAAACCAAAATTTTCAAGGGTACCAAAACCACAACCATGGCAACAATCAAGGCCATCATCAAGGCAACTTTCATGGGTTCCAAGGGAACCATCATCAACAACAAGGTAATTCTCAAGGGTTCCAAGGGAACCGTCAACAAGCAACTCAAAATCAACAACAACAAAGCAAGCCTAGGAGCCGGTCTCCTACTCATGATTATGGCATTCCTCTCGCCATCACCGATACTCCACATAATCCAGCATCCCCACCTCGGGATTTTGACATTCAAAAGACTTTGATGGAAATGCAAAGGAGTAATTAAGATATGCAAAAGAATACTCAAGATGTTCAAAAATGTCAAATGGATATGTCAAGAACCCAACAAGAGCTCTTTGCTTATGTTCAAGGGGAAAATGCGGTAAGAGATGCTCGTATGAAGATGCTTGAAACTCAAGTATCTCAACTTGCTTCGGGGAGCTCCTCAAGACAAAAGGGGCAACTACCTTCTCAAGGTGAAACACCGACATTTGAGCACGTAAATGCTATCACCACAAGGAGAGGTACATCTTATGACTCCCTTCCATATCCTAGTGAGCAAGAGCCAATGCAAGAACCGACAATGGAAATGGCATCTCCGACTCAAGGAGAACCAAGCTTTGATAATCCAACGGAGGAACAAGTTTTATGGGAAGTTGAAAAACCCCAAGAAGACAACCCTCCCCCACTTCAAGAGAAAAACAAGGGTAAAGGGAAAGTGTCAAGTGAGGAGTCCACCCATATTGAGCAAAACAAGGTTCAGATCAAGTTGCCTTTCCCATCAAGGCAAATGAAGACTAAGATGGACACTCAATACGACAAGTTCCTTAGTATTGTGAAGAAATTGGATGGTAGTGTCCCGTTTACCGAGTTACTTACCCAAATCCCGGCATATGGTAAATTCATGAAAGAAATCTTGGCTAGGAAGAGGTCCATCGACAAGGAAGAGACGGTAACGTTCACTAGGGTGGTTAGCGAGCTTATTCAAGGTTCCACGCTTCCAAAGTTGAAGGATCCGGGTAGTTTCTCTATCCCATGCACCATAGGCAATTACAAGATCGAGAGAGCTATGTGTGATTTGGGTGCGAGTGTGAGCATTATTCCCTACACCATTTGTGAGCGATTAGAGATGAAGGAGTTGAGATGTACATCCATTACATCTTGAAAGAAATCTTGGCTAGGAAGAGGTCCATCGACAAGGAAGAGACGGTAACGTTCACTAGGGTGGTGAGCGAGCTTATTCAAGGTTCCACGCTTCCAAAGTTGAAGGATCCGGGTAGTTTCTCTATCCCATGCACCATAGGCAATTACAAGATCGAGAGAGCTATGTGTGATTTGGGTGCGAGTGTGAGCATTATTCCATACACCATTTGTGAGCGATTAGGGATGAAGGAGTTGAGATGTACATCCATTACTCTCCAAATGGCCGATAAATCTCTTAACCGACCATTGGGAATGCTAGAGGATGTGCCGGTACGAATAGGGAAATTCTTCATTCCGGTCGACTTCATCGTGCTTGATATGCCGGAAGATGCCAACACTCCCATCATCCTTGGGCGCCCATTTCTACACACCGCGGGTGCCATGATCGATGTGAAGAACGGTAGGATCACATTTGAGTTAGGCGAGGAAAGGATAGTATTCGACCTCCAAGGTAACACTTCGCCTACTAAGGATGAGTCATGAAATATGATCCAAGCCAAGAAAGACATCGATCTAGGGGGTGAACCGGGACAAAACTTGAAGAAGTATTCCTATGTACTTGAGGATGATGACTCCGATTTGGAGGAAGATGAGTGCCCAAATCATGGGCTTGATGACAAGTTGAAAAGCAAGGAGAAGGTGAGCCTCCGTTGGAGCCACATGAGGATCGTTGGACGTTTGGGTATATCCCGAAGGATCGCAAGTACAAGTTCAAGCCATTGAACTTAGTAGATCGGGATGCCCCGGGAACGTCAATGCAAGGTCATGAAGAGCCTTGGTTTGTGGACGGTTATATCTCGAGCCTAATTGAAGACTTTGCTAGGGCCTTTGACTTGTTCTTACGTGCCCTCGAAGGAGATGGAGTTAGTTATGGGGGATGAAAAAGATTGAAGAAAGCACCATCTCTGTTTGACGAAGTTCCACAAGAACCGTCTCATTGTATATATCTCTTTATTGTAATTGCTTTGGATTTTTGTGAATTCTTGTTATTTGGATTGATTGATGAGCGTTGTGAGGGAGGGAGTTTGATGTGTGTTTGAGTATTGTTTGATAGGTGAAGTGAGAATGCTTCCTCTAGAAGAATGGCTACGATAGAGCTTGGGTTGTAAGCACGAGGATCGGGTTTTTGAAGCTTGGAGCAAGCTTTTGGGATTGTGGAAGGTGAAGATGACCCATCCCGACCGGGAAGAGGCGTCCCGACCGGGACGGGCTTGGCATCCGGACCGGGAGGGAGTCATCCCGATCGGGATGGGGGTGCACAAATTCGAGCTCACTGGAGGTCCATCCCGACCGGGAAGGAAGCGTCCCGACCGGGACGGGTGAGACATCCCGAACGGGACCGATCATCCCGACCGGGACGGGCACCTGCTCCCCCTTTGTGTTTCTTCTTCGCAAATCGAGTCCACCCAACCGTTTTATGCCCCCTCCCAACCTCCCTAGCTACCCTAGCCTTATCATATGCCCCATGTACTTCATTGTCATGCCCTCACTCCATTTCCTATCCACTTTACACCGACTCTCACATAAAATCCCACCCCTTACCATTACTATCTCTACCGTGAGTTCTTCTTGAGTGTGAAGCGAGATGGCAACCGAGAAGATAAGCGACGAGCCTCTAATGATCATCGAGACGATGGAGCAAGTGAGTTACTAGCCGCTCGGTTTGGGTAACTATCCTTACTTTTCCGTCTTTTTATCGCTTGTCTTTCATTGTTTGCCCCCTTCCCTTGAGTCATGGTATCTAGGGGCCTTCGAGGCCGTAGTATGGTTGCTCCCGACTCCCGACGACGTGATTACGCCGAGAGTCAATCGATTAATCCAAGTATACAAGATTTTCACCACTTTTTAGGAGTTAGTCGGATTTGGACGGAATCCGGGCTAGGTGACTTGATTACACCTAGCCCTCCCCTCCCATTTCCTTTTATTTCCTTCTTTTTATTTTTCTTCCCCCTTCCATATCTTTTCTTGTCTCGGCCCATGGTGACTTGATTACACCCCGGCCGGACGCTTTCTACCCTTTTCTCCATCTTTTCTTTTTGATTTTTAGCTTTATTTTCGTAGTTTCTTTTCTTTTCTTTTTCTTTTGTCTCTCCGCACACTACGATTGAGCATATGAGGACATTGCTCGGTTTAAGTGTGAGGGAGCGATATTCTAGTATAGTTAGTTTTATTTTCTTAGTTTTTCGAAAAATCTTTGAAAAAACCCTAAAAATTTGAAATTTTTTCACAAAAATCAAAAAGATTTTCTTTTGTGTGTTCTCCTTTTGTGTCTTTGTGTCGTGTATTTGTTTTGTTTCGTGTGTTTGCCCTCTCTTCCTTATAGGTTACTTAGTCACCATTGTTTGGAAAGCTTTGAAGACATCCGGTAACATCTTCTAACCCTCTTTCCCTATTTATTCCTTGTGACGTTTGGAGGAGGTTGTGTTGAGGTGTGCTCGGGTGGAGCTTGTACATGCTTGTGGTTGATTTGGTGATATGTTTGGAAGTCTGGGGTGGTGTTTGTTTGTTCATGTTTTGTTTTTGTTGCCCTTTGTTTCTTTTTCTTTCGTTTTCATATTGTCTTTGTTTTGTGTGTAGTTGTGTCTTGTGTGTATAAAGGTTTTCGAAAACCCGGTTTAGAGGCTAGTGTGTGAGTGTGTACTTTCCCTTCCTAGTAGTATAAATCGAGTCTTGGACTTTACTCTAGTAGAATGACCTTAAATCAATGATTTCGTTGGTCCTTTACCTTGAGTCCACCTAGCCTACTAGGGATTTACTACGGGATTTGCACTTTTGACCATTATGACCACCCACGGTGTGAAAAGGCCTTGGTTACCGAGTCTCGTCCCCTAGGTGACCGTGTTTAGAATTGTTTTGATTAGTCCAAGTTCTCCACTTTTTGTGGGTTTGAAGGGAAGGGCCCGTCCCGACTTACCCATTCACCTACCTCCTACACATCTCCACACAATAAATTGCAAATTGTTGATTTCTACCTTTCTTGTTATACAATGAAAATGCCAAAAAGCCAAATCTTGCCAAAAAGGGCAAAGAAAAGAAAAGAAAAAAAAAATGAAAGAAAGAAAAGAAATGAAGAAAAAGAAAAGGCACAAAAGCCAAAAAGAAAATAGAAAAGAAGAAAAAGAATGGCATGACAAAACAAAGCAAATATGTCAAAAAGAAAGAAAATGCCAAAAGAAAACCCGTCTCACAAAAAGAAATCCCCACAAAAATAAGCCTTTTTCCGACTTTTGCCGTGATGAGCCTACCAAAGGACCGAGTCCCTAGGAAGGATGATAGCGGCATTAGTCGGTCTTCCCTCATTTTGCATGTTTTCCACCTTTTTACTTGGACTAGTTAGGCGGTTTTGGACACGGGACGACCCTCTTGGCCCACGCTAAAAGGGGCGGGGCCTCACTTACCTACAGTGTCGACTAACACCGTGGTTCTTCACTTTTCCACTCCGCCGATCGTCCCGTAGTACATTTCTAGAAAGTTAGGAGGACCTAGGTAAGTTACCAACGTTTTTGTTGCTTTATCGTCATACTATTAGGGTTTAGTCCACCTTGATTTGTATTGCTAGCTTGGGAACGTTGTCACTTACCTCGAGTCCTAAACTGGTGCTTCTTTCACCACTTTAGAGGGAAGTGGTATTTCTTTTGTTTTGGGTGCAACCGTCTAAGTGTTTGTTTGTGTGTTTTGTGTCCGGTTGCATCCGCGGTTTTGTCGCAAGACCCGACTTGCCTTGCGGAGTGCACTTTTCCTCTAAGTGCACTCGCGTGAGTTGAAAGGGCGTAGGGTGCGCTAATACCCATTCGGCTAGTATAGTAGTTAGTATGTGCTTACTCGAGGGCGAGTAAGGGTTAAGTGTGGGGAGTTGATAAGTGTAGTTTGTAGTGCCTTTTTCACTATGTTTTGGTCCCATTTCCTTGTGGAATTGCTCCTTGGGGAGCGATTTATGGGTTTCTTATGCTTTCTTTAGTTCGTTTCAGGTTCCCGAGACCGATTTGGGAGAGTTGGAGCGATTCCGACTCTATACATACACATTTTGGAGCCAACGGAGTAAAGGAACGATGACTCGATGCCTTGGAATCGACCCCGAGACCTTGGGACCCAATCTCGAGCCTCCGAGACCCGATCCCGAGTCCCGAGAATCGGCAAGAAACCCATGAGAGGCAAGGAGGGACCAAAGAGCTCTTAAGGGAGGCCTACAAGACCCATCCCGTTCGGGATGGCCTCATCCCGTTCGGGATGGGGTGCGACATTGAGGGTGCTGCTGTGAGCCCGTCCCGGTCGGGACCAACCCGTCCCGGTCGGGATGACAGGCCGTCCTGGTCGGGACCAACCCGTCCCGGTCCGGACCGTGGACCTGGCAGCCGCACTCCTTTCTTTTCTTCTCCTTCATTCTTGTACCCATATATATACTCCCTTCTTGTAATGTTAAGACATCTTATCTTACCCTAGACTAGTTTAAGCCTCCATTAAGCATTAAACCCTAGATTAGCATTCCTCTCATTAGTTTAATTCTCTATTAAATCTTTAGATAATTATTGTAATTAGTCTTGGATTAAGGGATTCTTGAAGATTGTTCCAAGCTTGACAACCTTGGGATTGTATTTGGGTTTCTCATTAATACAAGTTTTCATCTTTTCTTCATCCTAGTGTTAGTATAATCATCTTTACTCTCAATCTTGTTTATTTAATCTTGTTTGAATCTTTTCATATTGTTATTGTTATTGTTCATATTGTTTATGATGAATGTTTGGATGTTAGGTTTGATTTCTCTTATTATTGTTGTGATTAGCATGATAATGACTGAGTAGTTTCTTTGTGGGGTTAGTAGGGGGATTAGGGGTAGATTATGGATGATTAGGGTTGATTAAGGGGAAAAGGTTACATCTTTGTTGTTAGTCACATTGTGGGCACTCTATGTAGGGCTGTTCAGCAAACGGACCGGACCGTTGAAACGGACCTGCCCGGACCGGTTTGTCCAGACCGGACCGGACCGGCCACCCTTAGGTCCGGTCCTCGGGTTCGATATTTGGGGCAATCGGTCCCCGGTCTGAACCGGTCCAGACCCGCGGGTATCCCGGTCTAACCCGGTCCAGACCGGCTGTCACCGGAAATTAAAAAAAAAAATGCGAGCTGCCGAGCTGTTATTCTGTATTTCTGTTAAGATATCTGCAGATTACGTAATATACCAGAAATCCAAAATTAGGAATTAGCAATAGCAATTAGCAAAGATCTTGATTCTTGATAGAGAAATATATCAAATTTTGAAATTTGAATGATAAAATATAATCCTTATATCTTAAACTACTCCCTAATAATAAGGAATGAAATATAATTACTCAATTAGTATATTTATTTATTACCTAGACTAAATTACTGATTACCTCATATACTGAATTACTGAATAGCCCTATTACTGATATACCAATACCATAATACCAATATACCTTCATTCCTCCATATACGTTCCCTTTGTTTCAATTCTTTCAAATATTAGATTAATTCATCCTTGATTCCTTTCTCTACATCTTCTTTGTTCACCAAGACACCAAGTCGGCAAGTCGCATAGCATAGGTAATTCATCCTTTCTCTAATCTCTGCTGTATTGCCTGTATATATGTCGCCTCTGCTTTTTGCGTTCTGCCTTTCTCTGTATGCCTTTCTGGCTTTCTCTGTAATTCATCCTCGACTTATCCCTTTGTATACTTGTACGCCTGTATGTTGCAGTGTCCTCTGACCTCTGTTTTGGCGTCCGGACTCCGGCGTCCTCTGTTTTTATTTAGGGGATTTTCTTTTTTTACTTCCTCTGTTTTATTATTAATAGACTACTAAGTAGTAAGTACTAGTTAGATTGGTAGGATTATAGGAGTAGGAGTAAGATAAAGTAGAGATGTCAGTATGTATGTGGGGCGGTGGGGAGTTGGGGTCCTTGGGGAATGGGGACTATGGTTTATTGGTTTGTGTTTGTGAATTGGGGCCACTGCAGTTTGTTTTTTCATGCATAATCCAGGGGGTAGATTATAAGGAGTGAGAATCACCGGCCAACAGGAGTACGACTTACCAAATTGACCGTATGGTGTAAAGCCATCTGTGCAGAGTCCAAGTCTGACATTACGAGGCTCACTAGCAAACTCCGGAAACATATAATCTAGATGCTTCCAAGCCTCACTGTCACTTGGATGAGCCATGGTCCCTGGTACACGTGGATTTTCTATATGCCATCTCATTTCTTTTGCGATGTTCTTGGTTGCATATAAACGTTGCAACCTTGGTGCTATAGGGAGATAGGTTAAGACTTTGAAAGGTATGTCTGCCCCACTAAAAGTTTTCTTCTTGTATCTATCTTTTCCACACTTCTTACATTTATCAAGCATGGAGTCTTCTTTCCAAAATAGCATGCATCCGTCCTGACATGAATGGATCCTATCATGGGGCATTTGAAGGCCCCTAAGCAACCTTTTAGTGTCGTAAAATGTGCGAGTCATCAAATTATCTCGTGGAATGATATCCTCAATCAAAGCAGCTATCTTATCTAAACTTCTTTCCGGTAGGTTGTCCTCACATTTAATGTTAATCATCCTAGAAGCTACTTCTAGCAATGATGACTCACATCCACGATACAGAGGTGTCTCGGCGGCCTCTAACATTTCAAAAAATTCTTTCTGATCATGGTGGGGGCTTTCTTCTTCACCCAAAGGAGAATCCTCGACACGGTCGAACATTATGTCTCCAAATGCATCTACTATCATCTCCCAATAAGGTTGGTCGATGAAAGCATTAGTGTTTGTTGAAGTACTAGGATTACTAATAAAAGAAAAGGGTTCTCCATGGCACATCCAATTAGTATAACCAGGCGTAAACCCTTTGCTATAGAGATGCTCTTTCACCTGATACTCATTCAAGTACTTCAAATTTTCACACTTCACACATGGACATCTAAGAATCTGATGTGTCTTGTATTCTTCTTGTTCCTTAGCATATAGAATAAAATCATCCACCCCAAGTATAAACTCATACTTAACTTTGTTTCTATCGTCTACCCTTTCGTACATCCATTTTCTTTCGGTATTCGTCATTATTAGATTTTCTATAAGAGAAACGAAAACCTAATTAAATAACATATAAAAATGGAGTAAATAACACAGAAATAACCATGAGTTTACTCTCGTTATGTTAAAAAACAATAATCGAATATAACTAGATCAGGGGTTGAGACGTTTATTTACTCTAATTAGACAGTTTAAACTCCCATGATCCCATCTCATTCGTACCCCTTCATTATTTAATTAAGTTTTCACATCTAACCTTAGTTTAATATATAAACTCAAATTGTTAGTATTCTTTATTGAATTTGATCGAGTGATATTACACCATATTGTATATAGTTGGCCTAAAAACATTTGACATATAAGAGGTTCATGCCTAAAAACTTTGAATGGAGTGGTCCAAGTAGAACTAAACTTAGAATATCTC